>JAQJVK010000020.1:11531083-12731083 GCA_035578135.1 Flexamia atlantica
CTTTGTACCCTTAACTTTTAGGTAGAGCAAATTCACCATTAAAAGTAAGAAAACAAACCATTTCTCTGCTGCCGGCTGGAACGCCGGAGGTTTGTACACGCCGCAACCCCTTATTTGCTTAAGCTTTGTCATGACTTTATTTCGGGACTTAAATATGCAATTTAGAGAAAGAAACTCTAATGTATTTGTTTAGGGCGGCTCAAAGAAACCTTTTAAAAACTTCTGAAATGAGGAAACTTTTCACAATGCATGTGTCACTGAAATATGATTTTATAGCATCAAATACATATACCGTGTTTTTTAGGAATGCACGTTTACTGTTTTAGGGGTTTTATTTGTCTAAGGATATCGTATTTTAAGTTTCGGTCATAGCATCCAAGACAGGGGTTGGATCGGAATGTAATTGTCCCTGGTACAGTCTTAAAAACAAAAGAACAAACCTACGCAGTTATTAAGATTGCTTTTTAATCTTTTTGGTTCCAGTTATTGTGCACAGGCAGTAGTACTAGAAAACAATTGTAAGCATTTCGTTCAGACGTTTGAGAATAGTACTCATATTGGCCGCTATGAAATAATTATTTTTATTTAGGTGACCTGCCAAGAGAAAAGGGATCATCTATTTTTCGAAATTGAGTTTTTAGTATATCCTTAATCTACATTAAACACAAAACAAACTGGTGGAAGAATTTTTTAAGATATCTTAAAAAATGCCTGAGTTATAAATTGTTGAATTTGAAATATTAAAAACATCAATTTTTAGGAAATCAAGGTCTAAAGTTTTACAAATTTCTAACTTAAATTTTACTGTTACTACTTACAATATTCTTAATGTTTTATACATAATTTTGTCAAAAATTTAAAGCTGAATATGAATCCACCATTGAATTTGTGTCAATTGTTTATGTTTTGTGTCAAATGCTGTTTAAATAAATGGGATTAATAAAAAAACACAACGTTTTAAAGACAAGCTGTCTTGTTACTTATTAAAAACTAAAGTTAATTTTAATTTTATACTAAAATAAGAATATATTATAAAATTCTTATCAAAATATTACATTATATTAGGTGTCTGAGTTTCACTTTTTTATTTGTTGACCTTCTAGTACATTTTTATTTGTTTTGAAACTCCATATGGACCAGGAGCTACTCGTATACTACTTCTTATGGAAGATCCTATGCATTTTTATAATCTGATTCCTGGATCAGGGCTTAGCAAGTCCTCACAAGTTCATTCCTCAAAGAACTCGCAGATTTTCTTAACTTGAAAACGTTAAAATAGCATCGGGGAAGTCAAAGTGCTATTTCTCCACATTGCAAAGGTTTCGAAAAAAATAATTTAACCATGTTTAAAGTTACATTCAGGTGTAAGATGGACTAAACATTGTTTGGAAACATGTCAACAGTAAGAAACAATAAAAATCAGAAAATGTGTTTTTTGATCCTATAAAACCTGCTGCCCTGTAAAATGTTATCAGGGAAGATAAGGTCCCTTTTCCCTTGGCGGGTCACAAGACAACTTAACAATGCTGAACAATCTTATCATATCAATTAGCGTGGCCCACTATTTTGACGATCTTGCTATTTTATAGCGTAGCGTACTTACATAATCACAACGGTTAGAATACACCTAGAGAGATGATTTTAGATCATACTAAGTGAAAACTTTTACACTCCGTCAGGTTGGCAACGAGTCAACCAGCTGACATCTCATTGTTGGCGGCTTGCGGTTTACATTTCTGCCAACATTCCGACAACAATGTCTCTTCACACGACACCTCGTTCATGAAGTTTCACGCTAAATCCAGTTTTACACTGCAGATGTGCCAACGGAGAAATCGTCTTATGAAAAAAGACAATGGACTAGTTCTCCATAGCTATCCAACTTATACATATGTCATTGCCCAAACACATGCCTGCAAAAACTTGACTTTAAGGACAGCTAGTTAGATTTAATCATGAAATCACATTCAATCTTCAGGAATGAAGAGTAAGAAATGAAATTAGATTAAAGGTAAAGTTTGAAAAGTACAATTCCAAGAACGTAAGGTTAAAGGTAAATTGGAATTTAATTTATCTTTATACAGTAAATAATATCATGAGTTTCTCATATATGAAATTAGTCATCACTATAAGTATTACAATTTTAATAATTCTATGTTAATTTATCTTACATCTGTTATAACAACATCATCATAACAACAAAGCTTTTCAACTACTGTTAGTATTATTTTTAAAAACATTCTAATCCCCCCGAACCACTTTCACTCCTCTACAATATCAAAGATCGCTTCTATTTCCCCCTTCAACGGGCACCGCCGCCCCAGAATAAAAGTAACTCCAAAAACCGTGTTACAAATATATTCTAAAAACCGGAAAAAACTTGATACACATTTTTGGGCGTCACAATAAATCTGACGGTTTATTAAATAAGAACCAATTAGCGCGGGAGAGTCGGGGATGTTTAATTAATGCTACAATGAGGAACGGGTCGGACTGTTGCATTTTTCCACGCGAGGGATTCGTTTGAGCGTCTTTGTGACTCCGAATTACAACGAGGAGCGTCGCGCGCGCAAACAGGCCAAAGTCGGTTAATTCTTTTATTTGGTTACGCGCGTCATTTTCTCTCTGATGTTAACTCATTAAAAATGTCGCGTCCTCCCGTTTGTTTGCTCCCTCCTCTGTTTGAACGTGTTTCCGATTTCTTTTTTCGCCGTTTCTCTGATTTGCCACTCCATCGCTCCGTCCTTGTCGGGACTCCGTTTGTCCTGCGGATGCTCTCTCTGTTTTGAGTGAAGTTGTGGCGTTTTATTTTTGACACAACCAGGATTAATTAATTAAGTAAAAAGGATAGTAAATTTCGTTGTATATACCTTTTTTTCTAGGGCCAGGCTTGGAAGTTTCCATGGACATGCACTGCAGCTTATTTAGCCTATTGTGCATCCTCAAGGTTACGACATTGTCTATCACATACTATCGGGATACTATCTACCTTGGTAAAGAAGTTGTTCACTTTTCATGGCATAAAGCCATTGTTATCCGAAATTCAAATCAATCTTATTTATTGGACTATCAATTATTTGCTCTTTACGGTAAGTCATGAATTGCAGCTAATTTAATTACAACTAAATTACAACTAATTTTGATTACAGCTAATTATTTAACAAGGGAAGAACCTAGTCTTGGCCATATTAAGAAAAACACAGATATATTCAGGAAGGAGTAAAACTTCCTTTAAGGCGTTCCTGCTGCAATTTAGATACATAGCTTACATTGCGTTCGTTTTTGTGTAGGCGCACAAGTGAAAATAATAGCATCAATGAAGGAATTTCAATAATAAATTTAAGTTCTTCCTCGTTAATTTAAAGTAATTTTGTCATCTATGTTGGAAGACAAGTGATCATTTGAAACAATGTCAGGGTACAAATAATGATATTCTTTTAGTACAGCCCCATTGAAACTTCCTTTTTATTTGTGCGAGAACAAGAGAACACAGTATTTTTAATGATTGATATTGATTGTTGATATTGATAGAAGTCATGTATTGAGGGGGTCACCTTTTAAATAATGGACTTAAGCTTATCATAATATCACCAAAATAAGTCAATTATACCAAAGTACGTAGAAACCAACGACCTTTTGAAACTAATAAGTAATGAAAAACATAATCATTGTAAAATGTATTATTTTGTTGTGCTACTTGAGAACATCATAATGTTAAAAAGCACTTTTTTGAGGGATGAAAGCAATTGATTTGAAAGATGTAAGTACATGATACAAATTTATTTTTAAATTTCTCGTATTTTCTGAAGTTTTTCTCACCAATTAAAGTCTTCAGTTTCGGTAGATTTTCTTTAATAATGGATTAGTTGATTATATCTGACACATTTACTCAAAGCATAGCTGAAAGACATGGGAAAACATCAGTGACTTCTTCGTTTGATATCATTGTTGGTGATGTTGAGTTAATGTTTTAATTTTTTAATATTTGCGGACACTTGTCATCACTGATAAGTAATAACAAATTTCACGACTGAAACCCGTTATCTGAAACCTGAGCCCATCTTCAGGCACCACTTTTTTTGTGATTTGAAAATAAAGTGATGATACAAGAAGAAATTATTAAAGAAAATCTACCGAAACTGGAGACTAGCACATAACAAGATTAGTAATACACAACCAGGAAAACCTGGACAAAAAACATAGCGAAAACAAAAAAACGACTGCTTCTACCGGAAAAAATCATAATCAACACGTCCCTGAATTTTTTTGCACTGGTGGGAGGAGTCGATAATTACGCCAGGGTCCTCGTGTACTTTGAAAAATGCTGTTGATTATTTGTCATCTGGCTTAAGCAAAATCAGTATATTAACCATCAAGGCAAATCAAGCGTTACGAAGAAACCCAAATTAGTGCCCAGAAAATGAAGGAAAAATAAAAACCATTCTTGTAGTTTATTTTTTATATGAAGTTAAAGGGCCAATCCAAAAGAAAGAACTATGACAACCACCACTCAGGGATAGGCAAGGTGCGTTAAAAGAAAAGGTACTTTTTCGGGAAGGACGAGAAGTACGCTAAGAAAGTCGTACCATGTATTTGCCCATCGATTTCAGAAGACAAATAATCTTAAAGACTGTTTTTCATCTTTTCTTCATTCTCTGGGCTCTGATTTGGATTTCTTCGTAAAACGTAATTTGCATAGATAATCAGTATATTGCTTTTTACGAGCGTCATATTATAAGTCTTCTTTAGCACTTTCTAAGCGTATTAAGAACCTGGATTACTTCTCTGTAGTTTATTCATACACTGCTGCTTTCTCTCATATCATTGACTCAGAATCAGACGTATTGGATATCCCTTCAGCAAATACATCCGGTTCATAATCAACTGTCTTTCGACGAAAGTTTTTTACGTCTGAAATCGAAGGGATGATCGAAGAAGAATATATTAAACAAAATCTACAGCAACCTCAGACGTTGATGGATGAGTAAGTATATCAGGAAAACAAGAAGTATGGTAAAAAATTGTACTATATGCTTACATCATTCAAATATAAATGCATTTATTCCTTCCTAAAAATACTTGTATTCAATGTTCAACCTGATGATGTGCCCCAGCCAGAAACAGCTGAGGTTAAAAATCAGTCAGTGATTATTAAGACCATGTATGAATAGATGAATAGATAGAATAGATATAATAGAATATATAGAATAATAGAATAGATAGAATAGATGAAGGAAGTAACAAGTAACATAAAACTTTTATGAATATAAAAGATAATAATTCAAATAATTAAAAGATAATCTTTTAAATCTTTCGAATCTTTTAATAACTTAAAAGATTCGAAAGTTCTTAGTTTGCATGGACTCACGATACCATGATGATTAAAGACCATTGTTAAACGGGTTAGGGATATCAATGGCTTCTATTAATAACAGAAATACTATTTTATTAGTATAGTAAAAATAATAAGTCTGAGGGTTTCCAGGAATTGTTAGCGTGCATTTAATCAAGTAATTTTGCTCTGTGATTGTTTGATTTTTGTGTTACGTCAAATACGGCGCAGTTATTTGAAACTAACAATAGGTAAAATTGAATTTATTGAACAAATTCTCTTCTTGACTGTATCAGTTTGACTTTTACGCTTACACGCGCACAGTGTAGAACGCTATGTAAGCATCGTACCTATTTTACTTTATAACACCTTAAAGGGAGTTTTGCTTCTTTGTGAATACCTGCCTCTTTCACATTTTTGGTAAATGCTAAATTACGATCCTTATTTGACAGTGATCTATAATTGGGGATAATGTTTCGTTTAGTAGTGGCCTGTAAAATTAAATACTTTTGTTTATAAGCTCAATTTTTAAACCAATTAAAAAACAACTAATAGGGATTATTAAAAGTAGTAAGTTACAAAAAATGTTTGTTGCTGGATAAAAATAATTGGATTTTTTATCCAGAGTCTAACCATGAAACATAGTCTCGAGAAACCATACAACCACAACCACTATACAACCTCAGAGGCCACGGAGCTTCCTTCAATCAAAACCATTCTAAACTATATCTAAGACGAGTTAAGCGACAAACTAAACCGCATTCAATCTGCGCGAAACTCGGGGAATGAATAATGTAGATAATACGAGACAAGAGCGCCTCAGTCGAGGGTTTACGACCAAACAATCTGGGGGGGAGTAACAGCGTTACACAGTTCAGCGGTGCATTAAGCCCTGAAACTTGTATGAGGCCCGAGTTAACCTTTTATAATTATATCGGAGAAGCTACGGCGACATTTGCATCCCAACTTTGCGCTTAGACAATTAGTCGCAAAGGGTTTTGAAGACGGGCCGCAGACCTTTGATAGCGCCCTGATTGGTCGGAGCGGGGTCTCCTCGCCTGCTCGGAGCAGATCGTTAATTATCTCTAATCTTTCTGAATCTCAGTTTTGTCATTGTAAGAATTTAATTTATTAGATCCCTTTCCTACTTTGAGGTAGGGGGAGAGTTAGTGCTAATCTTAGAGCTACTATTCTAGGTAATGGTTAGATATTGTCGTTCAAGTATTTCATTCTCGTTGTGTACATAATATTCAGAAAGAAATATTTTATTGTTAAAATATTTTTTAAGCCTGACAAAGGCTTTATACTTTCTGATTAGCAGTTTTTTATATGCAACATTTTGCAACATTTTTTGTAGTATTTTTCTTTATTAGTGACAGATAATGACAAAACACTAACCTTCTGATCATACAACGTTGACCTTTTCCTACAAAGGTGAACAAAGGATGCTCAGTGTTTGTAAAAGTTCTATCTAAATAACTGTTCGCCGAAAATCGTCCTTATTTACTATATGCAAAGGGTTAATTCGTTAAATTAAAAATAAAAGTAAAAATTATTTTACTAACAGCCTTGTTTATATTCCATCATTGACTAGTTTACGGAGGCAGAGCGAAGGTTGAATACCCCCGTTGCAGCAGACCTGCATACTCAGCGAATTTCAAGTGCAAAACAACATATTTCGATCCAACATAGCGAGATTTGACATGTTTTTGTAAGCTCCATAAGAATAACATGGGGAATGAGTATGGAGGTTTGCTGCTACAGGTATATTGAAACTGGGTGGTTTTAATTCAATATTTAGTAGATCTGAACTAGAAGAAGCCATTTACCAAGTTTTATCAAGATATGTTGAGAAATAAGCGAGATATAGAATTTTACTTATTTCCCATAAGGTTAACATTGGGACAACGTACTGCGTTTACCACTTTCAATATATCAGCAACCAATGGACATAGAGCCATGATTCAAAATACTAAATTGTTTGTTTTTTTGGGCTGAATTCAATGGTGCCAATAAAAATTTGAAAAATTTTATTTTTCTATGTAAAAATCTCAAATACCCATTTTTGGGGGGGTTTACCCCCCTTTACCCCCCCTTCCGGTGGTCCGATCGGGCTGGTTTACGAACTCGTCCGAATAATTACTACTTTACACGTCTATGCCAAATTTCATTCCGATTGGACCATTTTTGCACAAGTTATCGTGCTTAAAGACACACACACATATATATATATATATATATATATATATATATGAAAGTGAACGAATGGTGTTTTTGGCATCTGAGGACCTCAAAAAGAAAAGTTATGATGGTTTTAGGCTTAGGTCTTACCATGAGACCTACGGTAACAGCTTCTTCCCTATAGGGGAAATTCGCTAAAATCTGTATTTTAACTTAAAATATGGTTTATCAAGTTTTTACAGCGTTTTTTTTACATGGAAATGTCTTAGATTGAACCGAGTATTGCCTACGGCCATATTTAATGTCAATGTTGACATATATTTACAGTTTTAATTGAAAACAAATTAAAATGAATGTCGAATTATTTTCAGGAGGGGATCCGCAGCGTGGTTGGAGCAGTGACAGTCGTCCTTGACAGTGAGTGGTTACAGTATTAAAATCCGTATGCGAATGTAAAAAACGTCCTTGTACATTTTTAGTGACAGTTGAGTGCCAATATATGTTAAAAGTCAGTGACTATTGAAAGTCAGTGAATAAAGTATGATGGACTGTTGAGTAAAAATGAGTGCGTCTTATGTCTTATTTTTGGTGAAAAAGTAGTCTTTTATGTGACCAATCTGTAACTGTGTTGGTGACGTTAGCCCAACTATAATAGGGTGATCATAGAGATTTTCTGTAGCATTTAATGTGTGACAATTAGATGACTTTTAACATGGAGTAATCATTGAGTAATTATGCATAAATTAATTTACATACCTATTTCTTGAAGTGGGCACCTGTCCAGTGAGGTATTTTAAGCCAAATATGAATGAGAGATGAGTGTAGGATGACGGCCTTCTTTAATTGTAGTCTTGTTACTGATTAAGACCGATATGTCCTTAGACAGGACTGTTAATTAGCCCAGCAGCCATTGACAACTAAAGGACCTACAGTTTAACGTAGGATACGAATCAATATTCCTCCAAGAAATTACGAATTAGTCTAATTATGAGGATAACCCAAGGATGAACGTACTAATCTCCAGTACACCGCATCCACACCGCTTAAAACTATCCGCAATTCGTCCCATCAGCTTGCTTACAGGACACGCCACCTTCCAGACAACAGGATCAGCACTGAGTCAGTGCGAACAGGACCACTCAAACATATAGGATTTGAGCCAGACGACAAAACATAGGAACTGCATTTCGCGTGTGCCTCTTTTGATCCACTGTTAAGGGGCATTTTCGAGACATCCCTTTTGATCCATGGATCTGTAGGTCGAATTCAGATTCGCCCGAAACATCCCTTTTAATCCACGAGAAAGGAGCTGCACTCTCCCTCCCCTCCCCAAATTCTCTCTTTCGTATTAAGTGCTTTCTTCATAGTGCCATTTAAATTCAATATACATCTTTACGTTTACTTTTACGTTTGGGCAGGTTAGGGTTAGTTAAACATTCTTCCAACAATCTTTATTTTTGTTTAAGCTAAAAAAGGCAAAGTCGTTTATAGCGTTTAAATGTCGGAATTCAATTTAGGACTTGGAGGTGATCGAAAAAGAGAATTTCGGGGAGAGAGATCGTAGGCCACTCTGTCGTGGATTAAAAGATATGTGTCGGGCGTTTCTGAAATATACCTTCTGAACCTTGGATCAAAAAGGATGTCCCCCCCCCCCAAAAAAAGCCCCTTGACCGTGGATCAAAAGGGATGCAGCCTGCGTTTCAGGCTCGACTCTCGGTTCCCGCCACAACAATGCGTCCCAGTCAAGTGCCTGACTCCCACACCCTTCGTCCCAATTTGCGGCGGGCGCGCGCCGCCACTTTGACTACAATTAAATAATAAACCCTCCAGCCGGGGGCAGGCCGCGCGTGTGGCCCAATCAGCGCATTGTTGTCGGTTTGCGGGGGAAATAATGATCGATGTGAGTTGTCTTTATTGCCTCCGCTCATTAAATTTGTTTGGGATTGATTCAATTTTTAGATCAATTTTTCATTTTTTATTCCTCTCAAACTCTCAAGTATTGATTTATCAATCGTAGTGTACGTTTTGTATTGCGTCATGCCAAATCATCCAAAACTGACTTAACAAAATGAAAGTCTGAATACTTTGAACCACTGACTTTACAAAAAGTGGCAGCAAATAAGGAATCCACCGTAAAAATCGCCTCTCAAACCAACAGCAATAGATAAACTGTATCCAAATTTAAAAAATCAGAGTTTTTGACTCTCGTTACATGCTAGCTGATTCAACGTGATCGAAATAATCCACAACATTCTACTTACCAGTAATTAACTAATCTCGTTCTTTTGGCCATATAAAGAAATTTTGTTTTGTTTCAACAACCACGATTAATTAACTTTTACAAAACACTTAGTAAAATTAAAACCAGGTAAAACCTCTTGATGTACAAAACAACTACATTACTAACTGCATATTTAATTAATTCACCTCCGCTTGTCTGCACAAGCCCGGTTTGCCCACTAGTATCAAGTTCAAAAGAACTAAAAATTGTAACTCCTCGACGTTCCGCTCTACCTTGTAATTATTCAATATCGTCCCCCCCCTGGCGCGTCTGTCAATGTTTTGATGGGGGGGGGGGGTGAAGGGGGTAAAGCAGCTCCAGGTTTACAAACACCGGGGGCGGCGCGTTTGATCCAGCCATCTGACATTGTGGTGGCGGCGATCACTCATTGCTGCCAGATCTCGGGGAAGTTTGAAGTTTATGAACTTTTACAGTGCGGGATGGAAACAGAAATTTTTTTAAATAAATTTTTATGGTTTTTATAATTACTGACGTGAAATTGTGCAGCCCGTATGAAAGAATTGTCAATATATTGTATGTAACAAATTGTAACTATTTCATTTATTCGTCACGAACACACAAGCCTCTAAATCTCAGTACCCCTTAGACCAAGGGAGCCCCCCCTAATGTGAGGTGAATCCCCACAATGTGAGGAGATGCTCATGTAATTTGAGGAGAACCCCCTTAATGTAAGGAAAACCCCCTTAGTATGAAGACTCCCTGTAATGTGAGGAGAACCCCCTTAGTATGAAGAGACTCCCTGTAATGTAAGGAGAACCCCCTTAGTATGAAGAGACTCCCTGTAATGTGAGGAGAACCCCCTTAGTATGAAGAGACTCCCTGTAATGTAAGGAGAACCCCCTTAGTATGAAGAGACTCCCTGTAATGTGAGGGGAACCCCCTTAGTATGAAGAGACTCCCTGTAATGTAAGGAGAACCCCCTTAGTATGAAGAGACTCCCTGTAATGTGAGGGGAACCCCCTTAGTATGAAGAGACTCCCTGTAATGTAAGGAGAACCCCCTTAGTATGAAGAGACTCCCTGTAATGTGAGGGGAACCCCCTTAGTATGAAGAGACTCCCTGTAATGTAAGGAGAACCCCCTTAGTATGAAGAGACTCCCTGTAATGTGAGGGGAACCCCCTTAGTATGAGGAGACTCCCTGTAATGTAAGGAGAACCCCCTTAGTATGAAGAGACTCCCTGTAATGTGAGGGGAACCCCCTTAGTATGAAGAGACTCCCTGTAATGTGAGGGGAACCCCCTTAGTATGAAGAGACTCCCTGTAATGTGAGGGGAACCCCCCGAAATGTGAGGAGATCCTCCTGTAATGTGAGGAGAACCCTCTTAATGTAAGGAGAACACCCTTAGTATGAGGAGATTCCTGTAATGTGAGGGAAATCCCTATAATATAAGGAGAACCTCCGCCCCCTTCATTAAGGAGAACTCCCAGTTACTTAAAGAGAATCCCCCGTTACTTGAAGAGAACCACCCGTTAGTTGAAGAGAACCTCCCGTTAGTTGAAGAAAATTCCCCATAATGTGAAGAGAATTACCCTTAACGAGTAAATACCCCGTAAAGCCAGAGGAATCCGCGTAATGTGGTGAGAAATCCCCTTTAGTTTTAGAGAACGCCCCTTCATGTGAGAACACCCTGGAAATCCCCGTAAAATGAGGAGAACCCTCCGTTACTTGAAGATAACTTCTCGTTAGTTGAAGAGAATTCCCGTTTATACAAGGATAATCTCCCGTTAGTTGAAGAGAATTCCCCTAAATGTGAAGAGAACGACCCAGAATGAGGAGAGAACACCGTAATGCGAGAGGAATCCGCGTAATGTGAAGTGAAACCCCCTTTAGTTTTAAGAGAACACCCTGAGGAGAACTCCTCACGTGAGCAGAACACCCTGGAAGGTGGGGAGAACCCCCGTAATGAAAGGGGAATCCCCGTAATGGGAGGAGGTCTCCCGTAATAAGAGGAGAACCCCGTAAAATTAGGATAACCCTTCCCCCTTTAGTTAAGGAGAAACCCCCCCCCCCCCCCGTTGATTAGGCTAACCACATGTAAGGTGAGTGAAATATTTCTGTTTAAAGATATCGATGATTAAGTAATCTTTCGTTTTGCGTGATAGTATTATCTTTGTACTCCCATTATTTAATATTGTGACCAGGTAGAAAATTAATGTAATTTTAAAATGGTAAACTATTTCGCTATTAACTTCCTTATTGACCTGATGATGAAAACAGTAATGTAAAGGAAAGAAACACAACCAAACCGTCTCCGGCTCGGTCAGAGGTCACTGTTTCACTTCTTATAAAACCAATTCCGAGGAAGTCACAACAAATAAGTAACTTTCGCCAGCCGCAAGGAGCGGCCGGGTCTCTCCGATGTATTTTTAATAGCGTTGCGGACCCAGAAAGACAAGTTGCGGGCAGAAGATCTGGAAAATAAAACAAATTATAGACTCGCCGATACAACGCCGGGTGGGGGTAAGACAGAAGGGTTGCGGCGGGGAGGTCCGGGTCCGAGATCGATGACAGTGACCGTTTCTCGGCGGTCGAACAATTATTCTCTTTCGGGCATATTTAAAACGCGGGCAGGTAAGCGGCGTGCGGCTAACTCCGACCGGATCGCGTTAGAATTAAATATTTTCCAGCACCGAGCGCCGTGCCGTCGATCAGTTCAATTAAGTGAGTGATAGTGGCGAGTATAATGGGCGTGTTGGCGGGGGCGGGGCGACCAATGGTGGGAGGGGGCGGGGACAATGCGCCGACAGTCGACCGGGGAGTGCGGAGCAGTGAAGCAGTACAGTGCACAGCGCCGCAGCCTCAACGCTACACCGCTACACCGCTACACCGCACGCACCGCAGCATGTCCACCTGCGAGGTATGTACTGGCGTTGTCTACTGTCCGCTGTCCACTGTCCACTGTACTTGTCGGCGCCGGGACATGTGGCCGGTCTGCTAGGTAGCCTTAGGTGTGAAACGGTCTGTGTTTATGAACAGTAGAGTGAATTGTTATATTCAGTGAATATGTCTATTGTTAGAAGAAAACAATATTGTATGTCGTATTGTCAACAGTATAGTAACAATAGTATTAATGCAAATCAGCTTTATGACATTAATATGAAAAAAGTGACCTTGGCTCTTGGCTGATAGGTAAACGTCGGATGCGGGGTTTGAGTCTATTGTTTGGAATCAACATTATTGTATTTCGCATTGTCAAAAAATAAAAACACTTGAAGTAATGCAAAACAGGTATTTTGTATTAATATGAAAATAGTGATCTTAGCTGATAGGTAAACGTCGGATGCGGGGGTTGCTTTTCACGATATAATGCGACGTCAGTAGACCTTCCTCTACGGTACGGTACACTCTGTATATTCACGTGTCTTATACTAGCTTTACTTTGTAGAAAGCTTGAGAAATGAAGGTGGTTGTTTTATTGTTTTGGTATTCGGTAATTTATTTTAAATTTATGATAAAGGTTCTAATTGTTTTATAGAACAAGACTGATACTGCGGCAGATTTAATATATTATAAACAATTCTTATTACTTTATAATTCACTATTATTATTAAAACGACAATGAAATCCTACTTTATATCCAAGTTTGATATCCCACTAAGATAACCGATTATAAGTGTCCCTATTAGTTAAAGGCGTTCATGCTTAGTTTCTTGCGTGTATAAATTTTGAAAATAATTGATTTTTTAATTGCACAGGGGACAGTAAAAACAAATTACTATATATTGATTGGGTCTTTGGGCCTAATTGTGAGGATTGGTCAGGGGGGACTGACGGGTTTAGGATTGGCGTTTTTTTAAAGAAATGTTATACCAGATTGGATGTTGTTATACCAGATTGGATTTTGAGTATTTTGCAACCTCATATCTGCACATTATTTTTATTAATACAGACTTTTCTTATCCATGTGTTGTTAAAAGTATTGATTCGTTCTTGGCCAAATATTACTGATTTATTAGACTTAAAACTAATTTGCTTTTATATAAACATTTAATTTAAACAAATTAAACATGAATTAATTCAACCTGCACTCTCCTGTGAAAGCTAAAATAATGCTGAAATAATTTAGTTTTATTTAAATTTTGTTGTTTGTTGTTCAGAAATTGGTTGGTTTTCCTTAATAATCGTTGATAATTGTCAATTGATAATCTTTGATCGTCTTATTTATATAAGCACCAAATTTAATGTTGTTTGCAAGAAAGCTTTATGATTGGTTTTTGGATTTTTGAAAAACAAAGAAATTATTTCACTAAAGATACTTTTGGCATTTAAATTTGATAAATTATTGAATGGAATTTCATTAAGTATTTTATCTGTAATTCAATAAATTATTACTAAAAATATGTGGTTCATAAGTTAAACAGACCGTAAGCTATAGTGATTATGTGGGAATATTTTTTACGTTTCAAAAGTTTTAAGGAATTCATCAAGCATATAAATAGTGTAAGTGGGAACGAAAATAGGTTTAATTTGCCTTACTTATGTTAAAAAAAAGCCAGGTATAAGGTTAAATATTGATTTGATTAAAATAACTTTAATCTATTCATGTTCTTAAAGCAAATAATTGACCGTTAATTTATTTTCGTATTGAATTAAAGCTTTCGTCGAAACACTTCTAAACATAAATAAACATTTTCAAAAATCAAAGCAAATGTTTAATTGTACAAGTTGACCGTCAACACAATTACCAATAATAATTACCATTCAAATGTTTATTTTTTAAATACTTATTTTGTTTCTCGACTGACGCAATAGCGCTCGCAAACAATTTAACGAGCAGAACATTTGACAACAAAACATTTATTGTCATTTAATCGCACGGCATAACAGTGGCCCTGTACTGGTGATAAGGCGGAGACAGAGCCTCTACACAGCTGTTGATACGGCTCTACTGATAACAGGCTGGCACCCGGGCAGTCAATCGGTTCTCAAGGGGCAATTGTCCACCAGGGGCGTAAGCTGATAAGAGCATTTTTGAAAGGTCATTCAAGTTAATCAAGCATTTCCTATAAACATTTTTGAAAACGTAATAATTTAGAAAACGCGATAAATTAAACGTTTTTATATGCCGTTTTAATGCAAATATTCGCTCATTAATAAAACTGGATACAGAAAACTCCGAATGAATTTAACATGACGTCGGGGAGCGAAAAAAATCAGTTCCAGAGTTTAGTATTCATTAACTAATTTAAATTTATATTTTATTGGTCAAAATCGTCCTACAGAATTCCAAGAAAATAGTTTGAAAAGTAAAAAAACTACACACATTCTTGCGCTAACTAGAATTTGTATGTAAAATTAAAATATTTTACAATAATTTTTTTATAATTTGTTTGAATCAGTACAAGAACAATAAGTAAAAGAACTGTAATTACAAAGCATGGGTTGGACCCCACCCAACCAACAAAATAACTAAACAAAAACTAAGGTTCCCATACAATCAAAGGCAAAGATTGTTTATCCCTTAGATAAACCATGGATAAATATTATACCTGGTGCCATTTTTTCAGCAGTGCTAGGACAATATAAAATCATGACTGAATAATTCGTTTGGGTTGGGTTTTAATATTTAGATTGATTCAAATCTATATTTAAATTACCATGGAAACCATATTACTTTCAATAACTTTCTCGACAAATTCAGTCTTTCGGAATTCGTAAAACAATCTGCTGAGAAAATAGGGCTAAACCGCGTTTCTTTAAAAGCTGAACATCTACAACCAAAAAGGTATGCACGTGCCAAATTAAAGTTTTTGGTGAGTCAATATTATAGACTACTAATGTTTATTTAGGTACTATACTATACATTTAGGTAGATTTGTTAGCGAATAATAAGACAAATAATTTGGATATTGTAAATTAAATTTCTGAATAATTTGTGGTAAAAAAACTACGGGTAACTCTTATTATCGCGTCTTATAATTTGTAATGTTAAATATGCGTACAAAAACCTTTGATTTTTACTATTAAATGGTAGTGTACAATATAGAAACGTAAAATCAACTCCCTAAATGTGGCCAAACTGTAGCCTAAGGGTTCACTGATACGCTCCGTTTGTATAGTATAAGTTTATTACATAGTAGGCCCATTAAGATTTAGGCTATTAACTTTTAGCATAATTCATAAAAGCGCAAAAGTGCTCCTAAATTTATAAAATGTCCTCGATGTGCAGTAATTATTTTTAAATTCCGCATTTTAGCGATTTAAGACATTTGTTTTATTAATGGCTACAGGTATTCTGACATTCTGACATTTCATCAAAACATCTTTACTTTACTATTGAAGTTAACTATTGTTGAATATAAAATTTTAATTTCACCCTGAGATTATGAGTTTCCCACTATTGTATATATGCATTCTGTATGAGAACAATGACCGACATTCTTCATAGCGTAACCAATCGTAGTAGGATTGATTTCGCTTCTAGGATTGGAGAAGGACCCAGTGTATTACGCTAACTAGGTTGTAGAAGGATTACGCTACAACCCTGAGAAAGACCCTAGTTTATTTTAAACTAGCTTTATCTTTTACCTAACTATAGCTATTGTACCTATTCTTCTCAGGGTTTGATAAATAATTGGGATCATTCCTAACGAAATCAAATAGGAACTACCAAATCCCCAAAACTAGTTAAAAGTACATATGTTAATTTGAAATTTTCGCCTCGCAAGGCTGCCTATGGGGTCCCTTATCGTCTTCAGCTCTCAAAATAAATTGTAATCAATTTAACTATGTAAAGATAACGGGTTTTGGAATGTTAATTACGATTCCAAAATCGTTTATAGGTACGCATTTAGAAGATTCGCAGCGTTTGAGCTCGTCAAATTTGGCGCAATATGATTCATAAATGCGTAAACATAAACGATTTTCGGATTGCAATTAACACTCTTAAACTTTTTATCTTTACAATAATTTATCTATAGCAATTTAGTTCTGATTTGGGGACGCTGAATGAAATTTACGTTTTGTCCAGTTCATGATTATTAACCTATGCAAATGTCAGCCCAAATTAGTCCGATAGTTTTTAAGTTTTCTGAGAACAATAGACAGATACCACTTTCTGTTAATATTAATGTTCCTTAATTTTTATGAAAATCCGGATAGCTGTATAATCTTATCTCTGTAATCAAAACTAATCATCAAGCTTTTATATTTAATATTTATATTTCTAGAAATACTGTAAAACTAGAATAGTTGTACATGTTTCGGGATTTAATTAATAATAAATGTTTCATACTGACCTAACTCAATGAACAGTCATACATTTGTTTGAAAGGAAAATGGTTCCATTGCGGTCGTGTGTAGGTGTATGGCAGGATCGGTGCAGCATTCCAATTTAGATTTTCAAATTCACAGCGCAATAGAAAAGTTATAATTCAACTCATTTCAAAAATGCAGGTGATTATTTTAACAAATCATTAGATTATGTAATAGTTTTGAAAATACGAAAATTCTGACATCAATAACACGGGGGTGGGTTTATCATTTAATACTTACTGCATCGAGTATGACATCACAATATTATCATCTTCGAGGAAAAAATCTTTAATTTCATATTTTCAAAGTATAATAATCTGTATAATTATTTTTCTTGCAACGAAACTATATAATCAATTTTTTTTTCAAAAGTACAGAAGTAAGTGTATAGTTTGTGGTCCTTAAGAACCCCACAATAACACAACCAATAGGACAACCTCATAATAAGGTTCTCCTGTGGAAATTTCTTAGAATTTCTTACAGAATTTTTTTTTCTGTAAACTTTTGTCCAGCACCCCACTTTGAAAAAAGTTATCACGGAATCATTCATTCCTTCGAGTTCCAAGCTTTACTCGGGGAACCAGTAATATTGTAAATTATACTCTCCGAATTCTATTCCACTCTACTTGCAACGTGCTATAAAAGTCTTCTAAGGTGGCTTGTTTATTAACAACTAGCTAGAAGATTATTTTTTACATTTTCGTTGTTCTTCCGTAACCAACATGGAAACTCATGGGTCATAATGTGGTAAAATTTTACGACTTCAAATTTAACTGCTTTAAATTTTGCTTTCTTACTGCAAATTCAACTTAAACACTTAAAATGTAAAACATCTTGATTCTTGGCGGTATGTTTTATTTGTGATGGAGCTTTCTAAGTATCCACTATTTTGGCTACTTATCACTATTGTAATTAAAAAAAAAAAATTTATAAATTGATATATCTCGACCTCTTATCAGAGGTCATCTTCAGCCATAGTAACCTTAGTAAATAAAGAGGTCTGTTTAACATAAATAACCTTTTATTTACTAAGGTTATTATGGCTTAAAATGACGTCTGATAAGAGGTCGAAATAAACCAATTTAAAAAACAACTTTTTCTTTTTTATTACAATAGTGATGAGTAGCCAAAATAGTGCTTACTTTAAACATCTTCATGTAAAATTGTATTAAAACTGTCCGAGCTAATTTCGAGGTAGGCTTTACAAGAATTGATAATTTAAAGTAATGTATAGGCAGAGTAAAATATATTACAACAATTACTATTTATTTCGACGTGAAGGCATTTTAATAGGTTACTTTCCTCATTGTCAGTACTTGTTGTTATTAGAAAAAGGTTAAGGTAAAAGTTTAAAATAACAAGTGTACTTAGAAAAAATGACTCCTCAGATCATTTGCTGTTAAATTATAAATTAATAATACTCCATTGCAAAAAGTAAATGCAAAACATATCTTCGTTAAACTACTATTTGAAAAACAAATGTACACTTCACTTTAAAAACAGACACTGAAATACAACAGAAAACGTATCCTTTTCAACCGCAGTCGACAAAAGAACAATTCAGCGAAACAATTTCCCTGCAAAGGGAGATCATTAAAACGTCAACAGCGTCCGAGCAAAAGCGCGAACATGAAACGGATACAGAAACAATAAACAACAAAAGGGGTGGGGGATTAAGCTGTAAGTAATAGGGATGTAATGGAGACGCAAACAATAAAACAGTTGAAACAAAGGGTGAACATCCCCCTCTCCCTGGAGGGGGAAGGGGGGACAATAGGCCAACAATACGTCTCAACAAGTGCTCTCACCTTTCAACTCCTAAAGGCTTACAATTCTGGGAATCCGTTTGTTGCTGGCTGATACTGGAGATGGTGGTTACAAGGCGGGGAATTTATCTCTTTCTATTTTTGAGTTATGAAACTTTTTACAGGTAATTAAATGAATAAATAATCTGTAATTGTATAGCACTGTTTATTTTCAATTAAATTTTAATGAGATCTGTTTATTTTAAAACCGCTCCGTCAGTGAAAAATTTAATTATAACGTCAAATTGAAAACATAATGAGTTTGGACCGTTCCCGATCAAAACGTTAGAAAATGCCACTGGCGTAGAAACACGCAAAAAAACTTAAACTTAATCAAAATTTAAACTTGTTTAATGACGTTTGTTTAAGATGAATACATCTTGTATGATCTTATTTGCCAAAAAACAACGTGCAATTTTTAACTACTTTTTATTGTATAAAAGTAAAATACGAAGCCTTGTTTAGTTTGAACAGGTTTAAACACGGTTCACGGTTTTATTTACGTGAATTTTATTTTGTAAACATCTAATTAAATTAATTTCGGATAATACATTATAGCATACATTCATATCAATATATATTCTTATTAGTTAAATAACTTTTAAACCGAATTTATATGTACAGCCTGTCAACCAAGGCTGTTTTTTTCGATAGTCGTTTTGTATGAGTAACCATGGAAATTTGTTTTGACAACTCACAATGATTTCAAAACAGTAATACAGTATCTTGTGTATAAACTGAGACACAATAATTTAGTGCCTGTGTTTATTTAATAGCACTTCCATTGAATCCAACCACAATTTTCACGCTCAAACCAACAAAAAACACTTTTTTTATAACCAACTCCAAAACAAATTCCACTGAAAGCATCCCCGTACGCCGGGATACAGTAGTTGGTCGGTATAGACTTTTCATTGTTATTACACCGAGCTCGGTCGCATCGCGCTCGCATACGTTCGTGTGTGTGCATCTATGTTTGTGTTTGTGTGTGTGTTTGTGTGTGTGTGTTCTGCGTACATATGCGATACATATTGGCGGCTCCACTGTTTCATTCGGTTTATTGTTTGCCAATATCCATCACTGCGGTGGGAGTATGGTCGGATGGAAGGTGCATATGCAACCGTATGCCGCATCAGCTTATTGCTAAGCCTACAATTGCGATGTACTCTTTTTAATTACTTTTTTTTTTGGAAAACCATGCTTTTCGTTTGAGAAATATTACTAAATTATATAATTGTTTAACGTTTTAAGTATGTTTTTCATACTTATGGACTTTGTTTTATTTTGTTTTTATTGATGAGTTGAAGGAAACGATTTAAACTCAGCTGAAGTATACGCAGTTTCATGGTGGATTGCTTGTAGCCATGGAAAGCATAAACTGCAAACTGTAACAGTAAACTGTTAATTACTTTTTACTGCTGTAGCTTATTTTTTATTTTGTAAATTTATTTTGGAAGCCTTTGAAATAGAAAGTGGTTAAATGTTTGTTCGCTACAAAGGAGTAAAAATTACGAGTTCTAATTACTAGTCTCTTGTAGCTGTAAAGCGTACGTCTAAATTTAAAACATGACTTTCATTCAAATGATGTCCTCGTCTTTAGAATTCCAAATATAAAATATAATGGGAATGGTATGTCTCTTTGTTGCGATTTGTAACAAAGCGTTTGTCACGTGCTGTAACGAAACATTTGTTGTGTTTCAAAGAGGTAACAATCATCAACAAATATGTACTTAGTAACTCTTTAACTCTTTAATATTTTTATGACTATCAAGACAGGATATCATCTACTTCCCAGTAGGCTTAGCCGTTGGAAACCATTTATTCTCGCTCCTAGCAAAGGCCAAACTAAATTAGGAAAAATTAAATTCAGATCCGTGCACATCAACATTAGAAGTAGAAGTATTGCAGTGTTGCCAGGTAGATTTTCACTAATTCCCCACTGGTGCCACCAAAAATTCCCCACATTTTCCCACACAGGGAAAACACGAAACATTCCGAAAAATTTCCCACTTTAATCATATTTACAAAAACAAATTCTCTATTTTGAGGCATAAATGAACCTAATTGCAATGTAATGACGAAACAAAACTAAAAATCTTTTCTAAAACACTGAGTTCATTCCTTGACAAAGCGGTTGAATTACAAGGGGCACCTACGGAACCAAATGATTCCTCGCGCGCAGCTTCTATCCACAACAATGGACGTTAACATATAAAAAAATACTAATAACTTATTAAATATACGATTCAATAAGTTGTATATTTAACTTATTAAATATACGATTGCGCATGCTTATTAAAAAAAAACAGTCAAATACCACGATTCCCGGAGTGGTTTTTCCCATTTTCTTTGCTGATCATACAGTTCAACCAACAAAAGTTGTCCAAAATTCAAAAATCTCCATATAATTCCCCACAAAGCTGAAATCCCCACTAATTCCCCACCGACCATTTCTCTTGCCTGAAAATCGCCTCTGTGGGGGAAAATCCCCACATCTGGCAACTCTGAAGTATTGTAATAATACAGCAGACGCGGTGCAGCAGCAGCAGCCAGTGGCTGATGCAACGCCGCGGTGTGGCCGGAAGTGGTGCTGATACCCTGGTTTATCGGTGCTGAGGTGGGCCGTGCTGAGTGCGTCTCAGCTGCATTGTAACCCCAAGGTTATCCCTGTTCATTTCAACCAAATAACTAATTCTGCATTACTCGATATTTTTCCAGACAAAAGTTCGCTGTTTAAACAATTTATGATATTGTCAAATAACTATTTTATCTAACTTTTCTAACTATTCTATTTTAACTATATTTTTTTCTAGGAAAACAGAGCTTAGTTTCTGTATTCATAACACAAAAAAAACATTCGTTCATCCTTTTGTTATTTATTTAGTTTAATAACATAGAACATTTAAATTATTTCTTTTTAATTTCACCTGGAGCTTAAAATATTGAATTAAGCTCTGTGATTAATACATACTTGATTTTTTTAGACTTGAATCACATAATTAGAGGTAAATATAAACGAATAAGAATAACTTTAACTCATGTCATTACCATTGGCTAAAATGTGTTCTACATTTCAGCCAGCAGAATTAGACCGTGCAGATAGTCGGTAACAAATCGACTTAATTATTGACTTTATATTCGATTCTCTTATATGCGTAATCTACTACTGACATTCATTAACAATACCTCTCTATAGCCAGGACGTAATCAGTGTCATATTGTTTTACCTTGAGGACAAAAAAAACCTTTAGTGTTTTATGCACTTTTATCCTTAAAAATATCGTTCGCTTTAGAAACAATCTCCAAATAAAAAAACAGTTGGAGTTGATAAAACTAATGAACAATTTTAATTAGTTATAAAAACCAACGGCGCTGAATCGAATAATAGTTTACAATTGGTTAGGTTCGTGGTTCGACAAACTACCAGCAATAGTGTCTCTCAAAGTCTGTTCGCGCAATTGAAACACAAAGCAGCCAAAGCCAAATGGCGTCACAACATTTACTCGTTGATTCAACTCACAATAGACAAGAGGGTTGGAATATTAAAAACCCGGTTGAAAAACTGCGTGTAATTATATGATAGTGAATGCCACCGAATGATATGTTTATTATGCACAAATAACGGTTCAATGAGTGACACCAACAACGCAGCAGACAGACAGGGGCTCGGTATTGTAGGGATGACTGCTTTGTATGTAGTTTTGTTCTAGATAGTGCGGTGTATCAAATGTCCATTGTAGCCCAGTCCTCTAGTCCTCTTACCGCAGATGTTCCAATATCAAATACCCTCCCGAATCGGACAAAAAGACTGACGGCCCCCCACTGAGGAATTAAATTTGGAAATCCTCGGGTTGCAGCAATACTACGTAATCAGTGCATTTTTATCGCATACTTAAAAGTATGCAATGTCTCCGAAACGTCGTTGCAAATCTTCGACAATACGACGCGGTCTAACCTAGAAGTCAAGAATTTAACATCTTACTTAAAGTTATTTTAAATTAGGTTTGATATTAGAGGCCAATTATGAAGTTTTCCATCCATGTGTTTGCAAAAAATAGCGGAATAAAATTTTCTGTGCAGAGCGCTTTAAATAGTGAACTTCGGGTATAAAATAAAATTTTACCCGAAATAAATTAAACAAGCTCCAAAAAAATATAGATATGGTTAAGCAAACCTAAAAGTTACTCCCATTCCTATAGAGTAACAATGCGTTCTCAGCTCTAAAACATTTAAAGTAATATAATTGCAGACTTGATTTGGGATATGTCATATATCTCACGACAATAACAAAACGCAAGCCTCCGCAAACTCACTGTTGGTGGTGTTTTCTAAAGATCAGCGATAAAATTTATAAAATGTTTCCAGCACTAACACTTGGTGTAAACTAAAGTTATCGTGGAAACATTTCCCTACTTCAATGTATACACCGTGTCCCAAAAATACCTGATCAGTTTCAAATCTAATAAAATGGCTTAGGCAAACGTAACCAATTTTGTAAGTGATCATTTGATAACTTAACTCATAAAGTTTATTTAAATGCTATTTGTTAATATCTGCTGGTCCTGTCACGTCTAATTAATTATATATTGTAGGTAACATTTTAATTTCATTACTTATAGCAACGACATTGAATCAGCGGATATTTACTGATGACACCGGAAGAAACTTTATCAGTTTAGGTATATTGTGATAAAAAAAATCAAAATTGGCAATGATTGCCTAAATTGGTTTAGTTAGGTTTTGAAATTGATCACTTTTTCAGGGGACACTTTGTACAATAAGGCTTTCCATACGAAAAAGATGTTACAATCACTATTTATTTCGACGTTTATTTCGAGCTATTTCAATTGATTTCTTTCCGCTATATTCATACTTGTAATTAGAAAAAGTTTAAGGTGCATGATTAAAATGACAAGTATTCTATTCGTGAATACCTACCTGCCTCTTTCACGAATCCAAACACCATCATAAACAAAACAACGCGTGCAGGACCATTGTAGCCATCGGCTCAGAAATAACCGTATAGGCCATAACGCCTAAGTGTTCCTCGGCCGTAAACTGCGCCGAGAACAAAGTCAGATAAACTTGTCTGTTGCGGCCACAAAACGGCTTTCAAATGCTCAGTTTGTTTTATAAACTCGGTCGTCAACAAGTATCTTTATTGCAGGGACTAATGGACTTATTAAATTTGGACTTCGAACCGTCCTCAGGGACTTTATTTTAGAATCTATTCGGGCGTGGCAGTGGCAGTAAGATATATTGGTTGAGGGTTTTAGTAGTGTTATGTTTTATAAACTGAGTAATTGTTGTTTTAGAGATTTAATTTGAAGATTTGTCGGGAGAAGATGGTCATCTTAATTGCTTTTTCGCAATGTCTTGTTGAAATTTAGAAGTATATATCGTAAATCTAAATTTGCTTATTTTTTATTTCCTAGTCTATTTATAATTAAGACTTATCATGTGAAATAACCATATTTTTTTTAAATCGAAGTCTTTATTGCCTATTAACATGAAGAACTCACTCATAAAGAAACTTTGCTTTAAGGGTGGCTTAAATTGTAAGCTTATACAGAATAACCAGTTCATATATAAATGTAGATTCTCATTACGTATGATAAGCTTTAATTATTTTGATTGTAGAATGCAATGCATTGTATTTGAAGTTTACTTACTCTTACCTAATTTTAAGTCAATGGTCTTACCTATTAAAATAATTAACATTATAGACTCGGCGCTTAAGGTTTATTTAAATTATGTGTCCTTCAGGTGCAATAGGTATTTCAAATTAAAGCTAAAGATGCAGTAATTGTCTTTCAACTAAGGTAGAGTATAGATGAAATATTTAAAGATAATTTCTTAAAACGCAGAATTTACAAAAAATAAATTCATTGTTTTCAAATAATACAGGTTTTCTAATTTGAAATCTGTTTTACAAAACATGAGGAGGCTGAATGTTGTTCATAGTATTTGCTTTGAAAAAGTGACCTATAAATAGTAGTTACTTTCATAACGATTACTTGGGCTATGTGTGGTATGGAACTACACGTATATTCAAACTAAAAAAGAAGAACCAAACATAAAAACTGCCGCCAATCCTGCGAGGGAGCGGCCATCTCCGCGCGGACCGGCTGTAGTGGCTGTAGTGTTATCTTTCCATATGGCTTTGTAATCAAAGCAGCATGCCTTAAAACAATAAAGCGGGAACAAAGCGACCAGTGAGTGAGTCAAGTGGATCCCGACAATAACAGCATGGCCATCACATTACCACCACTGCACCACCACAGCGGCACGGTGCAATACAGCGTGGCCACCACAGCACCACAGTGGCACTGTGCAATACAGCGTGGCCACCACTGCACCACCACAGCGGCACTGTGCAATACAGCGTGGCCACCACTGCACCACCACAGTGGCACTGTGCAATACAGCGTGGCCATCACATTACCACCACTGCACCACCACAGCGGCACTGTGCAATACAGCGTGGCCACCACTGCACCACCACAGTGGCACTGTGCAATACAGCGTGGCCATCACATTACCACCACCGCACCACCACAGCGGCACAACTACACCACCACAGCGGCACTGTGCAATACAGCATGGCCATCACATTACCACCACTGCACCACCACAGCGGCACTGTACAATACACCGTGGCCATCACATTACCACCACTGCACCACCACAGCGGCACTGTACAATACACCGTGGCCATCACATTACCACCACTGCACCACCACAGCGGCACTGTACAATACACCGTGGCCATCACATTACCACCACTGCACCACCACAGCGGCACTGTGCAATACAGCGTGGCCATCACATTACCACCACTGCACCACCACAGCGGCACTGTACAATACACCGTGGCCATCACATTACCACCACTGCACCACCACAGCGGCACTGTACAATACACCGTGGCCATCACATTACCACCACTGCACCACCACAGCGGCACTGTGCAATACAGCGTGGCCATCACATTACCACCACCGCACCACCACAGCGGCACTGTGCAATACAGCGTGGCCACCACAGCGGCACGGTGCAATACAGCGTGGCCACCACAGCGGCACGGTGCAATACAGCGTGGCCATCACATTACCACCACTGCACCACCACAGCGGCACTGTGCAATACAGCGTGGCCACCACAGTACCGCCACTGCACCACCACAGCGGCACTGCAATACAGCGTGGCCACCACAGCGGCACGGTGCAATACAGCGTGGCCATCACATTACCACCACTGCACCACCACAGCGGCACTGTGCAATACAGCGTGGCCACCACAGTACCACAGCGGCACTGTGCAATACAGCGTGGCCACCACAGCGGCACGGTGCAATACAGCGTGGCCACCATAGCACCACAGCGGCACTGTGCAATACAGCGTGGCCACCACTGCACCACCACAGCGGCACTGTGCAATACAGCGTGGCCACCATAGCGGCACGGTGCAATACAGCGTGGCCACCATAGCACCACAGCGGCACTGTGCAATACAGCGTGGCCACCACTGCACCACCACAGCTGCACTGTGCAATACAGCGTGGCCACCACTGCACCACCACAGCGGCACTGTGCAATACAGCGTGGCCACCACTGCACCACCACGGCTGCACTGTGCAATACAGCGTGGCCACCACTGCACCACCACAGCGGCACTGTGCAATACAGCGTGGCCACCACTGCACCACCACAGCGGCCCTGTGCAATACAGCATGTCCACCACTGCACCATCACAGCGGCACTGTGCAATACAGCGTGGCCACCGCTGCACCACCACAGCGGCCCTGTGCAATACAGCGTGGCCACCACTGCACCACCACAGCGGCACTGCAATACAGCGTGACCACCACTGCACCACCACAGCGGCACTGTGCAATACAGCGTGACCACCACTGTACCACCACAGCTGCACTGTGCAATACAGCGTGGCCACCACTGCACCACCACATCTGCACTGTGCAATACAGCGTGGCCATCACTGTACCACCACAGCTGCATTGTGCAATACAGCGTGGCCACCACTGCACCACCACAGCGGCACTGTGCAATACAGCGTGGCCACCACTGTACCACCACAGCTGCACTGTACAATACAGCGTGGCCACCACTGCACCACCACAGCTGCACTGTGCAATACAGCGTGGCCATCACTGTACCACCACAGCGGCACTGTGCAATACAGCGTAGCTACCACTGCACCACCACAGCGACACTGTGCAATACAGCGTGGCCATCATAGTATCACCACTGCACCACCACAGCGGCACTGTGCAATACAGCTTGGCCATCACTGTACCACCACAGCGGCACTGTGCAATACAGCGTGGCCGTCACTGTACCACCACAGCGACACTGTGCAATACAGCGTGGCCATCATAGTATCACCACTGCACCACCACAGCGGCACTGTGCAACACAGCGAGGCCATCACTGTACCACCACAGCGGCACTGTGCAACACAGCGAGGCCATCACTGTACCACCACAGCGGCACTGTGCAATCACCTCTACACCACCACAGCGGCACTGTGAAATACAGCGTAGCCATCACAGTACCACAACTACACCACCATAGCGGCACTGTGAAATACAGCGTAGCCATCACAGTGCCACAACTGCCCACCACAGCGGCACTGTGAAATACAGCGTGGCCATCACAGTACCACCACTGCACCACCACAGCGGCACTGTGCAATACAGCGTGGCCACCACAGCACCGCCACTGCACCACTACAGCGGCACTGTACAATACAGCGTGGCCACCACAGCGGCACTGTACAATACAGCGTGATCATTATTGCACCACCTCCGCGGCACATCGCTGGAACTGTGCAATACAGCGTGGACACCACTGCACCACCACAGCGGCACTGTGCAATACAGCGTGGCCACCACAGCGGCAATGTGCAATACAGCGTGGCCACCACAGCGGCACTGTGCAATACAGCGTGATCATTATTGCACCACCTCCGCGGCACTGTGCAATAGAGTGTGGCCACCAAAGCGGTATTGTACAATACAGTGTGATCATGGTTGCACCACCTCCGCGGCACATCGCTGGACCTATGCAATACAGCGTGGCCACCACAGCGGCATTGTACAATACAGCGTGATCATTATTGCACCGCCTCCGCGGCACATCGCTGGAACTATGCAATACAGCGTGGCACCCACAGCGGCATTGTACAATACAGCGTGATCATTATTTCACCACCTCCGCGGCACATCGCTGGAACTATGCAATACAGCGTGGCCACCACTGCATTACCACAGCGCAGCGGCACTATGCAATACAGCCTGGCCACCACAGCGGCACTGTACAATACAGCGTGATCATTATTGCACCACCTTCGCGGCACATCGCTGGAACTATGCAATACAGCGTGACCACCACTGTAAAATTACTACCATCTTATTGCTAGAACTGGTTCAGCAAAATAGCACAGCTCCAAATTTAACTGTGATTAACGAGACACGAAGTAGTGACGTGCCAAATTAATAATATTGCAGCACTGCTGCTGGTAACTGGGACCGAAGCTTCAACCTCTATCGACTTAATTGTGCTAAAATTTTGCAACTAATATCAAGTGCGTGGTAGCAAGGCTCCAGCACGTCCAGCACCCACCATCGAATTGCGGGACAGTTGTACCACTATATTGTTTCTCCTCGACCGATGATTCAAAACCGAAGCAAAACCGATTCGGAGAAGATATAGAAGCAACGATATTCTAGGTATTATATTTAAAATGTTTATAAATCTCAATCTTTAAACACCTCAAATTTTTAACATTTTAAAAATCTCATTTAATGATTAACTTTTTTATACCTTCTTCCTGGAATCGATAGATGTTTCGCTCTTTCAAACTGCCTGAAGTTGAGAATTGATGATATCCGAAATTTTAATCGTCTTATCGGAACAAAGAAGTGATATTGCGACTACCCACGTGGCAGGACCCCTCTCGGTCTCCTGACTCCTTGCTCCAGTTCCCCGGTCCCCAGTCCCACCTACCAACCAGACTCTGCCCATTGTCACCGCCGGGCCGCTGGCTGCTACATCTGCCCGGCACATGTGGCTCTCCGGCGTCTGGCTTTATGGCTAACAGATTGTCCCCTCCTACTCCAGTTTCGGCTCTTGTCTTTTGTCCTACACAAGGCCCTGTGTACGCATCCGCCCATCGGGCCAAGTTCCCATGGCATTTTGTTAAAGTCGCAAAACTTTGCGAGTTTACGAAAAAAAAGTAGTAGAGATCTACCTACTGGTAGTCGTTGTCCGCAGCAATGCTGATTTTACTGGCAGGTGGTTGTTTTTTTCCCTTTGCGGTTTTAGCATCGACCACATGGTACAAACACATCGACACATTTGTACTATGTGGTCGATGGATTTTAGCCACTGGCATCTTTATAAGTTCCATTGAATTTGAAATAGCATAAATTACAATGTGAATGTAAATATGTATGATTGGCCACCGGTTTCTAAATATTGTTATTTAGTATGTCTTAGTAGGAACTAACACGTTCAAATTAACTATTTGGTTATTCTTCCTTACAATTAATTTACAACGAAAGCAGCCACCGTTGTATAAGCTGACGAGACGGCGAGACGGATGAATGTGTGATAATGTTGAACAGAATAAATATAATTCAAATTTAATAATAAATAAGTTTATTTTGACGAGGTTTCGATTAAATTCCGTATGGTGTGGCACCTATCTGTGTTTTGTGGATGTTTACAAAACGTCAAAACATCTATAATATTTCAGTTTTTATTTGTAATTTATGACAATGGATATGTTTCTGAAATACATAAAAGAGTGATGATAAATGGTCACTCTCTTGGTGGTTCAACGGTATACACTTTTCGACTTTCCATTTTTTTATTATTCAAAAAAAAAGAAAGCTCAAATTATTGTTTATCAACAAAGCCACACCTCCAATTACCCAGAGCTGATTTTATTAATGGTTGCACGTTATTTTGCACTTTAAACATCCACGTTGGCGCATTGTGAGAACAATTCGGATACAAAACAAAGACCTTCAATGTCTGTCTGTTGGAGCTGTAGATGTTTTCGATTGCCACAAGAGGTTGACTCCGCACTTGGCCGTCTGTAGACATTGTTGCAGCCATGAGTCAGTCACGACAGCAGCCACAGTTACCATCACAATGCCGTGACGTCACAACAACACACACACAAGGCGCTGCACAAACACGGGATAATATTGACAAGTCCTCCACTCCACAGATCGTGGGATACAAGGATGATTGTTGGATTGAACACTGAGGGAAAACTGTCTTTGTTGGAATACCTACGTGCCTATGCGTATTTGTGGGGTTTCCAGAAGGTGATGAAGTGACAAGTTTGCATACATAATAGTGCATCTTGTTATTGCTTAATGTAAAAATAGGTAATGTCATGCTAATTATTACTCTTTGGTTTATCATGAATTACCGTAGAATAGCATGTAATCATGCGTTTATTTTACTACGCGTAATTTAAGTTGCATACGCATCAAAATATCTTCCACCCTTGTCAAATAACATTGCTCGGCAGTCATATTTTTTTCAAAATTTCTAATAAAATTCCCTAATTTGGTAAAAATTAAAACCTTAAATATTGCGCGTAAACAATATTAAGTATTAATTTCAAGAAGATTTATTAAACAATAAACCATTTTAATTTGTCATTACTTTGTATAACTTGAAAGCATCACATTTTTACCGTAAATTTAAAGCGATCGGTAGAATTTCTGAGGCAAACATTTATAGCTCCTCACGATCACCCCCCCCCCCCCCCAACCTCGTAGCACTTGATGTTTCAGAATACCGAAAACCCACATATCCCACCTTAGCTCCAATCATTACCGCCGCCGACAGAGGCGAGGTAGGCGACCGACAATGTCGAGCACCGCGCCCCGATTGTCGCCCTCCCCAACAAAGAGTGCATTTCCAATTAAAAGTCGCGGGATCGAACCTCGCCACTCGAAACTCTCGGCATTGTGGGTAACGAGCCCGGCATCTTACCTTTGTTCTAAACCGCTCGAGTGCGCTTCGGCTCGAAAATGGAAAATAATTGTGGTGGAAAGAAACAAGTCTCTACAATACGCGCCTCTCCAGTTCGCGCCGTTGAATTCTTCCGACGACATTTTGTTATAAATTAATGCGCGGAGAATTTCACGGTCGTCCCGTTTCGCTCGCAAAGAAGGCTCGAGACCCGTTGTTCATTGTCTGCTTCTCGTTTTCAACTCGAGTCTTTGCCGGTTAAGAATGAGGTGAAACATTGTTCGTAAGAATGAGATTTCGTTTTGTTTATTGTTGAAAAGTCCTCTTGTGAATTCTTTTAAGTTTTAATGTCGCTGTAATGTTCTTAAACTTTTGTTCGGATGAAAAAGAAATCCTTGGGTAAAGCATTATTTTTGCTGCATAAAAGTACAGAATGAATTTCCACGCGCTTGCTAAAATTCCCTAAAAACTATTGTATCTAACACCCCAAAGACGTAACAAGGCTGATTTGTAAAACAATGCTTAAAAAACTGTTTAGACAGCGCTTCTACAATAATATTTATGCAATTAAATAAAAAATATAAAAAATATATATTGCGAGTGGTTCAGTTTTATTAATTTATTAATATTCAAACAGCCGTGATACCTTTTAAATATATTCAAACTGTTACTCGCGTGAGGCCTGTAGATATCACTCATTAATTCCTATATCATAAAATTATTGTGTTTCGAAGGATTTGCCCCTCATCTTCAGCTACAACTACAATAATGTATGATTAATTTGAAGAGTGCTGCTGGAGATGAGGGGCAAATCCTACGATACGTATCCAGCACAATAATTAATTTAATGATATAGGAATTAATGAGTGATATCTACAGGCCTTACGTGAGTAATAGTTTGAATATATTTGTTATTATTGAGCTTTAAATTGTACACTTTTCTTACAGCCGTCCACCTTTAGGCGAAGGACTTTGAAGATTGCTGAAAAATTATACCATAGACAAATTATGTATGACGATTTTTTGCCATAACTATTGAAAGTCCTATACTGTCTCCCTGAGATTATCTGTCAAAGTACTTTGTTCCTAGCTAGGAGGCTGTTAACTTTAACAACGTTAAAAGCAAAAAACTTTTTAGTCAGCGCTATTACAATACAATTAATGCAATTACATTTCAAAATATAACGAGTAAGTTCAGTTTTAACTTATCATTGATCTTTAAACATAAACTTTTCTAACAGACGTTCAACTTTATGCTAAGATCTTTGAGGATGGCTGAACAATTTTACAACTACAGAAAAAAAAATTATATCGCTTGATTAGCCAAGGCTATTGAAAATCTTGACCCCCAATGCTGCCTCGCTGGGACAATCTGCCGAATCCTTTGCCCCAGCCGGGAGCGGTCTGAGTTTGTTTAGGCGACTCCGTTGTTCTCCCGACGCAACAAGTGAGTCCCCAGCCCCTCAGCCCCTCAGCCCCCAGCCCCCAGCCCCCGGCGAGTGGCGGACACAAACCAGGCCTCCGCCCCAGCTGTCGGGCCGCCACAACCCCGCCGTCTCGCTCTTCCTCACCCAGGGTCCGTAGAAAAATCTCAGTCAAAGTCCTGGAAACGTAGACTGTCGCTGAATATTTTATACATAGCGACTTCGTCGTAAAATTCTTGAGAAAATGTTGAATGCCATTGTAGGCACCAAAAATGCTGGAATATTGATTTATTTGTAATATGTAATAGCTTAAAAAATAGGTTTCACCCGTAGAAAACCCGCTATAACTTAATTATATTGATTGTACAATAAGGTTATCATAAAAATCTTATAAGCTTCCCTTATAGTTTAACATTGAAACTTTGGGGAACCTTGGGCGTAACCCTAAAGGAATTTTTCTAAATCCGTTTCTTAATACGCATCTATGGCTCAAAAGGAGTAAAATTATCGAATTTCAGCTCTGTAGGTCTCATAGTTTTTTGAAATTCACTATCCGTTAGAAAACTCCTTCTACTTAATATATACAATAGATAGGTAGATATACATTTTATATCCATCCGAACTTTGCACCATCGACCGTACGGCAGTTTGACTTGTGGAAGCGGGGTCTGTTTAGTGGCTTGCCATTTCTACAGGGACTTTGGTATTTTATCAAATGTGGTGTCGTTGTTATAGCGATCAATTTAAAATCTTAATGTCACTACCACAGTGATTTTAAAATCTTTATTCTATCCATCGCTGAATCATGAGTACTTGTTTGGGTATAAACGACAGAGAAAGGCCGCATTTAAAATGCATTCTTGCTATAAATATGTGATGAATTTAGGTATTTCTCACTTACTAATCATTACGACACACCCTTACGCTTTTAAACTAACCATTAATGATTTCCTGGAGTTTCTTTTCCTCTAGAATAACAACCGGTCGATTATCAAACATGGAACAACAAGGATATGTTCTTTAGCGATGATTCATGAAGCATGAAATTCTTTGAAATGTTTCCAGTTTCTTGGGCGCATAATTCTTGCTTCCACAAGCAGAAGTTCTTCTCGGTTGGAAGATGACAACTTAGGACTTAGGGGTTCACACTTTTGTTTGTGGGAGACTGAATAGAAACAAAATCATTACATTAATGATGTTTCAAAGTATTAATGTTAGGTTTTCTCAGTTTGAAAATGTTAAGCCAATCTGTTTTTACAAATATCCTAAAATCCTTACTTTACATTTAATTAGTTACACGTATCGTACATGTTCAAAATTCCATGATAATAGATGATCAAACAATTAGATAGGAAATTAGTGTATATCTTCTACATATTTCGCTGGTTTTTCATTTTCAAGTGGATCCTAAGAACAAAAATCCTTTTATTTAATAAATAATCACCAGACAACGTAAAAAAAACACACAAAACAATAAGAACACTTTATTTGAAAATCCCTAAGCTTTTTTGTTTCCATTCGTATTATCAAGAATGAAAAATAATTAGGTCTATACAAAATTTTTAATAATCTGAAGAATTTAAAATATTTGACTCATCATAACCTTTTTTACTTGTGATGCAAGTAAATTTAAATCCTAAATGACAGTCATTTAAAAACAACACATTTCTTATTTGAAAAAAAGTAATGAAAATGACTATAAAAATATTTACAAGCTTAGAATTCATAACTATAACACAACCTTGGCACAATTACAATCTTCTACGAGCTCAGCCGTTCACAACCAACCAAACAAGACACAAAAAATAAGAAACTTTTTACAACGACTTGATTTCTACAACTGAAAACGGAAATCGTTCTTCAAGACTTAACACACAAATCTAGATATTCAAAATGTACGAGATATAGTGACCATCTTTTATGACATTTTCACAGAATGTTCGCCCAAATCGGATTTGTAAGTTAGGGGTGACCTCAGCGGCGCGAGGGGAATACAGATGTGACGATTGTGGCGACCATTCACCGCTGGACACTGCCTATTGAATCCGCCTGTAATCGCCTGTAAACGGCTTTGTTCAACTTATTCCCACCCAGGGTTAAGTTAGTTAAGTTAGGGGTTCCTGTTTGAAAATTAAAATTTTGGGGTAAATTATTGTAGGTGGTATAGTAAAAGGTTACACACTATACTCTGGCAGGGGTCGGATGGCCGTTAGGGTATTAGGCGACCCTTTGCCTACACAATAGAAATGCATTGTCGAACGTATTTAAAAAACACATTGACGAACTCATCGAGAAAACATATTGTCGAACCCACTGAACTGCGTTGGAAGAACGCATAATCTCCTAGCGGCCATCCGACCTCTGCCAGAGTGTAAGTAATTGATTTCTCCACGGAACTCAAGCTGGTAATGCTATGATTATGGATTTTTATTTCGTGGGGAAGTTCTACTACAGTGTCTGAGGATTTTAACTGACCCATCACTTAAGCATATAGCCACTTTAGAAAGTGTGAAGTATATAGATATACTTTTTTATTAATGTTTCATTGTTTGGTTTTAATACATGAAAAGGCTATTATTTTGTCAATTTGAAATGAGTTGTTATTGAGTTTTTTTACTCTCGAACTTGAAAGAGTTGTTTCACCGTTTTCGTTCAACGTGAATAGGTTATTTTAGAAGCTTTAATGATGAATGAAAGACTAAAGTTTGTACACAATTTTGTTCATGATTTTTTGTGAGTCTTCGGTCACCGACCTTCGGAACCATGACAGCATATTTACAGTTGTTTATAATCGTGCTCCGAACAAATTATTTTGACCTAGAGCTAACTAATTGTACTGTAACGGCTCCCTTCTTACTGCACTTGATGCGCTCTATGCACAATTTAAATGTCCATGTAAATGGGAAATTAGATAAAAAAAGCAAACTGTCGAACTATTTATATAAAAAAATAAATACGCGCTAAAAAGCCTCTTAAAATAGACCATGAGGTTTTACCGCTTCCCCATAATGCGTTTCAACAGCAAAGACGTCACCCTTAAAACAACACTGACATTAAAGTAGAATAAAAAGATCAAAATATTCTCGAAGCCCTTCGGCCCCAGGAGCCCTCGATAACCCCGGATCGTCTGGTGACCCACAACTGCCTCCCACGTGGGCCGCCCCTCGCCCCTCACCCTCTCGTCGCCCCTTGGATAAAACACGCTCTCCACCAATATTTACAGGTCCGAGAATGCATTTGCCTCCCGTGTCGGTCGCCCCTCCGTTGTTGATGCAATATTATAATGTTGTTTATAAGCCTTGTGAAGGGCGCCTCTCAGGGGATGGTTTTTGTCGACCGGTCTTGTCAAGTGTACCGCTATGAATGTATTAATATATAAATATTCGGGGTAGCTTTGACTTGCTCTTTCTAGGGGGTATAAGCTTGTGCGTTGTGTGAGTTTAAGAATTATCTGATAAATGTGATTGGAATTTTGAAAATCGATTTTAGACAATTTTCTAACTAAAATAAGTAATTGATAGAAACCCCTATATTAAGTAATTGATAGAACTCCTTAGTAGGCCGAAATTTGACCTCAGAATTGGTAACAGTATTCAATAGCATGTAAAACTATTACACTTTTAATCAAATAGTAACGACTTGTATTTGATAAGAGGAAATAACGACGTATTTTAAAAAGAAAACATGTAAAGCTTGCGTAATTGATCCATCGAGTCATAAAATTATCTAAACTCGAGCTTCAAACTCGCCAAAAAAAACTAAAATACGAAATATCTTTGAATATTAGGGGAAGTATTTAAACTTTCTCCTACGGATCGGTGTAGAAAGTTGTAAAACGTTAGAATCGGTAATTTTTAGACTATCCCACAGACTTCTTTAACAAAAAAAACCGTAACTGTAATAAAATATGCATTCATATACTGGAAGTTGTCGTCTGGAGCTGTTATTCAATTAACAGTTAATGCTGTAAACCCCTTTAAAATTACAAGTTAAATTTTAAATTATGATGGTAACTGTAAAAATAGCGTAATACTAATTGTTTTATATCATAATTTAGATTCATTCGCATTGAATACAAGTATATATAAACTGAAGGATATGTAGAAGATATTCTCAATTTCTTTTGTAGAAGTGGCCACAACAGTATAAACTTTTCCGTGTTCCCATCCTTCCCCACAAACATATTATAATGATTCAATTTCGATACTTCTAGACGGACGCAATATAAAAAAAAGTCACAAAAAATCTTCTATGAAGAAAGTAACTGAAAATGACCAATTGTTAGTTCGACGCGAGCACGAACGTAAACTTTCTCCCCTGCGCCACCACCACCCCGGGCCCGTGTTGAGTTTCGCCGCGGAGGCGACTCAAGCCATAATCAGGAAACAATCACTTCATCAGTCACAGTACCTCCCGCCCCGGCCCGTCCGTCTGTCTGTCTGTTTGTTTGGCCCCTTTTTCATTTGCACTTCTTATTATAATCTGCCGAGCCCTGTAATTCGTTTATTGCCTCCATTCACGGCGACAATGCCGCACTCTGCTTTCACTTTGATCTCGTTTGTGTAACTGAGGAAATCAACAACTACAAATACAATCATCGCCTTTTGTGATTCCCGCTTGACGCGATTATTCTGTTTTCAACTCGATTCGACTCTCTGGGAGCTTTAGGGGAATAATTTTAGAAACGCTTTCTAAATTATTCTTGTTTAGTCGCGTTTACATCTGAGAAAAAATACAATTATGGCAATTTTACCCATAAAACTACCATATCATATTTAAAAAAAATCATAAGGGTTCATAGCCTCTGGATCGTTATTTGGTATTATTCAATTAATTAAGGCTTACCTTGCGATCCAATAAAATGTTTTTTTTTTTATTTTATTGTGTTTTCCTGTTTTGGTCGCGACCATGGTCATATTTAACAGTTTTATTTATTCGTGGCTTTGTGTTTGTGTTAAGTGCGAAGAAGTAAATGTTAACAACATGACAACATCTAAAACAAGAGATGATATCAAGATATAGTAGCTTAGCTTATATAAGAGACTGGAGCTGGAGCTCCAGAGGAGCTGGAAAATAAGGACTGATGATAGCATTTCGACGCTGAAACCTAGGTCTCCACAAAACCACTTTATTGGATCGTAAGCTAAGCCTTAATTGATTGAATACAAAAAAATTATATACCTTACTTTTTGGGTCGTGCAATATTTAAGTTTTGATAAAAAAATCTTTAAATTTTCAGATTTCATGGTAATTTTTAAACGTTTTTAGTAAAATATTGACTTTATAAAAATTAAAACCATTGTTAAAAATGATTGAGGATGAAAATATAGTTCGTCAACGCTAATTAGCCTTGTGCCTGATTTTAAAAACCCTCATATTGTGTAAGAGATACGAAGTTTTTACTAACGAATTTTACAATTGTTAGACAAAAAACAGGTACACCGGACCTATGCTCACATTATAAAACACATTTATCTCAATACAAGAAACAAATCCACGAGGGAACTACGGAATTCCGGGACACCCTATACACTTGACTTTAAGAAACCCCCCCCACTCCACCCCCCCCCCCCCCTCCTAGCAGCTCCCTCTCCGAGACGGTCCGATTTTCCACGGGTCACACTCACACATCGTCCTATAATTACTCCCGGAGTTATACAATATTTATAACCCCACAATAGCGACAGATACTAATGACCCTCGGTTTGGTTCCGGCCGCCCGAATCGGTCTCGTATTTCATCCGGCGTTTTACCGCCGATTTTTATCGTCCGCGCCGCTAAAAGTCCGCTTCTTTTGTCGTTTTTCATCGCCGGTTTTCCGGTCGCTGTCGCCGTCGCACGCTGTAGTGATTGTCTCTTGAAAGGCGGTGAATGATGGTGCGACTCCGACACTCCACTGTCGATAGCTTCTCGATGAAAATAAGGGTAAACTTTTTCTAGGGTTTTGGGTTTTTGAGAAAGTTGTTTTACAATATCCTTTATTTATCGTCAGTGGTGGTATTGCGTAAATATCTGTATTTATTAAGAACATTTTTGTGCTGAGATAACGCAGAGGAGCACAAAGATGAAAAAATTAAGATGTAATTTGTTTTATTATATTTTGAAATCGCTTACTAAAATTGAAAAGTTTGTAAAACACATCGTTCAAAGGCGATATAAACTGTTTAAACACGATGTCATCGGTGGAATACTTTTTATTAATGATTATTTATCAAAAAAACCTGTTAGGTGGAAGTTTGGTGTAAGACTTGTATATATTTTTAATAAGTATTAGGATTTTTGTAAATGTGCAAATCTTTAAAACAAGTAAATGGAGAGGAATTTACTACCATTACTTTTGAACAGGAATGTCCGCTTAAGAATAAAAGTGCATTCCAAAACGGTTCATGGATATATGTTTTTTATAACCAAACCAAACCTTCAAGTAATAGGAAAATTACCTTCATTTTTTTAGTAGACTCTCTTATTAGAATCAGCTCGTATTATTCTTTGTTATGAGATAATACTATTAAAATTATAACGCAATTACCATCGTGCAAGTAATTATTTCCTAGGCATCAATTAATATGGTCTTATTTACAGTCTATCGCTTCTCGGCCTGTTAGCTAAGTTAATGACTATTAATTTCTTATTAACTAGTTTTAAGACCACATTTTACTCCATTACTAATATTAAAACTTATAACCCAACATTATGTCTTAAAACTTGCATTGCAACTTTAAAATAAAGGCATAAGTAAAAGCCCCATTGTATGTAGATTAATTGGTAAGGATATTTTACTTATCTCGTTCCCTTAGAGCAAGGTTTTGGTCTGTTTTTGATGTATTTCAAGGGAACCTTTTTTAAAATAAATTCTGAGAGTGTTGAGTGTCTAGCCAATGATCTCTTCACATGTTACTTCTGGTCTCTCGGTTTGCATCAGTGAGCTAATGTGGACCTTATCTCCTTTCATATTGAGAGATTTTGGTAAATTCATCGGAAACCACACTTCAATTCCCAAGTACTACATCTTCATTATGACACATTTCGATTCCATCCGCTATAAATTGAAGGACTTTGAAATATATGTACTCGGTCACTGTCCTCCATTTGGTAGAATTCCGACTTGTCAAAGTGCATGCAGTTTAAAAATCGAGATACAGATTCAAACTGATTCCCGAAAATCCTCTATCTTTAATTACTAACCGTTACTAATTTGATGGGCAAGATTCGCTTTAATGTTACTTTAAAGCGTTGCTTTTGAAATAAGACAGCCGAAGCCTGTAGAACCACGTATTGAGGTGTGAGCGCAATTTAAAGCTCAAGCTGTCCATGTAAATCACAGTAAATAAAGATGTAATCAATTACATTCACATCCCAATGAAGAAGTAATTAAAACCAATCTTTGAGCTCTTTTTTATTGTTTACTTTTTTTATATACAAAACTATTGTTTTCGCGAAAATTTAATTTTGTATTGTAGGAAAACTTTTATTCAAAGAGAACTTTTGGTAGAGCTGGTTACATGTGAATCAATACTAGTTGTTCTTGGAAATTCGGTCACTGAAGTTTTTCGTACGGTTGAAACTGGGAAGAAAAAATTCATAATATAAAAATTGTGTCGATACTAATACAAAAGCTTGAAAAGATAATGAGTTCATATTCTTAAAAGTACAGTATGGATATAATGAAATTATGACCAAGCTGCAGCAAAGAAACTTTTTCAATAATTAGAGATTTTCTCCTGACCGGATGTACGGAGCAGAACAAGACGAAGGTGCGGAGTCTTAGCAGGGGGTGGGGCCGGGGGGCGGGGGGGGGCTGCTGTAGTACTTAATCGATATCCGTGTTCTCGATAGGTCACCCCCTCGCCACCGTCTCTCGCGACACTCACACACACACACACACACACACACACACACACACACACACACACACACACACACACACACACACAGGGGGAGGGTGGTTGTCTCCCGCGGGCAGTCACTAGTCACTTACGCCCCATCGTTTCGCAACATTGTCCACTAGGTCGGTCTCAGTTATTTATTACTGTCTACTGTTGAGCTTCGGCACTCAATGGACACAAAGAGGATGCTGCAGTCATTTCAATTTTTTTAGGCTACTTGTCTCAACATAAGCTTCTAAATGACTTGGGAAAATTAATGATTATCCTGTAGGAAGAGGGAATATATTTTTCGAGACTGAAGTGGAAAATAACTATAATCTCGTTGATCTAAATTATTAGAAAAATAATAATTCATTGCAGTGCCGATTTTTTTTTTCCAAGATTGAAGTGGAAAATAATTAGTACATTTGATCTAAACTAAATTACTAAAAAATAACAATACATAGCAGTGCTGATTTTTTTTATTTGAATTTCCTGAAATAGAGAAATAAATTTTATTTACACTATATTATATAAATAAAGTATTTTTTACGTCGTTGAGGCAATTGAAATACGGAAGTGAACATTGTTTCGTTAGAAGATACAAGGAAGGACGAAGGTTCGGTACTAAAGTACTGGAGTCCTGTACGGCGCTCCTGCGGCAAATTAGATACAGCGCTTATGTTGCGTTCGACAAAATGCAGGCGCACATTGTAAGGTAATAATATTAAAGGTTGTTCTGTATTTAAGGGCGCTGCCGACGCAAAATAGATACAGCGCTCACGTCGCGGTCGAAGAAATTTAGGCGCAAAAATAAAAATAATACTAAGGAGTGTTTTAATACGTCAGAGCTATGCGATAAAAAAATTTAAAATTAATTTTTCGCGCTAATTTTGTTGTTAATGGCAGTAACTATGGGCACCTCACTTTAAAACAATTATAACGTGAAATTTTACATTTAAAGTGCCACTTTTGTACTATTTTCTTTGTCATCTCGTTAGAAGACTGTTCATCATATTTGTTTCAAAATCCGTTTATAATCCATCAAGTCGGCTTCTTATGGCAGACGTGTGATTTTGCCTCGCAGATAATTTTTTGCAACAGTTTTAAAATTGTACATCGATCTAAAGTTTTGATCATAGAGTAAATTAAACCAAGGTATATGTTAAAATAATAGTTATAATAGGATTAAATCAACCCAAAATGCGCAGGCGAATGAAATTGGGCTTTACTCGACTGCCCTATCGCCTGGCGGAATAGTTTATCCCAAAAGCGGACGCACAGCCGTAAGAAGCGTGTTCGAAAAAACTTAGTATACGTGGAAGCAACTAAAAAAGGGTGCTCGTTTTAAATTAAAATACCTTAATTCATAGGATTTTAACCTATGAGGTTTCATGTTACGTCTCTAAAGCGCAATTTTCAAGTCTCTTTTTTCAAAACGCAGCTTTTTAAGATTAGTTTTGTTCTTAAATTTTCTCACAGAATATTGTTTACATTGTAATTCACAGAAAAACTATTTTCTGTGTCTTACCCTTGGTTGGAAAGTTACTGTTTGCCGATAATGCATGAAAAATGACCGTTCTGTGCATAGTAAATTTACCATACACGAGGAAACGGAAACAACGGAATAAACAATCAAAACAATCATCTCACTGCAGCAAACCGACGTTTAATGAATGTTTATAGGTTACTTTAGAGAAATATTATAACGATTATTGTTATGAACTAGTATAGTATATTACGTTACTAGGCCGGGAAGTACTGTTTTGCCGAACGAGCATGATAGTTCCCGCGCGAGCGAAAGCGAGTGCGGGATTTTCATGCGAGTACAGCAAAACTTCCCAGCCGTGTAACGTACGGTATTTTTCATCATACTATGCAGAAAAACATACCTTCAATCATAACGTAGTCGTTGCAAAAACATACGTTTCTCAATCCTTCAAACCTAACCTATAACAAACAGAACAAACATATGCTTCGGATGCAGTGCTGCCACTACATAGACTACATTCTTCTAAAAAGTAACCAATAAACAAGCATTAACCGTCGGTTTGCTGCAAGTCAGCTGATTGTTTACTTCCGTTCTTTCCGGCCTAGGTCGGATAAGAGTTTATCCGGCTTAGGCCGGCAATGGGTAACTTTGGAGCCAACAAAAATGAACTGAAAACAGATATTTCTGTGTTAGTATGATGAAAAATACATTTTAGTAGTGGCAGGTGGTAGCAGTAGCAAATGTTTGTTTGTTTGCTAGAGATTAGGTTTGGAGAATTGAGAAACGTAAAGGTTCAAGCAAGGAATACGTTATAATAAAAAATGTTTTTTTCTACAATGTAAATTATTGTATGTCACACGCACGGCAAGTTTTACCTAACTCGCATGAAAATTCCACGGCCTCTGGCTGGTGCGGGAATTATCATGCTCGTCCGGAAAACATTACTTACCGGTCTAGTAACGTAATACACTGTAACATTCTCCAGAGACGCGAAGACGGTAAACAGAGAGTGTTGTCTGCTCAGGCCCGGTCGCTCACAGTAACAGTGATTGCCCCCGTCTTCATTAGCCTCATAACAATGCCATTGTGGCAGCTATCTGCATCTACGTCTCCCCTGCTAATTGGGCCAAAACTGCTCCTAGCTGGCTTCCCGACTTTTCGTTTCAATGCGGGGTTATTTGATATATTTTACTCTTGGATTTTTTGTGGCTTCGTTATTCCTCGATTATTTGTATTGTGTTGTGGAACATTTTTTCGGACACGAAAATTTATAGTAATTTATATTAGATCATAATTATTGTGAAGCAAACCCTTAAACAATCCCTATATTTGCAATGTAAAGAATTTTACTTAAAATTTTGTAGAATCATCTGTTACTCTTTGTCAATAGCTGCACGGTACATATTTTCGTGCACTTCTAATTAGAAACGCATCTGGCCACAATGCCATGTTAAGTGTTTGTTTATTAGAGGTTAGGCTTCAAGAATTCGTAAATAGAGTGGTAGTAATGCAAAATATAGGTCATGGTTAAAAATATGGCGTTATTTCTGTGTAGTATGGTGTGGTGTGAAGTATCGAAAGGAACTCGCCCGGTAAATCTTACCACACTCGCATGGAAACTCTTGATATGGAACTACCATGCTCGTCCGATAGAACAGTACTTACCTGGCTAAAACGTTATATAATATTTTTGATTCGAAATTATTAAATTATTTTGTATGTATGTTTTTATTTTTCAGTGGCAATTACGATATTTTTATTGTTTTCTCCATAAATAAAATTTAAACACCCAGGCTTCTAACTCAATTTTACTCAATATTTTGAGTACCACTTTATGATGGACAGTTCCTGGAAGTTTGCGGTTGAATAATCTAAGACTACTTCAGGGTAACATAACATTCACATGTGGACTAAATTTTCGCTCAACTTTACTCGGTAACTTAGCCCACTATATTTGAATTAATACAACTATGAAGCGCGAGAGAAAGGGAAATTTCTATACCGATCATTCGCCAGCGACAGATCAACCCCTCGAAGCCAGACGAAAACACACAAGGAGTTCCGAAATATCCGAAAATTCCAAAGTTTATGTGGTGTTACTTCTAGCGGACAATCAATAAACTGTTAGGGCAAGATATAAACAACATCGAAATAAATGATTCGTCCAATGAGAAACGACGACGTGACAAAAAACCAAAATGCTCCAGCCAATGATATACTTAGCGGGATCCTGCGAAGAATACTCGTTGGTTTTCGTTTGTTTACTGAGCGACATGCCTGGCGCTGGCGAACGATAACTGAAATTTCCCTCCCTCTCGCGCTTCATAGTTGTCAATTAATTAACTATAACTTCACTTAGTTGCCGAAGAACGAAAGACAACAGGCTACACGAAGGGCCTCCAGCCCGATTCCCTCGCCCCAAGGAGCCTAAGATCTCTCCGGAAGAGTCAGGCCCAGCGAAGCTGTGTTTGAGGCCGCGGGCGCCAGATGCCAGCACGAGCCAACCGGCCACAAATAGCCCCACGCAGATTAATAAGTGGTATTCTTTCTGGAATATCTCTGTGACAATGGTGAATGAAGAGCAGGTGTGTCCAGTGTCATCTTCGCTGTCACATCTCTCTCCGGCTCTCGCACGCACACGCACACACGCGCACACGCGCACACGCGCACACGCGCGCGGCAACGGAGTATGGATATGGAACATCAGCTGGCTCGTTATTTACGAATTGTTGAGCAAAAAATTGTGTTGTTTTGAGGATTAACGTGATCAAAATTGCTGATTAGAAAATATATTGAATAAAATTAACGTTATACATAAGTGGTACCAAACTTCACATCATTAAATTCCAATTATTTTTGTACTAATATGTCGCTGTGTATTATAACAAATATTCGAAAAACATACAGCATCAAAACGTATTGGAAGGAATAATTTTGATACGCAATTAATCAAACTGCATTTGGGATACATTTTAATTTAATTGGCCTGATCCTCGATAAGGTCATGATTTGGACAGTAAAAAAATACGGATTAAGTTTCAAAGTCCATGTTTATACAACCTGAATATATGATCAGCTGTTTAGATTTAAAATGCCCATACCGTTAAAATGGGCACATTGAAGGGCTGTAGGACGGAAACCGCATTTTTACCAGATTTTTGACCAGCTCTAATCCACTCCTCGGGGCCGGAAACCCCAAGTAAAAAATCCTTGGCCGAAATATAAACGTTGCCCGTACAAGTGTTTCGTTTAGAGCGTACCTATGATATTAAACAAGAAAGAAGACGTGATTTCCCTTAATTTAAGTCGTCAGTTACTTGACGCACTTCAGTTGCATGGCACTTCTTAGCTATATGATTACAACGAAATCATTCAGAATCAAGATACGTTGTATTTCTTATTTCACAGGGAGAAAGCTGACTGACCTAGAACTAGAACCTTACCATACGTGTACCGATTCAAACCTAGCAGCTGAATCTTCCAAAACTCAAGATTCTCCAAGAGTGTAGGATTCGACCACGAATCGGTACCATAAATTGAAACATTATCTGCGTATTAATTAGTCGACAATTCGCCGGGGCCGGGGGAGATGTGCCCCATTTCCTCCCCCCCCCATGTCACCCCCCCCCCCCCGAGCCACCCCTGCCCCGGGAAGTGGCGGGTCGTGTGAACGCTCGGGGCTGCTTTTAATTTACGATTCTGTCAGGAATGTTAACAATGCCACAGTCTCCGGTGACGAGAGTAATGCAGCTAATGTGGGGCGCTGATTGGCGGCTCATCGCTGTAAGTGAGAAGCTGACAAGTTTGTGAGAGGTTGATTATTTACAAAAATGGTGGTAATTATAGAAAATATTTTTTATTAGGGTCATGTAAAAAGTCATGTACGCAAAACTCATAATAATGCCCAGTCAAAATTATATTTCTTTGGTTTTCGCGGTCATTTGCCGTCATTGATTAGTAAAAATTAGTTTGTCATTTTAGGATGTCATATGATCACATATTCATCCAAGTGCAAAAAACTACGAACTCCAGAAAATTATTAACAAACAATCTGGCTAGTCAAGTTTTGAATCTGTTTAGTAGTTACTAGAGTAATTTTAGGCCAAGTCTCAAAAACGAAGAAACTTTAACAGGTTTTTCTTAAATGAATTACCGTAGGAATGTAAACTACACCATTTAATGATACGTTTAATTTTGCTGCACTATAATTTTACATTTAAAAATCATTACAAAAACCTTCAAAAGTCTAGTTTAAATATAAACATAAGGAAAACCCTAAAAAGATTCACCGATGATTTTTAATCTCTACAAATAACCCGCATGAAAACTAATTCCTCATAACCGATCTCCTAAAATGGGGCAACAGTCGAGCAAAGTCCGTTGTAGAAGCGATGAATGACTAAGTAACTGAAGTTGTAAGATAGCCTTAGAATGGCTAATGTGACAACACACATTATCAGCACATTAATGCGCGGTTCACCAGCACATTAATGTGGCGCACAACAGCGATTACACATACCTCACATAGCTACAGCATCACTATTGTTGTTTACATAACTAACGGGCTATTATACATAACATTGCACTCTATTATGACGATTGCCATCTCTAAACTGCAGTTTAAATCCACATATGATTATTCCCTCTGATAGGATCGCTATGTTGTTTTTAATATTGCATAAATGAGTGTAATAATGGCCGTTGTGATTTGACTGATAAAGTTTATTGTTTTGTAAACCGTGTTTTGATTGAATAATTATTTTGTAACTTGTAATTGTGGGTCTTTATTTTGTGATTGCAGTTTTATTTTCTAAAAGAGGATTAATATTTAAGTCGGCTGTCTAACGGGAGGAAACGATTAGACTGTATATTACAGTCATATGACATAAAAAAATCTTAGATATGTAATTTTTAAATTACATTTCCGAAGCAAATTAATTTGACTAAAATCTAAGCATCAAGTTCAGTCAATATCGTATCGGGTAATTTAATTCTGTAAACATCACAACTGGGTTTCCTTGTGGCATACCAACAAGTTGAAGAAAGCAATCAGAAACGCTAAATCACTGTTTAAGACGACACTGACTACACTTTTTGAAGGCAGTTATAGACAAAATACAAATGTGAATACTCTAGGAGAATTGAGTAGCATTCTGAACTGTTAGAGACCAGTTTATTACATTTTCAGCATTATCACTTGCAAAGACAGAAGTTCCAAACTCGAACTTTGGATATTTTCTCTAGATTTCACTCATTGTTTTACCTATCTCCACTGGTTCGTAAACCAGACCGAAAATAATGACAGCACCTTACGATTACATACATAACATTACCATATGCGACGCCGATCAATATGAGTGAAAGATGAGTGTAGGATGACTGGGGCGCGATTTTGTATTCTTGTTACAGACTAAGGCCGACACTTTCTTCAAACAGGACTGTTTATTGATAGCCTAAAAGTTAAAAGCCAATGGCAACTAGGGGGTTTACAGTGTAATGTGCGTTCGGAACCACAATTCCACAACTTCGCCAATTAAATAAGATCTGGTCTAGTTATGAGGATGTCTTAAGAGTGACAGTACACCAGTGCGGACGTTAATCCCCTACGGGAAACCGTATCCACAAACCATCACTTACAACTATCCACAATTCCCTCCAAGTAGCTGGATTACAGGACACGCCACCTTCCCAGATTGATAGCGTAACCCTCAAAGTTTAGTCTGCAGTCTGCGGTATCACAACACACCCTCCGCAGACGAATGCCGCAATTACCGCGGACAGCGGCGCACTCCGCGTTCCTCGCTCCCGGTCTGAGTAGTTTATTCTCCGCAGTTTACCCGGATCATTTGTTCCCTCATTGCCTCCACATGGCTCCTCGCCTCGCTTGCCCCTGTTTACCCCTTCGCCCCAGCTAATGTTGTCGCCGATGTTTATTTCTGAGGTTGATACTGTCTTGAGTCACTTCACGTTGGATGATTTATGTGTCTGGATTTTATCACCCTTTGGAATTACCATGATCGAATTTTGGTGGGATAAATTTTAAGGTTTTATTTAAAGATATGTCACCGATTTTAGCATTTAGTTTACCGACCGTTCTGTAGTTGGATTCATATTTATAATGGAGCTTCATAGAAAAAGCTTTAATCTGACGGAATACGTTTTAATTTCAAAGTAGCCATTTTTCATGGAAATACGTTTACAACATCATTACAAAAAGTCTAATTTTTTTCACGATGAAAAAGGAAAGTGGAAGGGAAGTGGTGGGAAGAAAAGGAAGTTGGTGGAAAGTGGAGGAAGGTGGTGGAAAGTGGAGGAAGGTGGTGGCAAGTGGAGGAAGGTGGTGGCAAGTGGAGGAAGGTGGTAGAAAGTGGAGGAAGGTGTTGGAAAGTGGAGGAAGGTGGTGGAAAGTGGAGGAAGGTGGTGGAAAGTGGAGGAAAGTGGTGGAAAGTGGAGGATAGTGGTGGCAAGTGGAGGAAGGTGGTGGAAAGTGGTGGAAAGTGGAGGAAGGTGGTGGCAAGTGGAGGAAGGTGGTGGAAAGTGGAGGAAGGCGGTGGAAAGTGGAGGAAGGCGGTGGAAAGTGGAGGAAGGTGGTGGAAAGTGGAGGAAGGTGGTGGAAAGTGGAGGAAGGTGGTGGAAAGTGGAGGAAGGTGGTGGAAAGTGGAGGAAGGTGGTGGAAAGTGGAGGAAGGTGGTGGAAAGTGGAGGAAGGTGGTGGAAAGTGGAGGAAGGTGGTGGAAAGTGGAGGAAGGTGGTGGCAAGTGGAGGAAGGTGGTGGAAAGTGGAGGAAGGTGGTGGAAAGTGGAGGAAGGTGGTGGAAAGTGGAGGAAGGTGGTGGAAAGTGGAGGAAGGCGGTGGAAAGTGGAGGAAGGCGGTGGAAAGTGGAGGAAGGCGGTGGAAAGTGGAGGAAGGCGGTGGAAAGTGGAGGAAGGCGGTGGCAAGTGGAGGAAGGCGGTGGAAAGTGGAGGAAGGTGGTGGAAAGTGGAGGAAGGTGGTGGAAAGTGGAGGAAGGTGGTGGCAAGTGGAGGAAGGTGGTGGCAAGTGGAGGAAGGTGGTGGAAAGTGGAGGAAGGTGGTGGCAAGTGGAGGAAGGTGGTGGAAAGTGGAGGAAGGTGGTGGAAAGTGGAGGAAGGTGGTGGAAAGTGGAGGAAGGTGGTGGCAAGTGGAGGAAGGTGGTGGAAAGTGGAGGAAGGTGGTGGAAAGTGGAGGAAGGTGGTGGAAAGTGGAGGAAGGTGGTGGCAAGTGGAGGAAGGTGGTGGAAAGTGGAGGAAGGTGGTGGAAAGTGGAGGAAGGTGGTGGCAAGTGGAGGAAGGTGGTGGAAAGTGGAGGAAGGTGGTGGAAAGTGGAGGAAGGTGGTGGAAAGTGGAGGAAGGTGGTGGAAAGTGGAGGAAGGTGGCGGAAAGTGGAGGAAGGTGGCGGCAAGTGGAGGAAGGTGGTGGCAAGTGGAGGAAGGTGGTGGCAAGTGGAGGAAGGTGGTGGAAAGTGGAGGAAGGTGGTGGAAAGTGGAGGAAGGTGGTGGAAAGTGGAGGAAGGTGGTGGCAAGTTGAGGAAGGTGGTGGAAAGTGGAGGAAGGTGGTGGCAGGTGGAGGAAGGTGGTGGCAAGTGGAGGAAGGTGGTGGAAAGTGGAGGAAGGTGGTGGAAAGTGGAGGAAGGTGGTGGAAAGTGGAGGAAGGTGGTGGAAAGTGGAGGAAGGTGGTGGAAAGTGGAGGAAGGCGGTGGAAAGTGGAGGAAGGCGGTGGAAAGTGGAGGAAGGCGGTGGAAAGTGGAGGAAGGCGGTGGAAAGTGGAGGAAGGCGGTGGCAAGTGGAGGAAGGCGGTGGCAAGTGGAGGAAGGCGGTGGAAAGTGGAGGAAGGTGGTGGAAAGTGGAGGAAGGTGGTGGCAAGTGGAGGAAGGTGGTGGAAAGTGGAGGAAGGTGGTGGAAAGTGGAGGAAGGTGGTGGAAAGTGGAGGAAGGTGGTGGAAAGTGGAGGAAGGTGGTGGCAAGTGGAGGAAGGTGGTGGAAAGTGGAGGAAGGTGGTGGAAAGTGGAGGAAGGTGGTGGAAAGTGGAGGAAGGTGGTGGCAAGTGGAGGAAGGTGGTGGAAAGTGGAGGAAGGTGGTGGCAAGTGGAGGAAGGTGGTGGCAAGTGGAGGAAGGTGGTGGAAAGTGGAGGAAGGTGGTGGAAAGTGGAGGAAGGTGGTGGAAAGTGGAGGAAGGTGGCGGAAAGTGGAGGAAGGTGGCGGCAAGTGGAGGAAGGTGGTGGCAAGTGGAGGAAGGTGGTGGCAAGTGGAGGAAGGTGGTGGAAAGTGGAGGAAGGTGGTGGAAAGTGGAGGAAGGTGGTGGAAAGTGGAGGAAGGCGGTGGCAGGTGGAATGGACCTTTTTACGAAAGCATAAAGTGGAAAGAGATGACGATTGACGACTAACTGTGGAAACGATTTTAGAAAAATTCTCTTGCAGGAAACTAGTTTTTATCTTTATTCTTCGAATAAACATTTGTACCGAGGTAATAAAGTCTAGTATTGTCCTTCCACACATTAATAGGAAACCACAGTTGTTGTTTGAGATTTTATTAAGTACAAAAAGTGTATTAATTTGTCGAAGTGCACCTCACAATAGATTGAATACCGTCATTACAGATTTTTGACTAATGTCCCAATGCACTTTTCGTGCCCGTTTTTGCGGGCAGTTTCAAGTTTGTTAGGCTGTATTGTCACCATTATTGCATTTGTATCACAGAAGATTTCGTCAAAAGCAAATCTTTGGGTCCCAAAAACATTTGTAGTCAATAATAACTTCTACAAGCAAATTTGATTGGCAAAACGGCCCAACAAAATTGACGCAGCTAGAAAAAACGTGCAAGATAAAAAAAACTCATGAGGTTGCTAATCTGAATGGTTCTTAATCTCTTCTAACGTTTATTTCCTTCAATTTACGAGTCTATAATAGTATATTTCGTTACTAGACCGGTAAGTACCCTTTTAACGGACGAATGACGTACGATACTTTACATCATACTACTCAGAAAAAACCTATTTAATCATAAACCACTTTTTGCATAAACCACTACGTTTATCACATCTTCAAACCTTGCCTGCAGTTAACAAACATTTGCAACTGATACTAGTGCTGCCACTACATTCCTCTAAAGAAACGTACTAAACCATGCATTAAATGTCAGTTTGCTGCAATCAGCTGATTGTTTTGATTGTTTGCTTCCGTTATTTCCGTTTCCTACTGCTCGGTAAATTTACTGCGCAGTTATTGGCAAAGAGTAACTATCCAGCCAAGAGTAAGGCACAAAAAAATATGTTTCTGTGTAGTATGATACAAACTATCTTATGGTTTAGTCATTGACAATCCTAATCCACAGCCGCGGCTGCGCGGTGTCGGCGTCGTGCCAGTACAATGGTCATTCTTGTCGTCGGACATGGAGCCTTGTCAAGGGCCGTTATCACAGATATCAGTCTAACTGCGCCACATCCACACAGAGCCCTCTGTGCATTATCTCCTCGTGGAGACACTACAGTCACTACAGTAGCCTCACTACAACAACCATTCTCATACGCGATTGACTACTCGACGATTCGATTCGGGTTCACGCGCCTGAAATTGTTTTTTTTTTACTGTTAGATCAGTAGTTTGGATTTGTTTTCGATTTTTATATATGTTATCGGTATCTCTACCTGATTGAGCTATGATATGATAAATTTGAACATGTTTCCATGTGTTAATTTACCGAATTAAGAAATTTACGAGTTTAAAAATAGTCTATATGTATCAACTCCATGTTTGCCATTGCATGTTACTTTTACGATATTATACAAACTCGCAGTGTACGAAAGATTGTAAATATTACAATCTCAATCTCAAGGGTTCAAGTGGTTTTGTCCAACGGAACTCGGCGTGAGAGTGTGAGTGTAACGTAATGCCAATGGTGACGTCACTCTATTTCATTTAATAACAACGAAGAAAAAATATATTTTCTTTCTCTGTGATTTAACACCCTTAACCTGTTTAGCTTTCGCCCTTACTAACTGAAAATTTACTGTAAGATTGGTATAAAAGTGGGAAGGGGGAATCCTTGAAGTTCTCAAACAGGAATAGTAGCTTAATCACCCCAAACAAACGAAGTGTAATGTACAAGTTATATTGTGGTAGATTTTTAGTACCATTAACTGTTCTCCATTTCTGTTGCAGAAATATGTCTTCTAAACGCAAGTCTCCGCCGTCGAAGCTACAAGAGGGCAGTGGAGACGGAGCGGGAGCGGGGACGGACGTTGCCCAGGAGAGCCAGGAGATGGAGGCGGTAGCGGAGCCCCTCTACTACCCCCAGCTGGGGGAGCCCGAGGCCCGGACGCCGCCGCAGGAGCCGTCGCAGCCCTCGCTCTTCTACAAGCTGTCGTCGGCGTCCTCGTCCTCGGCGGCCTCTGGCAGCGAGGTGGAGGACCTCCCGGAGGACGACGTCCTGCGGTCGCCGCCCAACAAGAGGAAGAAGGAGGTAGTGTTTTAGTGTTTGGTATCGATATCCGATGTATTGGAAATATCGATATTTCGGTTCCGATATATCGTTATTTTTATATCGATATTTGACTTCCGACATATCGTTATTTTATATCGATATTAGACTTCCGATATATCGTTATTTTTACATCGATATTAAACTTCCGATATTATCGGAAATATCGATATTTTACTTCGATACTATCGTTAGAATTTATTTTAGCAAATTTTTAAGAATAATTCATAAATAAAATTCAGATTAACCTTTTCTGCACTTTTTCATTAATAGTATAGTAATTAAACATTATTCAATAAATAAATATTAAAGATATCAATTTGGAAATAACTTATTAGCTACAAGAAATGGTTTTTAGTTCAATTTGATAATATTTGTTGTTTTGTTAGTTGTAAAGAAATGGTTATCTACAATAATTTCAAAAAAATTATCTCGACTATTTAGGCTACTTGAAACGAGCATTTTTCAGTAAAATAATAAATTTTACACTTATTGCTCTAAAATTATACTTCAAAGCATAAATTGTAAACAATTTTACGTCAAATGGACGTCACAGGTGTGCTACTTAGGCCTACTGCTGTTACATTCCGTATGCATTCGATTAATTTTTAACAAAATTTTTCTGACATCGATATTTTTCCGATATATCGATATTTTTGATCCGATATCGGAATATCGATATTTAGGGTCCGATATTATCGACGTTATTAATATCGATATTTTCTTTCGTTGTCCGAACACCAGAAGGAGGAGGAGGACGAGGGGAGGTACTACCCCACCAACTCGCTGCAGGCGCTGCTGGCGCTGAACCAGAGCGGCTACCTGGAGGAGCGCGGGCGCCGGCGGCGGTCGGGCTGCGCCTCGCCGGAGACGGACAAGAAGCTGGTGCATCTCAACAACAACAGCACCACGCTGAACCACAACGCTGCCGCCGGCGGCAAGAGGAGCATGGACGACGTGCTCAAGCGGCTGACCAACAAGATGAACAACTCCACGCTGAGAGATCCCAGCTCGCCCACCAAGCCGCAGTCAGTATACCATACTACTACTATTCTAGTATAGTATACAGGGTGTCTAAAAATTCCGGGATTTAAAACAAATGCCTTAATAGCTATAGAAGATATCAATTAATCATTTTTAATCATTCTTAATAAGAAAGGTACGCAAAATGTAGTTAATTTCTATAAAACGAGTAGCTAAAAAAGTTTTACTCATACGAATTACGAATATTTTTGTCAAGAGGTGGCAGCGCTGCGGAACGTTAACCTTGAAACAACGTACCGCGGCTGTCAGTGCTGTCAGTATTGCCGCGATATGGCGACGCCGCAACAGAAGGCTAAATGCGTTATTTAGAATAGAATAGAATAGAATAGAATAAATTTTTATTTTCTCAATAACAACAAAAACATTTTTACAAACAGAAAATACAGCTAGCTTCTATACAACAAAGGTATTTCAACCCAGAAAGTTTCTTCTAAAAAAAACAAAAATAAAATGTCCTCACTTGCCAGGCTGTTACAAAATATTTAAAAAATAGTAAAGAGAAAATAAAATAGGGCCTCATTAGGCAGTGCCTGTTTTTGAGGTTCCTTCATTTTTTTGCATATATAGTAAAAACGCTCAGAACTAAACTAATAAAATAAACATATTTGGTCTCCCAATCATATAACTAAAAATAAATAAATAATACAAACAAAATTGAATATTTATGCGTGCTATGCAAAATATTTCTTTTATAAGACGAATTAACTATAAAATTACAAAATCTAATTATGAATGGTATTTGGCTAATATTAACTAAATCTGCTGTTACGGTACAAAGAAACTTTCGAAAATTCGTAATAGACTATTAACCATCTCAGGCAACGAATAATCAATTGTGTGACAACCGTCCCCTCAGACATGCTGGGTAGGACATGGGAAGAGGTGGAATAACGTTACGACGTGTACCGTGCCACTAATGGAGCTCAAATTTAACTTTATGAAATTGCTAAAAAAAACTTGAAAATACAACCTTTCCAATAATGTATTAAACATTTATATGTTTTTTTACTTCGTTAAAATAATTTGCCTCAAAATACCGGAGTTCTTTTATAGACACCCTGTATTATACATATACAACAGTAGATACATACTAATAGACTGTATCTGGGAGCAGAGTAGATGATACATTACGATGCCGTCCAGCCACGATAGAGATGAAGATGCAATGTAGATCGGTAACGCCATATACTTTACGGTTTTTGTTTATTGGGCTTTTAGCTGCTTACCAATTACAAACTACTGATAGTGAGGTAAATATCGACTGTATAGTATTAAAATGAAGAATTACCAATATTTACATAGTTACTGGTGGAATGTGAGCAGAAAATCACTGACAAATTAATAAAATAAGTTTTTCGTTGCCAGTCTTTATTAGATTTTTTAGCTGTGGCTATGCTGTGATATTCTCTGCTCCAGATATTTTCACTGGATTATTTTGTTTACTACCTATAATTTATGTCGGATTTACTTATGAAACTAATTATACCCACGTGTTTTTGTATGACATACAAATGGTAGGGTGCGATTGCAGGTTTGCGTTATTCTTCGATCGCGAAGATTTTGTATGTTAGGTCTCTTAATCACATTTCAACGAAAATCAAACAAGTTTTATAGTAGTAAAATGAACGATTACTATCATAATTGAAATATTTTCTAAAATAATCAGCTTTCTCAATTTTTGAATTAAACCCAACAATTCCTTACAATCTGAAAAAAAATATTTTTAGCTTTGCTCACGCGGAAATTAATCAAAGATATGAATAGCGGTTGGAAGCTTTAATACTGTCGATTGACAATGTCCGATCCATCACAAAGAAGCGAGGAACGCTGGAGCAGACAGAGCGGCGTAAACAGAGAGGATTTTTGCGCTTCACAAAGTAAATAATCAAACCGCTGTGGAAACAATAAACCGGGCATATCGCGCACAAACAGCCCGGTCTTGTCCATCACAAACAATGTTCGCCGCTCCTTCTCTCCAAACAAAGCGGTGGGATTGAAACGGTTTGTTCGCCGGTGTAAAACCAACGTAATCATTTATCCGTTGTTTCGCTTTGTCATTTTGAAGCGCAGAGAGAGAATATTGTTTCTCCGTTTTGGAAGCATAATAAAAATCATTTTATTTTCTTTAAACAAAGCGGTGGGATTGAAACGGTTTGTTCGCCGGTGTAAAACCAACGTAATCATTTATCCGTTGTTTCGCTCTGTCGTATTCAAGCACAGAGAGAATATTGTTTCTCCGTGATTGAAGCACTATAAAAATCACATTAGGTTGTTGGAAAGTGATTTGGATTACTCGAAGAACAAGGGGTTGTTGTTTTATAGAGACTTGTTTGCAGATGGTGACCTGTTATTTTATCTAAATAGGCCTGTCTACTTTACAAGTAAATTTATTGAAACTTCAACATTTTCGCTGTAAAGTACTAGTTTTTTTCAGAATATTTGAGCTATATCCGTAATGTAATCTCAATCAAAACCTTCCTCAATGAAATTAAAAAAAATAAAGTAAATAAATAAAAAATTAATATCTATACGACATTCTTATATAGTTTTTAAGATATTATTTCTTAAAATAAAGTCGACGCCAATTTTAAATATGTAAAAGGAAATCTTTATAATCCATCACGTAATGGGCTATTTTACCCATTACACACTTTATTTTAAGTTGGAAGTATGCTAAATACTTCGATTCCTAATATTTATATACAAATTAAAAAAAAGTACAAATACATACAGGCAGATGCAAACCTAGGCATTGGAATTACGTCTACATATCTAAAAAAATGCCGTCACTCAAAGATAATTCTTTACATATTTTTCCTCACAATTACGATACACCCTGTTTCATTTATTTCCTCCCACATAACCCCCCATGAAGCCAGGGCAGCAACTCTCGCCCCACACATTTACGCCACAGTAGCCACCTTAGCCACCTTACCAGCACATTGTCCCGGCCAGACGAGTGTCCCACAATGCGACCGTGAGTCCCACTTACCCCTGTAATTAACACCCGGTGGGACGTAATGCCGCTTACAGCGACTGGCCTCGCTCCCGGAGGGTAGTAATGAACCCGCCATCGCCGCATCGCCACTCGGGCTCCGTGACCGGCATGCAGCGTAGTGTCCCGTACAATACTCTTTCTCCACCTTTCCACCCAAATTGGCCTCTGTCCTCTCCACGGACGCAGCGAGCGCTACTTAGACGTATTCAGGCCATTGTGTGGATTTTCTCTCGGGTTTGTCGAGAATTTCCATTATTTTCAATGGATCTCCGGCTTTTGTGGAGGTTTTAATTGAATATTGTACTCTGTTATTTAGTTTTTTCGTTGCAACGAGGGATTTTATATGTATTGTTGGATTTTTTTATCGTAAGTTTGAGTTGAGGTTAAGTTAAAAATTAGCATACTGTAAAATGTTTAACTTAAATAAATTCTTTATTTACTAATGAGGCACACATAAAACATTTATACAGGTACATTTTTGCATACGCTGATAGAAAATAACATTTGAAGAATTTAATTAAGATTTTCCATCTATTACTTAAATCTATTTAGGCGTGTTTTACTAAAGATATTTCATTTTTATCGGACCAGGGTTGCCTTAGAATTTACATACATGTCAGAGCATTTAATAGCTTAATTTTTGCAAATGTTGGACCGCAATGATGTAAAATATTGTATACACGACCATTCAACTAAATCTTACTAAACCCGATATTTGTATGGATATTTTCTATTATATTTAACTTAGCATATCACAAGGTAATTCAGCCTAAAAAAATTCCAAAACTTGAAAATTTGTTAAGTTTATTCAAATTTTTATTTATGGTTGAAATTAAACTCTACCCGCCGGAATCCCATCGATTTTTCAATGTAACTTAAAATGAACGAGGTCAGGGTTTACTTTTTTACTAATAAATTCGTGTAATAAGGTATTAGTGTAGAGAATCAAGAAACAGTAAAATGGGACCGAAGCCCCTTCTTGATTGACACTATCTACAACCAACCCGATGTTTGTACCTCGTAAGCAGCCGGGGTAGGAGGACAGTCGCACCCCAACACAACACAGGTGCGGTGCGCGGCACGGCGGTTGTTGTACCTCGTCATTGTGTGGTGTTTGACGGGTAAACACAGTACGCCCCATTTTCCAACATTTCCCCGCATTGTAGCCCAGAGTCAATATTGACGGGTGGAGTGGCCCTCGCGCCGGCCGTGCCTCACACGGCGGGGGCGAGCTTGACTGAGAGAAAGTCACCCTGCTTAGTTACGGTTTTGAAGTGTTTTGTAACTGCTCATTTACTCCTTGACGAATTGACTCGGTTTTCATCCCTGCAGTTAGTCCTATGCCAAGTAAATTGGCTATATAACCGATAGTATTAACGTAGGTTTGTGTAGGAATTTTGTTATTTTTCTATTATACCCAAGTGACTTGCTACTTATTATTTCAAATGGAATTGCCTATGATTAGTTATTGACCGGACCATTATGTATACAGTTACTTCTCATTTATATGTCTTTCACTTTTACCCATTGTCAGAGAAAAGTTTATATTGGGCAAACCTACGGCTACTAGAACTAATTAAATTAAAAATGTAAATATGTTGAAAGTAATTTCTCGTTGAAGATTTCCTAAAAGCTCATTTTCCGTCTAGTCCTAGACTACCTTTATTAATCCTTATTAAATGAGTAATTTCGAACTTGTTCAATAGGCCTATTTATTTTCCAAATCTAATTACAACATTTAATTACAACTAGCTGATCAACTGGGTTTCACCCGCGGAAAAACTTTCTTGGGAGTTTATTCGGTTAATTCTATATCAAGGTTACCAGGACCACCTTATAAGCAATCTTATACGCTTCCCTATAGCTTAATATTGAAACTTTGGAGTACCACAGGAAATAACCCTATGGAGATTTTTCAAACCGCCTTCTAGTGCGCATCTATGGCCCAAGGGGAGTATAAATACAAAATTTCAGCTCTGGGGGTCTTATAGTTTTGGAGATTTTCTGTCCGTTAGAAACTCCCTCCTTTATATGGAATGGTTAAAAACACTAATTACTAAAACCCAGTTTAGTATACAACTTAAAACAGTTTAAAAATAAACTAATACAAATTTGTAAAAAATAAACTAATTTATATAAGAGAGATTTACAGCTAAAACAGACAATCGAGTGAAACAAGCTGGATGTCGGGACCAAATATGATTGTGCAAGGGTTGAGGCGCGGGCCAATAGGCGCTGCCGACTGATTATAGAATTGTATTACCGCTCGTAACAATATTGGTTCGATCCCCAGCGGAGACAATAATGCAATAGCGGCTCGCCCGCCTCGCGATTTATCTATATAGATTCAATATCCTTATTCATCCACTGACCTAGCTTCGAAATTTCTTCAACGCTTCGTCGTGGTGTGATTTTATTTTTGTTTATACCCGATTTTTGGGTCGGTGTAAAGTTTATTTTGCTTAATATAATATTTTTATAAATAATAATAAGATTAACTGGATTTCATTTCCAAGTACAATAATTTTTTGTTAAGTATCGTACATAAAATAAACTCCAAATGGATTGAAGTAAAGAAGGTTTTACCAGACCAGCAAGCTGTATTTTTTCTATTATCTGAGGTAACACTGCCTTTTACATATAGGGATATTTTTTAACCATTCTGTTTGGTGTTGATATATATTTTTGTTGATTTAAATAACAAAATTTTTTAGTTTGCAGGCTTAGCACTCTTTTTGTTAAGGATACCAATGTGAAATGAAATTCATGGGTTGAATTCATGGAATTAAATTCAAAGTTAAATATTATTTTATTAAATTATGTTGATTTATTCAATATTTCCATATTGAATATTTATAAAAATCGACTTAATGATCGTCCCCCAAATTTGAGATCCCACAACTGTGTAACTGTATACATGAAGTTATTATAGTCTGTTTCTTGATGACCAATCAAATTATCAACTCAGTTTAAGATTATTTAAAACATTAAAAATACTAAACATATAAAATACTATAACGTTTAAAAACACTCCATAAAAGTGGGTATTTTTTAGCATTTGCCAGTCCGGCAAAACAGTTATTTTTGTCGATTATCTGAGGTAACGCTACCCCTTACATAGGGATGTTTGAGAACTTTCATTGGCAATGATGTGGCCCCTTCTTGTCTGTTTTCTAAATAATTCACATCCCGCCCGCAACCCCCTCCCCTCCCCCAAGGGACCACTCTAAATGGACGACGTCCTCGTCCCTAACTAGTTTAAGCATTTTTTATTCGAGTAGGTCACCCCTCTTTTTATGTTTCCCCAAAAGGTTATTCAGCTTGTGATTTTTAACCCGTGGTTTGTTTTGGACACAGTAATTGCTTAATTTTGTTTAACAGGAACACTTTATTGTAGTAATCTATATAATGAGAGCTAAGCGTACTAAATTCTCTTTAGAGTTTCCCTTTGACATCGGCCAGCTAACTTTTTTTATACAAAAAGTTATAATTTTTCTATTTTAGAATTATGTTATTTTGACGTAATTTTACCACAATTCTAAGTTACAGTTACCATAGCAAACTATTATGAACAAATCGGAGTAATTATACTTTTTTTCATTTCGGTAGTTTTAACTTTGCTTATGAATGCACTATGTTTCACTGTGGTTTCATCTGTTAGGAAGGCCGTGCAGATCAAATTCAAATTTGTGTAACGGCTTCTCTTTCTTAGTACTAGTCTAAATATTAAATTACACGGCAAAAAGCATTGCACTTCCTAATATAGTTTTTCTATCACAAATGCCACTGATAAGTCTATTTTTGATAAAACAACTCGAAAGTCGAGTAATGTATGAACCCTCTACAGTGTTTTAAACATCATACACGCCATCCTAGAATAGATGCATTTTACAAAACAATTAATGCCTAGAACATTTTTTTCAATTATACAATAAATCGTTCATGTACATGTTGTACATAATGAAACACTAGACGCTGTACTAAAATCAATTTTATTACAATGCAAACTCCAAACTAATAGTCTAACTATTCTCCAGCAAAAGCTAAGCGACAAGTTTAGATTTGTTTGTCGTTACGACACCAAATATATAATTAAATTCTAAAATATGGAATTTTCCATTAAATGACTTTAACTTTTAGTATTTTTTTGTCTTAGCCACAATGTAAAGTAACGTAACGATAGATTATTTTCTTCTACAAAATACCCTGTAATAGGACATTTCCCCTTGTCACCCGTCAACGTCTAGTACATCCCCGGCAAGTTCCACTCCACACCGGCCGATGTACAGGGCGGATCACTCCCCCAGGCCTGATGTCACCGCGAACCGCCTCAATTATTCAAGCCCTCGCAATAATGCTTCCAATGCGCCCTTTTACCCAGTTGCCACCGGCTTTTTACAATCCATTTTCAAAAGTAGCAACAATAACGCTATTAACTCCGTATCGCCAATCGGTGTAATTGTTCGATAACCCGATGAATATCGCAACAACAGTAACAAAGCTGGCCTCTGCCGGATTGAATTTGCACGTTTTCAAAGCTTCAATATGAGTTAAAAGGCTCTATGATGTTGGAGGGCATCGATAGTGTTTTGTGTTGCTTTAATGTCGATCTAGAGCTATTAAATTGTTTGTGAAACAAAAGCTCCGGTTATTAATAGATATAAATATGTAAATATATTGGAAACTATGGTTGTTTAATTGTCATAAATATTAAAACACGCTAGATATAACTTTACCGATATTGATGTGAGTGATGTTTCTGCGCTTCACGTGATGATAGTTTGTCATGTAAACTCTTCAAACCTAAACTCCATTTCATGGTAAAGGAACTGGGCTTGGAACTCTCATATGATCAGATAGACAAATTCGCCTTAGTTTTAAAAAGTTAAATGTTAATTTCAGTGTATTTAATACAACTATGAAGCGGGAGAGGGAGCGACAGGGATGTCCCTCACGAAACAAACGACAACCAACGAGTTTAGTTCTCAAGATCCTGCCAAAGATCATTGGCTGGACTTTGATTTTTGTCACGGTGTCGTTTCTGGTTGGATAAATTATTTGGTTTGTTGTTGATTTCATCTTGTTCTAAAAGTTTATTGATCATCCTCTAGATAGTAACACGAAGACAATTTCTGAGATTTCGGAACTACTCGTATGTTTTCTTCTGCTTTCGTGAGGTTGGCCTGTTGTTGGTGGAAGACAAGAACATAAATTTCCCTCCCTCTCCTGCTTCATAATTGTATTAATCCTAGTATACATTCAAGTTTGTTCTTAGTAATTTTCACTGGAACTCTTGATGCCAGAATTGGGATGACTTTACCCACAGTGTGTTTACGTTGCAGGCTGGACGGGGACGAGGGCAGTCTCCAGAACCTGGCGGCCAAACTGCAGCACGAGATCCTGAGGGAGCACCACCAGCTGTCAGAGAACAGGAGGTCAGTACTGACTACTACACTATACCATCAACTATCAACATGTTCTGGTAGGAATAGAGCCAGCTTTGATTGCAATATCAGATCCTAGACAGGGAAATGCAAAACTTGTCATGTGTGCAATTTCATTCGCATATTCGCATAATTTGTGAGGATATGCGACAGTTTGAGTTCAAAAACCTCAGTCTTTTTGTTATATGTTACGTTTAAGCAACGGCCAAAATATCGATTTTGATTATACTGGACTTAAACCTTTTTAAAATACAGTGACATCATTAGTTAAAGGAAACAAAAATAATGAAAACTGAGTCCAGTTTAAAACTTTTTACAATAATTATCTTTTCTCAGAAATGGTTAGTTCTCTGTTTTTTGAGCGATTACGTCTTCCCAGTGTCCCGGTTTAGACGGTTTCCTCTCAAATTTTGGGCAATTGTAATTTAAACGAAAATATCCGCGGATTTCTGAGCGCCTCGTCAGTACATAGAGTTCAAATATCACCATCTCTCCTAAAAATATCTTGACCCAGCGTTGTCTTTGCAGACTGGAGGGCGACAACGGAGACCGAGACAACGTGACCGCGCTGCTCCAGCTGCAGAGTCTGACGGGGGACAACTTCCTGGAGAAGGAGCGGCGGTTGTCGGAGATGATCCTGCAGCTGCAGATGGTCCGCGAGCAGCTGCTGAGTCAGCAGGAGCAGCAGAGCAAGGTACGTCAGCAGCTGATGTCGTGTGTGGCATGATCGTGGTAGAGCGGCAGAGCAAGGTACGTCAGCAGCTGATGTCGTGTGTGGCATGATAGTGGTAGAGCAGCAGAGTCTGACAGAAGACAACTTCTGAAGAAGGAACGGCGGTTGTCCTACAACAGTCGAGCATGGTCTGAAAAGTTAAATTAATTCTGGTCCTTTTCTGGATTCAACTTTACCTTGCAGTTCAGGCATGTGTGTTGTTGTACCTGTCCATCTGGAGCTAGAAATACATGTATTAAGAGTCATTCCTTTAAAATCTTGAAGAATATAATAATTTTATTTTGTATTGTAGACTATACTATACCTATTGCGTTTCTCACAAGGAGATTTTTTAAACATATTATTATATTTTTTATATTATAATTTTTTTAACATATTATCTACGGGAGTCCTGAAAATAATAAAAAGGTGGTTTTCATGTGATAAAAGCTGTTTTCTTAAGGTGATAATTACCTTATTATATAGTAAACAATCTTTACATGCACTTGATAAAGAGAAAAGGTTATCATAATTACAACTCATTCAACGTAGCAGTAAATTAAAACTCCAGTTACATCTAAAATATTTACTAAATTTTTAATTGAAAATATTTTAAAGCTGTATTTTAAGTGTGTCTTACAAAAAATGGACATAAAATATGAGGCGAAAGGAGGGAAGATTTACTTACGATCGAGGCGCCCGTTTTGAGCTTCCCGGTGCTCCGGTGTTTGGCCCGGGGTTCGTGGAAGCCCCGCCCGGCGCGGAGGGTCCCGGGGACTCTGTACCGGGAACCGCGGTTTATGGGGCTTCAAAGCGACTCGTAAACAACAACATAAGGTGAAAACATCCTCGGAATCCTCAGTGGGACCGCCACCCCGTGTCAAACTCGGTGTGTATGAGAAGCGCTTCAAGACGCTACCAAAGTCTGGGGCAGGAAATAAGGAACTTGTCGAAATCAAAGAGTGGAGGTGAAAGAGATACTGTTTGGTATCCCCAAGTTAAAAAAGTAGGTATGTAGCCAAAGAAGAAAATGCGACAAGCTGATGAGGTTTAACCAAGAAAATTTGTACACGTTATCACAAAAACGAATATTTTGCACAGCAAACTGTTGGATTCTGATTCAGTACAATCGATTGATCCTCAATTGGCTACTTGATGTTACTTTTGCTCTGATTGGCAACTTTCATACTTATCTTAGCGATTACCTTTGGGATAATTTCAATTATTAAATAAAGACAATTCCTGAATAGATCAAGATACAGATTACTTGCAAAAATGTAGAGGATATACCTAGATATAATATCATAAATAAAATGTAGATGGCAAGTTTCTCTTCATACAATTTAATTCGTGTGTACTCGACAGTTTTTGAGTTATATTTCCATTTATACAGGGTGAGTTTTAATTGTCCCCCCCCTTACTTTTTTTTACATTTCTAAAAATAACTATCCCAGACCCCGCCCAAACATTATTGGGTAGTAAGAACCTCGTTTTGAGGGGGTACTCATTTTTGGCCGCCATCTTGGATCCGCCATATTGGATCCAAAATAATTTTTTCAAATGTAAAAGTGGTGTTGTGACCCATCATTTCAAGCTAGATTTTTTCTCTGATTACAGTGCCGCAATCCGATTTTTAATATCTCGATTCGTTCTCAAGATATGAGTACTTTTAATTTATTTATTTTCAACCAATTTTAACATTACAAATTGATAAAATAGGCCCATAACCACAAAATAATGCTAGATAGTGACGAATAACCACCATCAGTCATTGTTGAGCGATTTACACTTAACTTTCACCAATGTAAATTTTTTGGCCGCCATCTTGGATCCGCCATTTTGAAATGAGGTAAGTTATTTCAAATATGAAGTTGGGGTTGTGTGACCCATCATTTCAAACTAGTTTTTTGCGCCGAATTCAATGCCGCAACCCGTTTTTAGCTATAAAAATTAGTTTTTGAAAAATTAATACTTTTTGAGATTTTTATTAGAAATTTGTCAATATCTTGAAAACTAAACATGATAATTAAAAACGGGTTGCGGCATTGAATTCGGCGCAAAAAGCTAGTTTGAAATGATGGGTCACAACCCCAACTTCATATTTGAAATAACTTACCTCATTTCAAAATGGCGGATCCAAGATGGCGGCCAAAAAATGTATACTGGTGAAAGTTAAGTGTAAATCGCTCAACAATGACTGATGGTGGTTATTCGTCACTATCTAGCATTATTTTGTGGTTATGGGCCTATTTTATCAATTTGTAATGTTAAAATTGGTTGACAATAAATAAATTAAAAGTACTCATATCTTGAGAACGAATCGAGATATTAAAAAACGGATTGCGGCATTGTAATCAGTGAAAAAATCTAGCTTGAAATGATGGGTCACAACACCACTTTTACATTTGAAAAAATTATTTTGGATCCAATATGGCGGATCCAAGATGGCGGCCGAAAATGAGTACCCCCTCAAAACGAGGTTCTTACTACCCAATAATGTTTGGGCGGGGTCTGGGATAGTTATTTTTAGAAATGTAAAAAAAAGTAAGGGGGGGGACAATTAAAACTCACCCTGTATTTTATTTGTTTAACAGAAACCTATACTTAAACATTGTTCATTAAACTCTAATTTACGTAATGTTTGGTACTTTAATCATCCATATTCAAATCGAAAAGCCTTCATACTGGATAAAAACTGATCCTTTGATGTCTGAATTGAATCGATGATTTCGAGATCAACAAATCAATAAATTATAATGAAACACCTTAAACATTAACATTATTCTACTTTTACCCAATATCAGAGTTTTCCTTCAAGTTTCTTTCACATACAGCATTGATATAAGTTTTTAAATCAAACATATTTTGCATCAGTTTTTATCATTTTACACTCAAACCCCTCTTACATGCACTTACAAACTTGCCGGATAAAAATATTGTTAAGGGAAATGAGGAAACGCTTAAAACGGATAGCGGAGAAGAAATTCGCGTTTTCACTAGACCGGACGAGGGTGGGTGGGGGGGAGGAGACAAAGGGGGTTTTCCACGGCGAAACATGTAGCGAGCGGCGGCCATTCTGTTCTCTTTACATCAGCATACAAAGGCGGCGTTCTCGGCTCGATATCCTCCATCCTCGGTCTTTGTCTCTGTGAAAAGATCAAGTGCGGGGCTCGGACCGCCGTATCGAGCAGCCAGTGTTTTACACTCGCCTTTCTCGAGTTCAGGCTCCACAAAAGGTTTTACTTCACTCGCCAGATCCGTGTTACCATTATGTTTGTATCTCGGTCAGATTTTATCTTCTGATCCATTGACTGTTCAAAATGGAGCTGTTTCGAAGTAACCTTTTGTAGGGTCCTCTAAAGTTGAAAAGCCTTGAAAGATTTTTCCAAATCGATTTTTTTTGTTGATGATAAATTGTTAAGAACATATATATGACTAACGAATATAGTTAGTGGTAAATTGAACCATTCTTGATCGTTGAAAGGTTTGGGAGGTCATTAGGTCTTTCGACACTGACCGTCCTGCAGGTGACACAAACGTCCGTAAGGTCATGATTTCATAGCGGACAAACGTAGCCACAAACGTCCGTAAAGTTATGACGTCAGAGTCAGAGTGCGGCCTGCAGGTGCCACAAACTTCTGTAAAGTCATGACGTCAGAGTGCGGCCCGCAGGTGCTACAAACGTCCGTAAAGTTATGACGTCAGAGTGCGGCCTGCAGGTGCCACAAACGTCCGTAAAGTTATGACGTCAGAGTGCGGCCTGCAGGTGCCACAAACGTCCGTAAAGTTATGACGTCAGAGTGCGGCCTGCATGTGTCACTAACGCCCATAAGGTCATGACGTCAGAGTGCGGCCTGCAGGTGCCACAAACTTCTGTAAAGTCATGACGTCATAGTGCGGCCTGCAGGTGCCACAAACATCCGTAAGGTCATGACGTCACAGTGCGCTACGAAGATCAGAGAGTCCGCATCCCGTGAAAGAGGATGAATTCATGATATCACAGCGTGTCTTGTAGTTTCAACGAGATGTCCATAAGTCCTTAACACATCCATCCACCAAGTGCGATCGTCATGCAGTTGCTACGAATGATTATAACGCAATCCATCCAGCAAGTGCGATCGTACCAAGCTATGACGTTACAGCAGTAAGCACTTTCTGCAGATCCCGCGACCCTCGATGAAGTCATGACGTCACAGACGGGCCCGCAGGTGCGCGACGGTGACGTCACGGCTGCAGGTGACAGAGGAGGATCGTCCGGAGGTGTCACCGTGACAGCGCCGGTCGTGTGTCGTGGCGCACGCTCGGGAACCGCCGCGGGCCGAGGTTCCCAGTGGCTCTTTCAGCCGCCCACGCACCTCCCCGTGGCCCCCGTCACCGGGTCCTCGTGGAGTGGACGAAAACTGACATTATACTACAGTACACCTCGGATTATCCGGACCCCACATTATCCGGATCCCGGATTATCCGGACCGGTCCAGCTGAGAAATTCAAACATTAAAATCACGGCAAAACATGATTTTAGCGAGTTTATGGGGGGAATGCGCCCTCTAACAGTAAAATGCAAACATAATAGATTACTGTACGCATTTGGAATCACAAATTGAATTAATCACATTGCCTAAACAGTACATTACAGCATTTTCGTGAACATAGATTTCTGGATTGCTAGTTGGGATGCTGTCAGTAATCAACGTAGGCCAACGGCAATTTTGCGAGATAGTTTATTGCTGGCATTTTATGTGTTACGTTATTTCTTAAGAATAGTTACTGTAATAAGTTTTGAGCTACTTTAAGTTTCGTCATTATTATTCGAAGTTTGAGTAATTTTGAGTTATGATTTAAATCATAGTTATTTAATCTTCATAAATTAATAATTTAATTTGGTGTTTTATTCCAAACCTAAACCGTAAGTACGGTAAAAGTTAATATTATATCGTACGATCAATAACAAATTTTAGGTCTTAAATTTGTTTCAAAATTAATCCCCCGTAAAATTTGAAAGATTAATATGTTGTACAGTCTTGATGCACCGTTTTCAGCATCAATTTAGCAGGGGTTAAGTTTTGCAATCTCTATTTAGGCAATATTGTAATGACCTCGGATTATCCGGATTTTTTGCTATCCGGATCGGTGTTCCGCCACATTAATCCGGATAATCCGAGGTATACTGTATATACTTTTCTTGAAATGGCGACCTACCCATATAGATATTTTAAGCTAAGTATGAATTAAAGATGAGTGAAGGATGATTGTAGCGCGATCTTGTAGTCTTTTTACTGATTAAGGCCGACATGATTCTTAGACTGTTAATTAATAGCCCAACAGCCAATGGCAACTAAGGGACCTACATTTTAACGTGGGATCCGTACCACAATTTTGCCTGGTTTACAAATTACCAACTGGTCTAATTATGAGGACGGTCCTATGGACGTGGTATTCAATAGTGCGGACGTTAATCCTCACTAGGGAACACCGCGTCCATAAGCCATCGCAACTATCCACAATTTGTGACCTCCAACTAGCTGGATTACAGGACACGCCACCGTCCCAGACTCGATGTAGAATAAAGCTATTATAAACAGGAAATCAGGTTCTTTAGATGAAAAAGGAGACAAATTATAAGAGTCAAAATCCTCTTATCCGACCATGTTCAACCGGCCATCGCTTTAAATGGTATATCAAAGCGTCGCGGTTCAACAGTTCTACGGGTTCAACCAGTCGAGGTCGGCAGAAAATGGACGATATCTAGCGACAAAGCTCGTGACTAGTCGAGTTATAGTGGATTTTGGCTTATATGAAGTTTGGCTTATAGTGACTGTAGTGATTCAAGAGAACATATACTATTCTCTTCATATCTGCTTACTCAAATTCCACTGTAGCTGTAGCTGCAAGCCGCTTCTTATAGTTTCATACAGCGTGTAAACAAAGTCCTCCCCTCCCCTCTTTAGTATTTTGTTTGTTAACAAAAGAAAATTAAAGAGGGGGGGACGGACTTTTCTACACTCTGTATAATTTTGCTCTTGTTACCTGTGTTGTTGCAATGCAGATTTTGTTGCAATGCAGATTTACAATTTTTTTAAATATATTTAATCAAAGCTTAGTTTCCAAAAACTATAAGCAAGCTTTGATTCTTTAAATCCAAATATTTAACAAGTATTGCTTCAGTGTTGATTTGTATGCCACGCTCTCACCTTATTTTTTGCCACAGGGAATTAAATAGTCAATTAATGGGCATACTACAATTTTATTCCTCATGCAAATTAATTACGTGCTTACGTATGGGCAATCCTACTGAATTTCAAGCTTACGGATTAGTTTCTTATACAGCATATTCACAGCTGTGTCTCATAAAACATTAATAAAAATATATTTATTTTATTTTCCCTCTATGTACAACAACCTTCTCTACGTACAAATACCTTCTCTACGTACAAATATCTTGTAGGGCCTACTTATTTTTTACCGCTTATTTTATGATACAACTTCTTGCAACTACATTTCCTCTTCACGCAACTATTCGTCCAATTATTTATTAACATTTATCTGTTCGTATCAATTCCCATAAAAAATACACAACACAATCCCACATATACAACCACGCCATAACGTCACCCGGATAACCACCGCAGCTTTGATCCACAGAACTGCAGTATTACAGGTCTCCTCACCCTTTATGCCATCCATATTGCTTTTTTAATTGCAATTATATCAGACCGCCAAACAGATAATACCGCCGGGTTGGGAGGCCCGCGCCAATTTGGTCTGTTTGTTTGTGCGTCCAGAAAGAGGAAATTTGCGGAAAATTACTAGCTTTGAGCCGCGCGGGCCGGACAATGGCGGGCTTTAATTGTGGCTTGTTGCCGGTCTGCTTGTATGTGAATCACATGTGTTCGTGTATTTGTGGGTCTATTTGTGTGAATGAGCTCTGCTGAGGGTTGCATGTTTAACACTGGATTTGTATGTCTATTCGGTTTGCAAGTGAGATGCGTTCTAGGACGTGTTCGAATTGTTTTATTTAGGTATTTGATTTGTATCAAGATTTTGTTTTGTATGATTAATTGTTTTAGGCGATTTAGGTAATGATTTTTGAAAACTTTCGTTGATGCAATAAGTTGTTGCTAATAGTTTGGATTTATTTTACACTCGAGTTTTGTTATTCCGGGAAGAGCAGGAAAACATTTTTTCATCGAGCAGTATCGTATTGATAATTTTTTTAAAGCGACCGAAATGATCTGTTAAAGATTATTCGTATTAGACGTAGTCCATGTATCGATAAAAATATTCTATCCCTAACATTTAATTCGACTTGTTCGTACATTTAAATTTAAATTAAAAATAATTTTCAATCCTTAATTCGATTCGATAGCTATAATATCGGTGCGAAAACCAAACATTAAATCTTAAAACAAAACCAACACAACTTAACCAGTCTTCTACTCGTTAGCTAAATGAAGTCAGTTATTGAAAATGTTTTTATTCTATTCGAATTATTGAGATTTTAACTCGCGAGATGTATTTAATTTCCCCCTATATATAAAACCTTCCTCATTTTGAAGGTTTCAATTTTTTTACAATTCTAGTGGTTGTATTTGTTTGTGTGTGTATGAGTCCTGCTAAGGGTTGTTTAACACTGGATTTGTATGCGTATTCGGTTTGCAAGTGAGATGCGTTCTTCGTCGTGTTCGAATCGTTTCATTTAGATATTTGACGTTTACCAAAGGGTTTTTTGTTAAGTAATTGTTTCGGAGAGTCAGGTAATGATTTATGGAAACTTTTGTCGATACAAATAGTTGCTGCTAATAAAGTCTGGATTTATTTTACACTCGAGTTTTTTTATTCCGGGAAGAGCAGGAAAACTTTTTTTTCATCAAGCAGTATCGTATTGATCATTTTTTAAAGCGACTGAAATGATCTGTTAAAGACTATTCGTATTAAACGTAGTCCATGGCTCGATAAAAATATTCAATTCCTAACATTTGACTTGTTGGTACATTTAAATTTAATTTAAAATAATTTTCAATCATTAGCAATCATCCAATAGCTATAATATCGGCGCGAAAAGCAAACATCAAATCTTAAATCAAAACCAACAGAACTTAACCAGTTATCTCCTCGTTAGCTAAATTAAGTTAATCATTGAAAATGTTTTGATTCTTTTCGAATTATTGAGATTTTAACTCGTGAGATGTATTTAATTTCTCCCTATATATAAAACCTTCCTCATTTTGAAGGTTTCAATTTTTTTACAATTCTAGTGGTTGTATTTGTTTGTGTGTGTATGAGTACTGACTGCTAAGGGTTGTTTAACACTGGATTTGTATGTGTATTCGGTTTGCAAGTGAGATGCGTTCTTCGTCGTGTTCGAATCGTTTCATTTAGATATTTGACGTTTACCAAAGGGTTTTTTGTTAAAATTGTTTCGGCGAGTCAGGTAATGATTTATGAAAATTTTTGTCGATACAAATAGTTGTTGCTAATAAAGTCTGGATTTATTTTACACTCGAGTTTTGTTATTCCGGGAAGAGCAGGAAAACATTTTTTTATCAAGCAGTATCGTATTGATTTTTTTTTTAAGCGACTGAAATGATCTGTTAAGGATTATTCGTATTAGACGTAGTCTATGTATCAGTAAAAATATTCAATCCCTAACATTTGACTTGTTGGTACCTTTAAATTTATATTAAAAATAATTTTCAATCCTTAATAATTATTCGATAGCTATAATATCGGTGCGAAAACCAAACATTAAATCTTATAACAAAACCAACAGAACTTAACCGGTTAGCTCGTCGTTAGCTAAATTATTAAGTTAATTATTGAAAATCTTTTGATTCTATTCGAATTATTGAGATTTTAACTCGTGAGATATGTTTAATCTCCTCTTATACGCAAAACCTTCCCCATTTTGACCGTCTTAATTTTTTGACCCACACTCTGGACAGATATGTTCGATACGTTTCATTTACATATAATATTTTATTTGTACCAAGATTTTTTCGTATGATTAATAATTATTTTCGGGAATTAGGTAATGATTCATGGGAATTTTGGTTGGTACGCATGTCGCTTATAGGGTTTGGATTTTCATACACTCGAGTTTTGTATTTCCAAGGAAAAGCAATATTTATAATTCTTAACTGGGGTTTACAAGACCCAATTTTATTATCAATAACTTTTATCTTTAGCGATCATAAAAAGAAATAAGTTCTCTTTGATGTTCTGAAATGAAGTTTATAGATATTATGAGTAGTCTATGTACCGATAAAAATATTCTAGCCATAAAATTTTACTCTTTTCATTCATTTTAATTTAGACTTAAGAAATTTTTAATCAGTGGTAGATATCCGAGTACGAATATCGATACCAAAGCTAAACATCAAATCTTGAAAAAAAATAGAACCTAAAAAAATATATTTCTTTGTTATTTAAATGAAGATAATTAATTGAAAATGTTTTGATTCCAATAAAAATATTGAGAGTTTAACTCTTGAGATGTACAGGGTGTTCAAAAAATGTGGGGCAATAATTTACGTAGTGATTTATTGGGTCAAAATAAGCAAAACAGTCTATATAGACATGTGTCCTATCTCGTTTAGGTTAGCGTCTGCACAGAGGAGAATCAAAGATTCTCCTTAGATTCTTAGATTTTTCTTTGTGACCTTAGATTCTTCTCTTTGGCGACTGTCTGTCTGTATGTGGCTTTTACAAAATAATTCATAACAGCGTTGAAATTGTGCACAAATTTTGAAACGATTAAAGATTTTTTATTAGTATTTTGTACAAAGGTAGCGACTAATAAGATAACTAGATACACATTTGTGCACAATCTCAACGCTGTAACTCAAACCGTTAAGGAGTTATGAATTTTCTTTTTATTAATACAAACAGACAGACAGGAGCTTAACGAAACGAGATAGGACACATGTCAATATAAACATTTTGCTTATTTTGACCCAAGGAATCACTTCGTAAATTATTGCCCCACATTTTATGAACAACCTGCATTAAGGGGGCGGTCTACCTCAAGTTCCTAGCGCTAAAACAGGGTTTTGAATCTTATTCATTGAACGATGGATTTTCATATGATTTCCAATATTTTGGTGTCATTTTAAAAAGGATATGTTTTTGAAGGGCACTAAATTTTTAGAATTTTTGATTTTATCCTCATTCATTTACAGGAATTGTGTAAATCTTTCAAAAAAGGTAGTTTTTTGTTAGATTTTAAAGTCTCATAACTAACGACAGAAACGCTTTATAGAAAAATAAAAAATGTAGAGCCCTATAAAATATTCTGAAGAACGTGAACCCACTCTCATTTTTATTAAATCTCAAAAAATAAAGCTTATGTCATCCAGATACGAAACGTCTGCAAGCGTACTTCAGCGTGCTTTAGCCCTATCATTACAATGTTATTTCGCTCTGTGACGCAGATTTTTCTGTCAACGGAGACCGCCCCCTTAATTTCTCCATTTTGAAAATTTTTATTTTTTTGACACAGTGGCAGCGCCGCTTCCGCGTGCTGAGCGGCCCGCTGCAGCGCTATTCCCGGCCACAATCGCGCGGGATGACATTAGTTGGGCCAATTATTAGTTGAAAGGGGCCATTTTGTGGGGCTATTTCTGCGGCGGCGGGAGCGCCAAGCCTCCGCCCGCGCCCACAGTATTGTTTCCCAGTATCGCAGCTCCTTGTGAAACACTTTGCGGCTGTTTTATAACTTGTTAATGGTCTTGTTGTTGTTGAGAGGAAGGAAACTTAAAGTGGTTGAAAGATTAGGCTTCTCTCTATTGTTTTATATGATTTTATTTTAATTAAAAGAAGGTCATTTGGGGTTTATTATGTTTTTTCTTTTGGTGCTAAACAATACAAAACTATTAACATTTCATTTACGAATAAAAAACACAAAAATTAAACAGTACTTATTATGATTTGGATCAAGAAATCACCCAATTACTTTGCATTTTCTATTCTTTAGCAGAAAGATATTGGGTATCGACCAGTCCTTAATGTAAGGCTTGATCAGCAAACTTGAGGTTAAATTATGAATTAGTGAAAAGTAAAAACGTTTTACAAATCCAGTTTCCGACAGGAACAATAAGACGAACCCCGAGAAAAGATTAAGAAACTGGCAACATGATTTTCTTGACAATTTCCAACAAATACAGTTAAAAACCCCTAATCTTTAAATATTTATGTTACTAAAAATGGAAAAATAATTTAAGGATGAAGACTAAACTAATTGAATGTATTGTTATTGTTAATAAGAAATATCAATGTTACATCTAAAACCCTCAAAGGAAACATAGACGAAACCTGTTAGAGAATAAGATCTAAAGAATAGAACCTGAAATAACCTCAAATGGAATCGTTCAATATTCATATTTCCCGCATGACGGAAGGGGAGCCTCAAATAAACCTATTCAAACATCTTCATCCGAAATATTGGAGTTGTTCCTTTGATTATCTCCTCAGTAGTTCGTTCTGCAGAGAATAAATTCAAATTGAAACCTGTCGTTGGGACGGCGCGCTGAGCCGGGGTATTGCTATCGCCTCAGCAGCTTCAGCGAGCAGCTTCAGCAGGTTCAGCAGCCTTCCGTTGCTTCAGCAACTTCTCTTATCAGCCAAAGCTTGTCGCGTGTTCACAGCTTTCGCTTTTCCCTTTTTCCTTATGTGTGACATTTTCTCCTGTGTCATCCTTATAGAGGAATTATTCTAGTTCCAGTTAGTTATTCTTGTAGGCCTAACAACAATCTAGTGTTTAGAAGTAGTGAAATTAATCTCTCATATTTTTATACTTAATTAATAAGTAGCAACTAAAGATCAATAGGTAAGCATGATTTTTGTGATAGTTTTTTCTCAGCTCACGTGAATGGTTGGAAAATACAGGCAGTTAGCGGCGAATTTTCCAGTAGATGTGCGCAATACTTACTTAAACTTACTTGAGTTTTCAAGAAAGTATACAAGTGAAATTTTATAGAGATCAGCAGGCGATCTCTAGTGATTATAAAAAATGATTTTAATGAACAGTTAGTGCAAGGCTATTCAATAAATGTTTTACATTTCTACAGCTAAAAACACATTAAAGGAACAAAGACACTGACAAATCCTGTTCTCAGTAAGGCCTCCTGAATTTCCCTTTTTCCTTGTCCTCCTAGTGTTTTTAACAAGGGAGAAATTACTTGATTATTATTTGCTAATTACATCCTATAGTTAAATTAGTTTAAGCCTTTTTCACACAATGTAGAATAATTTCTTCAATAGCATGATACATTTTGTTATAATCACTGGATGTAAATAAAAAAGTCTTACGACACTAAAAGTAGGCCTACATTTAAAAAATATATACGTGTAAAGTGTAAATATTCTTTTAAGTGTTGTAAGAAGTTTTTTATTTACATCCACATAATATAGAATGAATACTTCGTATTTATATTAAACTGCATTTTAATAATTCGCTATGTCATAGACATCCCATGTAACTCAACTGCACATTGTATTTTCTCACTCTCCCTTCTTAAGAGTTTCTTATGGTTGTTCTTTATCATGCTTCACGTGTTTCACTGTGATGAAAATATTGTACGATGCAATTGAATTACATTACAATTCCATACAATTAAAATTGTATTGTAGACTCGCCTGTAATTTCAAATTATTGAACTTCCTATTAACTATTAACAGCTAAAATCTTTGCACTGTACCTGCAACATGTTCACAATAATTAAATAAAACATATTAATTGAAAACATATTTTATTCTATCAACTAATGTTTATTGAGATTAAACTACGACGCAAAAGCAATAATAATTATACCACAAGTTAATCATAAAATTTAAACTACGTAGTCAATATACTTCTTTTACGGCTTATTCATTTCTAGATTCCTCAAGTCGCTTTCCGTTCAAGGGCGCTGCGATGCAAAACAGGTACAGCGCTTACGTTGCGTTCGACGAAATGCAGGCGCAAACATATAATAATAGGCTTAGGAGCATGTTTTAATTCGCTTTTGATGATGCATTAATAACCATGGGGGCTTTACGGTTAAAAGGGTGTCCGGATAAAACTACAAACGGACAAAACTACAAATCAAAAGAATGCGGACAAAACTACAAATATCCTGGGTCTGCTACCTGGGGAGGGTCAGTAGGTAATCCAAACAAAAATGTAGCGGACAAAACTACAAAGATTCGGTCAACCGATTTTGATGACCTTGTTGGGAGAAGATGTGTCAGTTTGCTGGACCCGTTTATTATTATTTAACGTATGACTAACGACTAGAGAGAATCATGGATACGTACGAGAGAACGAGGAACATGCGATCATGCTTAGGTTAAGAGTGCTATCGTACTCGCAAGCTCTGCAGTGAAGCGATGACCATGGACAGTAGACGCATTTTTGTAATTATTTCTCATCCGTCTTGAATTGTATTTAATCCAGCGACCACATAGTACAAATAGATGGAGCACACGATCCGCGACTTGTAGCCTAAATTTGCATCTAGTCCCTATGCACGGAAAAAAACAAAGTACGTAAAAAATTACAAATACGGTATCAAATTAAAGCTCTGAATCTCAAAATTACTACAGTACCAAATATAATTGGTTTACAGGTAGTTTACCCATCGTAAACACTGATAACCTAGAAGCTTGTCCTGACATTTTTTAGAGAAGCTGCCGGCACCTGTAACGTTTCTATAATGGGTAAACTGTTTCAAAATAATTTATAGTTGGTACAATAGTAATTGTGAGATTCAGACCTTTAATTTGATACCACATTTGTATTTTTGTAGTCGAATATATTTTTGTAAACAACAGTTTAGGATTGATTTTGTTTTTATGCAGGTGCCGCACGGATAAACTCTCCCACAATGACTAAGATATCAACCAAACTATGGCAGCTATTTTTTTCAAAAGTATGATTTTAAAATTCAACTCTTTAGCAACAATTTTTACCGTTTTTATTTTACCTTTTTTATTTTATTTTACCTACTTTCCTAGTCGAAAGCACAGACCAAAAAAATTGTATATTTCACTACTAGTCACGAAAGTAGCCTATTTCCGGGCAAGATAGTGTTTTACTTGCGAGGCATAAGCCGAGCATATAAAACACTATCGAGCCCCGAAATGGGACTTTTGTGACGAGTTGTGAACAATACTTTTCATCACGATGCAAATAAGTAACCAAACTTATAAAAAATCATCCAACATTTCATAATTCAATCAATTTTCTATAAGCAAACACAATACGGCTGAACTGTCTATTTTTGTTTAAGAGTCAGGTGGTTGAACTGTCAAAATAGGAAAACCGTTTGTTTGGGTACTGCAAAATTTTGTTTTGGTACGGAAATGGTTTGATTGGGTACAGGAATGAAATGTTTGGGTACCGAAAAAGCAGCAGCTCATTATTTATTTGTTTTGACGTAAGGAAATCGAGAGTTTTCGTAGATTTAGCTGTACGGTAACGGGCAATTTTCGTATACAGAGTGATGAAAAAAACTTTTTATATGGTCTGTGGTCCAAAGCCTGGATAAAGGGTGATGGAAATCAGAATTTTGTTTCGCTTCACTTAATGTGGAACTCTAAGACAGCTACCTATGTGAGCTATAACTGTGCTACTTTAAGAATCGCTCAAGTCATCAAAATCGGTTGACGGAATCTTTGTAGTTTTGTCCGCTACATTTTTGTTTGGATTACCTACTGACCCTCCCCAGGTAGCAGACCCAGGATATTTGTAGTTTTGTCCGCATTCTTTTAGATTTGTAGTTTTGTCCGTTTGTAGTTTTATCCGGCATTCGGTTAAAAGACCGCTTGTATTTCTACTTCTAAACTCAGAAAAAAATAATTTTACTAGCATTTTCAAACGTTTTATTTTTTGGGATATGTTATTTATTAACTCACTAAGCTATTTGTTATTCAGGTTTGCCAAGGCACGTACTGCAATATTTTATAAGGCAGCAAAGAATTGTTCGATTTTATTCGAGTTTTTTAGCTCATTATTGATTTTATTTATTAAGAGATTTATAAGTTTTAAGTAAAGACATGATGGAGAAGTTATCCTCATGACAAGACTCTTGGTGATAAGCCCTGTTCCCTCCTAGTTCCATTTCATTTTTAAGTAAAACACATTACTTAGGGAAGATAAATCACGAGGATGAGTAAATGATTTTATACACCACACGGCATAAGCTTTTAGACTTAAAATAGATAGAATAATAAATATCTCAATTGACTATTTAGAAAATAGAATAATAAATATCTCAATTGACTATTCAGAAAACGACCGTATCTACGGTTTAGACTATTCACCTTCACTTTAAAACAAATGCCAATAAATCAGATTAGTCCCCTAGTCGCCCGACACTTGTGGCGAAGCCGGCCGCACGTTTGCACGGCGAGTAACCAAGCGTGCGATAGTGCTACTCGCGACCAGGTGGCAAGATGGCGGCCGCACCTGAGGCGAGGTGCCACTGGCTCGCTCCATTGTCTCGCCGACCAATCAGCGGCCGTCTTTGTTCGCCAATCGCGCCGCCTCTCCCCCCTCCACTCCACCCATTGTTTGCTGCGCATCGCTCAGACAATTAAACATAATTGTTCCCCTCCTTTGTTCGCCGTCCGCCGCTGCCGCTGCCCTCCCTATCTCTTCGTGTATTTTCTTTCTTTTGTCGATTCTTTCCTTCTCCTCGATTCTTTCCAATAAAATAGCTGCTTTGTTGCGTTGTGATGAATTCTGTTTTGCTTCTTTCGTGTTTTATAAGATTGAACCATTTACATTGTGAACAGTGATGAATAAATAATTGTTTGTATGTGGAAGCCCAATAAAATTATTTAACAGGTTAATTATATAAAAAAAACAAGGAGGCCAGTATTTCCTATACAAATGTAAACACAGTCAGTAAAAGCCTATTGTTCTAACAAATATGACGGACTCCAACACAACAGTGACAACATAGGCTACTGTAGCTACTCTTGAATTTACTTAATGTAATGTAAAAACGAATATATAACACGTACTTCAAAATCGATACACGGAAACGTCTTGATTGGGTGACTGAGAATTGTAAAAAATTCACATTATGCACAACAAATAAAGCCTCTCTCACCTTCCCTGCCGTTTCATTTTTAACGTTTCAACGTCCGCGGAACAGGAAACGACGTTGGATCTTGGCTCGTTTCTGACAGGATGATGAACGCACGCGGTCTCTCGGCGGTCCAGCTACCGCGTGTGTGCGTGTGTGTGTGAGTGTGTGTGTGTGTGTGTGTGTGTGTGTGTGTGTGTGTGTGTGTGTGTGTGTGTGTGTGTGTGTGTGTGTGTGTGTGCGTGTGTGTGTGTGTGTGTGTGTGTGTGTGTGCGTGCGCGTGTGTGTGCGTGTGTGACGTCACGCTGGAACGTCCGCACGCTCCATTCACGCCCGGTACATAAGTTACTCCCGCTATTTTCGCTCGCGACATGACGACACTCATTCACAGACCCCAGCACCGCTAGCCTTCAGTCGAGCAATAAACCGGTCAGTTTATCATTTCGGCCGAAATCGGTGTCCTTGTAATGAATTTCAAGGTCAGACTTAGTTTATTTCATGACTTGATCGAGGTAAAATAACTTTAATCGTCAAAGACAATAAGGCAGGCTTACATTACAAGCTCGTCGACATAAATTCAAGGTACAATGAGTGGGTATAAAATAGTTTTGTACATGTGGAGGCACAGCTCGAGCTAGTCTTTAGACAAAAATGACAATTAATCAGGAACTTTTCCTTTTTCCTTTGTTACTCTGTGGTTAGTTTTAACCTAGATAGATTCTAGACGTTTCGACCGAGTTTTTATTCATTTAATTGCAGTTCAGATCTCATTCGTTTTCAGTTCACCTTAGCACAAGACGACTTTTCCATACAAAATGGTCTTTGGAATCGGTTTAAAAAGTTTATTTTTTCAGTTTATCTGCCTCTTATGACAAACGAAATAAGTTTATTAAAAGTTTTTATGAGAATTGACACGATGATCGTTATAACATCATGCACGATGCTCTGAGCAATCTCAATAATGCAGTAAAGATTCGTAAACAATTTTTCATAAAGGCATTGCGTTGGCATGAAAGTTCTCTTAAAGGAATAGGCGAAGAATGTTGTTGTTTCAATTATATGTTTTTTTTAGAGAAGCATATAGAAACATGACTAAATATTCTAAGTTTTTCCGATGACAAAAACATTAAATATTTGCCTTTTATAATAGTACTCGTTTCTTAGTTTACCAAACCGTTGCAATCCAACGAAATTACGTCACCTGACAACCAATAAGTTCACCCGTCCCAAGAAGAAATTATAAACCTCAATTATGTGGAACTAGAACAAGCGCTTCTGTCCCAATTAAAGAATGTTTATAAGATGCGTCGAAGCCGGAGACAGAAGGCAACCGGACGCATAAATAGCGCGGAGTGGAAGGCTGCAAGTTAAAATATCGCCCGTGTTAACATAAGGATAATAAACCGAAAGACACGCTTGGATACTCATCTACTGAATCCCAAATTACTCGAGTAACGAGATAAACCTTCATTTCAATCAGTTGCAGCGTTTGGAAGTTTCAATCATATAAGATGTATGTTTTTAGGTAAATTTGTGTTACATTAGTTTAATGTCATTAAAGAAACAATAAGTTTATACAGGGTGGTGCAAAAAAAGTAATGCGAAAATTAAGAAATAAGGTAATCGAAAAATGACTTACAAACAACATATTATTTTTAACGATTTGTTTTGCATTTGATTTCTGCATGTACTTAAACAAATTCAACGAAAGGCATACTAGCCATTCCGTATCAAATCACCGATGAAGTGAAAAAAAATTCCCAAAATATACATCAATTTTTATCTGTCGGCTTTCAAAAAGGAAAATAATCTCTCGTAAATTAAACACCTTTAAAAGCATCACAAAATGTAACGCATAATGTAGGGGAAGAAAAGTTGGTACATCATGAAATAGCTCACAATATTCAAAGAAACTATATCAGAAGAAAGAAAAGCAATTGAACAAGTTTTGATGTCACCAACCGCATAATATATTCTGCGGTAGGCCTATACAGTGAGTAAAAAAAGTCTGTCCCCCCCTCCTTTATTTTTTTGTTTGTTAAGACAAACAAATAACCTTTAGGGAATCATACTAACTTAACCCAAATTATTTTTTGACGTTACCAAAAAATTTGAGTGTCCCCCAAAAATGGGGGATTTTGGGGGCAACTCAAAATTTTCAAATGCAAACCCCTTTTGAGTGACCCCCCATTTTAAAGAGCTTTCAAAAAGTAGATGAATGGTGAAAATTGGAGGTCTCTAACGCGTTTCTATCCAAATTGACAGCTTGTCAAAGTTTTGAATACAACACATCCTTGAAACCTGGCGTCAAGAACATTTGGAGTTTTAATTCACCTTTGGTGACGTAAAAATGAAACGAGCCTGGGAAAAATGCTGTTAATTAAAAAAGTAGTCTCTTTTGTTGATATTTAAAATTTTGAGTGTCCCCCAAAAATGGGGGATTTTGGGGACAACTCAAAATTTTTAAATTCAAACCCCTTTCGAGTGACCCCTAATTTTAAAAAGCTTTTAAAAATAGGCGATTGGTGGAGGTTGGTGGTCGCTAACGTGTTTTTATCAAAATTGGCAGCTTGTCAAAGTTTCTAGAAGTCGTATTCAAAACTTTGACAAGCTGCCAATTTTGATAGAAACACGTTAGCGACCTCCAACCTCCACCAATCGCCTATTTTTTAAAGCTGTTTAAAATGAGGGGTCACTCGAAAGGGGTTTGAATTTGAAAATTTTGAGTTGCCCCCAAAATCCCCCATTTTGGGGGACACTCAAAATTTTAAATATCATGAAAAGAGACTACTTTTTCAATTAACAGCATTTTTCCCAGGCTCGTTTCATTTTTACGTCACCAAAGGTGAATTAAAACTCCAAATGTTCTTGACGCCAGGTTTCAAGGATGTGTTGTATTCAAAACTTTGACAAGCTGTCAATTTGGATAGAAACACGTTAGAGACCTCCAATTTTCACCATTCATCTACTTTTTGAAAGCTCTTTAAAATGAGGGGTCACTCAAAAGGGGTTTGCATTTGAAAATTTTGAGTTGCCCCCAAAATATCCCATTTTTGGGGGGCACTCAAAATTTTTGGTAACGTCAAAAAATAATTTGGGTTAAGTTAGTATGATTCCCCAAAGGTTATTTGTTTGTCTTAACAAACAAAAAAATAAAGGAGGGGGGGACAGACTTTTTTTACACACTGTATGTAAATATACATTTAGAATAGATTGTTAATTAGTGAAAGACTTTTTTAAACATTAATTTACAATCCATATTTAAGTTTTTCTATCGATTTAACTTTTTGCTCATTGTACATACAACACTTATAATTAATTAACAGTAAAAGTTTCTTATGATAAAATGCTCATACCGTAGGCCCTCAAAATCGGAACGTAACCTTTTGTGTATTTTGTTGATCATTTTTCATTCATTCATTCTTAATAAGACAGGTACCTCATGGAGGACGTTGCCCTGTTGATTATCGAAAGACGTTCAAGATCGACATCGTCTTATATTTTCCCATATTTTTTACTATATTTAAAGTGATGTACAGCGTCGTGTACTTGTATCTCGAACACAATTTACAACTCCCCGCATCAAACCTGTCCAAGGAAATTAGGAAGAAACACGCCCCGCTGAAAATACCCCAACAAGCCTGACAGTTGACTTGTATCCATCCGCTGGTGGAGGAATATCCAGTAATAGCCCCAGTTTGTTGTGCACCATGTAGTCACAGGCTTGTTCACTGTCGTATGTTGTGTTTTGTCAGTTTCGTCGTATGTTGCTTGTTGTGCAGTGCCGTACGTTGTGTCTGTTTCGTCGTATGTTGCTCGTCACTGTCAACCGAGTACTTGTACGATACACGACGTCTTCCATGTGTCTTTCCACCATCGAAAAATCCATTCGACCTTATAAAACTGGGATTTTATTAAGATATACCATTGAATATTGATATTGAATAAAAGCGATTAGTGACTAGTGCAAGTTTTGTCCTTAGAGGGTAATATTTCTGTGGTTTCGTGTTAGAAAATCAATTGTTTCTGCCATTTGGATCAGAATATTTTAAGAGTCAAGTTCATTTTAATAGTCTTCGTATTCAACTAGTTTTTTTGTGAAATATCGATAAAGTAACATTACCATATTAAAATGAATGCAATTTGTTTTTGTGAGACTATTAAATGCGAAATGTACAGATAACAACCAAACTCAAATTGGCAAAGCCCGAAGAACGACAGAGACGATTCATAAGTATTATTGACTTCTAACGAATAAAAGAATTGCTGTAATATTTATTTATATAAACCATGATGGTTAAGTTCTAACCCAACATATCTCAAACTTTGGCTGTTTTCAGATAAATATACCGGTCAATGGTAAAGACTTTCGTATCAAACACACATGTGGTAAAAATAGGGAAATTTCGCAAGTATCTTGCAAGTGGTAAAACTTTCTTTTAAACTTCTAACATCACGTATCTCTATGAAAAATCTCTCTATGAAGTTTTTTTCACTCTCCTGAAAAATTCGAGATACGTGGGGTTAGAACTTACCTTTGAATCGACCATGGTTGTTCGATACAACCGAACTTGATAGTTCTGTGGCACAGCTTATCAAAGCACTCGCGTGTCCCACCCCCCTGGGTCACCGCGGCGCTAATTCTCTCCAAATCTTTGTCTTTCACCCCACATAATCTTCCCCGGCGATGTGCCCAGGCCCACACTGCGGCTCGCCCCCGATCACTGTTTAGTTGCTGGGGACGTAATCGGCTCCTTGGGGGATTGTTTTGTGTCACTCTCTTCATATTCTAGTCGAGTAATTTTCTCTGTGAGTTTTAGTCAACTTATATTTTTACTAGATGTTACCCGTGGGCGTCGTTCAGAATGATGGTAAGATATTTTTATGATAAGATTATATTTACATTGGTTATATGTACGTGTTTAATATTCTTTTTCATAAAGAAATACTTTAGCTATGCCAAAATTAAGCAGCGGGCAGTTAGCGTAACAAATGGATACGTTGCTACAGCTGTCTTACGTAATATGACAAACAAACTTTCACACTTATAATATCAATAGGATTAGAGTTTTTTGAAGTTGACTGCATGATCAAGATTAAGTAAAGGAGCGCTTCAGAGGGGTTATACATCTACTGAAGTTTCCCCTCTTTTGGTTTTGAGAAACGTTAACCGTTAAAGGCTTCTTCCGAAAGTTTAAAACCATTTAATACGTTTGTTTTTTTCTGTTATAGAGAAAATTTAGCATGATACATATTATAGCCTATTACTTATTGTGAATGAAGAAACTTCTTACAACACTTAGATATATTTGCAGTTATACTGCACCAACATAAGGTAAATATAGTGTAAATAAATAATATATGGCAAAAGGCAAGGTGTTTATTTGCCATCTTACTTGTATATTCACCGTCTATGTAAATACAGTATACGTTTAATTATTGGCACCTTAGTGTTGTTGTAAGGCTGTTTCTATTAACATAAAAAGTAGGATAAATGAGACCACGCTTTATTGGTTAAATTCTTCATCTTAGAATAATATTTTAATTCTATTAATGTAATAAAATCTGTAAAAAAACTTGTTGACCCAAAAATTATAATATTTTAAATCCAAAGCCTTGTTAAATTCTAAACCTGTAAACCCGTCGTTTCCCCACTCGCGTCGTGCGCCACGAAACAACACCAACGGATCTCGCCGGTTTTAGACGCTAGTTAAGTTCTAAATTATTTCAAACATCAAGTGGGGCTTGTCTCTGACAAATTCTGTAACAAAGCAATTTAGCGGCCGTTTGAAGTGGTGTGTCCCGCGCCGCGCGCGGTATTTCTGGCGGAAAGATGAAAAATGGGGGTCTTTGTCAAATGATGTATTCGCCGGAGACAATTGTAAGTGGGCGCGGGGCGGGGCGGAGCCGAGGGCGACAGTGAGCGACCGTCGGCAGATCAAGGGGCTGCGATACTGCGATTGTCCAGAGACAGAGCTGTGACTGTGACTGTGACAGACGCGGCGGTCGTGGGCAACAACTGTCTTCGAGTCGCATAAATATGCTTTCTTCACACTTGTGCAAAAAGAAGCAGCGGTCTTTGTGAAGAAGTTGAAGAAGGCTTTATGTTTTTTTAAAGAGCTGTTTAGATTTCAAGGGTTGGAGAGGCTTTAAATGCAATTGGATTTAGATAAAATATGTCTTAAACACTTAAAATTTAGTAGCCTAGCACCTATACTGTATTTACATACAAGATGGTAAATATACACAAGTGGTGGAAAATGGTGTAAATACCATTCCACCATTTGTGTTTATTTACCATCTTGTATGTAAATACATTATATGTGTAAATATATTTTTAAGTGATGCAAGACGTTTTTTTATTTACATTCAGTGAATAATGATTTTTCACCCCCCCCCCCCCAATGAAGTTTTTTTTACTTTTAGAACAAAAAACAACTAAACGAGATTAATAAGGGAAATGAGTGAAAAAGGCTCTCTTTCAAAGAGTGATCCCTCTAAAACAGCAACATTCAGCATTGTTTTGCCTGTTATGAAAACTGCAGTAATAACTAAGGCAGTTAGATGAGATCGTTAAGGGGGTGGTCTACCTTGACAGAAAAATCTGCGTCACAGAGCGAAATAACATTGTAAAGATAGGGTTAAAGCGCGCTGAAATACGATTGCAGACGTTTCGTATCTGCACGACAAAAGCTTTATTTTTTAAGATTTCATAAAAATGAGAGTGGGTTCACGTTCCTCAGAATATTTTATAGGTCTCTACAATTTTTATTTTTCTATAAAGCGTTTCTGTCGTTAGTTATGTGACTTTAAAATCTATCAAAAAACTACCTTTTTTTTGAAAGATTTACACAATTCCTGTAAATAAACGGAGATAAAATCAAAAATTCTAAAATTATGGCGGCCTACAAAAACATATCATTTTTAAAATGACACCAAAATATTGGAAATCATATGAAAATCCAGCGATCAATGAATAAGATACAAAACCCTGTTTTAGCGCTCGGAACTTGAGGTAGACCGCCCCCTTAAAGAACAAGTAAATAGTAAAAAAATGTGTCCGTAGTAAAAACAAAAGATCTATGGGTGTATTTCAACTTTCTTCTTTACCGAGCAAAAGAGGACTTTTCACTCATTTTCACGTCGTTCAACTGTTTCACGAGCAACAGCGACTGTAGGCCCTACACTGTCGCGGTGATCTCGGCGTTGTTGTCACCCGATGATTGGCTGTCACGGCGGGTTAGTGCCGCTCGGTTCCCCGCGGTCCCCCGGGACTCCGCCCCCGCCGATCATCCCCGTCAGAGCCGCGTCATTCCGCCTCAGGGAGCCGATCACAGCGTCTCCGCCGCCGCGCCGCGCGCAGGTGTGAAATGTAGAAAAGTGCGGAGGAAATTGTTGTCGCAGACGTTCGATAACGGTGTGATAAGGTACGGTATTATTCTATGGAGGTGTATGTCCCAATCAATTTTTTACGTGTCTGTAGATAAAAAAAGAGCCATGCGCATCATAGCTGGAGTTTCCAGGAGAACACCATGCTGAGATATTTTTAAATCTCTAGAAATCTTAATATTACCTTCAATTTATATTTTTAAAATTTTACTATATTACAAGTTTAAATCAACAACAGCACTGACAGGCGCGGACATTCATAATTACAATACTAGGTACAGGCACCATCATAGACAAACTCCCCATAGATTAGCCGCTATGCTACCAAAATATCGGGCCCAAATTATTAAATAAACTATCAGAAAACATTAACTCAGTGAACTACGAATCAAAACACAAAGTAATATTAAAGAAATACCTTTAGGAGCGTGAGTGTTACTCTGTGGACGAAATGTTTCTGTAATCTAAATCACTCTCAGCGAAGAAAGTATGTTTGAACTCTAATTATTAGCCTATATGTTTATTATAATTATATGTAGAAAAATTTAGTTTTATTCTGACGTTTGTAATGCAATTTGTATTGTCTTACTACAGTAAAAGAGTTTGATAAAAAAATAGCTTTGTTATTTTTAGGTCTACTGCGTATATTCTATTGAAATTTTTAATAATGTAGAATTAAGGTAGTTAAAGTACTCAGAGATCTAGCAGTATCGTCTGTTTGTCTCCTTAATCTGAAGTTGATGTGCGTCGATCATGAAAATGTTCTGGAAATGTTTTCAATTCCATGTGCCAGACCTTTATCCAAAGGGGCTATAAAATTTGAAATAAATTAATGGTAGGCAAAACCAGTACGTCTCTGGAGGAAATAGTTTGATATTCTAACTATAACCTCCCCCATTCCTTTCGAGGTTTTATTTTTTTTGCAAAGTTTCTTAACATTTTAAGCGAAGCTTAGTATACACAGATAAGGCCCACATTTCTGTGAATTATCTTTAAGCTTGCTCTTTTTCTATTATGTTGGACATTTTATTGATTATAAACTGCAAAATCAAAAATTCTTTATCCATCATATCCACCTATACCCAAACAAGCAATGGAGGAGACCAGAGTGATCGTCCTGACTACGATCCTCCCAGAGTCGTGAGCCGGCAGTGTCATCGTCGGTTAATTTGTACGTAATAGGGGTTTTTTGCAGTCCACGATAAAATAACACAATAAACCTTAAACGGTTAAATAAGCTGATTTCCTACATTTAGCACAATGTTAAAAATACCGTTCAGCGTTTGGCAATAACAATATATCAATATATCTTGCCCTATCTCTGATCATCGTCGGTAAAAACGAAATAAGATCAGGTTTGGAGGTTTTACCACGATAAAACAATATGATGAACGTTAAACGTTTAGTTAACACTGTGCTATTTGTAGAAAATCATCTGATTTAACTGTTCAACGTTTGTCGTGTTTTATCGTGGATTGCAAAAACTCCCTATAAGGAGGGTAAAACAACACATTAAACGTTAAACTATTAAATCGGCTGATTTTCTCCATTTAGCATCACGTTAAAAATACCGTTTAACGTTTATCGTATAGTTTAACCGTGGATGGCAAAAACTCCCTATTGTTTCACAATGGTTCCTTTATTTAAAACAATTTATACATTTTTCCTCCTAATTAGCTATTATGTAATCTTCCGCTCATTGCTCCTCAGTTAACCGCCACCTACACTGTCTGCGGATCCTCCCCTCCCATTAACTCCACCTACAATGGACCCCGGTCGGGCGGCCACCGTGGAGCGTGCGTCCAGGAGGGCTCTTGGCCGTTGTTCCACAGAACGGCGTTGCCTTTTAATTGGTTAGAACGAGGCTCGACGCGAACCTTTTATTTCCAACACAAGACTCCATTTGTTTCCTCGCCAGCGCCTTTTCGCCACCGCACAAAGCCGGCGCTCAGGGTGACTTTTGTCCGGCTCGGGATAAAGCTGTCAAAAGGATTTGCTAAGAGCTTGTCGCGCCGGGGCTTTATGGTGTTAGCCCGGGCTTTTAAACATCTTCGGACCTTACAATGCGCTTTCTTTACTTCATTATTTGGAACTTGCCTCCGAATGGAGGATTTATCTGTTAAAAGCTTTCTGTATGTGGGGTAAAACAGTGGAAACGGAGTTCATTAAGTTGGAGGGTGGCATGGTTTGATAATCTACATAATTGAATATAACCTTTTATTTTATTTTATATAGGCTTAGATGCTGCATTGTGATATCTTTTTAAAGTCTGCTTTGTTAAATGGGATAATTAATCAACCAGTCATCGGATGAATCGACAATGAGCGATCACATGTGAATTTTAAATAAGTGACATAGTTGAAAAGTACTATTTTTACTCACTTGCCCCTACAGAAAATAAAAAAAAATTTTTTACTCCCTTGCCCCTAAAAAAACTCAAAAACATTTTTTTAAATATGTTTCACTCACTCCATAATCCCAGCAATCATGTTTGCTGGGACTTCAGTATCTACAGTTATTTCTATTTTAACGTCTCATAATTGTCTTATTATAGCGATAATTATTTTTCTCGCTGGTCCATTAACCCTCATTCAACTCCATCCTCAAAGCAGTACAGTCATTGTATTTGTCGCTGCCCCATTGCTTCAGTCCGTATGTTTGACGCATTTCTCAATAGAAATGTACAATTGGACAATTCCAAGCAATGTTACGTTTGACGCTTGTAGTTGCCCCAGCAGTTACTATGTTAGCAGTTGACGCGCGTCATTGTCCCGGCAGTTATGTTTGACGCTCGTCATTGTCCCGGCAGTTATGTTTGACGCTCGTCATTGTCTTGGCAGTTATGTTGACGCGCGTCGTTGTCCCGGCAGTTATGTTTGACGCTCGTCATTGTCCCAGATGTTATGTTTGACGCTCGTCATTTTCCCATCAGTTATGTTGACGCGCGTCGTTGTCCCGGCAGTTATGTTGACGCGCGTCATTGTCCCGGCAGTTATGTCTGACTCTCCTCGTTGTCCCGGCAGTTATGTCCGACGCTCGCCGTTGTCCCAGCAGTTATGTTGACGCGCGTCATTGTCCCGGCAGTTATGTCCGACGCTCGCCGTTGTCCCAGCAGTTATGTTGACGCGCGTCATTGTCCCGGCAGTTATGTTTGACGCTCGTCTTTGTCCCGGCAGTTATGTTGACGCACGTCGTTGTCCCGGCAGTTATGTCTGACGCTCGTCGTTGTCCCGGCAGTTATGTTGACGCTCGTCGTTGTCCCAGCAGTTATGTTTACGCGCGTCGTTGTCCCGACAGTTATATTTTGACGCGCGTCGTTGCCCCGGCAGTTATGTTTGACGCAGTGCCGCTCTCCGATGTCGCCCGAAGATTATTCCATTCACCGCTCAACGAATATTAAAAATACACCTCGACCACCGGTATAAATAGACGCGTGCATTGCCACCCTTCCCTCCATTATACATCGCGCCTTCCTATCGAATTATTAAGGTGCGTTCTATATTTCCCTGGCGTGTTTTTGTTAACTAATAAACAGGTAAAAGTTACAGTTAAAAAATTTATTGTTATGAAAATGAATGTGCAACGCCGAAAAACGGTGACAATTCTTAACAACCATTTAGTGTAAAATGTATCAAGAAATGTGTAAATACAAAAACTAATAGCCAGGTTTATATTTTAGCTTCAAAACTAACAAATAGTTTCATTGTAAAACTTACTCATTTTAACTCAACAAAGGTATTGTGGATGAAATCAGAAGTCAGTCTTTTACCATCACAGAGGCATTATAACATTTACCAATTAATAAAGATAATATTGTTAAAATTATCATTAATAAGATCATTACTTAGACATAATAATAACAATAAAATTATTTGTTAAATAACATTAGACTTAGGACCTAGGTCTAGAATCAAAAAGTATAGAATAATATTGCAGGCATTCAAGTGTAGAAGTAAAAATCTAAAACAGAAAAATATCTTTGATGAGATAGAAAAGGTTGATTATAAGCCGTGTACGTAGTTTAGATTTGAATACATTAAAAGGAATACTGTACGTATTTACGGGTAGTTCCTAGCTCTAAAGCTTTTTATTTATACTATTACACAAAAGCAAGTTCAGTAAAACAGTGTTAAATTGAGTTGGACGCTTGTGTGAAGCAGTAATAACTCCCCTGTATGAAAACAATTGTAGAGCTCATCTGACAGTTTAAATGACACGTCAACACAACAATGTGGACTTCGCACTGGACTTGGCGGCGGACGTGGCTCGTTAGTTTAGTGATATTCCACATACTTGACCGACTGCGCGCTTATTCTCGTTGGAGGAATTTGACCCGTCGCATATCTTTTTATTTTATACTCTGCGTTTTTTAATGTCCGTCTTAGCAAGCTAAACGTGCATATATGTTTGTAGCAATGCTTAAATAATTTTTCCATTTGTCCTTTTTCCAAGCAATTTTCTACAAAGTTTTTTTTAATATTATTTCCTGATAAAATTTGTTTTCCCGCTTATTTATTTTAATATAGCTTCCGAAACGAGTGTAAACTCATAAGGTAACATTACACTCTATATTGTAAAACTTGTTCCCTAACAAAACGAATACCCTGTTCCACATCTTAAAGTTACCGATACAAGTATCCTTTTTATTACCGTACCTTTATAAAGCGTTAATATAATTAAGTAATCAATGGTAAAGATCAAATTAGTAAGGTTTCTAATTTTACTCAAACATATGCTTTTTGCTGATTGCTTTTTTATTATAAATGAAGTACAGTATATGACTTTAAAATAATGTAACCTCGAAGCTTCTAGTGTTTTGAGCTTTACAAATGTGTTTCCGAAAGGTATGTTTTTTCTAGATATCCCACTGCCAGACATCTTAGGTTTTTTTTAAAGTTGTCAGTTTTAAGTTTTATCAACACTATGATTAATAATATTTCAAGGAATGACTTTTTCTAAAAAAAAGTTATAAGCCTTCCTTTCCCCGGCTGAAATTGTTTCCATTATCACAACTTAAATCATGTTCTATCGTTCTTTTCAGAAACACTTGACGCATTTGACAATGACCTGTCCACGAAATTTTGAAACGATGTCTTAAATAAAACAATAACGTCGTCAAAGAACTATTAGTTACTGTAGAAAGTGAATATTAATTCAATACTTACAATCCCGTCCCTCGACGGTGAGCAGGGCCCTCTAGGCCAGACGGCCCTAGAGCAACATCTGATAGCCTCGCACATGTCGCCCGCATTGCTTTGATCTCGGCAAATAATTGTTCAGATGGACAACTGTCACTGAGCAGCTCAAATACTCGCATCAATTACTGGATTGTAATAACTCTCCGATGATTACAGAAGTTCTGGTCTACCGAGAGTTGCTTCTGCTGTGGGGGAAAACGTACAAATACGAAGTCGGTTTATCGTTATAAAATTGGCATCTTTGCCTTATCAATGTTTCATTTGTACACTTTCCTTTTTTATTCTTGTTATTCTAATTTATTCTGTTTTCTTAACCAGCATGTTATTGGTTGGTTTGTTTCTGGTTAGTTATTTATACCTCGTGAAGAACTCGGGGAAGCTTAAGTGTATTCAAACAAAATTGATTTGGACCGGATATTTACATTTGGACGGACAATAAATAACTTAATTCCACTTTTTTTTAATAAACGAATGAATATAATTTGTTCTCCCTCAACCACAAAATATCCAGTTCTATATCCGCTTTTGCATGTAAAATCCACACTTCACCATGTTTCTCACTAGGTATAAACTTATTATTAAATGTTGGTTGAATTTATAATTTCATCATAAATAACATTCAGTGGGTAATAAATCAACAGCTAAAAATATTTCCTACCTGGATTTAAATGAGTGATTACTTAAACCATGAAGCTCTTGTACAATTTGCCCATAATATAAAAATAGTAATTTCTTACAATTACTTATAAAGTTACAATTAAGGCAGTCCTTTATTTTGTTTAACAGAGAGAGACACAACCTAGCAAATGTAATAATAACTCATGCACAGTTCCGCATCAACTTTTTTTTGGCAACAAAGAGAAACCACTAGACAAAAACTCCGAGTGGCCCAGTTTGGGGCTGCGGGTTATATTTTTGACCCCGAGGTCAGTCGCCACATGGTCTGCAAAAACCCGCCCTTGAGGATAGGGGCGGTGGCGGGGGGGCGTCTGGTCGCAACTGGGGCGGCTGCTCCCTCGCACATCAGCGCGAGCTTTGTCAAACTCTGTTGCCTGTTGCTTTGGTATTTCGAAAATATGATGTCTTTGAGTAGTGAAGACGTGGAAAACTACAATTTTTTGTGAGTTCTAAATGACACTTGGTTTTCTATAAAAATATTTAGAATAAATACGTACCTACGCAAAATTTGGATTCTCATCCTGCTTATCGCTCATTGGCTTGTCATCATGCTTTTCTTGAAGTATAACATAGTTGATAAGTGTCCCAAATAATCGTGCAAAATTCGTATAGTTTATTTCGTGAGCATAAAATAAGAGCATAAAATATTGGGCCTAAATATTAGCGTGAGATTAATATTTAGAAAAAATATATTAATAGAAAAAATTAACATAATCAATATTATTTAATTGTGCTGTACCAACATTTGTAGTTTTACTATTTATTAATTTTACTCTTATTTTAATAAACATTAAATTTAACAAATACTGATATGGTCTTTTAATCAATACTTAAAGGTACACGAATTTAGATTGCAGGCAAATGTTAGCTAGGCCTAGAATTTTAAATTTAATAACGTTTTCATAAAATATAAGCACGTCAAGTTAGGATACAGTCAATCTCGGGATTCCAAAACAATATCTGGCGCTAGCGTCTGAGATGATTTTAATTTTGCTCATCGTTGCTCTGCTACGTATATTTCATGGACTATATCCAGGAAGAAGATACCCAGATAGTAATACAGTGTTCCATTACTTTAAATAGAATTTTCCAAGTCAATTCTTCAGATAAAGTGAACGCCAAACAAAGCGGTACTGTGATGACGTGTCTCCTTGCTCGTCGTTTTTGGGCGCTGATGCAATGTGGATACAGGACTTAGATTGCGTTCGACGAAATGTAGGCGCAAAGACACTGGAGAATCGATATGGAGAGAGTACATTTTATCTAGATTTTGGAACTTTAAACATAAGTTAAGTGCTGTATTTCTTGGATGTATTGCAAATAACATTAAAGAATGCATACGGCTAATGTATTTTTACTGTCCAATTATTTTTTCAGGAGGCTTGAAAATATACCTAAATAGAGGAGTAATCTTACACTGAAATGAATAAGAGAATTACTACTGGTGAATCTTACAGAACAATTGTTTGAGATTGAATAAAAGGTTGCAAAGATTGCAATTAAAGCAAAGCAGTTGTGTAAATTTGGAATAAACTTCAACAACATTCTAATAAAATTCACACTTATTTCTTTGTGATTTAAATATATTAAGCAAAAATTATTTATTATATTAGGCTTTAAATTTATTAGCTTTATTATATTATCATTATTATTTAGCAAATTAACTAAAATAACATGAAGCGGTTTTCAATTTCGGACAGTTAATTATAACGAACACTTCATATTAACAGGCTTAAAACTCATTTATTATTATTAGTCCAACAGAACCTATTGTACTCATAGACTCTGAGCTGTGAAACAGACATTATTAATAATCACTTTTTGCTTCTCGGCAGAGAAAGCAGCAAAACAAAATGGCGGCGGCCATCTGAAACAACAATACAGTCTCGTCTTTCACCGCTTATAATTAGAAGTGTGCATTTTGGCGCACAATGGCCCGGTCCGCACCCGCGCTGACGTCGGTCCCTCTTGTACAAGGACCGCTTTCGGCCCGGGAGTACGATTTAAAAATTATTATTAAACAGAAACAATTTAATTTGGAATCACTATTTTTTGAACGGCAATAAACTCGATTGAAATAAATACTCACTAGAGGTTTCCACCTAGTTCTCGTCGATAGAATAACGAATGGGAGTTATTTGGTAATTGATGAAATTAAAGATAACCACCAGAAATGGATAGTTAAAAACCGAAATTTTCAATTTTTTAAAGCTGATGCTTTTTTATGTGGTGTTTTCTTATATTTTATCGTTTAATATCATTCAGCTTTGGTAATAACAAAAATCCTCTTACGTAACAATCAATCTAGAACGTGTAGAAATCTATCTTACTACATTTGTTATGTATGATAAACATAACTCAACCTAATACAATATTATAGCTCAATGAGAGATTTAGATTAAATTATAAAAACTAAATCTAATATGTTCCCTCATGATACATGATGTTACCTCATGATGTTCCTACAAAGAGGAATTTAACATAATTCAGCTATCATTGATTATAAATTGATTAATGAATTGATTCACCGCTCATGCTTGAGTGTGTCAAAATCAAACAAAACATGTGTATATTTTAAATAAAGCATAAAGAATTTGTATAAATTGGCCTACCAAAACAAAATTATTTGTAGTTAGTTTTAATATTCAACTATATTTTTTAAAAGCATTTACTTTTATTATTAAATAATACAAAGAAACTATTATTCACCATGCGTCCATCATAAATAAATAGCTTGAATAAATAATCAACTGACGTGGACACAAACAGAAGTTTAACGCATTCACCTTCCGCATGAATAAATCGTCGGAAAGTCGGACGCTATCGTGAAAAATCCATCGTGTTGTATACGGGACCGGGCAGCCAGCTCGCGTCGCAGAGACGACATAAAGGGACTAACAAATGTTCCATTATCTGCAGAAAGGTAGCTATTGTATCTAATGGAAGCGGGACAAAAGAATTAAAAAGGGCATTTGCATCGGACCAAATGGACGCCGAGCCGTTAATAAATTGGCAGCATTTTTGTTTGATGACGAACGTCCGTTTTGTTTTTACCCGGTGAATGGACCAATCCCGTTATTGGCAGGGAAGAATGGCGGCTGAATTAATCCTCTTTCACCGGCGAATTAAATTAAAACTATTTGAAAAACGTTTTCCTCTTTGTGTGATTTAATCAGCCGCTTGCGCCGCAGTGTCCCGCGCCCGCTGTACACTATTGACCGGGCTCAATGCGTTTATTTGTGCAGTAATTTCATCCATAAGGGTTATAAATCGAGGACCGCGGTGTTTTTATTGACGATTGATTAATACGTATAATGCATTTTAGTGCTTTCTCGTTTGTGGGTTTAAGCCTTTTGAAAATTGTATTGAATCAGATATGAAACATAATTTTTCTTAGTACGTATAGTGGTGTTTTACTTACTTTTCTTATACCATACAGTATTTACTCTTATTGCATGGATTTTGAATGATTTTAAATCGCTGCTACATAAGAAATCTAACTGAAAAATATATAAAAATAGGTATGTAAATATAATAAATATGTAATTTAACGTACAACTCTTAAATAACAAGTCAATAGAACGTTTATTCAACCAAAGTAACGATATAACACTTATTAATGGTACATGTGTCATGTAATAAAAAAAATTCTTCCAAAGGATTTAAATTCAACATTTTATGTAAAATGTTTTTTTTCATTTATAGTTTCCCTCAAGTATAAAATATATTACATTTTATTGATTTTGAGTTAATCTTTCTTTTCATTTTCAAATCTTTTCCATTCGCTTCGTCTACCATTCCTTCATTGCGTTTGTTTTGTTTTAGACGTACACCTACACTGTCCTCTCATGTAGTATTTTTTTACTAAAGATGTATGAATATGTAGCGAAGAAGCTGCATTGTTATAGATATAACAGTTTTGCTTATTACAAATTATATTGAATTATCAGTAGGTCTAACACAGCGCAGTTACTGTAGCAATGTTAAGAGCCAAGTTATGTACGATGGACGATGAGAGGTATAATGTGACACGGGGGGGTGGTTCAGACGATGTCCGCCAGGGGTGCTGCAATATTCAGGGCCACTCAGCGGCGCACTGCACCTTGCCACCTTGCACGTGTGATGATTGCTTACATTGTAGCGACAGAGTGGAGACATAACATGTACAAGCACAAAAGGAGAAAGGAATACCTTTCAGAGAGTGAAGCCATGATTATTTTTCTGGACTGGCCTGTGACCTTTTTTGAAAATTACACTACCAGTGTTTCAAAAGGTCATTATGGGAAGAATCAAAATTTTTTTCTTATAAAAATAATTTTCCAGACGTTTTTATGAGGGTTTTTAGATTCCAGGGGTAACCGTTTTCCCGTCCTCTTGACCTTGGCAGCCAAATTTTATTTTTCCTTTGCCTATTTTCAATTTTGGCAAGGCCATTTTTACTGCGTCAATGCACGACTTCCATTTTATCTATTCCATTTTTCTGTAGGAGATTGTCTGCCCAAGGTAACTATTTTTTGATGGATTTTCTATAAACAATTGATTTGAATTTCAACTCCTAGTGCAAATGGATTTTCACAAAATGGAATTATTTACTGAATTATTTAGTTCAACAATGCCCGGATAACTGATCTCGTCGAGATGTATTATACCGTTTCTTTATTACAGTAGTTGGATCAGACATCCAAAGAAAATTACTGAAGATTAGTGCCGGAAATTCATTCAAGTTTTCTCATGTCCTTTAAGGTTTGATCTTCGATTTTCCTCCTGGGAGTAACAACCGCGCAACAATTGGTGCAGTTTGGAATTACACCCAGCTAAACCGCTAAAATAGACTAAAATAACCTTGATAAAACTGTATATATTTGTTACCTACTCTTATAAAAAATCAAACACATAAAACATTTTCTAGCGTACAATCGGGAGCATTTTCAGCTCCACAAGGTCCCGAACAAAGTAGAGTTTTCCAGATGAGCTGTCGCGTCCGCGGTCCACTACAAGATGGACAGTTTCCTCCCCCTCCCCCCCTCTCACGGTGACAAAATACTTCTGGATTTCGTTCATAATCTCGTGCGGCAAAAAACTCCTCCCCTCCCCCATAACTCGGCCAGAAATAGCTGTACAGATATTCCTAGTTTTTTGTGCGCTCTATTTATACGGGAGGGCAACACTGCGGCACTGGCCTTAATTTCATTCTCCGGATGAGCCGCTGCGCTACCTGCGAGCTGTTCTGTAGTGAACGACTCGCTACAAACTGTTCTATAGTAAAAGGCTGACAACGATTAGCTACAAACTGTACTGTAGTAAACGACTCTTTAACAACGGCTCGCTACAAACTGTACTGTAGTAAAAAACTGTTTTGTAGTGAACAACTCTAACAACGACTCGCTTCAAACTATTCTGTAGTAAACGACTCTATACAAACTGTTCTGTAGAAAACGACTCGCTAAGAACGTCTCCCTACAAACTGTACTGTTGTAAACGACTCTCTAACAAGTCCCTACAAAACTGTTTTATAGTAAACGACTCCCTAACAACGACTCGCTATAAACTCAGCGACCACGGAATTAAATATAAAATGTTCTGTAGTAAACGACTCTTTAACAAGGACTTGATACAAACTGTTCTGTAGAAAACTATTGTCCAACAACGGCTCGCTACAAACTGTTCTATAATAAACGACTATTTAACAACGACTCACTAAAAACTGTTCTATCGTAAACGCCTCCCTTATAACAACACGACAATTAATTGACAACTCTACAAGCTAGACTCAAGAAGCCAAACAACAAATGCTTAGTAACGTTTCTATACTAACTAGCATGTAAATTTAACATGCTTGGCAGTGGCTAGGTGTGAGAGATAGGAGAATCTGAACACCCCCACTATCAGTTGGCAGTTGGTGGTCATGTATCGGGAAACCTTATTACAGTAACTAGGGTAGAACGTATACATCATGTTATAATGAAACAAACAAGATTACTAGTAAAAATCCCTGTGCCACGGCAAAATTTCACACAAAAAGACTATATGTTTTCACACTGATTCTACATCTCATAATTCCTCAGTAATATTTTCATCCGGACAAAATGTAACGCTTATTATTGTACATTTTCACCCCAAAACATTAGTTTGGAATAATTCGCCTCATCAACCGCGTCCCGTTCCATACATTAAATCCTCCCCATTTAAATAACGCGATTTCGCAAGTTCGTTTGACACAATAATTACATTTCCTCGTTCGACAATGAAACGCATTATGATTTAGAGAGATAATGCAGTTCTTGTTTTACTCATAATTTTAATATAATTACCTCATGTCGATGTGACGCGATGGTTTAAAACTCGCTGCGAATTACACAGACTTTGACATACGCGGGTCATTAACATACGAGACCCTGTCAAAGCGACCCGATAATAATTAAAATATCGTCACAATATCGTTTGTTGTCATTCATCCGTTTGTTTTGATTGAAATTATCGCGATTGAAAAGTTATTATTGTCGATATTACTTTGCATAATGGCTGTTCGCTAAATCAATATGGCTAGAATAGCTTCATTAAACATTTATATGACATGTTATTTTAGTTGTTTTCATAAATAATAATTTGATAACTCCACTCTGAGCAGGCTGTAGTTTCACGTGAAACTGACACGTTTATTTTAGAGGAGAGTTTATAGAAGATAAATATATTGCGTACGACGTCAGTGTCAGTTGGTCGTCATCAAAGAACATCATCTCAAACTCTTTGTCAAATCTTGATACATTTGTAATAATTTGAAATTGTGTAGCTATTATGCATTTCGTGGCCTTGGTACTTTTTCTTTTCAATCAAACATTCTTTAGTCCATTCATAATCGCTCCCATCAAATTTTACAATATACAACATGAACCGTGTATTACTCTGTTTGGAATTACTATTTAAAATGAATTTTTTCTGTATTCATCTTTACAGTCTCAATGTTTCATTGCACCAAACCCAAACTACGTTGTTTTCAGGAAATCCCTTTCAATTGTATTCCAAGTAGCCACAAATCTCAAGAGTCTGCAGCACCCGCCGCCGTTCAGGGGGTTGTCCCGTAAGAACAATGTTTATTTCAAACAGTTGGAACATCTTTATTTTCCGCTCAAAAATTACAAAATTGGTGTTAATTTAAAAGAAATACATATATCTAGGGATCTACGGAATTAAAATTTTGAAATATGTAAAAGTTCCTTGAATAATCAAGTACATATATGTGTATTTACATATGTGTAATTTTACATGTAGATTTTTAGCTATTTAATTAAATAGCCGCAATCACCGGTGACTAACCGGTTACCATAGTCCTTAACAGGCAAATCCACCGCATGCTGCCAATCAACAATGTCCGGTTACTTACCGAATCCACCGTAATCAGAACATCGGTGAATGCTCAAAAATGATCGGTGGGCGGTAAATAAACCACTACCATTCACTACAGGTTAGTAGATTACCCACCGGTGACGGCGGCTGAACACATTTCAAAAAAAATTTTCTTTGCAGTTCTCTGCTAAATATTAACATGATATTTAGATAAACATGTCCAAAATAATACTCAAACAATTTATGGTAATCGAGTAATTTGTGTTCACATCCATGCATGTTTCGAGGGAATTAGCATTGTTAATAAGGGACTAAAACCCAAAATGGCGGTAGGTATTGCAGACTCTTAAGCACACTCCTAATTTGATAAACTCAAATTCTTTCTACCATCCAAATTAGCTTTTCACGTCGATGTCATAGCCATACAGTAGTTATACTACAATCAGCCCAGTTTCCGTTATCTCCCCGGCGCGGCGGACGGCCGGGCGATTATCCCGACAAAGCATGTGTTGAGACAATGACGCAGCAGATAGCAGCACCCATCACTCATGGCACAACGCGCCTCTGTCTCTGTCTCTGTGTCCGCCGGAAGCGGGGATTGTCCGGCGAGACGTCCCTCCCATCTGGGCCTCGTCCGGGGGTCGCCGGGTCGATCCCCAACAAACTCTAATAAATTCAAAGATTTGAAACCCCAGATTTGATTGGTTGTTTCTTGTTATCAATGGTTAACCTGCGTAATCCTAGACTCTTATAGGAGCAATATTGTCTTGCGTGCGTGCTTTCTTGTACAATTATATATCAAAAACGGCTCCGAGGATTTCCTTCAAAGACTGGAAATAAGCAATTTATTATTCAAAAACGTGTTCTATACAGATTAGTTGGCTAGAGAAAATCTAAAAACGTAATAAAATTATTTTTATAGTAAATTTTAACATTAGCCTTATGAGTGCCACGATAGCAACGAAATAAACAAGGAAACTGTAAACGGATTAGGTAATCATAATAGCTGTTTGAAATCTGCAGCCATCGAGGAAAAATACATCGTGGTGTGGGGTGAAGATTGAAATAAAATAATAAAAAAGTTTTGATTTATATATTTTATGAACCTTAAATATTTTATAGTGATTGGATGAACTTTGTGGATGGATTGTGGGTGGTAAATATGAAACGAATGAAACGATTCCGAGATGGCTCGGTCCACCAGGTACTGATGAACTAGTTTGTGCACAACGTGTCCATGATTGGCGAAACGCTTCACATTAATGATATTTTTTGATCGGGAAAGGCTGTAAATTATTATTTGCCATGATCGGAGTTGAACAGCAATTCCGTAAACTGTCGATTCAAAATACTCATTCATTCTCAATATTCCTCACAATTGAGGATCCTGGTGTCATTTACAATGCACTGAAGGATTGTGGATAATCTGATAAGAGAGAAGAAACAAACCATTGACGCAGCTCAACTGAGTCCGCTGATCTTTTTCTCAAGAATATTAAAGTTTTCCTAGTTACTCTCAGTTTTAATGATAGCCTATTTTATTTATTTATTTTGATATCTACAGGATAACTACTGTTTGCTATTTTATTTTATTTACTTGCTAAACTAATATTTTTAGAACCTCTTCATTTTAGTTTGAATATTTTGAAAACAAATAAATTAAAACATCCATTTATTTCCAATTATTTATAGATTAAAATGTAAATCAGCGGAATCCTTGAAACAATTGACTTACCAGCCCTTGCACTCGACATTATTAGTTTAATTAAATTCAAAGCGAACGAAACAAAAATAACTATTCCCCAATAATACTTATGAGCTCATTGATATAGTACATCAATACAAACACATTAGCACAAACAAAACCACCGACAGTGTACGTAACGAGATATAATCCGTGATTAATCCCCCCACCCCCACTGGACGAACTAAACAATCGCCGCGGTGTAAAGGTGGGCGCGCCATACGGCTGATTCGATTTGCATCGCATAGCCCAAATTAATCCGCCACCGAATTGGCGGCGGTTTATCAAAAAGACCGATTGAAAAATAATCCGGATTGAAAGTGTGCCCCGCTCATAAAGCCCATTGAGGGCGGAAGCGATACTATCTCCATTGTCCGGGCTAATTTGTTGCCGTCCGGCCAGATCCGGCTTTTAACAAATTGGTACAAAACAAGAGCGCCGATGTCGCATTGTGAGTCCCCTCTGATTTGACATTGCAACCCCCTCCCCCTCCCGCCCCGCCGGGGCATTGACGGGACCCGAGCCCCGTGGGTGTGGGTGATGCACGGAGGTTTTAATTATGAGCTGTATATCATTATCCTATACTCTTATGCGAGCAATGTTAATGCTTGTAAGCTTGTATTTTTGTATGTTTGCTTGTTTACTCAATGATCTCAAAAACGGCTCCGAGGATTTTCTTAAAATATTGCAAATAAGTTATTTTTGCTCGAAAACGTGATCTATGCAGTTTCATTGGCCAGAGAAAATCTAATAACTTTATAAAATAAATTTTAAAAATGTAAAATTTTAACATTGGCCTTATGAGTTGCCATGATAGTAACGAAATAAACAAGGAAAGTTAAACTAATAAAGTAATCATAACAGCTGTTTGCAAACTTCAGACATTTATAGGAAAATACAGCGTGTGGGATGAAGATTTCGTGGAGTATTAAAAAAGAGTTCTATTTATCAGTTAAAAAAGGGTTCTATTTATCAGTTTTATGACATTGAACCATTTTGTAGTAATTGGATGAACTGGTAAACATGAAATAATACCGAGCAAGGCTCAGTTCACCAGGTACTCAAACGCTTACGAACTATTAATGTAAATACTGATGCTAGTTGGAGTTTTCTGAATTAGTTAGAAGTAAAGTTATGTATAACAAGAAACGTCGAATAAATCCGGCTAAGGCGACCATATTATGAACGTGTATGGTTGCTCTCCGGTAAAATGGCTGTGGTTCTGGAGATATGTAAGAAAATAACAACGCGTGGGAATAGTAGGCATAACCTGAAAAATAGTTAACGTCGGGGCCATGCAGTTGCAAGCTTTAAAATTAGTGTTATTAAGTATTAAAATAAAACTTATAAATAGATTGGGTTGCGAAACAACAAAATCGAGAGGAAGTATTATAAAATTAATGTTACACTTCAAAAACGTTGCAAGCAGCCGCTTTCACAGAGATTGTTTGAAATACGAATTAACTTATGTAAATAAAGGTCTGTTTAAATTATGTCTGTTTTTAAAAGGGCTACAAAACGCCGAGCCGAGAGATCCTGTTTCTTCTGTCAATCCGTAATACGAAATCCGTTATCGCCAGTTGTTTCAAGTCAAAAGAATAAGCCCGCTTTGAATTACCATTTTTATGTAACCCCACAAAGCTTAACAAATGGATCTTTATTTATAAAAGAATGAATTATTCTTCAGCTAAGAGGAGCGCACACAAAGACCCGGGTTTCTTTGGAAACTGTATGAGATGGGGATGAGGGAGGGAGGCTGCGTCTACCCTCACCGACGAGCTGGAGTAGGAGGAAAATGGCGGTTCTGGACGAACTATGGCCTTCCGTGATCGGGATTCTGGATTAAGAGTTTTTTATTTTGTTAATATTTCCCATGTGCAGTCTGTTATTGAATGTATTTTAAAAATAATACATACAAAATAATCCTATACAGTGTAATATATTATTCTTATATTCAGCACAGTTTCCTTAAATAAAAAATATTAAGAATGAACAAAATGCTGCGTTCTTGATTTTAATGGATTAAATTCAGTTTGGGTGATGATCTTTCTAGATTTAATTATGTCTCATGAATTACGTTTTATTCAGATCATCTTTGGTATTAAAACTTAAAGTTAAATAACTATCATACAATAAATTTTGAAATTTAATAATCTACTTAGTTTTATATCGATGTAACCAAATGCAACTAAATCGATCCAATGAAACTGATAATGATTCAAAAGTGGGTTAGTGTATAAAAATATTCTATATTGTTACTTTTAGAACTAATAAGTAACACATTGAATTCTGAAATGAAATTTAAACTACGTAACGAAATTATTGATAAACATACCGTAAAAGTTTTTATCACAAAACAATATTTTCCTCACCAATCGTATCATTTTTATTGAAAAATTATTATTGACATTTACTTGCTCGTGGTAAATAAATTAAACATAAATCGTTAAACTGTACAATAAATGTTTACTTTTATAGATTACAATTTGTTTATCAAATTTTCTTTTCTTCTCCCAATAACTTCCCGGAAAATTGTAATTCTTTTATTTCGTAAAAAATTACATAATGGAAACGAAATCTTCAAGGAGCTGGAAAAAAACTCTGGAAATAAAGAAATGCTGTAAAAACACAAAACGCGGAGCAATCGACTTGGACCAACAGGCGAAGAATTGAGAGATACCGAGCCCATTGTCCGCCCCGCATTCACCGGCGATCTTGTTTAATGAGGGGGCTCTAACTAACAGCGCATTCTTCGGTAAAGATGCCCTGAAAGCCCCTCCTCCCCGCCCCATTCTTTTATCATAAATATGGATTAAAAATAATTTCAAAAGAACGAGAGAATACAATATTCCCGGCCGTGGGAGGGGGTGAGTGGGGGGGGGGAGTGGGGAAGCTCTCAAAGGGTGACCCGTAAGACGGGCCATTCAGTATAAACGATACAGTTCTGTAAAACTAAATAATTGGAAGCCCGGACGTCTGCTTTTATACGCCATTTGTGAGATGCTCCTTAAGACCTATTCAAAGCTGTCCAATATTGTTTCTAAGGCAACTGTTTCGCCCGGCGTTTTATGTTTTTATTTTTAAGTTGTCGCTATTGACAACGCAGCTCAACTGTATTAAGAGGTACTTCTTGTTTTCAAATACGATGTGAGTGTTTTTTTACTTTACATTTAAGGCATTTTATTTAGAACAAATGATTATTAAACTCAGTTTATAACTATAGAAAAACAGTTTCTACTTATTGTATATCAATTTACAGAACTAAAATGGCGGTAAGAGCTATTCACTGAAATGGTACTTTTCCCAAATATGATGTAATTTTGCTCAGAAAAGAATTACTATCGAAGTGGAAAACTAGAAGTTCAATCACAACTTTAAATAGTTTACAGACATCTTTATGGAAAATTCAGTTATTTTAATTTACTATACACAAGCAGTCATCAAAAAAAGTTTGCGTTGAGTTAAGATTTTATTATATTTCAAGGAACCAAAAATATAATTTAAAAATTGGGAAGTTCCATGTTTTAGTTTGTACTTTTATTATTGCATGAACCGTCTTCTCACATCAGTACAAATCTCCAACAACTGAAAATGAAACTTTATAATAATTTCGTTCGATGTTTTGAACGACGTTTTGAACTTAGTCACTTCTTGACTTTTCTCCAATTAATTATTTCGCCAATCCAACAAATCTTACAAATTCTCATATAAAGTTACATTCCGAATGACATCTAAGGGTTGAAAGGTTAAGTTAATCGGCCGTTATAAATACAGACGTCAATTTGTACAAATTGTTTTCAAAGAAGCGGTTCAAGTCATTAAACTCGCGGGAAGATTAAAACCTCAAGTCATCAAAAGTTGGTCCATTACTCTTATTTATAGAGACATGTTGTCTATCGGATATTGAAGTTGAAGTTGTGATTTTGTTCGGCTCAAGGGCCAACTTCGCCACTTCAGTCCTTCACTTCAACATTAATTTCTCAGAGTCTCTTTGACTGTCTTCTTCGGCCAAAGCTAATTTGTAATAATGATCTCGGTTGATAAGGCGTCTTGAGTTCCCAGTGTATCTTCTTGAGGACGCATAACTTTTATTCGACTTTCGCAAATTAAATTCGAGTATCTGGGGCCCTGCTGTGAGAGGGATACTAGTTTGTTATATTTTACTTGGTTTTACAGAGAGAAAGTGGCCAGTATAGAGCAATTTTTTATTTATGGTTCGCTGTTTTTGAGAATTTCTCATGTGTTTTCAGTATTATATTGGAATTACTTTAAAAATAATTAAATAATAATAATTTTAATATTTATTTTGGAGATGGGTACTCTTTACCAAGATCTTCCGTGAAATGGCCAGATATTCAGTAAATGGATATAGTTTCGTGTTTAATAACTTTACGACACAATACAAAAGCAAGCAGACGCCAAACTGATGACTAAAACTGGGATTTTAATATTATTACAGTTATGGCAATAATTCATATTAGATTCATATTAGATCTCAAATAGTTTAGACTTTATTTAATGTTAAATAATTGATTGAAAGGATACTAAGATTAACACATCTTTATGATTAGTTGATAGAAATAAATGAGTAAAGTTTTAACTAATAGCTCGTTTATCCATTCTCCGTTCTTAAGTAATTTATCGATAATAACAACGAAAGTAAATAAAAAGCGTAGCACTAAAACACAATCTAAAACTAATCTACACACCGCAGCGAAGTCCCCAACCGCCGTGGATGCCGTAGCCCGGAAATATACGTTTACACAGAAATAAACGGGATTAAACAAGAAGCTTAATTAGCAAATGTGTCCAAGTAGAAACAGCGAGGGGAGCAAGGAGCACAATGATGATCCTGTAACTAGACGGCATTATCTCTTTGAAGTCCGGCTTTTGAATGCAAACTAAGCGCAAAAAACAGAGGCCAATCATTTAATGGGTCGCCATCTTGACGACAGCTCCTCGACTTGGCCGCCATCTTGACGCGACTAACTTGGCTCTCCGGCTAACTTTGTTGTTCGTACATGTAATGTGGTCAAAGGTGGACTCCTCTCTCCTGCTTTACATAAAGTTTGGGGAAATTGTACCTCGCCGTGTCGACGAGCTGCCGGGCGTCGCAGCGTCGAGTCGAAAACAGGAGGGTGTAGAAGTTGTATTCAGAGTGGAGTGATTTAGTAATTTGAATAATTAATTGTTTTGTATTCGAAAAGGTTTTTTTTGGTTATGGGATTTAAATAGATTTTGTGTTTCATCTTGAATCATTAAGCTGGTATACAAACTTTTTTCATCGTTCTTAAACCAACTTTGGTTTTATTGACCTTCCGTTTAGTCATGAAGTACGATGATTCAATATAAACTGAAGATGTAAGTTTTCTATAGACTACATGTTTGGACTAGGGCACGTCTTATGGAGATTTGTTTTGTTAGTTAAACTCTTAAATACGAGTTTTACTAAATTAAACGAAAAATATATTAAACTGTTTATTCATTTATCATCGGCTAAATGGTGTATTCAGCTATTTGATAGCGAACGTTCAAAACCCTGTAATCGTCAAGTTTGTTACCATATAACTTTAAGCTGCATCATAAATTTATTGTTCGACCATAATTGAAAATGGAGATCAATACTCGCCGTCCCCAAGTTCTTAGGATGTCGCTCAAAATTGATTTTAAAACTGTGGTACAAAAATGCAACACCAAGCAGCCAAGTAAAAACAAATCTAATAACACTCAAAATTTGATCAAGAAAACAAAACATTCGTAAAAAACCGTTAACGCTGTAAGCCTATTTCTTTCTGTTTCGCGTTCGAGGGGTTGGTAAACTCACCATCGCAAACTCTGTGTTTGGAGACACAAGACGTTTTCAAACGGAACCGTTCAGACGTTTGTACTTCACGCCAGTTATCGTAACGTGTTCCATTACCACTGCCAGAGTGCCGGGTCTCAACACTGGCGCGCGTTGCCGCACGTTGCCGCACGTTGCCGCCGGCGGCCGGTTTGATATGAGAGGCAGATGTACAATAACGGTGTTTGTAGACCCAAACACGCCGGATTATGAACTCGCTACTGTTTACCCTCTTTGATCTCTTGCTGCTTGTGTCGCTATCACGTCGTAGCCCGCCCCCGGACTGATCCACGGCTTCCTGGAATGCCCTTCCAGCCTTCCATCTGGAGAATCATTACAGGTCTTCCTTCCTTCGGGGAATCTGGGTCGTTGTGAAGATACACTGGAACGTGGCTTTTGGCGTTGAATGGTTGATTTTTCACGTTTATACTTGCTGCAACACAGGCCGTAGCAATGTTAATTTATCAAATTTTGCTCAGCCCTAGAACCGATGATACAGAATCTACGATTCAACAATATCAGTATGTAATTTGATGGAAGAAAGATATCACCAGCGATTTCAATTATCATAATTTATAATTCTTAAAATCCCAATTTTACCCATATCTGTAATCAATTTCTTATAAATAAAAGAACAATTTTCATACAATTTTTTCAATTGTTCAAGATTTTATATGCTGAATTTATCTTAAATAAGCCATTGATTAAGGATTTCGAATGATTTGTTGAGCGTAGAAGAAATTTGAAAGTTCATACAGATGCGAGAATCTTTGCCTCAGCCTGTCATAAAAAAAAACACTGTTACAACTCCGCATCCCTTTTAAGTTGTGAATAATAATCAACGTACGATGAACTTAGTAAACAACAGCAATGAGTAAACAAACCGTAATACTTCCTTACTACTTAAACAATATAAATTCTACAAACTCTTCCAATTTCAAAATTTTAAAAAGTCCCAGCGCTGCTCCATACAGCGACGGAGCAGTATCAATGCCGCTGCGCTCAGCGGAGGGAACAAAGCTGCACAAAGGCCCGTTTGTTTCTCTGTCATGAATGGAGTGTATGAATTGGAGAGTTGCCCACATATATTTAGGTGCGGCGACCGAGCCAGAACTCCCATCTGATCCCATCCTTGCCATCACTTACACTTCAACACTTCGCCGCTCGATCACTTGCACTTCGCCGCATCTGCTGGTTAGAGTCACTTATGGTTTAAGTGTACATTGGTTCTTGGTAGTCCAAACTTTGAAATCTCTTGCGATTCTTAAACTTAAAAAATTAAGAACGTTTTTGGAAATAAAAGAGATGGCAACTAAGACTAAGGGATCTGAGAGCACTAACCTATTATTTTTTCTTCGTAACATTAAAAAAAATCACGCAAAGGAAAATATTTCAATGTAAAATGGCAAAAATAAGTTACTCGAGAAGGAGAAATGAGCGAGTTAAAGGATTGCATTTGAGGGCAATTAACTTATGAACCTGAACCTATATAGGTTTGTTCACTTTTTGTTGACAAGAGACTCAGACATTAATTTTCGTACAGAAGCATTCGATTTTTTTAGTCGGCCTCCTATATTTTTCTTGAAACTTTTATATGAAATTAACCTTCTTGCAGCGCAATGTCAAGTTTTACGTAGTATGGAGCTTTTTTCCGTCGGATATATTACTTCAATTCAAGTAATTAATGTTTAGCAACAACTAACTCCCAAATAAAAGCCATTCTGTTCAACACATAATGTAAGAAATGTGAATTGATTCTCTTTTGGATGTCTGGGGGCTTAGACAACACTACGCTACCCAAAGAAATATATATTTTTTTAGAGAAAAGTCTTAAGACGAATACCGTCACAATCGCAATATTGTGATTCCTCCTGTTTTTTACGCCAGAATTTCAAGCGGCAGGTGGAGGTCGTTTAGTTCTACTTCAGCAACACAGTATTTAGTCTATACCATAGTTGATGACTTGTTGTCGAGGCCTACTGCAGGATCACGGTATTCAGCCGAAATCGTAGCTGATGATTTGTTCATGCCCTACCTCAGCTGATTGCTGATGATTGTTATCGTGACCTACTGCAGCAACAAGGTATTCAGCCGATATCGTAGCTGATGATTTGTTCATGGCCTACCTCAGCTGATTGCTGATGATTGTTGTCGCGACCTACTGCAGCAACACGGTTTTCAGCCGATACCATAGCTGATGATTGGTTCATGACCTACTATAGCTGATGGCTGATGATTGTTGTCGTGGCCTATCACAGCCGATGACTGATGATCGCGGCGTGTTGCAGGCGGCGTTCGTGAGCGCCGAGGCCCAGAAGCAGCTGGAGCTGCAGCAGCGGCTTCAGCAGGAGCACCTGAAGCGGCAGCAGGAGCACATCCTGCAGCAGCAGCACAAGATCCAGGAACTCCAGGTAACTCACCCGTCATTGTACACCTTCATAAGCGTTGGGTTGTGTGATGAAATAGTTATTTCAAGGGACTGAAGTGCAACTTTTTCTCCGTGAGGGAAACTGTTGTCGCCCAATGGCGGAGCCGAGGGCGACAATTTCCCCGAAGGAATTGGTATGGTTGGCCAACACGACGACGACGTGCCACGAACGCGATGCCTTCGGGCCGTGACTTAATTGAAATGGATAATTAAATGCATATGGTTTTGTTTTCTTAAGTTAAACCTGAAGTTCTTAAATTAAATTTAGAGTAAGCAAATGAAAATCGGCTGTGTTGCCACATTTTCTCACTGCCCATCGCGGCGTTGCCGGATTTATCCCCATGTATTTCTTGTGATATTACTTTTAGTCCCGTGGGAGAAAAAGTAAGTAAGTAAATCCCATGAAGTATAAACTAGTAATTTAGTATTCTATTCCATGGACTAAAAGACGACTTTCGATAGTAGATGGAGGAAAAATGATTTTAAACTTCTAGTTATAGTTTCCTACAAATCTAGAGCATTGTAGATCGTCGTTCTCAGAAATCGAGCTGAGTAAAAAACTTATTATTTACCCAGTGGCAAGAACTTTAAATCGTAATTTAGTTTGTAATTACTAATTACCATGTATATGCCTTTGTTCTTGCAAAGTTGATTGTCGATCTCCGATGCATTTCGTCACAGTTGTGGCATCGTCGGGAAAAAAAACTCTAATTATACTATTAAATTTACACTATTTACAGTTCACTGGTATGGTTGTTCATTGTAGTGTTGGCCAACACGACGATGTGCCACGAACGCGATGCCTTCGGGCCGTGACTTGTAAATAGTGTAAATGTAATAGTGTAATTAGTGTTTTTTCTTCCCGAGTATGCATCGGAGATCGACATTCAACTTTGCAAGAACAAAGGAATATACAAGGTAATTACAAACTAAAGCTGGGTAAATTCATCATTGACTTGTCAGGCAATTATGAAAATTAAAATATATTAGAAATTTGAGTTTTGTTCAAAGAACGTTTCATCGTTCAAAAAGTGTCTTTGGGAACTGGTATATTTAAACAGCCAAATGTTTAGGATTGTCGGAAGTGGGTTTTTATACGATTTCATACATTGAGAACCTTAGGTTCTTGGTGTTTTACTTATCAGACATACACACAAAAATATATTGTGGTATCTGCAAGCCTAGCTTTAGAACATACCCATTTTTATTTATATCAAATAATTTTACCATTCCAACGAAACACAAATTAGATCTAAGTTTGATTTTGATAAACACCATAACACAGTGTAGTCAGACATCGTTGAGACTTCAAGTTCACTACCGATGACCAGCCGCCGCAATCCACTGGTCCCTGCAGTTGTTTATGTGTCGATCGTGATCAAATGCAGAAAATAAAGTTTTGGATAAGCAAGGTAAAAATTGTTTTGAGGAGTAACTTGAAGATTACATGTTATCAATTTAAGTGAAATTCTTATTGAATGATTACAGTAAGTTATTACTAAGTTGCCTTTGGTTATTTATTCAAACAAAATAGTGTTTTGATGTTTCTAAATGCCGAAAAAGCCGTTCATACAAATTTTCACGTGCAGGCCAATGTCTTCAACTGCTACCGCTCCTTTATCAGTTCTCCTCATCTCGTTAAAAATCGGGCTAATTATAGTAAATTTTAGATGATATCAACGAACTTAGAAGGAAGAAGCTATTTTTATTGAATTTCGAAGTATTTGTTTGCATGGATTTTAATGAATACTTTTTTCTAGGGCGGGGTCATCAAAACAAAAAATTACATATTTTTAAGTTCCTCGTAAAAAATCGTGAAGAAGATTTCGTCTTAAGAATTGGTTAATGTATTGTATTGAATTTATTAATTCGATTTATCCCATTGATTTTTTCGCTCATGCATCGTCTTTGAGTCGTGAGCTCCCTAGATAGTTTCAGAAACACCGCACAGAGCGCAGCATTGTCCAAACCTCTATAACAACAACGTTCTCAAAAACAGCACAGTTACTAGTAGTTCCACCACCCCTCCATAGAGAGCAGCACTGTTCAAACTCGATCTTTATCGCCATTAATTTTCTGCCATGTCATTTCCACAAGATTAGCCAATAATTATTTATTGTATTTACTATATTTATCTTATAGTACTATGTATGACTCGGCTAATTTTGCAGATATCAGATTTATTTAATAGTAAATGTCTCACTATTATCACACTATTGAAATCTGATACTCCAGTTATTTAAAAAGATTATTGTCAATTACTACAGCATATCATATTGATCTCAAATTTTCTTGATCACAGCTTTACAGATTTGAAAATCGTTTTCAAAGTAATGTATGTTTTTAAAGTGGATGTAAACAAAACTAGAGATCAAACTGTAATATCTCCTGGAGATTGTAAATTTAAACTTATTTTATTTTTAATGGTGGTAAACCCCTAAAGGATAGTGTTTGTTTAAGGTCCCTGAAATGATTCAAAATTCAGGTTGAGAAGTTTTATGGATTAAAGTGTTAAAATATGTTTTTAAATTCAATATAAATTAAAATTTTAAAAGACAATACACCTAGTCTATTAAATTTAGCTTTGCAAAATATATAATTCAGAATTTTTAATTATTTTGATATGTGGTACATTGTCTAAAGTTATTCTTATGGGGATTAGTAAAAAGGCTATCTCTCCCTCGCCTATTGAACGATTTTGGAAAAACTTGGTTTATAGGTACTGAACATATCTTAAAGTGTGTACTTTTGTTTTTCAGTTAACTACCTCTTAAAACCTTTAAGTTCAATTTTTTTTTCAAAAATGGCACTATTGATTTATTTTAAAATTTGGGATTTTACAAATCTTTGGACAGCTTATTAAAAATCACACCACCTACATAAATGTCAAAATTGAGTTTCAAAATTATGTCATAAAATTATATAGTTTAACCACAAAAAAAAGGTTTGAAGTTTGTGTCAGATTTCTTAAACTGATTGATTTCGGGCACCTACATCATCCACACCCTATCTTTTTTCATTATTTATCATCAATAATTCATTAGCTAGAGTAGTTAATCAAGTTATAATATTGAAATTAACAGTACCGGATGTTTAACTTTTTTATACTGCTAGTGTCTAATGTACTTGACGTTAAATACATAATACTTTTATGAACTGGATATTGTTTAAACAGTAATATTGTTTAAGTTGTTCTTTATACTTTAACACTTTGTAAATAAAATTTGAAATCTTTTTCATTGAATTTGCATTGCTTTTCTTTAGAAGATTTTGCAGTAAAATCTTGTATTAAAACAAAAAAAGTACAATTTATTTTAAATTACAATCTCATTGTCTAAGCATTACAAACATTTTGATTATTTCACATAATTATTTTAAGCATACAGTTCTCAATATGCTTACTGAGTATTTCATATCCCCTTGTGTAAGTTTTGGTGGGGCAAATTTTCCGGTAGCAGAACGGTATATAAAATTTTTTGTCAAATTATAAAAAGGCTGTACTAATGATACTAATGACTAATGGGTGTTCTAATTGTAACTGTATTAATGATTTTCTAGAATTAATTTTTGAACTGAAATAACCTGTGGGGTAACGCCCTTCCCTGAGCAATATTTTCAACAACTCTAAACGATGAATAGGTAATAACGATGACCCAAAAGCAAGTAAATAACTGCCTCTTGCTCTGTGGACAATGGACAATGTCACCCGTTTTCCCAGCTGTGCTGGGTTGTTGAAATAGTATATTTCATTACTAGTCATTACTAGTGCAGAAAGTGACATTTTCTGGTGCACGCTCGAGTTTCATGTGTGAGGCATAGCATGTGATAATGAATTTCACATAATGGAGAAGCTTATTATGATTAGACAGGAATAATTGGAGCAAGTGCCAGAAAATCACTTTCGATACAAGATATGAACGATGGTTTTTTTCATCACAACTTAAAAATACTCATAAAAATAGACATCACTAAAAAAATTATACTCCTCAGTTAAAATTTATTTTATAAGTAATAATAGACATGTTTGGAGAACTTTTAACAATATGCTAACAACACAGCAAAACTAGTGTTTGCCTAATTTTTTGTACATTTTGATTGTTAAACAGTAAAAACAGCTGGTTTGAATTGAAAAATAAATGGCAAAGAAACATCAATGCGTCTAGCGTAAAAATGGAAAACTAACTGAGAGCAAGAAAAAATTCAGCTGCTTTTTTCTTGCTCTAAATTAGAGCTTGGGAAACAATAATTTTGTTAATGTCAGCTGCCATAGAAAATAGCTACCTTTAGTACGGAGCGATGAAATAGCTTTTTGAGTATTAAGAGCGCAAAGTACGTCATTGCCGCTTGAGAATTGTAGATGGCCGCATGAAGCATTAGCTGAGTGTGGCGAAACATTTCGAGAGCGGTAATGACTATTTGTGCTCTTAATACACTCAAGATTTTCCCTACTACCATTATTTAAACAGTTTAACTTGTTGACTAACCTGAACACAGAAATTCATTGAGGATACCTTTGCTTATTCTATTGGAACGAACCGGAAGTTGAGATTCATGACTCTCTTTCATGACTCTCTTTCAGTTACAGTTGAGATTCTATTGGTGACAATGAAATCAGCTGATTTAGAACAAGGCAACTGTAATTAAGAATACGGTGAGTGTCATGGGATTTCTGACCAATAGAAACTGGTCTTGGGTGTTTGACATCATAGTTATCTCTCTTGTGCGCCACCTTAACCTAATAAGTAACCCTGATTTAGCGAGCGGGAATGAAATGAAAGTGGAAATGAACAGTTTTGCGTACTGTTTACAGGAGTGGCAATGTGATTATTTCCATGCAGTGGTAGGAATTTTCTTTTGTGAAAATAAAGTTGTGATTGGTGTTGCAGAACCAGATCTCGTGCGGGTACCCGGGGAAGGGGCTGGGGCTGCCGTCGCCGCAGAGTCTCATGTTCCTCCCGTTCCTCGACCACCTGAGAGGCAGCGTCTCCTCGCCCGCCACGCCCCCCACCACCACCAACTCCAACTCCAACTCCAACCCCATGAGCGGCTCCTCCGTGAGTACCTAACTAACATACCGTTGTGTAGAAGAAGCTGCTCTCTTACAGTAGAATTAATACAACTATGAAGCGGGGGAGGGAGGTAACTTTCATGTATCTTTCACCAGCGACAGGTATGTCTCTCACGTAAACAAACGAAAACCAATGAGTATAGTTTGTAACATCCTGCCAAGTATCATTGGATGGAAAATTTTGATTTTTTGTTGCGTTGGCATTTCCTATTGGATAACGATTCGGTTTGATGTTGTTTCTATCTTGTTCTTAAAGTTTATTAATTGCCTGCTAGATAGTGACACTTAGACTAATGAATTTTTGGAGATTTTGGAATTCCTAAGGTGTTTTTGTCTGCCTTCATGGGGGTTGGCTTGTCATTGGTAAATGATAAGTTAATAAATTACCCTCCCCGTTCCGCTTCATACTTGTCTGGTTCTACTGTAAGCTCCTCAACCGCCCATCAGATTAACTGAACATTTTATAATTATATTTAACTACTGCGCGACATCCGATATTGTCACACAAAACTTTCATGATAGGTCAGTTACATATTTTTTTATTAAATTTCATATTTAGTCAACTTTTAGGGAAATGTTTGCCATACTTATACTGTTCGTTTTCGCTAAACATTTTTGCTCATACTGATTTTATCAGTAATCGGCCTTGGCCAGTCATCCTAGAGTTGGTTAAAAAGCTTTTACTGTATAATATTTACATTTAGTTATCACCATGTATCACTTATGTCCAGGTTTATTATGTTAAATAATTGGAATGATTTCACAATAGAAAAGATATAATAATAGCAATGATACTATCTTGCCACAAAATAGAAAAAAAATTAAATTGAAGTTTTAAGAAACTTTGATTTTTTTCTATTATCTAAGAAATCCTTGAAAATTATTTATAATTTACCATGATCAAGAGAACACATGACCACAGCTAACAACTTGAGTTGTGGGACAGGGTTTTGGCTTTATTAAATTTTGGGGAGGCAGAATTATATTTCTTTATTGTACTACAGTACTGTGATTCTTTATCAAGCTGATATCCTTTGCTCTACTTTTTAAATATTTTGGCAAACGATCATGATACTCACCATTTTTACCCCTGGAGCTCCTTAAGCATCAATACTTCCCCTGCTTATTTTCTTATTCTCACTTTTGTCTCCTAGGTTTCCAACCCCACAATCGACACGTCAGCTGACTGAGGCTTATCGGAGCTGACTGAGGCTTACCGTTGTGTTGTTGCAGATGGTGCCGCCAGTCCCCAGCTGGGTGACGACAGCGCCCCCGCCGCGGAGCCCCGTCCCCTCCCCCGCCCCCCCCGCCCGCACCCCCCTCCGACCCCGACGCCCCCCTCAACCTGACCAAGCCCAAGCACGGTCCCCGGCCCCCCAGTCCGCCCCACATGCAGGAGTCCCCGCTCGGCCCCCTGGCTGCGACGGCCCCCAAGCTGCTGCCCCCCGGCCTCGTCATGCCCCGAGCATTCCTCCACTACGCCGGCCTCCCGCCCCACGTCAACCCCACGGGTGAGTCTTTCATGCTATTAAATCAAAAGAATAGGAAAATTCCTTAACTTTTATTTTATGAGGATGTTAACTACGGGAGATCATTCGGTACAACCCAGAAAAAATGAGTAATTTCTGTTTACTGATATGGCAACTTAAAAGTTCTTCGATTTAAAATTTGTAAAAAAGTAAATACCACAAACTACTATGCCTCGAAACAGCTAAATAATTTGATGAAAAAGAAATGTCCATGGGTTTGAGAGGTTTACCTAGATTAAACCAAATTGCTTATTTGGGTCCTCTAGGTTAAAATTGTCCATGAATCCCTGGATTTCCGATTTACTGGGCACCTCCCAAATCATTGAATCCCTTGTCTCTCTCCAGACTCTAACTCTTGGTATAGCCCTTGCTTTTTCTTTTAGACTTTGATTTCACTCTAATGGATTCTGACTTCTGAGGCTTCCAAACTAGTTGTCCACTTCCAAATCTTGTTTGTAATAATTTGTTTGTTTCGGTGCAAATGTGAAAGAAAAGACAGAGCCAAAATTTTGTAAATGTGTAAATTTTAAATATTTTTTTCTTTTTCCAGGTAAACTGAGCATGTCGCCAGGCAAGGAAGGGGAGAAACTCCCGCCCTACCCCAACCTTCACCTGTACCCCCCTCACCCTCCCCCGCCCATCAGGGACGACAGCAAAGAGGAGTCTGACTTCATGGCTGCCTGTCACAGTAAGTCAAGTTAAGAAAACTCTCTGAAAACTACAAGAGTGCCTTGTTATGACAGTTACTGAAGGACCATTAAATGATGTTTATCATTGTCTTGGATTTAATATTAAAATACTTTCTTTTACTTAATAATTTTTTTTTTTATTTATATAACACTTAATAATATATAAGTGATTTTTTTTATTGTTTGTGTATTTCAAATCATATGAAACAGTACCCCAACCTCAGTGGTGTATTTGATAGTAAATATACTATTTGTATCATTTTTCCATTATTAAAAAAAACTCGACAACACCAACTGAAAGACTGGGAGACCTTTCATATTATCATTACTAGCTGAAACCTTTTTGCAATTTTTTAAAGATCAACAATTGGTAACCTTTGTTTTTGATGTTTGTCAAGTTAGATTTAATTCAATTTAAATTTGGGTAACTTTAAATTATGTATCCATGCAATCTACAATCATGCGGATTATTTTTACTAATTGCAATTTTTTGTGTTCCAGTGTGGGGGCCTGATCCGTCGTATAAGCTCCAAGAGGATAACAATGACAAAGGTTAGTATTTATTTGTTTATTTTGTTTATTTTCTCTATCAAAAGTGTTACAGCTTTTCCCCTTACTAAGTTCTCTTACACTGCTTACCAGTAAGGTTAATTAAAAGTTTAACTCTATTCTCTTACATGAGCAATGTTTCCTCGCTTGATTGTAAAATTGTTTAAAAAACGCCTCAGAGGATTTCCTTAAAAGTCTGGAAATAACTTATGTTCTATTCGGGTTACTTGACCTGACAAAATCGAGTTTTTTAAAGTAAAAAAATGTAACATTGATTCACATGGGTTGCCATGTTAGCGATGAGAAACACAACAAAAATATAAGCAAAGAATAATAAAGACAGCTCTTTGCAAACTCAGCTATCTGTAAATAAAACAAACAGATTGAAGATCACATGGAGGATGAAATGTCAAAAAACAAGGCCCGGTTACACCAGGTACTCGGAAAACAATCCCTAAGCCCTAAATCAAGGTGCGGCTTTATAGGTGGTCATGTACTTATGGGTAACTATTTGGATCTTTACACGGGTGCTGAAAATCTAACCAGTCCTTTTAAATATCTATTGTCACCACATTTATTGAAATAAATAATTTTATTTACTTGTTCAACGTCGGCAATGACCGTTGTGTTGTGTGGCAGCTAAGATGGTGCGGCAGCAGAAGCGCGAGGGGGAGAGCAAGCCGCACATTAAGCGGCCGATGAACGCCTTCATGGTGTGGGCCAAGGACGAGCGCCGCAAGATACTCAAGGCCTGCCCCGATATGCACAACTCCAACATCTCCAAGATACTGGGTGAGTTCGACGGTTCTGGTGTAATAAATTAAATTAATAGTCCATAAAAGATTTAAGGGGTGCTCAGTAGTCTTGAAAATCTGGAGTCAGTAATAGTCAGTAAGGAATTCATGGTTAGATATTGTTTGAACTCCTGCCCAAACATTCGTAACAGCTAAAACTTTCTAATTTCCCCCACCCTTGCCCCATCAGGGCACGGGTTGATTTTTAAGGGAAGAAAGACTAGTTCCAACAAGCCTCACGTGGCAGAGACCACACAGCGTCTCCCGTTTTTTTATACTTTGCACTCAAATTCAATACAGTCCGCTTTTACCATAATTATTACGTATTTCATATTAGTTTCTTTAATAGATATTATCGGGAGCTTCAAATAATGTGGGTGAGTGAGTGTGCTTCTGGTGAAATTATTTTATTATTAGTTGTTTGGGCAGTTAACCAACTATATGTAACTATATGTATGTCGTTTGAGTTAACTCAAATTATCAAGTAAAAGGTCCAGAAAAATGCAAACCAAGTTTTGAAAAATCAACAAAAATATATGGTTTGGATCCCATGTTAAACTATACGTCCCTCAGTTTCCATTGGCTGCTGGGCTATTAATTAGCGGTCCTGTCTAAGGAACCGTCATTAAAAAGACTTCTTGTCAAGACGTCTTGTCATTAACAAGACTACAAGCTTGAGCCACAGTCATCTCTCATTCATTCTTGGCTTTAAATATCATCCTGGGTATTTCATAAGAGTATAAAGTATAATTAATAAGACAATCTCTGTTCCTTTAGCCCTGGTTTGAGGCCACCTGTTTCTTTACTGGCTTACTCGGCTACATCCTTGAAACCACACCTCCGCAATGTCCCCATATTTTGTAATCTTACTCCAACATCTCTTTTACACGCTTGTTCAACCAATATTTAGTCCAATAGTGTCCCAATTGTGACCAGTAGTGTTAGTGAGTTAATGGCACAGTTGGCAGTGCTCTCGGCTTCGGAACTATGGCACCAAAAAACAAAACAAAACAATGAAATAAAAAATAACATACATCTCTTATTGTAAATACATTGCAACACAAATGACACATTGTGAAACAGTTTAGTTTTCATAATTTAAATTATTGTATCAAGAATAAATACATTAATCGATTTATGTTATAATGTTTTTTTTAAGGAAAAAGTCTACATGGGCTGTTAGCCTGTGCGTAGACTATGAATTGCCGATCAGAGATATAATTAATTTAACAAGAGAAGATTAAAATAATCCTACAGAAATTAAATTATGCGGTGCATTTTATAAATAGATATAAAGATTTGTTGACAAATAAAATGTAAAATTGAGCTTGAGAACCTGGAACTAAGAAAGGACGGTGGTGGCGTGATTGTGGGGCTCGACGTCACATACTTTTAACAGTACCGTTCACCCTTGCACTGTACCGGCTCACTCCTTGCTTTGCTTTATAACTTCCACACACAGGCCTTAAGCCTATGTGGGTGCAAACGCAAGAGGCTGCCACCCTTTATTAAAATAAAAAATAAAAAATAACGTCTCTGTCTGTGCAGGAGCTCGGTGGAAGGCGATGTCGAATGCGGAGAAGCAGCCGTACTACGAGGAGCAGTCGCGGCTCTCCAAGCTGCACATGGAGAAGCACCCGGACTACCGCTACCGCCCGCGGCCCAAGCGGACCTGCATCGTCGATGGCAAGAAGATGCGGATCTCCGAGTACAAGATGCTGATGCGACAGCGGCGCAATGAGATGCGGCAGCTGTGGTGTCGCGGGGAGGCGGGGCCCAGCGGGGCGGCGGGGCCTAGCTTCGCCTTCGCCCCCGACCACTCGCCCCTCTCGCCGTCCGACATGCTCAGCTTCACCCCGGGTCATTCACCGGGCGGGCTGCACGAGGACGAGTGAGCGACCGAGCGACTGAGCGATCGGCGAGCGACTCGGGGGACGGTGACCACTCACGGTGACCAAGGGATACATAACTTCAACTGTTTAGGACCAAGGATTAATTATGAGGGGTAGCAAGCTTACTTGAATGGTATAGCACAGCCATCTCTAGTAAAAAGGCTGCGGAGCTAGTTAATGGCAACATTGCACCTAAGGGTTCAGCTGATTTAACAATCCATACTCTCTTCAGTGAGTCGGTGGCGCAGTTGGTAGCGCACTCAGCCTCAGAACTTTGGCCTCAAAGCGTCGCAGGCTCGATACTCGGGCATGTCGCACACTTTTAGCAGTATTGTTCACCCTTGTACTGTACCGGCTCACTCCTTGCCTATGCTTGATAACGTTCACGCACAGATCAATAGCCTATGTGGGCGGGGCAAAGGCAAAGTGAAAAAGAGGCTCCCACACTCTTTTTTAATGATAATAATAAAACTACCCCTTATTTACTTGAAATAAGCTAGCTACGAAAAGGTTTTTACTATGCAAAGACTCTTGGAAAGCGGTGTTGCCAGCTTGAAGGCCGCAGCCATATTACTAGAGACGGCCATGATGGTAGTCTAATCATGGTAAAGGACACACAGAAATTGACCTTATAAGAGGGAATGGTTTGCTCATACTGACAGAATCCTAAACCAGGGGAGATGCTTGGAAATTTCTTTCAGGTGCTCTTAAGAAGGATGCATTAAGCAAATTGGCAACTACCAATCTGCATCCTAAAGGAGCTCCCTGTTTTAGGACGTTGTCAGTGGCAGTAAAATATCTCCTTCTATGTAATGATTTTTTTCTGCATCTCTTTTAACAAGAGAGGACTTCAGGTAAAACACCGGACATTCAGGTAAACTTGCTATCCCTCACTCTTAATTCCTGAATCAACTACACTTTAACCTGATGCAGATCTTGGATTCTTCAGGTTGTCAGGTTGGATTCTTTGAAAGATTATTACTACTAGTCATTTTTTATACTAGTTGTTTTTTATGACAACTTGTTTTTTTCGTGACTAAAAAAAAAGTTTTGATAGATAGATTTGGTTTCTTTGGAAAATGTGTATTGGAGACAGTGGACAGTGAAGAAGAAGAAGGAATCTCCAACAATTCCTTGTCTTCTATGACTTATGCTCAACATGGAAAACCACGCTTGAATTTTCGGGATCTCTAATATAATGTCTTGAAATTCTTTATATAGGTTATTAGTCTTCCATTTTTATAGTCTTAATTTTGGATCCCATTTGTATTTCTCATTTTTTTGCAGTTTTTTTGTTGTTTATGTTGTCAAATTAAATTTGGTTTAATGGATAGATACGTCCACAGTAATCTCCTAAATAGCACCTCACCAAAAGGAGGCGGCCGCGAGGGCGCGGAAGGAGGAGGGGGGCGGTTGCTGTCGCCGCTGTTGTCATTTGTTTCTTTTGAAATACAAATTTAATTTTCAACAATGTCAATAGTTTATATACAGTATTTCAAAAACAAATTATAGATTACTTTAATATTTCAAGATCTGCAAAGGGTTAAAATTTACAAAAAAAAATCTTGGTTTTAACTAATCGAGAATAGTTTTGTAAACTTGAAAGTTTCAAAATATTAGTGACGTCCATGTAAAAGGGTTGAAGAGCTCCACAGCCAAGCATCGACCATTCCCACCTCCCCCGGTCGGCTCTCCACGAGTGACAAGACTGACCTAGTGATCGTTATAGGTACAAATGAACAGTGAGTGACTCGTATCTCAACTAGTCTAGCATTTATTTATTGTGACGATTTATTAATAGTGTGTTCAGTATCCTGAACAGAGATGGTGGAACAAAAGGGAAATTTCACAGCTTCTATCTCTATAAAGCTGCAAGTCGTTTGGATTTCCAGTGTGCAACATAGCCGCTTAATGAGAAAAGTTAGTTGTTCTGTTAGTTATTTAATTCTTTTATTAATTTGTTAAAATTTTAATATATAATTCAAAATTAAACCCCAAACATTGAAAAATATTTTGTAAATTTATATTTTTATACTTTCAATTATTGATCAAACTTTTTGTTTCCTAATGGGTTTTTTTTCAAATTTGATTTTCATGGAATATAAAATAAATATAACCTACAACAGGTAAATTTCTCACAAAATACAATATTCCAGTCCTCTGATGTTATTTCGCAGAATAATCCTCAGTTAATTGCAGGCCCGGCGACAGGATTTTTGGGCCCCTGTGCAATCTACAACCCTGGGCCCTGAGACCTGACGAGCTTTTTTTTACGTGTGCTTTTGGGCCCCTTTTCAGCCCTTTCGGACCCTTTTTTGGTGTTTCCGGTACCCCTGTGAGTCCGGGCCCACATACATTTGCCACCCCTGCCCTCCCCTGTGTCGGCCCTGGTTAATTGATCATACATATTGTACCATTTGACCTTCCAAAAATAAACTTTAATCAAGAAATATTGCAGCTAATATTTGACCAATACTTAACTGACAAGATTTCTCTTAAGAAGAAATTAATCAAACTTATTTTTGCCTGTTTTAGGTTTTATTTTCAAAGGTGCCATTTATAATGTACATAAGCAAAATTTCACTTTAGATCTCTCCTTAGCGCAATTTATGAGAGTGATAAGTCCTCTGTTATAACTAAATCTCACTCAAACACATTCTGTGAGTGTTAAGTCTTAAGCTATATATCACATTGGTGCATTCTGAGAGACTGTTCTGTGATCAGACTTAATCTCACACAAACGCACACTGTTAGAGTGTTTAGTCCTTTGTGATCACATTTTATCTCCCATTGACTCATTCTGTGAGTGTGTTAAGTCTCTTGTGATCGGTTAGTTTATGTCCCTGTCGTTGAATTGTGCATACCAAAGTATTAATTGAATTGTTTTCGTTATTTATTTGAGTTTGTAAATGTGATTGCATGTTATATTTTTATTATATGTACAAACCATTTTTAAGTGTTCTCCTTAGTTTTAACTTAAATGTATCGGCACAGGTTACATTTACAACTTTTCATGAGAAAAGTTTTGCTATGTAAATAATGAACATACCATTTAAATGAATCACAATAGGTAATGGTTGGTTTTGATATCTCGTGTAAATCTCGTTGTGTATCATATGTGCGGTGCGTAATGTTATCTAATAAGGTCAATTTTGTTTGTAAATATTTATGTAAATAAGTCGCTCTCTCGTGCCATCACTGTGATGACATTATTGTCAATATTGTTGATATTTTTTAACATTTAGGTATTTTTACAACTGCTTTATCAATATTTATTTAGGGTGAGTTACTTTCAGGTTTTTACTTTGGTAAATATAGTTTAGTTTTTAGATAATATTTCAAAGCATATGAGTCAATAGGCAGCCTATACCTTGGTTACAGGAATTCCAAGGTCACATAACATCATGTTTGTCTCGTTGTTTGTTTAGCGATGTAGTTCAAAGCTTCATGTGGGTGAAGCTCACCATTTGTAGTTATTGCAATAGCTCAAAAATATCAAATATTAAATTTTTAATAATTTTTAACATAATCAAAAGTATGTTGAACCAATGTTAAAGTAATTTTTTACCTTTTAGTATTTAAAAAGACTGGATAGAATTTTTGTTAAAGTTTATATTTAAAAAGAGATACATTTGTGGTGCACATAGTGTCAAGTCAAACGAGCTAAAAAACTGTCACATCAGTGAATTTTCGCCCTGATCAGTAAGCCAACTGGAAAATCAAATCTGCTATTATGTTCATTTAGCATAATGTTAAAAATAACATGGTTCTTTTATCTAATAGGGCAAAGACTCCCTACTACTTTTGAAAAAAGGTACCAATCTAATATTTTATCAACTTCTTTGTAGCTTTCCCTATCTAGAACTTTTTTATCATGAAATATGACGACTACCATAAAAAATTGATTGTTAAAAACAAATTCTACTTTTAGATTGCTATTAAAATTAACTAAGCAATTAACATTTTAAATAATCAAAATAAGATAAACAACGAACAATATATTATCTCAGGTTTATTTCAGACATGCCAATCATGACCTATCTGGTGTATAAAGCATAGAAATTACTTATTTTCTTTTGAAATTTCTATTATGTTTTTTGGTATGTATTTAATTGATAATACCAACTTTGTTGAGTTTTAAGTCCTTTCACATTACTAATATAAAGAAATCAATGAAGCCAAATTTATTTTTTATAGTTTTAGGGCAAATATTTCTATACAAATGTCTTCAACTGGAGGATCCGCATTTTCAATTTCAGATTTTTAAAACTTTATTTAATGTGATATCAGTAATTTCAATTCAAAATTTAAATCTAAATAATATTTGTACAATATTTATAAACTCTTTATATTGTCAAAAGTTCCTTATATCATCACATTATATTTAAGAACACATTTAACTCTAATAATTTATTTGTTTATAGAAAATTTGTACAATTCGTACAAGATATTCGATGTAACTTTTTTTATAAATATATATAAATATATAGATAGTTATTATTTATTGAATTTAAATGCCATTTACCAGTGTATTGTTATAATGTAGCCTTTGTAAATAATAGCAAATCTCCATGTATCAATAAACTGTCTGTTTATAAAAAAAGTCTAAATCTACTATATATTTGTCAAATACTACTCACCTATCATCGCACAGCCGAAACTACTTGACCTAGAACCTTGAAACTTTGCATGAACGTTCCTCTCAGGGCATAGGCAACCACTAAGAACGGATTTTTTAAAAATTCCCTCAGGGCTACGCCCTATGATACATCAAAGTTTCAATGTTAAAGTATAGCGAAGCTCATTTAGTTGGCATGGCAACCTTAACATTAAATCATGAATCCAAGGAAGTTTTTCTGTTTTCTTTCACGGGTAAAACCGTGTTGATCAGCTAGTATTTTATATTTTACATATTTGAAATCAATGTTTTTTGACTACGACTGAATACTCAAAGGAAATTATCCTATCTAAATGGCTCAACAATACTTTTTTTAAATGGTTGCCAGAATTAAAAGTGGACATTAAATTTACAAGCTTTTAAAAAGCTTCAATTGCTTTTTATTGTTTTTTGTACGGTACCAACTTGTATAAAATGTCTACATTAAAAATGACAAGGTTATAACTCTGGCAAATAAACACTTTTCACAATTCATTACAGTTTAAAGGCCAAGTTTACATTGGTCAAGTAGGAAAGCAAGTCAGTTCTCGACCGTCAGCACTGGCGAGTTAGTATTGGCCCAGTGTAAACAAACAAGTCGAGTGGTGATTAGTTGAATTAGTTAACAATTCCAAAGAATGCAAAATCTCGACCGAGTAACTCGACAAATGCAAATTGGCCTTAAAGATGTCAGGTAAACACAGCTGATTGATTTTTAGGGGGCTTTACATTAGAAGCTTTTTTCTAGATTTTCTATCGGAGACCAAAGAGGGCTCTTCTCCTTCCACCCAGTCTCTCACGATTCAAGAGGGTGGGCCTTGCAGTCTCGACAGATCTGCCACAGAGTCTGAACTCTGGAAAGCGATTGAAACCAATGTACTAACCGTGTTAAAACATTGCACATTAATTTCTTCAGTTCTGCCACTTAATCTCAGAGGTGAAATTGGACCTGTTGCATGGAATACTTCTAGCTGGCTTTATTGTGCACACTTCTTTTCTACTCACCACGAAAACATTTTTTAATGTGCATTTTTGTACACAATAACCATAAAACTGACAAAACAACCCAGTCATCGGTTTGAATGCACCAAATTTAATTTAATCTGAAAATAGGTATAAAAGTAGAACAAGATTGAAGTTTGAAGTGGACCCGAAAGGATAAATGTGACTCCATCTCTTTTTTGGCAGCGGGAGTCACTCATTCTCCCTCGGATTGTACTTAAAGAATTAATATACATTGGTTTGAACCAGTGGTGTGGTGGCAAATTTCCAGTGTGGGAACGCTTAAAATATTAATTTGTAAAATTCCCTGCAAATTAAGATACCTTTTCCCTGAATGCGTTTAGGATGCGTATTAGCATTGATTATATATATTCTACAGGTGTATTGTCAATGGTATTAGGCTATGTATTTTAAGCTCACTGAATTTACTGATGCTTCAAGAAAATATTTAATAATTTGTATGATTTTTGTTAAAGCAAAATATAAAAACAGTAGTCTACATTTTTATATTTAACTAACTTTAATAAATTTATGATTTCACAAAAAAAGTTATTTTAGAAAAGGTTATTAATTAATTTAATTACTACTTTTCTGTACGTTATCCCCCAAAATAGCAACATAAATAAACTAATTTTTAAATGACATATTCTGTACGAGTAAAAAAGCAGAGAACTAAAATAAATTAAATCCATAAAACGGAGAAAAAACAGAGTAATTAATTACAATGAATTTTATGTACGTTGTCGTTAACCTCCAAAAAACATCATAAATAACCTCATTTTTAAATAACAAATATTATTGACATTAAAATATATATTTTATATTTTTAGCGAATTTCCCCTATAGGGAAGAAGCTATTACCGTAGGTCTCATGGTAAGACCTAAGCCTGAGACCATGATAACTTTTCGTTTTGGGGCCACCAGAAGCAAAAAACATCATTCGTTCGAATTTTTATTTATTTATATATATCTATATATCTATATATATATATCTATATATGTGTCTGTTAGCACGATAGCGGCCGTAAAAAAGGTCCAATCTTAACGAAAATTGGTACAGACGTGTAAAGTGGTAATCACTCGGACGAGTTCGTGAACCAGCCCGATCGGATCACCGGAAGGGGGGGGGTAGAGGGGGTTAAACCCCCCCAAAAATGGGTTTTTTGAGTTTTTTACATAGAAAAATAAAATTTAACGAATTTTTGTTGGCACCATTGAATTCAGCTCAAAAAAACAAACAATTTAGTATCTTGAATCACTGCTCTATGTCCATTGGTTACCGAGATATTGAAAGTGGTAAACACAGTACGTTGTCCCAATGTTAATCTTATGGGAAATAAGTAATACCCCCGTTGCAGCAGACCTGCATACTCAGCGAATTTCAAATACAAAAACCATATTTCAATCCAACATAGCGAGATTTGACATGTTTTTGAAAGCTCCATAAGAATAACATGGGAAAGAGTATGCAGGTTTGCTGCTACGGGTATATTAAAACTGGGTGGTTTTAATTCATTCTTTAGTAGATCTGAACTAGAAGAAGCCATTTACCAAGTCTTATCAAGATATGTTGAGAAATAAGCGAGATATAGAATTTTACTTATTCCCCATAAGGTTAACATTGGGACAGCGTACTGTGTTTACCACTTTTAATATCTCGGTAACCAATGGACATAGAGCAGTGATTCAAAATACTAAATTGTTTGTTTTTTTGAGCTGAATTCAATGGTGCCATCAAAAATTCGATAAATTTTGATTTTCTATGTAAAACCTCAAAAAACCCATTTTTAGGGGGGTTTCCCCCCCTTTACCCCCCCTTCCGGTAGTCCGATCGGGCTGGTTTACGAACTCGTCCGAATAATTACTACTTTACAGGTCTGAGCCAAATTTCATTCCGATCGGGCCATTTTTACGGCCGCTATCGTGCTTAAAGACACATAGATATATATATATATAGATATATATATATGTATATATATAGATATATATATATTTATGAAAATGAGCGAATAGTGTTTTTTGCTTCTGGGGGCCCCAAAACGAAAAGTTATCATGGTCGCGGGCTTAGGTCTTACCATGAGTACTACGGTAACAGCTTCTTCCCTATAGGGGAAATTCGCTAAAATTCTGTATCTCCGTTATTTTTCAACATATCTTGATAACACTTTGTAAATAGCTTCTTCTAGTTCAGATCTACTAAATATTGAGTTAAAACCACCCAGTTTTTATATACCTGTAGCAGTAAACCTGCATACTCATTCCCCATGTTATTCTTATGGAGCTTACCAAAACATGTCAAATTTCGCTATGTTGGATTGAAATATGTTGTTTTGCATTTGAAATTCGCTGAGTATGCAGGTCTGCTGCAACGGGGGTATTATACTCTTTAATTAATGTTCAGAAATATAGGATTTTTAACTATTTTTCCGGATTTTCCCTTAACGGGGCACTGGGATTTTCCCGGGTTTCTGAAAACCAGTGTGGGAACGCCGTTCCCACGCGTTCCCGCACCACTACACCACTGGTTTGAACTTCATAGTGTCTGGTAATGGATGATGTGATTTATAATATTATTTTGAAAAAATGGTATATAAAAGGAATCTATTATGTTTATCTTTACTTGGCATCATACCACTGCAAGCTTCAACATTACTTTAACAGCTGTATTTTAAAAGGAATTGGACAGCTGTTTAAGTAATATCGAGGCTTACAATGATATACGCCAAGGCCACACAACAGTAAATCAGCCAAAGTAACCATGATTCAAAATTCAGAATCACTGATTCTTCTTACCAGAACAAACTTGCGCTGGAAAACCGTCAGCTGTTTTAACAAAGGTCTAGTAGGCGTTAGGTTTTGTACAGTTACATATCGTTGGTCAATCTTGTTTGGAAAGGGCTTTTGGCTTAATTAGATGGGAAATTATGGACAGGATAAGCAGGCTTACCTTTGAAAATGTAGGCATCCCAGGTAAAATAGATAGAACACTTAAAAAACACAAAATGTGTTTTTGTGTTTTTTATGTGTTCTATCTGGGATGCCTACATTTTCAAAGGTAAGCCTGCTTATCCTGTCCATAATTTCCCACCTAATATCGGTGGTCAAGATATTGCCAAATATTCCTCCACATTAGCACACTGTGCAAGATACCTTACGACTCAATGTACAGGTGGATGATCTTATACCCAGTGATAAAGGTCTTTGTTAGACAAATATATTACTCTATGTAACAAATCCTTGAGCTCTCTTATGGGGTGCCAGCTTACCTAAGGTTTGAAGTATAGTATGCTCAAATCCAAACTTCAAACTCTGATTAAACAACCCCTTTGTAATTTATGCAATACGTCAATCAAGTTACCTTAGGTAACAAGCACCCCCGAAAATCCGCCCATGATTTGCCGAGGGTCCTTCCTCCAATAAGTAGGAAAATTCAATTACTAGGAGGTCGATTTAACAAATGGGAAACCATCACCCAAATAAATGTTGTGTGATGTGGATTTAGCGTATTAAACATACAATACACAACAACAAATACTATTTGTCGTTTGGTGTCCCCTTCCCCCTAAGTTGTGCTCCTGCTGGGAGGGCAACAACATCGGTTTTGGTCAACTCCAATTTGCCCCCAACAACAATCAAAAGTCAAAATACGTTATACCTTCAGTGCATACTCAACTAAGTTTTTCATAGCATATTTTTTTAACAATATTATTATAATATTATTATAATTTAGATCCTCTTGCCAAGTTTGAATTTTTTTACTTGTTAAAGTTTATATCAAAATAATTATTTGTGTTGTCAAATTTGTTTTAAATTTGTGATTTTTATATTAATAAATTCTTTAGTTAGGTAGTTTCTTATTATATACCGACACATCAAAACGGCTTATAGGTTCAGACAGGCTGCTATATAGTCTGCTTTGAAAGCAAAACAATGCATTTTGTAGATTCTAAAAATTTTCTCTACAAATGATCAATCTAGCCGTTTTTATAATGTTTTACCATATTGGGAGTATGAAGCAAGGCGGGTGGCAAAAACTGTTAACTAATGAAATTTTAGCTAAAGCTCATCTAAAATTACTAAATGAAACGTTTTTGTTGAACTGTCAAAACTTTGTTTTTGTTTTTCCGGGCCTTTTACATGTAAATTTGTGTTTACTTCAAATATAATCATAATATATCTATCCACCAAAAAAAATAAAAAAACAATAATTTCTCCAGCAGGCCAGAGCCCGCACCCGCCTTATTTGGTTGGGCGCTCTCGATAATGATGATTGTATTTTTCATAATTCAAATGAGCTAACACAAATAATAAAAGAATTATAAGTTTCTTGAAATAAGGCCTCAAAAAGGACCATTTGAATAGGAGTTTGAATTTTTAATTTGAGCATAAATTACCTGTTACGTTAGGTGAGCTGACATCCCCAAAGATTACGACTTGAATCCATCAGCCATGCTTTCTTTTGAACTATTAATAATTTAAATAAAATAAGTTTCATAGTTAAAAATGAAATTTGTTTTCTTTGGAGGATTCGAAACACTTTTTTTAAACAATCTGATTTACATGATCAATACAGACAAAAGCCAACAATCTATTGAGTGATTCAAGACCAGAACAAACATTGAGACTTATTTAGAACCTGAATTGGGATATCAATATTTCAGTAAAAATAAATTTAAAAAATACATTTTAAGTAAAACGGGTTAATCATAATTAATTGATTTCTGACTTTTTGGAACTAATCTAGACGATCAGTAATTCAGATTCAAGCCAAAAAATCACTGAGTACTGTAAGACCCCTCCTTGGTAAATGTAGTACCCTCCTTAGTAAATACCAATACCCCCATAGCTCAACTGAAACTCAGAGGAGAAACGAAGCTGAAGAAGTTACTCATCTCTGCAGAACAAGTCATGGTCACATCTTGAGTCATTTGTAAAATACAGGATACACTGTTCAGTTACAGCTAGGAATCCTTTTCAGGGTCCATCATAGGCTAGTGTTAGTAAATTTATAAAATAAAATATCAGTTTAAATCATAATTTCTATCTCTTTTATTTAGATGAAAACATACAAAGTAATAACAAAATAATCAGCTGATTTTCAAAATTAGAATCATTAGACTGAACATAATTATATCAAATATTTATGAAATAATACTATAAGAAAACTATGTAACATTTCTCCGGGGCCACAAAAATTCACTTATTAAGTTTCACAAGTTTAGCTGTAGGTCTTCTGAATACCCCAGCAGTTGTTCGGACATCTACAACTCAAACTTTGCCATCTTTACCAGGATAAGTGGCTTCTATAATCCCTTTTGACCACATTCCTCTTGGTTCTTTGTCGTCAGCAATCAATACCAAGTTTCCCACATCCAAGTTCTCTTGATTACAATGCCACCTTACACGTTTATTGAGTAATGGAATGTATTCATGTTTCCACCTTTTCCAAAACAAATCGTTCAAGCTAAGGCCATGCGCTCTTGAAGCGGCATCAAAAACAAACCGAAGTTTGTTTGGTATTCTAGGGTTATGGACTGAGAAATGAGGGAGATACCAAGTCTTATAACTTTTACTTTTTATTTCACCAATGCTTAGTTTCTGTGCATATTCCTTCTGAACACGGTTGTTTATTTGTTCACAATATTGTTTTTTCTTCAAATCATTTTCTTCCATTTTCTTTTCCACAAAGTTCATCCGATGCCACGCCACAGAACGACTCTCTGGTAAATAAGGGCTGTCTTCATTACTCAGTAAACCAATCTCCCAACGCCCATCTTGTGTTTGGAAGCATGTGTTTTCCATTATGGTTTCTGCTCTTATCTCTTCCTCGTTTTTCATACCGGCACCTATGTCGCTTGGGCAGTCGATAAAATCTCTTTCAAAGTTTTTCTTAACCATTGAGTTCAGATCTTCCATTTCACTTTTAAACATAATGAATTCCTGGTCAACTCGTTCCCGATATTGCTCCTTTCTGGTAGGACCATCTATTGTCCAGCCAAGCTTTGATTTAAGTCCTATGGGAGCATTTCCAGGTCCTATCACAACTTTAGTGGGAACAGTGAAGTGAATGTGTTCATGACCAATCAAGAGGCGAGGGCGACCACGACTGAAAGCTTTTTCAGGCAATTCTTGTAGATGAGGCCATTTTGTCTTCATTTTATTTATGCTCATCGACTGGGTTGGTAAGTGTAGTTCTTTTAAGGTTTTCACATTGTCAAGAACAAGCTGCTCTCCTTCATCATTTACAACTGTAATAGAAATTGTTTTCGACTCAATTTCTGTGCAAGTTGACCCATCAGTCCAAGAATACGAAATGGGTATTGTCGGTCCATTAAGATTAAGTTCATCAGCCAAACTTTTTTCTATGACAGATATAGTAGAGCCATCATCAATCAATGCAAAAGTGTTGACTTTCTTTCCTTTATTTCCAACTAACGTTACTGGAAGGACTCTTAAAAGCACTCTATCGAGGGACTCATCTTGATATCCAATATGTTCAGTTTCAGGTGAATTTTGTGTTGGCTGACTATATTCAATTCTTTCATTCTTTTGCTTATTAGTGTTATGTAGCAGTCTGTGGTGATGATAAGAACAACCGTTCACTCCACAAGCTACCTTTTTCCTGCACTATGTTGCTCGGTGTCCTAATTTTAAACATTTAAAACAAACTTTAGACTTTGTTACGAGTTCCCATCGCTTCTGGATATCAATTTTCTGGAAATATTTACAATCTGCAAACTATGTCCATCTTTTTTGCAACAAAGACACTGTTTCACTGTTGACACTTCCCGACCATCTTCATGGAGTAATACAAAGTTCCTTTGGCCTGACTCGTTCCTTGTTGAACTTTTATAATTACTTCCATTGATAGGGGCATGACTAGGTACACACACTGTTGCTGCTTCCGCCACTGAGGACAGCCACTTAGAAAAACTATCGAGACCTATTGGTTTACTTACTTCAGATTGTTGCGATGTAACGAACATTCCCCAATTAAGCTTCATATTTGTGGACAGTTTTTCTATGAGCTCCCCCAAAAGTTGTGGATTGAACAAATAATGCTCCTGTTTAAGAGTGTCACAGTTACCACAAGGTTTCGCACCATGTCACTGAATGTCACTAATGTTTCTGGCTTGTAATCTTTTGTAGGTGGTCTGCTCCTCACACTGGCAATGAGACTTTTAATTATTACTTCTGGGCGGCCAAAACGTCGCTCCAGCAGATTGATGATTTCAGGCACGTTTTCAGGATAGATTAAAAGTGCCGACACAATATCTTTTGCTTTACCAGACAAGGATTTCTGCAATCTTTGAAGATTTTCAAGATCAGTGTAGTCATTGAATTCAGTTGAACGTCTGTACTCAGCTATCCAAGCCGGCCACTGATCAAAGTCCCCATTGAAATCAGGAAGACCTGACAAAACTCTGGCATAAGTTTTCTGGCAATTGTGACGTGGTTGTGAATCTTTTCCTTCTTCAGTGGGTAAGGAAGCCAATGTCTTCTTTTCTCGAGGTTTTTCACATCTAACATCTTGATAACCTAGACTAGACTGTTCACACTGATTCGGAAAACACGTTTTTCAATGCCTACTTTTCAAATTATCAACCGCATTGACAACCCAAGGCTTAATCTGTTCATCTTGAGCGTCGTCAAAAGGCTTGGCTATCATATTCATTGACTGGTTGGTCCAAGGCTTTATCTGATCATCTTGAACGACGTCAGTCGGCTCATTATTCGGATTCATGGATTTGTCGACCCAAGGCTGTAACTGATCATCTTGAGTCGCTTTACCGGCTTCTTGCATCCAAATTGTAACAGCTTCGTTTGTGGGCAAAGGTCGCTGAATAGACGAGACGGAATTTCTAGAGGGTGTACTAATTCTTGAGGACATTTTAGAGCTAATATTTGATAGCCTCTCTTCCATCAATCTCTTCTTCAATTCTAATTCCTTTCTCTTGGCGTCTGTCTTTGTTCTGGCAATTTCTGCCTCTGCCTTTGCTCTGGCAATTTCTACCGCTGCCTTTGCTTCTGCCGCGGAGATTTCCATAGCTGTTTCCTCTTCTTGTATCTTTATAAGTTCATTCATAATTTCACAGACATCACTCTTTTTACTTCTGTTTGTTTCAGACCTAGGATTTGAACCACCACCTATTGTGGAAACATCTAGGTCTAGTTTGGGATTATCAATTGCTTTCATTTCCTGTGCCTTTTTGGTACAGGATCTAGTTTTGATTGGTGAAAAAGATTTATTTGACATATTAAATGATTCCTAGGGTTTCGGCACCAATAAATGTTAGTAAATTTATAAAATAAAGTATCAGTTTAAATCATAATTTCTATCTCTTTTATTTAGATGAAAACATACAAAGTAATAACAAAATAATCAGCTGATTGTCAAAATTAGAATCATTAGACTGAACATAATTATATCAAATATTTATGAAATAATACTATAAGAAAAAACAGCTAGTATGAACAAGTTTTGTGAGGAATATTTGTTGCAGACCATTGGTACAGGAACAGGGGCCTAGCTCGACACCGATTTGGTTAATGTGTGCTGTGGTGCAGGCCCAGGCCCGGCAATAGGATTTTTGGGCCCCCATGCGATTTCTAACCCTGGGCCCTGATCTGGCGATCTTTTATTTTTTTTCTAGTTTGTGTTTTTGGGGCCCCTTTTAGGTATTTCCGGGCCCCCTGTCAGCTCGGGCCATATTGCATTTGTCCCCCCTGCCCCCCGCCCCTGTCGTCGGCCCTATGCAGGCCTACCCTCGGGAGAAAACCAAGACATCAGAAAATCAAACGAAACTGTATCAAAATAAGACAAATATAGGACATTTTAATTCATTGAAACATATTTTCTAATTCATAAGAATTTGAATTATCTTCTAATACTTTATTTCATTTCGGTCTTCTTCAATTAAATATTATAATAGCTATCAATCCACACAATATACTCAGCTCAAAATGTGGTTCTCTTATTTTTATGGCCAGGGGCAATCTGCTTTCTTTTCCCTCCCCCCCCTGGGCAGAGTCAGCTGGGTTGCAAAGGCGAGGAGGGGACAGGGGGTTATTTAATGAAAACGTTGTTCTGCATTCCCGCTGTTTGTTAAACGTTGTGTTTACCTACCAATAACATATGTTGGGAATATTAAATGATGCGAATGATGCGATACGGTTGGTAGCATAGCAGCCATAGCCAGTGATAATGCGCGAACTGTACCTGGACGTTCTGCAACTGGATGTTTTTAAACGTACCTTTATAAAGGCATCGATTTAATGGATCAGTTGCCGATAAAAAATTAGTAGTGGTGTCTACGAATTTGGGCGTAATAAAATAACCGATAATTTAAAATAACTAAGCTTGGCGTTCTATACCTGGAAGTTTCTGCACGTCTCCGATATAGTAGCGCTAAGATATTTTGTAATAATTAATTTAGTTTAGCCTGCCTGGCCTTGAGATACTTTTGGTAAAATGGGTTGGCCAACTTGGTGATGCAGACAGACAGACGACTGGCTGACTGGCTGTCGATAGTGAAAGTGGAAAAAAGCAAAGAAACGTCGAGAACACGAGAACCTTGTATCCTTGAATCCTGGAATCAAATCTGGTTATCTGAAGTGACCACCGTTGACTGTTAGGTTATATACTGAGCTTTCAAATTCAATTAATTGTGTCAGACTTTATTTAAATAGTTAATTTTCATACCAAACAAACAAGATGTCGTACATGCTAGGTCATTTGCACAATGGATGGCAAGTTGATCAAGCCATTCTATCGGAAGAAGATAGAGTTGTGGTAAGGATTAGCAACATTATTATTTTTATTTCCTATTCCTTTACTGAAATAGTTACCTGTCTTTGCTGTCTTCGTATATTTATATTCAACCTAATTTTCAGGTCTCTGAACAAACACTAAATGGTTTTGTGATTTTAGAAGTTTACAGTAGGCCTAGTGCCCTTTTATTTAATGGTACCCGTTTTGGTGACGCCCTGAGTAAAGCCATGGCGTCTTGCGCCGACTGCTGCAGCCTTAAAGCTGCGGCTGCAGAAGCGGCCAAGCTGTTAGAGAAAGGAAATTTGTAATCTGGCCAAATTCCCATTGTGGGAAATTTGCAGCTGGGCCAAGTCGTCGGCAATTAATTGTTCTCCACCCATAATCCCGGTTCTCACCGAATCCCCTACCTATATAGTAATGTGAAGTAAATTTGTGAAATATCAATAGCAAATATCAATATATCGTTCGTATGGGGGTTTGACTATTGATAGTTCCCTACCCGATAACTCTGATTCCCACCGAGTCCCCTAGATAGTGAGGTGAAGTGTGCAACTTCTGCGGAACTTTAGCCGCTTAGACACGATATCAATCATTTCTAGGCTACACGGTACTTTGGTATAATATGGAGGCCACTGGTTTTTTAGAGAGATTGTTTTGCTGGACACCAAATATAACTACATCATGGGGAAGAACGTACTTTAATCGACTTACTGTCCAAATTTGGCTTTATGATGAACGGTATTTGTGTTCTGCCTTCCAGAAGGCAGCGATGTCAGCGAGGATTGAGTGCTCACTTCGTCACCGCCGCTATCGTCCACACCCGATCACTACCCTTATACAGCGCGCTGCGGCGGTTATGTTAGGTTAGGTTATCATAAATATGTCAGGAAGACTTTTCCTCGTTATGTTACGAACTAAACGATACCAGATGAGTCATACTTTCGCCCACCAAATCCCCTCCAAGTAGGCCCAGATCTTGCCGTTGACCTGTCAAGGGGGTTGGCAGGCGAAAGTATGACTCATTTAATAGGCTATCGTTCGATTTGTAACAAAGTGAGAAAACTCTTACTAACATATTTATGATAACCTAACTTTTAACATAACCGCCGTAGCGCGCTGTATGAGGGTGGCCTCCGTATAATAACAAAATACCGGCTACACAGTACAGGTACGACGAGGCTATTTCATTCGATATCTCTTTTACAGTTTAAATACATAATTAGGTGGTGCCTGGTTTTTTAAGTTTTACCGTCTCTTTCAGGGTTTAAGCTGGGAAAAAAAATTCTTTGAGCAAAAATGCTACAAGCTCCTTGAGACTTGTAGCACAATTATTTTCCTTTTAACATTTTTATCGCATGTTATTAAGTTATAGCACATGTCATCAAACCAAAACAACTTAATCGAACAACATAACCTCTAACAATATTTCGCATCACCGTTTTCGAGACGTCTGTTTTCGCCAGTATTGCCAGACTGGCCATAAGATTTTACCCACAGTGAGTTTCGAAAATCCCTGCTTTTACACGGCAGTTTGTTTAAAAAAAAATCCTAGCATAATCCACGGTACCGTTTCTTACCCCTTAAATAGGGTATTCATGACTTGAAACTGAAATTATCGAATGACTATATTGATTATTCAACTCCATATCATTCCAAGCGGTGGCGAACTAGCCCCCCACATTCTCGCATTCGCCACCGCTCGGCTAGACTCGGCGACTCGGCCACTACAGAGTGCGCCCCAACTGCTCTTTAGCACAGAGAACGTATAGAATGTCTACACGTTCTCTGTGTCTATTTATAGTCTTCTTTTTGACTGTGGATCTTAATGACGCGGCATCTGATCGAGGGTTACGTTGACGACTACATTCTATAATTAAGTCTTACTTTATTTTAAAGTCATATAAAGTAATTTGTGGAAGTAAATGAACTTTTATTGAGATTTGTATTGGTTAACTTTGTTATTGGTTAACTTTAATAATTTCCACTCTTTACTTTGTAGTAAAAAGGCGACAGCCTGTCCGATTATTGTCGCATTTTCGTGGAGCATGTCGCATTTTGCGACAAATGCGACCGCAGCTTAAACCCTGGTCTCTTTTACAGTAGGTAATCTTCCGTGCTGTAGATTGGTCTTCTAGCAGCTCTTGATACTTAAGCCTAGGCCTACTTGAAGAAGATTGTGAGTGGCAGGAGAAATTACACTAGTATAAGTTAAACAATCATTGATAACTCTTATTTGATTATTATTGTTTCATTTTTAATACAATTCAGTATATCACAGGCCTAAATTGAACTATCCTTGGAACCTAATAAACTAAACTTAACCTAACATAAAGCATGTGAAGAAAACCCGACAGTATTTCTTCTAAGAATTATTTGACTAGAGGTCTTGATGTCGCTGTAGGCCTACCCATTAATTTTAATTGGGGCACCCACATGACCTGTTTCCAAGACAAAATTTTCTTTCCATTTATCTGATTTAGCTAGAGGTAGTGAGGTATGAGAAGAAGCTTGGGTGTTTACAAACAAACCCAGATGAATTTGGATTTTTCCAGGAGGGGAAATAAATATTTACATATGATCAATCGATTCAACAACAAATTTCTTGTGTCAGTCATGTGTTACATGCTAAACAAAAAACATGTCACCTGTTTATTGATTGTTATTTAAAGAGCAAAACATTGTTTCTAATATCAACCCACATTTTGTTTTGGTTTAGTATTTTTTATCTACCAGACTAGTAGCGTAATCACATGGTTTTGTTTACTTCCACGTCATCAATGATTTCTTCCCCTCCTCTGTTGAAACTTCAATCTCAAGCTTCTTCTCATACCTCACTACCTCTAGCCTTCTGATTTTTTTATCATTTTCATGGAACATGACGATTATTATGGATTTCAAGGTGTCATTTCGTACATTTTGAAAAAAATTTAGTTCTGATGGATTAGGCCTACCGTATTGAAACATTTGGGTCTACTTAAAAATATCATTCCTTACAAGATTTTTTTCATTAAGTTACCTAACAATCAAAAGTCAACAGTGAATTGTCATAAAAATTAGAGTTCACCTAAATATGTGTCATAGATTAAACTGTTAGTGAGTATATGTGAACCTAGCTTGGGTTACTATACCAGAAGTCCTGTTTTTCGTCGGACAGTTGTCCGGGTTTTAAAGGCTTTGTCTGGTGTTTGGTCCGGGGTTGCTACTTGTCCAGGGTTTTAATTTTGTTTGCCAAAAATAAAATTTTTCTCAAGAATTACTTGAGATCATGCAATATTTCAATGGGAGTTATGACTTATATCCAGGTTTTAAAGTTAACAAGAGATTGACAAGGTAGGCTAAATCTAGCATAAAACCTAAAGTTGGCGATGCTGAGGGAATGTGTCAACAACAAATCAACTTTACCTTCTTCTATACTGTCCTCGGTCGTCTGAACAGTGAGAGTAGTGTTTTCATTTAGGTGGGAGCTGGCTTATCTGATTCAAGTTTAAGATAAACAATCAGTAAAAAAACCTTCATAATAGCCTACTTTAACAATTTCGTTTTACTATCTTTGGCTGTGTTATTGAAAGAGTGGGGATTTGTTTTTTCACCACACCTTAAGCTGTCCTGGGTTGGCCTAAAAAATATCTGGTAATCCTAGTGTTAGCTCAGTTCCCGCCCTCAGTGCGCGAGGTGGTCAGTAGACTCAGGCCTGGGCCTAGCATGCTATGTCAGATATGGCAAGCTCGATCCCAGCCATGGCTGACAGCTTTTAAATCTCAAGCAGGTGCCTCTTGTCATCGGTCTAATTTTCAGATTAAATTGTTCAGTAAAAACCTGCTCCTAAAAATCCTGACTTACTTTTTCAGGTGATAAGATTTGGCCACGACTGGGACCCAACTTGTATGAAAATGGATGAGGTCCTCTATAGCATTGCAGAGAAGGTGAAGAACTTTGCTGTCATCTACCTGGTGGACATAACCAAAGTACCTGATTTCAACAAAATGTAAGTCAAAACAGTTCCAGGAATAATCTTTTAGAAATAGTAAGCCCCATAACATTTACAAAACTGAATATTTCAAGGAAATAACAATATAGATATAGCAATGCCCTTGTTTTTTATTTAAACCTTTCAATTACTCTCATTGAGAAAGAAATTACCTATCTTCTGTTAATTTTCCTGCTTTTTATAAGTTAAATATAATAAATACAAAATTTCATGACATTCCGTTACATTTATAATCAACAATGATAATCTTGTCGTGTTAAATTCCTTTGGTGGAATTGAGCATGCTAGCCATGGCTTTTGTTGTACGCTCTAGTACAATGAACGACAATGTGGTGAGGATAGCACACTCTTCACCGAGCAAGAGCTAGATTTTATTGTCAAGGATGCATTACTCAAGTCACAGCTTTCCAATTGCCTCTTAGGGTTGTGTCAAGCTTGGGAGACTTGGAGTGCAAATGTTACCGACAGCCAAGCATATAATTCAAACCCACAAGTTTCAAGTTCTGTAAGATCTGTGATTTAGACCATAGCCATCTGCACCCATACTCTACGACATTTATGAAACTAATTTTTCATGGAACTTGGCATGTCCTTTAATCCAGCAACTTGGAAGTCTATGGTTGTGGATGGTTGTAAACGATGGCTTTTGGGTGCGATATTCCCTGATGGGGATTAACATCCGCACTAGTGAATATTACAGCGTTCATAAGATAAGATCATCGTCATAATCAGACAGTTCGTAATTTATTGGGGAATGAATCGGATCCCACATTTGACTGTAGGCCCCTTAGTTTGCATTGGCTGTTGGACTATTAATTAAGAGTCCTGTCTAAGGATCATGTCAGCTTTAGTCAGTACTGACAACAAGATCGCACCATAGTCATCTTACACTCATCTCTCATTCATACTTGGCTTAAAATACCTACCACCTACCAGGGTAGGTTGCTGTTTCAAGTCAAAGTACAAAAATATAAAGTATTATTTTCAAACTTCTCTCAGCCCTCGACTTAACGCTCGCTTATGAGTTGTTTTCCGCAGGTATGAGTTGTACGACCCGTGCACGGTGATGTTCTTCTTCAGGAACAAGCACATCATGATTGATCTGGGGACGGGAAACAACAACAAGATCAACTGGGCGTTGGAGGACAAGCAGGAGATGATCGACATCATCGAGACGGTCTACCGCGGCGCGCGCAAGGGCCGGGGTCTCGTCGTGTCGCCGAAGGACTACAGCACCAAATATCGCTACTGAACACCTCGGCTCTACGTCGTCTGCGTCTTTCGGTTCATGCGGGACTGTCTTGTTTTTTCAATGTCTTTTCGATCTTGGAAAGACGAGCCCTACAATTTACTGGAGTAGCGAAATTATTTTTAACGTTTGACCGTTTTTATTGTCGGGGTGTATTTTTATTTTGTGCTAAATCGTTCGAATTGGATATGAAAGTTAAATGAAACTAAGGATGAACTATAAAAGTATGGATTGGAACTCCATACTTGAGATTCCCTGGTAAAAAGTTTTGTCAATTGAAACTTAGGAGTATTATAACAGGTTACTAACCTTGATTCGTCAACGATTCAAAATAATCATTATTTACTCTGAGTTTCGGGTACATGTTGCCATTTTCAAACCATAACATCAAACTTTTTCCTTCATTTGAGGATCGTCAGACTTTTAAAATACTTCCACATTCAACAAAAACACAAACAATAAAAATATCAACATTTAGACACTTGTTCCGACCGGCTGTGCACTGTCGAACTGTAGAAATTGTGTTTTTGTTCAATGTGGAAGTATTTCAAAAGTCTGACGATCCTCAAATGAAGGAAAAAGTTTGATGTTATGGTTTGAAATGTTATTATTTAAGACTGTAGCCAAAACTCGGAGAAACCGAATAAGGATTACTTTTAATCGTTGACGAATCAAGGTTAGTAAACTGTTATATTATTCAAAACACAATTCAGGAGGCAATCATCATGAATAAGGAGTATTACATGACACGTACTATGTAGGTTCATATTTCTATTACATGTTTTCAATTAAAGCAGTGTTTGCAATTAACACTAAAAAAAATCCGTCATTAATCCTCGGGCCCTACAGCGCATTTTAAACATGTAATTTTTCTTTAACTCACTGCAAATTTGATTAGTATAGCTGCTGGTGGAGCTGTTATTATTTAAGACTGTAAACTTCTTTATTTAACTTCTTGATTTAAATTAATTTTATATCTCTTCTTAAATTAAATAAATTTTACCTAATATGGGCCTCTTGAATAAGTTTTCTTTGGTCATAATAAGGGTTAAAAATTGGTAACAATTTGTAAAGTTTTAATTATTTTGTAATATTAGTTAGGTAAAGCTGTCAATGTATTATATTCTGAGAATATGTGATCGTATTTTACATTAAAGACTATTTATTATATAAAAGAGGATTTTTCTTTATAATTTATATTCCTAGTAAAGGCTACTTAAATTCAAAAGGTTTCATGAATTATTATTATACACGATATATATATCTCTAATTAAAAACACTATTGTAAAACTCATAGGGAGGGCTCTATTTTAGGCAGAACCGCATTCTAGGACCTCTTTCTCAAGTTTTTTTTTAATTTTTTTAAAACCATCACTTGATCATTAATTGATTTGCAGTCATAACTTTGACGGTTGACTATCATATGAAAAACAATGATAGCAACTTTTCTGTCAAAAACAATTTTAAATTGCTCTCTCATGTAAGCATGAATATCTAAGGAATATTTAAAGATGTGCAACAGATTAAGAAAAAAGATGTTTTTTGTACTTATTAATGCACCTGGCGTCACGCAAAAATGTGACTTTAAAAACCTATGTAACTGGTAACCTCATCCACCTTCACTTTGTTGATTAGAAAGTTAAAGTTCAATAAAGTGTAACTTTTTCAACCTAATAATTCAGACAGAAAACTATGTAGGGTGACAGCCGATAGTTTGTAGTTTGCACCTCAATATCTTGAAATTGAGCACTGCCTGTTGGTGTAAAAGCTTATTTTCAGATGCCCATGTTTCAAGGAGTTTACTCTTAGCATTCAAAATTTATTTTGGAATCTTACTGATAGTGGTAACCCAAAAGAGTGATTGCAGCATAGTAACAATGTTTTGAGAGGAATATTTAGGACATGCGACTGAGATTAAGAAAAAAGATGTTTTTTGTATTTATTAATGCACCTGGCGTCACACAATTGTGGCTCTAAAACCTAAGTGACTGGTAATTTTTCCACATGATTATATCAGAAAAAGTCAGTTGTTTGAACGTCACAATCTCATGACGCTTACTGTCGGGAGAAAAAGTAGAGCTTCTGAGTTTGAAAGCCGATTTATCAGAAACGGATTATCTGATTGAGCTAAAACAATAACAAATTGAAGCTTATTTTTAAATTAAATTAATTTTATGTGATGCCATAAAAAAATGTTGGGCAAGCAGAAAAAACATTATGGGATAAAACGCACAAGAAGTCCTGGTTTTCGAGAAGGTTCGCACTAAAAGTGAACACACCGTCATTTTAAAATTTTTGTATTAGGAGCAGAGTCTTTTTATTAATAGTTTACCTGAGTTTCAGAATTAAATAATTTATATTTTTTAATTTGATGTTACAGTCAGACCCTGATATAATGAATCTCAGGGGATTAAATTATCGAGTATTTCGTTATAGTGAGGTTCGTTATATAGATGTTAGGTTAGGTTAAAATATCGCTACATGAAGGTTTACAGACCATCTCGGTCTGTTTAGTGAAATCTTATAGTGCAATACTGTACAGAATTTCAAATCGTGAGGTACCAAAAAAAACACTGATTTATTTGAAGCAATGAAACAATACTAGACAAAAACTTTGAAAAGCATACAATGTCAAATACAGTAAAACTTCTACACTGTGCTGCAGCGCCTTGCGCTAAAGATAGTTTGATTTCATAACAGTTAGATAGCTAGTTGCCTTATCTACGTCTTTATTAAAGAGGGTGGGTCGAAAAAATCAATAATTTTTTTCAATTCGTAATACCTTGGAAAAGTTGCTAAATTGTAAGACAAAAAGGGGCAAAAATTTTTAAAATATCCTGTTATCTTCCGGTCATGCATGTGCGCTAAAGTTTGATCTAAAGTTGAAAAAATTCATATTTTATCGGCAATTTTTATAATTTTCAAATTTACGATTTTTCGTATGTGATAGTTCAAAATATCATCTTTGAGACACTATGGAATGAACAGTTTAATAATTGTATTGTATTTTATTATCCTCCGATCGCGCATGAGGTGCAAATATAGTAAAAAATTGCTGAAAATTTAAAAAAGTTAGCAAAGGTAAAATGAATATAAACCAGCTCCAACATTAAAATGATGCTTTATTCATTGAATACAAAATAGATTTATGACGTATGAACTCAATTCATGTCTGGTAGTTTTAAACAAGATTTATTATCAAAGGCTGGCATCGTTGATCTTGGCTTAAGAGTAATTCTTGCCCCCAGTGGGATCCTAACTGGCTTTTGCTAGTTTAGGTACCAATACTGGGTACAGTAACGGAAGTTGTCACGATTTGAGGCAGTGTTGTAGCTGTCGTTCAGTGAACAACTTCAGTTCCCCACCAGGGGAGGCTGGGCTTGACGGCAGGGTGGACGGGGGTTTACTGATGACCAAGATGAGGGCCACCTGATCCCTTGAGGCCCTGTTCCAGCATCCATTGGAAAAAAGGTACAACTTTGCCCACAATAGCTTGGCTGAACCTATTCCTTTTTCCTTGACTTCCCTTTTATTCCGGTAGGCGTTCAAAAAGCCAAAATAATGGCTGAAGTACCCTCACAGGATTTTCCTATGGGGCGGGGAAACCCAGACTACCTAATTCCCCGACAAAAAAAAAGGGAGTCATTCTTACAAAGCCATCTCGAGCTTCAGCTCCGCATACCTTTGCAGCAGCTTTGGTTACTAATTTCACGCATCTCTCCACTGCTTGGGTGTGGACTAGTAGCTTCTTTGATAAAACATCCCACTTTGGAACTTCTTCTGTTTTGATGTAGGGTTTTATTTCAAAGTCAGTAACATGCTTCAAAAGAGGTGGCGAGATAATTCGCAATTTCCAAGTCAGTTAATTCCGTGTAGTCGGTTGCAGAAAAGCTTATGTTAGGTGCCACGTATGTAGGGATTTTTGTTCTCTTTCGGTCCTTTTCTCTTCCTTTTATAATATGGCGGAGGCTAAATTCTCTTACATGTTTTCTAGGGTCTTGCTTTGTTGTTATTATGACATGTTCGGGATGGGCAAAAAACCCATTTCTCTCGATCTACTATAGCTTTTAGTTCATCTTTAAGGTACCTCGAGGTTGTTGATTGGTCCACAAGCTTAGGGCCGTCAGTGAAGTGTTTCGTTTTATAATGCTAAACCACATTGGGCTTCAAAACGAAAATTACTATTTCCTGGAACTCACCAGATGGATTATATTGACTGTGTAGAGTCTTAATGTGCGGTTAGCGCTAGCTAACCACCTGGAGTGAGTCAAAGGTCCTGGATCCCGGATTGCTAAATCTTTTTGACATTTGCCTGATTTTTTTGCTATCGATATGTCCATCAAATACTTCTGATCCTTACGAAGTACTTTTCTGTCAATCTCAGGAATTTGGCAATCAATACTTTTAAACTGTACAACTGGCAGTGTTTCGCACTTGAGCAGTTTTTCGCCAATGGGTCCTTTCGATGAATTCAGGCCGGTTGACTTGCCATCCAAGTATTTAAATGAATGACGGAACGGCAGTTCGTTGAAATGAAGGTGACAAACTGCCCATTGCAAAGGTTTACCTGAGTGCAATTCAATACGGCAAATTATGCCATTTCTCAATTCAGTGTTAACAGCAGTGCCGTCACAGCCAGTTACGACCAATTCCTCCAAGGAAATATCATTGCTGGACAAATAAGATATAATAGAGGTCGCAGTATCCTCTTAACTTCTTGAACTAGGGGTCACATGTCTAAGAAATATGTTACCTGGTTCTTGAATAAGCGAGTAATGTTCCTCCTTTATAATTCTTAGAAATCGTTTTGAATGTGCAATTTCGACCATAATCGTGTCGTTACAGCCATCACAATATAATCTGTTATCTGACATTGTCTTATCTGTTATAGAACTAGACAAATCGGCCCCGATATTATGTTTTTCTCGCCTCATTTTACACTTATCTACTACTTGCGAATCGTCACCACTAGTGACTATGCCAACGTCGTGCAAAACACTAGAGGCTATTGCAGCTGTAGCACGATCGGAAACACCATAACGATCGCCAACCAATGCAGTAGACTTAAGGTTAATTCTCATTTGCCAACCTGAGAATTTCTTTTTTGGAAGTTCAAGTACAAATTCTAGGTCGCTGTCACTGCAATCGTCATTTTTAGTTGGTGAGCCCGGGATACATTATCATCTTTATCCTATTGTTCAATTTCGGAAACTTTGACTCCGGAGTTTTGGTCTGAAGTGCTGGCACGAGATCTTCTTTCTAACGATTTTATGCATTTCCTTGTTTCCATCAAGTCCAACCCTCCAATTTTTCTGATCCCGTGTACTCGTAGTGAGTAAATAATCTTTAGCTCAATCAATAGGTGGTATCTTATTTGATTTCTCGCAAATACAGTAGACGTACAGTAGATAGTACAGTCTCACAAATACAGTAGATAGTACAGTTGCACTGACGTAGGTCGGGAGTCTTATTGGACTTGCAGTTTAGAACAATAGGACATTTGTAAGCTGCAACATCAAATAGTAGTAACGAGCATTTGCGCTTGAATTCGTTAAGTTGTCTTGTGAAAGATTCTTTTTTAGCGAATTTTCTTAGAAATAAGCTATTACCGTCGTTTTAACAGAATGGACAAAAAATATCCGTTCTGGGTAACCTCAGCAATCATAATAATTTTAATATCAGTTGATAGCTTTTTGTGTCTACTTTCTGGATATCAAGTGATTTTATCGCTGAAATGCATTTTAACCTGCGAAAATCGCGATTTGTTTCAAAATTTGACATGGGCTTATATGGGGAATAGAATTTCATTTTTTGAGTGTCTGTAAGCACGATAACTCTGGTAAAAATCGTCCGATCGTAACAAAATTCAGTACACACATGTAAAACTAGGTTCTCTTGGACGAGTTCGTAAACCGGCAAGATCGAAATATCCAAAGTGGGGTAAAGGCTGCTTTTACACCCCAAAAATGGGTTTTTTGGCTTTCCAAATTGAAAAAGTAAAGTAATCAAATTATTGTTTTCACCATTGGATTCAGCTTGAAAAAACAAACAATTTGGTATTTTGAATCGTAGCTTTAAGTCCATTGGTCTCCGAGTTATTAGCGAAAATACCTCAGGAAGGCCCCTTTTTGCCCCTCAAAAATGGGGTTTTTCAGTATTTCAAATTGAAAAATTAAAATCATCAAATTTTTGTTTCCACCATTGGATTCATCTCAACGAAACAAACAATTTGGTAGCTTGAATCATTGCTCTAAGTTCATTGGTCTTTCCACTTGGAATCTTTTTTAGTATCAGGGCAGCAGAATGTTGTCTAACGAAATCTGTGGAGTATTTAATGAGTTTATCAAAACGTTTTTTAATAGGATTTTGTATTTTCACTAATAAATATAACAATCTAGCCTATTTTTTCAAAAATAAATTTATATTATTAAATTAAAATTATTTATAAGTATTTTTGATAGAGACTATGCAAAACGAACGACGGCGTTTTATTTTAAAATATACATATATCACTTTTTATATGTTTTTGTAATAATTGATTAATTATTGTTTTTATTGGAAATTCGCTGAGTACGCAGGTTTGCTGCGACGGGGGTATTTTATCATGTGTAAGTGATTTTCGCAACCCATAGTATTTATCATGTAGTGCATTTAGAAGCTGCATTATTCTTTTATCACTTCCTGTTGGAATAGATGCCTTCTTGTACAAACTAATTACTTTGTTAGCTACTGTGTTAGCTACTTGTGAAAAACTGGCACTATTATTATAGATTTTTAAGTGCCAAATTGTATCTCTCATGTGACAAACATTTGATTACGTCTTCCCCAGTAACTTGGTAGTTCCGGTAGCTTGGTAATAGGTAAATCTTTCGGTGTACAAAAAATTGGGCATTCAAATACCCGTCTAGTGATGATTTTCTTAGGTACTGCCATTGTTCATTACACAGTATTGTCCACAAAGTTACACAAAAATGTTATTCATCACACATTGCAAATAAAAAAATAGTAACGGAAAAGTGCTTGCAACATCCATCACACGCAATAAACAACTGCAGACTAACGCACAGTGCGGCAATGGGAATGCCGGATTGTTTGCTGGCAGTGGAGTGGGGGGAATCGCATGATGCCATGTGGTTCACTGTCCCGATAGTGCCGAGCTCAGGTGAATTTGTATTGCTATGCGCGACCGGAAGATCAATTCTGGCGTCGTCCGTTATTTTTGTCTAGTTACTTTCCGAATGTGTATAAGTAGATTTTAGGTATTACATTTTAATATCAATAGGTGCATTTTAAATAAGACTAGTACCAAAATACGTTTTTCTAGATTTTTGATAGTATTTGCAGCCCATGCGCGACCGGAAGATGTTAACATAAAATATCATTATTTATATATTAATTCCTTAGTGTCTCGTAGATTACATTTTCAATTATTACATAGGAAAATTCAAAAATTTGAAAATTCTAAAAATGGCCGAATAATTTGATTTTTTAACTTTTGTTAAAAGCTTAGAGTTCATGCGCGACCGGAAGATAACAACCGATATTTTTAATGTTTTTTTATATTTCTGCAGGTTGCTGACAAGCTCCTCTTGAGGGAGATACCCCTCTCCACGGTTCCAAGAGTTGCCAACCTTACCTCAACAAGCCTGTCGCAGTCAAACAGCAAATGGTCAGCAGTTTCATCTGACTGCCTGCACTTTCTGAAAGAGGTGTTCCCATTGTCCACCCCGATTGTGTGCAAACGCTTTATCAGGTGCCCGTGTCCCATAACGAGTCCTGTGATTTGCCTTACCTCCTGCCTTCCCAGACGCAGAAGGTCTGCTGCCTCCTGTCCAAGGAAGAGACAATTTCGAAGCAGTCCCACACAAGTTTGGATCTGACTTCGCAAGCATTGAGTGCTTGGAGCGCAGCCTGGCTGTCTGTGAAGATGGAAATGCGTTTTTCACGAGTGCCCCGACCGAGGTTCACCAGCGCACATTCCATGATTGCAGTGACTTCTGCTTGGAACACTATGGGGTGAGCTCCCATGCGGAGGTAAAAACCAACCCCTTCCTGCTCCCATGTGGAGGTAAAAACCAACCCCTTCCTGCTCCCCCCACACCCCAGCCCCGGTGCCTCCCCTTACCTTGGAACCATTTGTGTACCATTCGAGATCACAAGGCGGTAGAGGATTCCCTTCAGTAGTCTAAGTCTCTCTTGGTGGGATGGACACCTCAAAAGACCTACCAAAGGCGAAGACAGTGGACATGTGATCCGTTGGCATGTCAAGGATGTCACAGTTGACCACACACATGATTCTGGCGTGACCCAAGGGTACAGCAGGGGACATCCACTGTAGACGATACGCACACCTCCTGGCGGTTGCCCTGGTGTGAATGTCAATCGGTGTGAGGTCCAAGAGGCAGTCCAGGGAAGCCCCAGGACAGCTGCTCATTGCACCTGTGATGATGAGACAGGCCAATCTGAACATTTGCCAGATTCATCACAGCCATTTCTGATCCCAATTTGGTCCACCAGACAATTGCACCGAAGGTCATGGCGGGCCTGACCACCGAGACATACAGCCAATGCATGAGCCTAGGCTGCAGCCCCCAGACAGAGTCCACCATGCGCCTACAGGCAAAGAGTGACCACTTACCTTGGTCAATGACCTTCTGTAGTTGGGGTCCCCACTGAAGTGTCCGATCTAAGGTGACACCTAGGTTCTTCACCTGATCCTTCAGGACAATTAGAGTTCTGTGCAGCATCAGAGGTCCGAGTCCCAGCAGGTTCCTTCTTCTGGTAAAGGGAACCGCCACAACCTTTGAGGGTTGACTGAGAGTCCAACCTCCGAGCACCAACCTCAGTGCTTGATTCATGAGGTCGGTGATTGTTCCATGAAACTTACCGACCACCAGGATAGCTACGTCATCAGCGAATCCCTGAGAGAATACACCGCTTTCGTTCAGGGACCTGATGATATCGTCAGCAACGATGTTCCTCAGGAGAGGCGAGAGGACCCCCCCTGCGGACACCCTCTTGTGGTTTGTGCCACAAGTTCCTCTCCATGAAGCGAGAGTCTTACCTTTCTACTGCAGAGTAGATCATCAATCCACCTGCAAACTGTCCCAATGAACCCGCGTGATCTAGCAGCCCTAGTGACTGCCTCGGTTGCAGTGTCGTCAAAGGCCCCCTGAATGTGAAGAAAAGCACCCAGAGGAACCTCTTTTTGACTGAAGGCCTTCTCGATCCCACCCACTAGTTGGTGGAGGGCAGACTCACAGGACCTACTGTACCTACTGGAATGTAGGCATGCTGAAACCTATGTAGGGGATTGGCCTTGAGAGCAGTATCCCACGGATACCTCAGCACCAGTTTTTCCTGAGTCTTCAGCAGAAAAGAAGACAGTGAGATGGGACGGAAAGACTTGGGGTCATCATACGTAGTCTTCCCTGACTTCGGGATGAAAACTATCCTCGACGAACACCAAGCAGTAGGGATATGCCCAAGGGTCAAGCTTGCCCTGAACAATCCACACAATGCCGGGAGGATGATGTCAATACCCTGCTGAAGGCACAACGGTCTAATGCCGTGGGGCCCAGGTGCCTTAAAGGGACTGAGAGAACTTACAGCCCACCTGATTCTTCCAAACGTCACCATGCGACACGCATCTCGCCACCTGCTTGCACAGGCCAGCCCAGCGACGCCGCACGGATCGTCCGGCACAGGTTGCTGCAGAACGGCACAGTCAGGAATGTTTGTACTGGCCATGAGTCTCAGTACTTCCCGAGGATCGTGAACCAAATCTCTACCAGGGCCCTTAAGAGACCCTTGACTAGAGGACTTCTGACTTCTGAGAATTCTGGAGGTGTCCTTCAAATTCACCAAACCTTTACAGAAATTTCTCCAGGATGACATTTTAGCCCTCCTGACAGCCAGATTGTACCTTCCTGTGATAGGCTTCCCAGTTGTTTTTTAGCTCGTCTGAAAAGTGGTGACCTAACACTTCGTCAAGTTAGCGAGCTCCGAGTTCCACCAGCTCTTCCGGCCCCTTCCCGCAGTGCCCAGCAGACAGCACTCCTCAAAAGTAGAGAAGATTGTAACGCTGAGCCTGATGGCAGACCGGTCCAGCTCAAGTGTATATCTGACCTTGAAATTCTCCCCCCCCCACTTTGGCCGTCAAGGTCTCCCTGAAACTAGCCCAGTCAGTTCTCCTACGAAACCTGATCTGTGCCAGCTCCGAGTTGAATTGTCTCATTTCAAAAATGATGTATCTGTGATCAGAAAGGAAAGGTTCGAAAGAAACACGCCAATTGGTGAGTCTCCCCATCAGGCTCTATGTGTGAATGGTGAGGTCAATGACAGATTGACCAACCCTGCTGAAGAACGTTGGCTTTGAGCCTTCGTTGGCAATTATTAACCCCTTAGAAGCTACGTACTCTGGGAGTGACTTACCATTGCATTGATTAGCCTGCAACCCCACACAGAGTTGCGGGCGTGTGAGTCGCAACTCACCACCAGATCCGGGCCGGAGTCGATGGCGTGGTCGACCAGGTGTCTCACCTCCCTAGGGGGAGTCCTGCGGCATGTAAACCGACGCCAGCAGAAGAGGTCTTCCAGTGGACCTGCACACAGGACCTGACAGCCGTGACGTCCCTGGAACAAAATTCTAAAACCGAAAAACAACAATTCCGTGTTTTACCCCAGATACAGGTCCTGGGATCCCTGACGGGCGGCGCAACACTGGAGCCCCGAGCCCCATGCCCGCTATCCCGCCGTCTTTCATCCAGGGTTCCTGAATCAGGGCGAAGTCCACAGCTTTACCCTCTGTGTGGGAGCAGAGCACTGCCGAAGCCGCTCTACTGTGATGCAGGTTCACCTGAATGATCGTGGTCATCCGGAGGCTTTGTGCCCGACGGCCCTCCCGAAAGCACTCTGAAAGCAACCTTCGCAATGCCAACGCACACCTGCCAACGCCAATCGTGTAGCGCCCTGGTGCTTCGCTCATCGATACCCAGCAGCAATGCTGATGGGTTTGATGGAATACCTATACGCTTCATTGAAGATATTCTCTTTGCCATTCTTCCAACTATTACGCTTATTTTCAATGCATCTTTAAGGCACTCTTCTTTTCCCTCTTCTTGAAGTCTGCTTTATCCGTCCTTTAAACAAGATCTCAGCTCCTGTGTCTTGCCAGGATTTCAGGCCGATTAGCATTTTGCCCGCACTATCGAAAGGCCTCGAAAGAATCGTGCACTGTCAAATGACTGACTACATCACTGAAAATAACATGCTATCTGATCATCAGTCCGGTTTCCGGACGGCTCTTAGTACTGAAACTGCACTTCTTCGTATGACGGAGGACATAAGACTCTTAATGGAACACCGACAGGGCACGATTCTAACCCTTTTTGATTTTTCAAAAGCCTTTGATTGCGTTAATCACGACCTTTTAATTGAAAAATTAAGGGCCATAGGGTTTTCACAGGATGTTCTCAAATGGCTGAGATCTTATCTGTCAGACAGGCGGCAGTGTGTTGAGGTTGATGACATCAGATCTGACTGGGAAACTGTAATGTTGTATGATTTCATATCAACTGTCTATCTTTAATCAGATGTTCTTTAAGATTGTTTATGTTTACAATGCCATGTTCATTTTATAATAAGAAATGTAGTAGTTTTTTATAGTTGAATAAAACCATATCAATTTGGTTTTCAACTTATTTTCTCTTTTACATTCATAACAATTTATTCAACTATAATTTTTTTTGTTTCTCATATTAAAAGTTCTTCCTTTATTCAAGTTTATTTAAATAATCTAAATGGATAAGTACTTTAAACCTGACCGCCTATCCTTGGACCCTAATGACCCACACTCTGATCGTCGGTAGAAACATTGGAAAACTACATTTGAGAATTTCATGGAAGAAATATGCGCTGCTGAAGAAGACCAACTAAAACTTCTTGCTAATTTTGTGGACTACAACATACATGAAACAATCTCGGAAGCTGAATCATATATCGAAGCTATTACAATTCTTGATAAAATTTTCATAAAACCCACTAATGAGATATATTCACGGCATCAACTGGCCACAAGAAGACAGGAATCAGGAGAAAGCATTGATCAGTATCTCAGAAAACTAAAGGAACTTAGTAAGGCATGCAACTTTAAATCTGTCACTGCTAATGAAAATCGAAACGAGTACATAAGGGACTCTTTTATTAGAGGATTAATATCACAGTCAATTCGGCAAAGACTACTTGAAAATCTAACTTTAACTCTTGAAGAAGCTTACAATCAAGCTATTACTTTGGAGTCGGCTGAAATTCAGGCAACTTCGTACTTTTCAACCCCATGTAATTCTATATCTCAATCCACTCCTAAAAATGCTGATATTGGTGACACCGATGTCTCCCAGTCAACGTCTGATTCGACTTCACACCAGTTATTCTCGCTAAGAAGAAGAGACAAGTGTTTCTTTTGTGGGCGGTCTCGACACTCTCGGGACAACTGTCCAGCCAGAAACTCGGTTTGCAACATCTGTGAAAAGAAAGGACATTGGGCAACTGTTTGCAACTCTCGTAAACAAACTAGGCTGTCTAAAGATAAAACTCCTCATAGTACCAAGACGGAAATAAACTCTATGTCTTCCTCTCTTCTTGCTGCCTCACAAAAATGTCTTTCGAAAGCTACAGTCTCACTGATTGTAAATGGTAACCAAGTAGATGCGCTCATTGATACAGGAAGTTCAGACAGTTTTATATCCGATACTACTGTTAAAAGATTTAATATTTCTAAATACCCAACAAAGCATGAAATATCTATGGCTTCAACTAGCCATGTTTCATCAACTCTTGGCCACTGTATTGTTGACATGGTGTATGATGGGCACCAATACCCACAAACTAAGCTACTTGTCCTAACTGATTTATGTGCTGATGTTGTAATTGGACACGACATCCTTCGTCAACATTCAGCAGTGGAGCTGAATTTTGGCGGTAAGCGCCCACCACTTAATGTTTGCAATCTACTCAGTGCTAAAGTATCACCACCACCACTGTTTGATAATCTAACTAATGACGTCAAGCCTGTAGCCATCAAGTCCCGTCGCTACTCTGAAGATGATAACAAGTTCATAAAAAGTGAAGTAAAGAGGCTTATCTCTGAAGGAATAATTGAACCAAGTACGTCACCTTGGAGAGCCCAAGTGGTTGTTGTCAATAATGGGCACAAGAGACGTCTATGTGTTGACTACTCTCAAACTATTAATAAATTCACACAACTTGATGCCTATCCTTTACCTCACATCGAGTCATTTGTCTCTAAACTTGCTCAGTATAAAGTGTTCAGTACAATCGATCTGAAAGAGGCATATCACCAAATACCTATTCGGAATGAAGATAAAGCATTCACTGCATTTGAAGCTAATGGAAGACTCTACCAGTACACTCGCATACCGTTCGGCGTGACTAATGGTGTAGCCTGTTTTCAAAGAACCATCGACCAGATTATAGAAACTGAAAATCTGCTGGACACGTTCGCTTACCTGGACGATGTAACTATTTGTGGTCGAAATCAAGCAGAACATGATCAAAACCTACAAAAATTCATGGAAGCTACTAAAAAGTATAATCTTACCCTAAACAAAGAAAAATGCAAGTTTTCGTTGACCAGCATTCCAGTTCTTGGCTATATCGTAGAAAACATGTCAATGCGTCCTGATCCTGACCGCTTAAAATCACTCTTGAACTTCCCCATTCCTACTGACAACGCAAGCCTCAAAAGAGCTCTTGGCATATTATCTTATTGCGCAAAGTGGATCCCTAAATTCTCTGAGAAGGTTCATTGCCTTACTTCAGTCAAATCTTTTCCATTAGGCAGTAACGAAATATTGGCTTTTAAAACTTTGAAAGAAGAGATAGCGAACTCCAGTATGTCCGCAGTCGAAGAGAATATTCCGTTTACTGTGGAAACGGATGCGTCTGAATCAGCTATAGCAGCTACTTTATCGCAAGCTGGAAGGCCAATATGTTTCTTTTCAAGGACTCTTACTAAGAGTGAACAACACTTGCCTGCAGTCGAAAAAGAGGCCCTCGCAATATTCGACTCGATTCAGAAGTGGAGGCATTTTCTGATTGGAAGACGATTTAAATTGATAACGGACCAGAAGTCGGTTTCTTACATGTTCAATCAAAAACACACGGGGAAGATTAAGAACAACAAGATTTTGAAGTGGCGATTGGAACTAGCGCCTTTCTCTTATGACATAGTGTACCGTTCCGGAAAAGAAAATGTAGTAGCAGATGCATTTTCACGTGTTTCATCTTCCCTTTCTTGTAGAGATTCAGAAAAACTCCATAAAATTCATTGTGACATAGGACACCCTGGAATCGTACGGATGGTTCACTTCTTGAAATGCAAAAATCTTCCTTACTCTATCGAAGATGTCCGGCGAATGACCGCTTCGTGCTCTGTTTGTACAGAAGTCAAACCTCGATTCTACCACAAACCCCCATCGACACTAATCCATGCAATGGCTCCTTTTGAGAGACTTAATATTGATTTTAAAGGGCCCATTCCTTCTGTGACAAGGAACAAATATATCCTAACGGTTGTCGATGAGTTTTCAAGGTATCCGTTTGCTATTCCGTGCTCAGACACATCAGCATCTTCTGTCATTAAAGCCCTTACATCAATCTTCACCATCTTTGGAATGCCTGCTTTTGTCCACTCCGACCAAGGTTCTGCTTTTATGTCAAAAGAACTGAACGATTTCTTGCACTCCAAAGGAATTGCCACAAGCCGGTCTTCACCTTACAACCCTCGAGGTAATTCTCAAGCTGAGAGATACAATGGAACGATTTGGAAGACGGTATCTCTCGTTCTAAGAAACAAAGGTCTGAAGACAGAACAGTGGGAGTGTGTTTTACCGGAAGCTTTGCACTGTATACGCTCTTTACTGTGTACAGCTACTAATGAGACCCCGCACGAACGCCTTTTCAAACATCAAAGACGATCGTTTTATGGCACTTCTCAACCACAATGGCTCATGAATCCGGGGCCAGTATTGGTTAGAAGACACGTGAGAACTAACAAGTATGAACCTTTAGTAGAACAAGCCCAGTTGATAGAAGCCAATCCAGACTATGCTCGAATCAAGTATAGAGATGGAAGAGAGTCTCTGGTATCGGTGCGCCATCTCGCAATTCCTCCTGAAGCCATCCATCAAGAGGATGATCTTATGTCTCAATTATCGCCAGACTACGTCTCTTCGGAAAATGTCACTCAAGAACAAAATCCTGTTTCTCAATACCGAACACGAGAAAGTACTCCACCTCAACCTGCAAATGAAGTTCCCATTCAGTCTGAAATTGAAACGTCCACTTTACATGAGGCTGTAACCCCTACTTCACTGAAGAATTATCAAGACTCAAACTTACGCCGTTCTACTAGAATCAGAAGACCTCCTGCCTATCTAAGTGATTATATGTAAAAAAAGAAGGTGGGGTGAATGTAATGTTGTATGATTTCATATCAACTGTCTATCTTTAATCAGATGTTCTTTAAGATTGTTTATGTTTATGTTTACAATGTCATGTTCATTTTATAATAAGAAATGTAGTAGTTTTTTATCGTTGAATAAAACCATATCAATTTGGTTTTCAACTTATTTTCTCTTTTACATTCATAACAGAAACTTTTACTTGCGGTGTGCCTCAGGGAAATCCTTGGCCTCTGCTTTTCGTACTGTATGTGAATGACATTAACAAAACTCTTACTCACTGTAAATACCACATGTATGCTGACGACCTTCAAACTTATGCACACTTTTCAGTCAACGATATTAATAATTGTGTCTGGAGAATGAACGAAGACATATGCCGAATCACTCTATGGACTGAATCACTCACGGACTTAGACTCAATCATGAAAAGACCAAGCCTATAATCATTTGCCATCCACGTTAAAAAAATCAATTGACTTTAACTCTACAAATACACTAACAGTCAATGGAAATATTCTTCTTTACTACGACACAGTGAAAAATCTCGGACTTACTATCAACTCAACTGTCACTTGGGATGACGCCGTAGTCGACATCCGAAAGAAAGTCTTTGTCTCGATACATTCACTTAAGAAATTGCAAAATTTCTTACCATTACATATCAAACTCCACCCCGTAAAATCGCTTGTCTTTCCTCACTTTACTTACTGCAACTCTGTGATCAATGACAGTGGCTCTTTCTGATGCGCTCCAACGGTCTCAGTACTATTGTCTGAGATATGTCTATAGGACGCGTGCAGCGCATAACACCATACTACCTTGAGACAAGATTGCTAAAATTGAATGATCAGAGAGCAGTTAAAATTCTTTCATTTGTGTTCTCAATTTTAAAAACTAGTTTACCAAACTATTTTCTGCATGATTTTAATTTTGGGTCTCAGGGTAGCATAAGAATTTCACGCTCTGCTTCCCAACACTTCGAGTGCTTCATCATGGAACGACAATATATGTCCGGGGTTTTGTCGTTACTGCTTGTCGCCTCTGGAATGTCTTGCCAGGATCCATAAAGTCCCTGGAAAGTCGTCGTCGGTTTGTGGTGGCGCTGAGAGAATTTTACTTTCAGCGGATGGCCTTGGCCGGTGCGTCCTAGGGGGTGTGTCTTGTGCTGATGGATGAAAGTTTGTGTGATTGAGTAAAATTGAGTTTTTTAATATAGATTTAAGTTTTTTGTAAACATGTTGCATAAATATTTATTGTACTCTTACTTGTTAATTATTGATTTTCCTTTGTAATAATTAGGAATGAAATGACAACACAGTATGGTTTCTAAAGTCCATAGTGGAAGTAAGTTTATTTTCAACAAAAATAATAAACATATAGCAAACACATGACATACATGACAGCTGTTATAAACTTGATACCAAAAAGTCAATGGGGAACAAGATTACAAATTCCAACACCCCTCCTTAATCTTGATCCTTCATTGAGGTAATACCAAGGTCGGTTAAGAAACCATCATGCTTGATTTTGCCAAGTGATTTGGTTAAAATGTCAGCCACCATCCTGGAAGTTGGAACGTAACTCAGCACAATTAGTTTTCCCTTGATTACGTCTCTGTAAAATAACTGTTTACGAATTATATGTTTGGTCTCGTCATTCACGGTTCTCTTCTGTAAAATCTTCATTGCTAGCATGTGTCACAATACAAATTTACATGCTCAAGAAATATTCCCAGCTCTTCCAACAAGTGTTTCAGAAACATTGCTTGCTTGCACGCCTGAACAATTGCTACATACTCTGACTCTGTTAAGGAATCAGTCATGCATCTCTGTTTCTTATTTCCCCAAGACACAGGTCCTCCACACAGTTTAAAAACGTATCCGGTGAAACTTTTCCCATCGTTCATCAGCTGTGAACGTAATACAATAAGATTTGGTTCCCTTTAAGTATCTTAAAACTCGTTTGGCATACTTAAAGTGCTCTTCAGAATGACAGGTGTTATACTGACTTAATTTCGTCACACTAAAAGTAATATCAGGTCTTGTACACACTGACAAATACATAAGACTGCCTATAAGCTCCTGATACTGCAAGTTGTTACTGTTTATCTCTGGCTTTTTAGGGTCTAGCCCTTCTTCCATAGGTGTGTTGGCAGGATTACAATCAGTCATATCAAATCGTGCCAAAATCTTCTCAATGTAAGCTGTTTGATCAATTCTCAGGATATCATTTTCCCTAGTTATTCTCATGCCTAGTACATTTTTAGCATCACCAAGATCCTTGATTTCAAAATATCCTTTTAACTGTAGTTTTACATTTGATTTTAAGTCATCATCATTGCTGAACAGAAGAAAGTCATCTACATACAAAGCTATAATAGCAAGTTTGCCTTCTGTTAACAGTGCAAAGATACACGGTTCTAACTCTAGTTGTGTAAACCCCATTTCTTGCAACACAATTTCACATTTTTCATTCCAGACTTTCGATGCCTTCTTTAAACCGTATATGGCCTTGTTTAGTTTGCAAACTTTTGTTTCTGAGTCATTTTTTTACAAAACCCTCAGGTTGACGCATATATATCTCTTCCTTCAACTCTCCATTTAAAAAAGCGCATGTTACATCGAGGTGATCAATGGATAAGTCAAACTTAACAGCTAATGCAAACAAAATTCTTAAACTTTCAAATCTTACCACTGGCGAAAAAGTATCCTTATAGTCAACGCCATATTTTTGAGTAAAACCCTTTGCTACCAGTCTTGCCTTATGCTTAACAATCTCTCCATTACAGTCTTTTTTAATTTTATACACCCACTTACATTTTACAACATTTTTACCTTGAGGTAGATCAACAAGAGTCCAGGTGTTATTCTTAATCAACGAGGCATACTCCTCCTCCATAGTATGCTTCCACAAATCTTTATTCAGATCTTCTATTGCCTTTTGATAACTACTCGGCTCTTGATCCTCTTGGGTAACCATGTAGGTAACAAAATCAGGAAACATTTTAGGTTTTCTTACTCTTAGAGGGTACCTACCACCAACATTGATTTAAATACCTTCTTCTTCATTTCCCGAATCCCCTTCAGTGGATTATTCAGTTCCAACCTCGCCATCATCTTGCTCAATGTTAATACTATCGAGAGTGAAGCTCTCCTCTTCTGCCTCAGGATTCCTGTGAGGTACATCGAGTTTGGTGGTCTGGATGCTTACCATGTTCTCAACTGGTTGTATCCACAACCAAACCAGAATCCATTGCTACATACTCGAGAACTTGTGACCCTGCCTTTGAGTTATTACTAATATTAGCTTGATTATTTTCAGGACAATTATCCTTGTTGTGGCCGTCTCCATCTTTGTCCGGGCATTATTTTCTTTATGCCCTTCATAAAACATGTTTTCAAAAAACTTTACATCTCTAGAATAAATCACTCTATGGGGAGACTTAGGGTCGACCAATTTGTAACCTTTGACATCCTCACTGTAACCTACACAAATGTGAGGAACACTCTTAAAGTCCAATTTGGTCCTTCTCTCCTTAGGTACATGCACATAGCCTATGCACCCAAAAACTCTAAGGTGACTGAGGTCCACTTTCGATCCAGTCCATTTCTCTTGTGAAGTGACTCCGAAAACAGCTTTTGTAGGACTTCGGTTCTTAAGATAAATAGCTACCTCCACATCATACTGCCAGTAACCCTTGCTTAAATTTGAGTCACTTAGCATGCTTCTAGCCTTTTCAGTAATAGTTCTATTTGCACGCTCAGCTACCCCATTCTGCTCAGGGCTGTAACGAGTACTCACCTGGTGCCTTATTCCAAATCTATTACACACTCCTTCTAGTCTCGCATTCATATACTCCCTGCCTTCATCTGACCTAACAGTTTTTATAGTCTGGTTGGTCTGATTTTCAACTAAGGCCTTAAACTTCAGAAAACAATCAATTACTTGATCCTTTGATTTAAAAAAATAACCAAAGGTCATTCTAGTAAAGTCGTCAAGAAATAGTAACATGAAGCGATTACCTTGAAGAGACTGAATATTCATAGGCCCACAGACATCCGTATGAATTAACTCTAGTTTTGCCTCAGCTCTCTTACTTGGAGTGGTTGGGAAAGATTCTCTGGAGCGTTTCCCCTACACACAGGGAATGCACGGTTCTGGCCTCTGACTAGGAAAATCAACACCCAAAGCCATCCCTTTTTTCAAAATACCCATGCTAACATGATTCAAATGACCCAACCTCCTGTGCCATAAATTTTGAGGGTCCATACTAACTGACTGATCAACTTGAGTAGACATAGCCAACATTTGGATCAATGTTTTGGTACCAACATTTGGATCAATGTTACATTTACTCTCTGTATCCAAAGGATACAGTCCGTTTACATTTGTTCCAGTTCCACAGATTTCACCTCTTACTGAAAACCCATATTTGATGTAAATATTACACCCTTTGCCATAAAAAACTATAACTTGTCCTTAACTAGCTATTTTGCTCACAGATAGCAAATCTGTAGACAAATCTGGTACATATGTCACATCCGATATCACTCTCTCACCAAAGTTTTTTAAGGTTCACAGAAACTTTCCCAGAACCTGCAGAGTAAATTTTGGTATTGTTAGCGACAGTGACCTCTTTAACTCCATCATTCGAATTAAACGTTTGAAAACTTTCTTTACTTTTAGAAAGATCGTCAGAACAACACGAGTCTATGTACCAGCTTTGTGGTTCTACCTTTACATTCAGGGCAGTTATCCAACTTATATTTTTATTTTTATTTTTACCAACTGACTTACCAATTTTAGAATTTGACCCTGCCTTTGAGCTATTACTAATATTAGCTTGATTATTTTCAGGACAATCTCTTATCATATGGCCTGCCTTTCTACATTTGTAACATGTAGGAATAAAAGGCTTTCTCGTCTTTGAGCTATTATTAGAGTTAGCTTGAGTATTGTTTGATTTTGTTAGAAAAGGCTTACCATTAGTGCTTTTAAAAGTTGAAAATACTACGGAGGACTCAGTGGTATCCTTTTCAGCCATGCTATTTAATTTTTCTAGTACTTAACTATATTCTACTTTATCTGTACTCTCGACTGCCATCCTAAATGCCCTGTAAGACTCAGGCAAACCTCTTAGAAGAAGACACGCCTTCTAACATCGTCCACAGGTTTCTCTATGTCAGCGAGCTGAGCGTTGATGTCAAGAAATTTAGAAATATACTCACTCATGTTGTTGCATACTTCCAACTTTTAATCGAAAAGGTGGTCCAGCAGGAATCCTATACTCTTATACGAGCAATGTTATCGTCCGTTCTTGTATGCTTGCTTGCTTGCACAAAGATCTCAAAAACGGCTCCGAGGATTTCCTTCTAAGTCTGGAAATAAGCAATTTATGACTCAAAAACGTCTTTTATGCAGATTACTTGGTCAGAGAAAATCTATTAACGTAATAAATCGAATTTTAAAGTTGTAAAATTTTAACATTGGCCTTATGGGTTGCCGAGATGGCAACGAAAATAAACAAGGAAAGTGTAAACAAATGAAGTAATCATAACAGCTGTTTGGAATCTACAGCCATCAAGGGAAAATACAGCAATTGGGATGAAGAGTCCATGGAGCAATAAAAAATGTTTCCATTTATCAATTTTATGACATTGAAATATTTTATAGTAACTGGATGAACTCGTAAACATGAAATAACACCGAGCAAGGCTCGGTCCACCAGGTACTATTCTCCTGTTTGTGCTCCTGACTTCATACTGCTTTGCTAAGATGTCCCACGCTTCCTTCGCTGATGTGGCCGTCCTGACATGTAGTTTTGGAGCTGACTCCAGGTGCATGGCGATCTTGGCGTGTGCCCTCTCATCTTTGTCCGGATCCACAGTTAGCGGTGTCGTCTCTGTAGTAGTCTTTCGTGGTTCGATGCAATTCCACAATCCATAATATTTTAGAGCCATCTTCATATCAAATTTCCAAATTGCATAGTTGGTAGACCCTTTTAACTTAGAAATTCCAGGGGCTGATGTGGAGTATACAACTTTATCTCCCATCATAGGAATTATTAAGTGTTCATACAATGAAATTTACTATAATATTTCTTAAACACTTCCCTACAAATTATACAGTTAAAAATATGCCGCAGAGATAATTTATTACAATAGAAACGAATCTGGGCAACATAACCACTTGTTAATTATTGATTTTCCTTTGTAATGATTAGGAATGAAATTACAACACAGTATGGTTTCTAAAGTCCATAGTGGAAGTAAGTTTATTTTCAACAAAAATAATAAACATATAGCAAACACATGACGTACATGACAGCTGTTATAACCTTGATACCAAAAAGTCACTGAGGAACAAGATTACAAATTCCAACACTCTTTTATTTATTGTACTCTTTTATAGTTTAGGACTAAGAGGCCCTAACTTTGCCTGAATAAATAAACAATTTTTCATTTCATTTAATTTACCCAGGACCAGAGTTCACCCCTTCCTCCCGTTTTCGATCGATGATCCGCCAGTCCTCAGTGCAGATCTGATTTTGTAGCAGGTCTGATTTCTGCACCTGAGACAGAATTTTCTTGGGATCAACGTTCGCCATCAAGTCTTCCAGCCGCAAGAGAACCTTGGTAGTGCATAGGAGATCCTTGTAATCCCCCACGACCACCGCAAGCCCCTCACGGACTTCCAACCCGCCAGCTACCTGCTTCACACAAGCATTAGTTTCATCGTTGCCACAGATGACGACGAAGGCACCTTTTTCCTGATACGTCTTCAGGATCTGCAGCAGCTCTGACGTTCCATCGTCAAAGACGAGCGCCAGAAGCTTCTCCTGTAACAGTCGACATTCCTCTTCGGAAAGCCTGACTTCGGGGTACGTCGGAGGAGTGATCGCCAGCTTGCTGGAAGTGAGCTGCTCTTTGAAGCTTGGGCCCCCTGGAGTCCCAGCAGCAGCTTGCGGAGGCACGACCCAACGCCTGGCTCGCTTGGGACGAGTCTGCTGCTTTTCAGGATCCTACGCGTTGGTAAAATGCCCTGGAAATCCTGTCGCTCCTCAGAAGATCCTTGAGCAGCTTCAGGTCGCTTCCGCTTGGAAGTCTCCTGCTGCTTCAACTGCTTTCGCCATTCTTTCGGAGTGAGCCAAGTGCCCTCCGCCATTTACCTCTCCTTGATCAGCCTTCTGCGTTCTTTCATCAGGAGGTATTCCTTTTCCTGTTTGTCCTGTTCAACAGTAATGTTTTCATCAGTACCTAGGAGACCCGCGACCCTGAGCACTTGGGGAAGACGCGGACGAGCCCACTGAGGTGTCGAAGAATGGAACAGGCACCCTGGAATGTGCCTGTTCGAGCAGCGACAAGTTTCTGAGTGGGGGAGTCCTTTGAGTCTGAACCTTGCAAATGCACTGAGCTCCTGCTCGTGACTTTTTCTCGTTACTAGAGACGTGGTGTCACCTGTAAACAATGACAGCTGAGAAGTGGCCTCCCCAGAAGCCAAGGGCATGTCCTTTGACGATGAGTGGGATTGAGCACTGACGTGCCGACCCACCTGGAGTACAACTTCCGTTTATTTTCTTTCAGCCATGACGGTTCCTGAAACACCCACAAGTTTGCAGTTTGACGACCATCCTTGGACTGTCCGCCAATGTCCGGTGCTGGACCCTTGTTGAGGTTGGACATCACATCGTCCCCAGCCCAGTATACTGGAAACAGTTGCGCACATACCAGTTACCAGTACGGTAAGCAGTATAGCGACGGTCTGGTGAAACTATCACCTCATCCACTGCTACCCTACCCAGGCCTTTGAGGCGCACACCACCTTCGCAATGAAACAGAGGCACCCCGAGTAGGCTGTGGCAAAGCCACAGTACGACTGCAAAGGTTCTGTCGATTCACAGCGGTCTTGAAGATGGCCCTTGAAGAAAGCCATCTCCCTTAGGGGCCTTACGGACAGTTCTCACCTCCACGGACACCTTATTGCATTCTTAACTTTTTTCTGAATTGCTTGTACAGTCCCAACTACCTTGCAGCTACACTGCAGTCATCCGTAGATTGTCAACGTTTTATGAAGAAAATGTCAATTTCACAATACTTTTTCATTTAAAATGGATGAATATAGGCATCTTCACAAATATTGTCCATGCATCATGCATTTCAGTCATTCCAACAATTCAGATAAACTAAAACATTCCATGGATAACATTGTCCACCTTTTTGTTTAAAACATCACTCGTAAGTCTATATCACTCAAACCTGAAAAACACTTACGTTGGGCGAGTTGAGTGACCTACCTAACAATCTAATTAAACAATAATTAATTACAAACAATTATATCGCCCTAAAATTACTTTACAAGCAAAGCTCATTCCTGCTGCCCGACTCTGCGGCCTTGCACTACTACTTACAAAAATTGCGTACTGCATCTTGCGTTTTCCGCTGGCAGCAAGGCCTTCTGGGGAAAATCTATTAACTTTCCTCACTACTACCTTTTTCCTCTCTTTTTCACCACAACACAATATGCAACAAATCACTTTGTTTTAATAAATAATCACAAAGCACAAATAACCACTAACGTTTTCCCTTGTGGCAGGCACCCCACCCCGACATCAACCTACCCTTGCTCCGCTTCAAGGTGGGAGGTGTGGCACCTCCCACTGTTTGCCTGTGATGTGGTTGACATAAATGTCCTGGGACCACCCTATGACGTCTGACACCACGAGGCGCCTCATGAGCCCCGCGTACCGAGGGGTGATACCCAGGTGTTTGATCACCCCCTCGTTCGCTGGTTCCCAGGCACCTTACGCCCCTACAACAATGCTTCGAGGAACACCTGGTAGGACAGGGGTGTTTGGAGGTCCATCGCCATCTGCTTGTAGATCCTCTTCTTTTCTTGTCGGGCTCTAGCCAGAGCATCATGGCCGTTTTCAAAGGGGCAAGTGACGTCAATAATAGACACCTTTTTTGCCGCCTCATCGACGACCACAATGTCTGGCTCCAGCTCCGATCCCGGAACAAGTCGGACCCAGCAACCAACAGCCACCTAGCCAGGCTGTCTCGAGATCGCTTTCATCAGGCGGTTCTGGACAGCGTTGTGCCGCAAAGTACACATGGTACCGCCACGCTGTACGCCTTTTGCTGTGGTTTAAGACGTGCGGGAGCGTCTCAACCTCCGCCTTGCACCTGCGACACCGCCTGCCTCCAGCCCCTCAGCGGCAACAGCCATTGAAAGGGTCCACTCCCAAGCGAGCCCGGAATACAAAACTCCAATCGGCGAAACTCGTGAACCTACCCGTGCGGATGAATTGGTTTGAGTCCGCGCAACGGGACGTCACCAGGGAGACCTTGCCTCCTCGCCAGATTAGTCCGGTAGCCGCTCCTCACTGCAGCTTTCAGGCGTCCCATGAGTACCTGCCTCAGAGCCTCTGGAACCCTGGTCGGCACCTGGTCAGATTCAGGACCCGGAATTCCGATTTGAAATTCACTCAATGCCGCCACACCACCGCCACCGCCAAACCAGGCCGATTCTCTATCGCAGTCAGCGTTAGGCGTTAAGAGCATTGCTCCACAGGTCGCAATGTCTCCGCCATCCCGCGCGAATCCCTGTTCTAGACTCCCCGACAGGTATTCGGCTATCTCGTGCTCGGTTGGCGGTTTTCCCTCAGGAATTTTCCCCAATCAACTTAAAATCTCCAAAATTATACCTATTCATAAGAAAAATGACCTACAAACTGTGTCTAACTATCGCCCCATTTCTCTCCTTCAAGTAGTAACAAAAATTTATGAAAAAATTGTCAGCAATCAATTTTTAAAATATTTAGAAGAGTTTCAGTTATTAAATGCCTTTCAACACGGGTTTAGAAAAGGAAAATCTGTAATTACATCTCATCATCTATTGATCATTTATTGAATCTATTACTGAATCCGTAGATAAAGGGGAGTATACATCAGGAATTTTTATGGACCTATCAAAGGCTTTTGATAGTGTTAGTCATTCCAAATTAATTAATAAATTAGAAATGTTAGGATATCAATGACATGGTTTAAATCATACCTTCATAATCGATATCAATTCGTTGAAATCACATATACAACCAAAGACAATAGAGTTTTAAAATTTTCTTCAAAAAAATAAATTGTAAAATGTGGTGTCCCCCAAGGATCAATTTTAGGACCTTTATTGTTATAGGCAATTCTCTTACATGCTTACCAAAAAATAATCTTTATTGTTATGCTGACGATATCAATCTTAAAGTATCAGCCAGGACCACTCAAGAACTTGAAATATTAAGTTTCATCGAGCTTTAAAATATTGGACATTCCTTGGAGCAACATAAATAAATGCACAAAAAACAAATTTTTTAACTTTCAAAACTCATCAAAATAAACAGTTAACCAAACCAAATATTATGTATGAATCACAAGAAATTGAAAATAAAAGCAGAACACAGTTTCTAGGTCTTATAATAGACGAACATTTAAGTTGGGATAAACATATAGATAAATTATTATCAAAATTAAGCTCTAGACTTACAGAATTTCATTTTTTTTGTAACCAAAAACCCTAAAATACATTTATTTTGCCAACTTTCATTTACATTTATCTTATGGAACATGCCTTTACGGCTCAACATCTAAAGAAAATATTGATAAAATATTAAGACAACAAAAAAAGCAATCAGGATCATAATGAAACTGGGTTATAATGAATCAACAAAAGAAAAATTTAAAGAACTAAACATTTTAACAGTTTATGGACAATTCATTTTTGACACAATTATGATTGCAAAAAATAACCTAAATAATTGTGAATCAAACTGCCATCCTTATAACACTAGAAATAAAAAATATATTACCATAACAAAACATAAACTCCACCTCCTCCTCCGGCTCCTCTTTTTTTTCTCCACTGATGGTGGTTGAGAAAAAACCATCTTATATTGGATTAAAGTTTTTCAGACATCTGCCCAGTAGCATAAAAAATGAAAACAATCCTACTAAATTCAAAGATAAATTAAAAGAATATTTAATAAGCAAAGCGTTATATTCATTAGATGAGTACTTTTCCACCCCCTAATGTACTTGCTATTGTGAAATTTTAGTTTAATTTATATATCTGTATTTTAATGTATATAACTTGACTTTAGGTTAGTTCTCTGACGCAATTCAATGTACATATCATGTATTTTATGAATAAAGATTATTTGAAATTTGAAAAATTTGAAATTCCAAGCCGTTTCTGCGTTGCACTTCGGAGGTCATGTCGGAGGCCAGCTCACGCACCACCGGATCCTTGCTGGTCAACGTCCGAAAGGCGCTCACGATGGAGTAGATGTCTGCCTGGTCCCAGTCCCTCCCTGCAACGGGTCCAGGAAGACGACCTGGCTCTCTGGGGCAGGTAGAGCTACTCTTGGCGGGACGCTTGATCAACAGGTCCAGTTTCTCGACCTTGCCGCCCCTTGGGATGAATTGAAGGCGAGGAAGGAGAAAAACACTCACCACATCCAGTTTTTGCCTAAAGGCTAGCAGGCTCTCGTCCAGTTCAATTAGGTCCCCTCTAAATGGCTTGAATCTCCTTGAAACCAGTTGGGACCAACAATATGCAACAAATCCTCTTGGTTTCCTGCATGATCTTGCATGTTTTCTGTCGATTGCCGAATTTTTGTTTTATTACAAAACCTTTAAGTCCTCACACTGTATTGTTTCTCTCCGCTTCGATAGATGCTCTTTCTGTCTTATTCGTCCGCTGCTCGTCTCATTCCTTGTTGACTTCTGCTGTCGCCGCTACCACCCGTAGTCCAAGTGTGCCCTCGCGATGTCGATCGAAGTCCTCAGGGCGATCAGGCTCAGGTCCTTGAGGAAGCTGTTCCGGCTGAGTCCCAACTTCTTGAGCGCGGTGACGGTGGCGCGAGGGCAAGCGCCACGGGCTCCGATGACGGGGATGACTTCTTCGCTCGTAGCTTCCATGGCCCGCTGGACGACGGAAAGCAGAGGAGTATAGGCGGTCGCCTTCCGTAGGGTAGCCTCGGCCAGGGAGTTTCGCAGCTCGAAGTTCACGGAGATGTCCGCAATGAAGATCCGGTCGCGGTGTTTTATGACCAAATCCGACTTCTTCATCGCCCCATGGATGTCGGTGAATTGCTGCTCCCTGGCGACTGTCATGCCTTGCGACAGGCACTCCTCTGCCACCCGCCGTACGATGGCGTTGTGGCGCTCCACCCTCGTGGGCTTCCCCGCGAAATACTCGCCGGTGATGTGACCCAGGGTCTCCGGCTTCAGGTAGCATCGCCGGCACTCGGTCACGCCTTGCCTGGTCGCCCTGTTGATCGCGATCCGAGTCCCGTAGGTGTGGAAGTCGGTGAGCTGTCCCGGCCGGAGCGTGGGGGGGTTAAGGAGCCAGCAGTTCCCGACCGGGTCGTCCTTGAACCACTGGACTCCTGCCCCCTGCGATTCTTGCTGTACCCTCGCAGTGTGGAATCCTATCTTCGGGGCACGCTTCTGGGCCGCGATCTCTCTCGGTCCACAGGGGAATGGGACCCCCAACTCAGCGGCCATCCGCTCCAATCGACCCGCCCATCCGGCCTCTCGCAAGCTCCCGCAGAAGGATGTCCTCCGCCGCCAACTGCAGCCCTCCCGCTCGCAGGGCGCAAATCTTCACCTGGGTGTGGAGATGTGGGAAGCCCAGGCCGCCATCCCGCTTCCTACCGTAGAGGAGGTTGTTGGTCACGGAGTGCAGGAGGTGCAGGCACTTCTTAACCAGCCCATGAAGTCCTTGGTCCACGCGGCTGAGGTCATTTTGCGATGGCGGGTTGATAGTCAGACGGTGAGCGAAAGCAGGCACCAGGTATTGCATTATTCCTGATATACTTTCTGGTGCGGCTTCAGCGGCAGACGACGGGCTCTCTCCGCCGACTCCATCAGGATGTCGGGGTGGCGACGGTTGGCGAAATCTTTGGCCAAGGTAGCTGAACTCCTCGGCGACCCAAAAGTTCGGAAGTGCGCGATCCACGCGTCCCCTCCCCGAAGAAGTTCGAAGCCGCCGCAGTTCGCCGGTAACAGCGCCATCCCGACGCTGGCTAGGTACCTCTCGGTAGCGTCGAGGAGTCTCTGCATCCATTTTTTTTTTTCTTTTTTTTCATTTATCTTTACTCAATCCTGTTCCTATTTTATACCAGGATTTATCTATCCATCTTCCTGTCCTCCTTCTTCCATCCTTTGCATTTCCTTACTTTCAGTCTTTTATCTATCCTATCTTAATCTAACTTTGTTCCTTTCTCTCCTCCTATATATTGTTTACCATCTTCCTTTTCCATTCCGTTCCATTTCATTTTGTTTCCTTCTCACATTTCCACTCCCCTACTTAGGCACATTCATTCGTTCAATTCATATGTCTTGTTCAATCTTTCTAATTTTGCGTCCCTAACTACTTATATCTAGCCTTTCCATTTTCATCATGGCCGTTTCTTTTGCTACCGGAAATACAAAATCCGGGGACCCATGGACCCGAGGTCCGAAACCACTGCCCCGCGAATCCAACCTCATTTGCCAGGGGGAGGCCGGTCGGAGGACTCCGGCCTTGGGCTTCCTACCCTGGCCCCGCGGTACAGTTTATTGTGAGGTACTGCTGGACCTTACTACTTACTGGACCTTCTCTTACTTACTATCTTTGTCTTCCTGAGGTTGTGCGGCAGCTTCACACGTTCTTGTCTGTTGTTGTCTAGTCCAGGTGAGTGTCCCATCCAGGTAAGTTGTAGCTGTGGTCGTCTTATTCGGGATAGTCTTCATCGGTGTTTTCCTCGGTCGTCACTTTCAGGTGAGTGTCACATCCAGGTAAGTTGCAGTCTGTCTCCTCATGCTTCTCCAGCCCCATGCTTCGCTGTCCTGCGCGTTCATTTTCGGGCGAGTTCATTCAGGTCAGACTTGTCGACTGTCATGAATTGTCCTCCATATCTTTGTTGCAGCATTCCACAGGACTTGGTTGGTGATACAGTCTCTGCATCCCCGCCGGAGTCGAAGAGGGTCAGGTCGTTCGCGTACGCCATGTTGGCGTCTCCCACGCTGAAGCTTCCGCCCATCTCGTCGAGCCGCCGCTCAAGGGGGTCGATCACCAAGTTGAACAGCAGGGGAGAGAGCGGATCTCCCTGCTTGACTCCTCTTCGTATTTCTAGCTCGGCCTCGAAGCCGCCCAGCTTGGTGGTGGTCCCTACGTACACCCGCTGGACGGTCGCAAGCAGACTCGGTGAAACCCTTGGGCCCGCAGCACGGTAGTGACAGCTGCGTGGGACACCGTGTAGAACGCCATGGACACGTCCAGCTGAACTCCCACCAGACGGCTTCGCTTCCCCAAGCGAATTATCTCATCGGGGATGGTTTGACCATCTTATGACTTAATTTTTTTGCGCTAAATTCAGCTCTTCCTGCTTAGCAGTTTCTTTTCACTTGCTGATCTATCTTCTTTTAACCTTTCTCCTTCCTTTTTCCGTCTTCTTTTTCCTTTTTCTTCTTCACTCCTGCAGTCTTCCATCTTCCACTCTTCCTCTTCTTGTTCCTTTCTTATCTTCACTTCTTCACGCAGTCTCTCTTTTGTTCGTTTATCTTCATTCTTCTTCCCAGGGCGGAACCGTGGGCGAGCTGAATTTAGTTTATATATACATATTCCCAGTTTTCGGTATTCTTCTTGACCGTCGCAGGTGGTCGGCAACTAGGTATGTCGTCGGAAGATGGTCGTCCGACTTGGAACTTCGCCGGTTGATTCTTAGGCTCACGGCCTTATCTCTTCATCGAGATACGCAGGGCTATCCGTAGTCGAGGTGGGCCCTACATATCTCGATCGACATTCGCAAGGTTGAGAGTGTGAGATCCAAGAGCGACTTGCGATCTGTCAACCCCAGGCGTTTCAGGCAGGTAACCGTAAACTTGGGCAAGGCCCCGCGCGCACGGAGTACCACGGGCATGACTTCTGCCTTCGTGGTACCCATCAACTGCTGCGCGTAGATATTCAAAGGGCTCGGTGAACCCATAGGCTTTGATGGGGGCTCCGGTGACCAAAAGGTGGGGCTCTTCTGCCACCCACGCGTCCTTGGTTCTGCGGACGTGGAAACCTCCACACTTGCTGGGGGACAAAGAAAGACCAACGGTGCGTAGATAGGCCGTTGGAGCATCCAGCATTCGCAGCATACCCGCCGTTGAAGGGGAGAACAGGGCGACGTCACAGCATACGCCACAGCACTCAAACTTGTGTCGCCGACTCGAAACCCCAGTCCCGATTCTTCGAGTTGCAAAATCATGGGATCCAGCGCAAGGTTGAATAAGAGGGGTGATAAGGGGTCTCCCTGTTTCACCCCCCGCCGGATCGGTACAGATGCTCCAAGATATCCCAGGACGGTAGAGCAGCCAGTGTACATTCCCGCGCGGTGTCTTGCAGGCACGACGACACCCCGTGGCTTTGAAGCACCCTGTCGAGCGCCACGTGCGACACGGTGTCGAAGGCCTTCGCGACGTCCAAAAAACACAACAAGCTCTGACCTCTTCCCCAGGCGTATAACTTCGTTTATAATATGACAGTTGACGTGGCAGCCTTGACCAGGCTGGAACCCACGCTGTCTCTGACAGTGTCACTTGCTCAAGGAGCCTCTGCTCCAGCCCCGAACTGTATAGTCTGCTGGTGAGTGGAGCGATAGTGATCGGCCTCCAATTGGCAGCCACTCCCGGGTCTTTACCTTTCTTGGGGATGAGCGTCGTGCGATTTTTGAGCCATGCCGTCGGGTAGATGCCCCTGAAAAGGCAGATGTTGAAGAGGACGGCAAGCGTCCCCGCCTCTCCTCTGTAATTCAGCAGCGCCCGCTTGGTTACGCCGTCCACTCCAGGGGCACCCCCCGGCTTCAATCTTTTCACTCGCTTCCAAACTTCCTGTGGAGTGAACATCTCAACTTCTTCGTCGCGCCGTGGATCTCGGACTGGCAGATCCGGGGCGGCGTCACTCGCAGTACCCCACAGCCCGTCGTACAAGGCCTCAGTCTCGTCGGCCGGAGGTTCAGCCCTATCCCCGAGGTTGTCATTCAACACCAACTCGGAAAGTCTCGAAGGGTTCTTCTTAAAAATATCCTGTGTCCGGGCGTAACGTGTGACTTGTCGACGCGTCCGTTCACTGCGCGCGGTCGTTGTTCCAGTCCGACGAGTCTTACGCCGGTCCTCTTCAGGTGCTGCAGCCACCAGAGCCACGTGCAGCTCTTCCACAAGGCCGTCGACATCTTCTTGAATATCACCGCCTCGAGCGGCCACTTCTTGCATCCTTACTCCGAGAGAGTGGTTGAATCTGCAAAATATGCGCCAGCACCCTCGCCCATGAGTCCGCTGGGAGGGTCATCCCCTGGTGCTCCATTTTCTAGACCCCCATCATCATCCGGTGGACCGTCATCCGGGTCCGGTGGTGCAGGTGGTTGCGTTCTTGCCCGATCCCCGACATCCAGAGGCGAAGTAGGGAGATCGAAAATTGAAACTGTCCTCGCCGACGTAGCTGTCCTCTCTGGCGTCCCAGTATCGGCGTCTTGAGAAACCCCGGATCCCCATCCGGTTCGCATCTGTCCGGACCTCCATTGTCACTGCTGAGGTAAGTGTCTTCCACCAACGGCACGGCCTCCTGAGTGGGGGCCGGACCCCCGTCGTCCTCAGGTCCAAGGTAAGTAGTGGTGTCTGTAGGCGGTGAGGCCTCCGGACGGAACACCGGACGCCTGTCCGGACCGATGCCGCCCGGACAACCATCTCCCCCAGGTAGACCTTCTCCCTCCGGTGAAAGGACAACAGCACTCAAGGCCCCATCCAGGTCCGGGATTCCTTCCGTCGCATGTCTTGGCACGTCAGCGGATGGCCGGAACACATCATCTTCTTCCACCTCCGGTGTCGCTGGATCTTCTTCCACCTCCGGTGTCGCTGTCCGGTGCACGTCTTCTTCTTCTTCTTCACCTCGGAGTAGTAAGTTTCTTCTTTCACAGGTAGCGACGTCCGGTGGGAGGTCCGGAGTCATGTCCGGGGATCTTCCGTGCCGGACCGCCGCGTCACTTCCGGGTACAAAATCCAAAGTCCTAATACCGGACACTTGAGAAGGCCCCGGAGTCATGTCCGGGAACCCCCTCCCCTGGCCGAATGATCCAACCAGAGTCCACCCGGCCCGGGTGCTGTGGGCCTCGCAGTGGCGACCGGGCCGATGACCTGTGGGGGGGGGTGACGATGAGCCCGAACAGGCTCCGCCAACGACGTGTCCGGCAAATCGTCCTGTTGAGATCTGGTGACCCGCCTGGTCACCCTTGATCCACTAGCTCTTGCTGCTGCTGTAGGCTCTTCCGACCCACCAGAGGACTCGTCAGACCCCGCCAACTCTTCGGTGACCGAAAGCATCCGGTTGCGCTGAAGGGCGCGAACCCTACCCCGCACCTGCCTTCCGGTCTTTCCCGGCAGGGCCGCGGCGATCTGTTCCGCATAGCCACCGTAGCCCCCATCCTTCTGGGGGCCCATCCTCGGCGCGCCGCTCGCGAGGAAATCCTTGTACATGCGCATGATGATCCTGACCTGAAGAGGTCAGGATCATCATCCTGAAGTGATGGCCACTTCAGGTCACTGTGGATGGCCACAGAAGTGTGGTCCATAGGGCCGAAGCCCCGAGCGTCCTCGGTTACTTAGCCGCTTCCTTCGCAGCAGCCAGCTCAGCCTGTCGTTCTTCATTTCGTTCCTCAGCACGTGCGGAATTGCGATGCAGCGTCAGGCCCGCTTTCGTCGTGAACAGCCGATCGCACGGGTCACATCTGAATCCCCACTGTTCCGGCTTCGGGCCCTCACATTTGCCGTAGTGAATAGATATGCCCGTGTGTGAATAGATAATCTTGCATTTTCCATACATGAATCCCAAGGACAAGTCTGGGTGACGATCTGCGTAGTGTGCCGCCAAGTCCTTCGCTCTGGTGAAGAAATTGGGGCACACCCCGCAGACCGTAGGCACAAACTGGTATGGATACGTCTGTTTCGTTGCCGTGGACGCGCCAGCAGCCCCACTCAGGGTCGTTGTCACCACTACCGAGCGCTCCTGGCCGTGTAAACCGGGGGAAGCCGTCCCCACCGGAGTAATCCGAGGCTGGTTATCTCCACTATCGTCGAAAACTGGTTGGGGGTTTCGGCCCCACAGGCTGTTGACCTGAGGGGCCTAGTCGCTCTGGGGGGCTGCCCCCTATAGGCCAAAACGACAGGCCCTCACCAAATTAGGTGGATCGGTTGTATGGAGCTATGGCCCAACCACAGAGAGGTGACGCTCCGACCACCACTGCCCTCCCCCAGAAGCGGGGGGGACTCCTCCAGATGGATTGGATTGGTGCTGCCGATTGAAGTGAAGCGCTTTATACCCTCCGTCGGTGCCCGACCCTGTTATCTACCGGGGTTGGTATCGCTCCGATCTCAATCAGGAGCACTTATCAACAGAGGGTCCAGGCTACTACGGATCCACCGGGGTTGGTTACCCGATCTCACCGCAAAGCCTAAATGCTGACTGGAAGACCCACGGCAGCAGGACGACGATGAAGCATCCGATCTTGCAGAGCAGCTACCAAAGAGTGTCGGGTGTTAGCACCCCTTCCATAACAAGGTTTCTCAGTGTCAAGGCAAGGCCACTGCTACACAGGTATGCTCCTAACATAGGAATGAAGGGGAGTTCCCAGCGGCCACCACGGGGAGGTCCCTGAACTCCGCACAACACTCGGTTGTTTCCGGAACGAGCATCAATAAGATGCCCGCCGAGCAACTAGACTCACATCGCCATTGCCAACCAGGTTCGCATCGGGTGATAGAATCCAGGCTGACAAGGCGGCGCCCCAGCCGACATGACTCGAAGGACTAACTGTGTAGGTGCAACCTCAGCGAAATTACACCTTATAGACTCACAGCATCCCCCGTGCCGGCCAAGAGAGTCATAGTTACTCCCGCCAACCCCGACCATAATCGGTCCACCTCCGGCGCTACGGCGAATCCTAGGGGTGACTTCCAGAGTGGGCCAGCGAAGGCCGTACCCAGGCGATCGCTGGCGACCTGACCGAGTGGTTTTTGAGGCCCCACGCCGACAGCCACCTTGACAACGCGGTTAACCAACGCTTCAACGGAACAAGTCATTGCTGCCACGCCCCCACCAGCCTCTGGCCGGTGGGGTCATGCTCCGCAGGGCTGTTGCATCTGTCAACAGACCCTCCGAGTGAGGTATCACTTCGAGGATGACCGTATCGTGCCAGAAGGAGCGGTGACTCCACCACGGCACTGCCCGGGAATACAAGTCCGTAGCCTTGCTCCCGACCTCGCCTGGCGATTTAAGCGTGCTGCATTCCGTCATCCCAGTCCCTTGGCCACTGGCCGACACGCTTGGGAACGATGCCGTCACCCAAGCCAGCCGGACCGGCAGGCACCGCAGGCCGCGACAAGGGACACAACTCCGCAAGGTAAGCTGGCGGCTGAATTTGCACACCAGCTAAGAGCTTGACGGGACGCCGACCCCAAAGTCTTGGCACGGGGTAACACCCCGCATCCGGACCAACATGGGCACCAGGCAAGTCCCCACGTTTTACACGGACGCGATGTCGCAGGCCCAGGAACTGGAATGCCCAGGTTACACGAACGGGGACGTATGCAGACTCCGCGGACCCCAAATAGGGATCACACATCCTGACCGCTTAGCCAAGCGTGAAAGGGTACACCGCCACATGCACGCCTTTAACCAGCTGGACATCAGGTTCGTAACCCAACCCCGACCATAATCGGTCCACCTCCGGCGCTACGGCGAACCCCAGGGGTGACTTCCAGTGTGGGCCAGCGAAGGCCGTACCCGGGCGATCGCTGGTGACCTGACCGAGGGGTTTTTGAGGCCCCACGCCGACACCCACCTTGACAACCCGGTTAACCAACGCTTCAACGGTCATAGCTACGCGCTTGCTTGAATCTCTGAATTTTTGAATTCTTTTTCTGGGCCGCGGGGTGGATTTGGTGGCTGTACTCTTCGCCACGCGAGGGAGACCATCGCCTCTCCAGCAATGGTGAACTGGGTGTCCACAGCACGACGTCCAGCTCGTCAGTCATGGTGCAGTATGGCACACTTAGCACTTAAACACCAGCCCAGCCCACCGAGCGACATTTTCCGAGTGAGAGGAGGTCTGCCAACTGATCCTCCCCCGTTGCGATGAGGGCGAGGTCGTCAGCATAGGCCACAATAGAAAATTGGCTGCGACCCAGGCTAATCCGATTGGCTGCCATGGGAGGGCGGCATCCGATGTATGACCCTCACAAGAGGCTCCTTCGCTATATTGAAGAGGATGGGGCTTAGCGGGTCGCCCTTCTTCACCCCAGCCTCCAGCGGAATCTCTCCGGTATAGCCCTCGGCCGCCCTGACTCTCGTCCTCGCTCCCTCGTACGACTCCAAAAGAATGTTGATCAAATAGTACTAGAATCAGTCATAAAATTTGAGTCGGACCCTACTTCAAGGTGTCATGGCTTGGCGACTGGACAATAAGGTACCATGCAATAATCAACAAGTCCATGCACAAGCCATTGGTACTTTAAAATACGGCAAATAAATAAGTCCATGCATACGAAGTCAATAGTTTAAAAAACAAATGCATAAAAGCTTTAAAATAAGGTAAAAACGCTTCCGTCTCTCGCTGGAACCTGTCAGGACCGCGCTCTCTTTCTTTGGCTTGAAGCAAAGTCCCACCAAATCTGCGGCTGGGACCACGACGTCGAGCAGCGCTTGTAGCGACGCCTCCGACCTGGCCACAAGGGTCAGATCGTCTGCTTAGGAGAGGACGGAGACGTCGGTGTTGTGCAGCCTGGCTCCATGTTGGCGCTCCAGGGCGACGAGTGGTCGGATCAGGTACTCCATTACCAGGTGAACAGGATCGGTGACAGTGGACGACCCTGGCGTAAGCCCGCATTGAAAGATATTGGCGGGGTTTTCCCTCCTCCGTGCCGGATGGTGTTGGCGCTTCCCTCGTACAGGTCTTGTATGAGGCTGACCTGGTCGTCTGTGAGCCCCACAGACCTGAGCGCTTTCAGGAGGGCGGAGTGGGGTAGGCTGCCGATGGCGTTGGCGAGGTCTAGCCAAGCGACGGACATTTCGTTTCCACGCCTGCGGGCGTTGTCGAGTAGTTCTTGCAGAACGAATTTGTGCTCGAGGCATCCTTCGCCTGGGGTGAACCCCTTCTGGGCTTCTGAAATGAGGTTGTGCGTTGTCGCCCATTGTGACAGTCTGTCCGATATCAGGCTACAGAATAGTTTTCCTGCCGTGTTTGACAGGCCCGCCAGTTAGTAATGCCCTCGACTCCGCCCTTCTTGTGTAGAAGTACTGTAGTTGTCTCCTTCCAGGCGGGCGGGAAGCGTTTGGCAGACATGCATATACTAAACACAGCTGCCAGGACGAGGCCGGCGTTGTCCTTCTGGCGCCAGACGGCGTATCTTAGGCCATCAGGTCCTGGTGCGTCGTTGGCCGTCTTTCGCAGTAGGCCGGCAACCTCCAGGGGCTGGACTTCGTCGAGGAATGGCGGTGGTGTGGGGAGCCTGCAGCCTTGTCTCGGGGCATGACAGGCCTTGAAGTGCGCTGTGATGTCCTTCTCCGGGATGGTGCAGAAAGGTGAGGGCTCTAGGAGAATTTCCCTCATGGCCCGACGGGGAGTTGAGCGGTAAAGCCGCTGGATATTCGCGGCGTCCCGGGCATTTCTGTTTTGCACTCGGGGGTCAGGCCTGGCTCTCCGTCTGTCTTGGCCAGCTTGCTGCTCCGGAGCGACTGAGGCGACCATCTCGTCCAAGACTCGCAGACATTCAGTTCAGCCTAGGTTCGGCGACAACCTTCGAAGCCATTGCCGTTGCCACGCTGTTAGGCCCTGCGGTAGGATGTGAGCAGCAGGGGAGTTTGGGCGAGATCCGGGATCTGAGGGGTCTGGGCTCCCGGGCGAGGACGAGCGACTCGTTGGCGCGAACGCGGGTGAAACCAGGCGACTAGGAGGCGCGAGCGCGGCGGGTGAAGGCGAACGACTTGTGGGCGCGAACGCGGGCGAGTTTGGTGCAGGCTCTAGCAGGTTGTCCGGGAACACGGCTCGGCACTCCTGTGTAGGGGGGGCGGCGTGTCTGTGTCAAAGTTCGGGATTTGTTCTTGCTGCAGCGGGGTGTGTGTGTTAGTCGCTGGTGGTGTAGAGGGCCTCACAGCTACTCGTGTCGGGGCGGGGGAGTTTGGGGCTGCAGGGACGTGTGTAGCCCATGTGCCGGGGGATCTACGCTGTAGGAGGGCGTACCGCGCGGTGGCCCTTGCTGACTGGGCCCAGACTAATGCCGGGGGAGTAGCGCTGGGCTGCGGGTCTCTCTCGGTACAGCAGTGGCCTTTGTGGTTGTCCGGCTCGGGGGTCTGGTCTGCGTGGTTGGCCTTGAAATGGTCTTTGGCATCTTTGAGGGCGTTACGCTTCTGCCGGCATAAAAATTCAATATCACAGCTAACGTACGTGATTTCCCAACCAGGGCCGTGGTCTGTGTTTAGGTGTCTTTTTAAGCTGTCCTTCTTGCGGGACACTAAGATGCCGTCTTAGATGCAGATAAAGCATCGTAGTTTCCCTAGGGGTAGGAAAATGTAGAGGGTCTTCTTCATCTGGGCAGGCGATGTGGACGGCGGGAGTAGAGCTCTCTCGTAGTCTCGAAGTGGGCAGGTCTCTCTTGTAGTGGGCAGGTAGTCGGCGGGAGTAGTCGGCGGGAGTAGCGACGTCGTCTCGTAGAGGCTCTGGCTGTTGCTCGGGACAGTACACGCCAGACGTGGGCTCAGCTAAACCCTCACTTTGAAACGTGTCTCCTATGCTCAACGCATTATTAGGGAGCGCAGGTGCACCACGCCTTGCTCTCCGCTCCCAAGTCGAGGTTAGGAGTTGCGTGGCTTGCGCCAACGGAATCGCACGAAGTCTTCTGCCACTCTTCTGACCCTACTTCACGACCTATATAGCCAAAACCAAAACACCGTGGCAAAATAGGAATACAAGTACTTTGATCTTAAAAAATTACAAATGCTCCATATGTAACTTGAATTCAGACGAAAATGTTTTCCTTTTTGTAGCCATTCATTTGCCCGACTCCGTCTGAGATAAAAAAAACTTGGTTAAATAAGGGTTTTTTAAGCCAATTGGAATATTGAAAGAATATTGAAATTCGTGCCCCATTCCGCCCTGCTAAGGAAAAAGGCAGTATCTGCAAAATTTTGGATATTGAGTTATACATGTATTCCCATGTTTTAGACTACGCTGAGTCTAATGAGCTAAGTAAAAGCAGCAAGTGCAGGTCCTAAGAATAAAAGCAGTATATGCTTTGCAGATACTGCTTTCTTACTTAGTGTTCTTCAACTTAATATCTAGTGATAGTTCCTAAGTAAAACAGCAGTATCTGCTTTTTTTAATTGATTATTCGACTTTTTTTGTTTTTGATGGGAAAAATAAAGAATATTACCTTTTCATAAAAAAACATAGAAAATGTTATCACTATTATAGGCATATTACGTCTGTCAAAAATAAAAAACTTTGGGTCAGTTTTCCTACATGTCAGGTTTTAGCAGATACTTCCTTTTCCTTAGAAGGGCAGACTAGGCTTCCTAAGAAAGAAAGCAGCAAGTGTAGGTCCTAAGAATGAAAAGCAGTATATGCTTGCAGTTACTGCTTTCTTACTTAGAGTTCTTCAACTTAATATCTAGTGATTTACTAAGTTAAACAGCAGTATCTGCTTTTTTAAATTGATTATTCGACTTGTTTTTGTTTTTGATGGGAAAAATTAATAAAACTACCTTTTTCATCCAAAAAACATTAATAATGTTATCACTATTATAGGCATATTAAGGCTGTCAAGAAAACTTTGGGTCAGTTTTCCCACATTTCAGGTTTTTGCAGGTACTGCCTTTTTCCTTAGAAGGCCAACTCATTGTTTACTTCTTTATGGGCTATGTTGGAAACCAAAACAATCGTCCCATCTAGTAACTGACAACAAAAATCCGTCTTTGAATTGCATGTAGTCCTGCCTTGCCGAGTGTAACATATTTTTCATCATACTGTCCGGAAAACAGCAGTTTTTAGTTCTCTAAATCGTACGCAAAATGATCGTTTTTGGATCACTTCAAATAGGAGTACTGAAAACTAATGTCAAAATTTGTTTATGTTACGTTTGAAAGGTTGAACGATTTATTAATTTGTGTTTGTAAACAACTAACAGATGTGTAAATGACGATGACTATTTTGGATATCCTCAAAATTATGTTCAGTAGTCTAATTTTTTAACATTAAATGGTTATTTATACATATGATGAAAATAGTTGTTCATCACACGGAGCAAAAGTGTCTCCTTGATACCAAAAAGATCATACCAAAAAGAGCCACTTTCGCTCCTAGTGATGAAAACTTCTATTGTACTGAGGATTTTTTGTGTTTCCGATGAGAGGTCCGTCATAGTGTAAACTGGTTGGTTCTATCTGACGTTCTGAAGACTGGTCTATGGATTTGGTGTTCTTTTCTTCAAGATACCGCCTACTCAAATGCTGCAATGGTTTCTCGGATTTTCTTCTTTTTTTCTTAATTATTTGCATTTTATTTTCAAATGTATAAGCACTAAACCCAACCAGTGTTCCAAATCTGTCTACGTCAACACACAAGTGGAGCAAACCATGTACATTGTGCGAAACATTGTGCTTTCCATACAATACAGAGAAGGGCGTAACAAAGTTGTGAAGAATCTATTTGGCATAATCCAAGTAGATCAAACTTAGGTCAGGGCAACATAAAATTCTTATTGCAATGAGTAAACTTGTAAAATGTTCATAGATTACAGCAGGTAAGATTTGCTGTAAGCCCAAAATGCCAGTATGCAATAGCAACTGACAGTACTCAGTAGCTTTCCACATCTTGATTTCTTGCAATGATCTTGGTTTTCGTTCAAACTCGTAAGGCACATTAGCTCTAATGTTTTCTAACCATGTAGAAACTAAATAAACGCTGGACTTGTTAATCTTGAAGGATTGCTGCCTCTTCTTTACTCGCTTGTCACAAAAAACACAGATACATTAATTTCTTAATGACCCCGAGGCAGACAGACTAGGTGCATGTAGTCAAGGGGCACATTTGTCACGAGACCCAAGTTTGGTATCTTCCTCAAATCGCTATTTGCTAAATGAAACGTTTCGTCTGTAATTTCAAAAAAAATTATTGTCATTCCGGTTCTTTATATTTCATTGCTTATGCTAGGGAAGCAATCTCGCCCTATGCAAAAATGATAATTGAGTATCATTGAAATCAACCAACAATACTATTATTAAGTACCATAGGTGGTATCAATAAGTATTAATAGTACTCAATGGTAAATTCGAACGTTATCATTGGGCTATCAGGAAAAGTATTATTAAACATTTAATAATAGTAAATTTACTATTATTAAAATTTTCAATAGTAATTAATGATACAAAATTTAAATTTAATAATACTGAATGATTCTAAACATGAATACTTTATAATACTAAATTATACCAAACATAATAAATTCAATGATAATAATACTACCATTGGATATTCTATAATACTTAATGATAGGATTATTGATAACCCAATAATACTGAATGACAGTATTATTGAAAATACAATGGTAACGAATGATAACAGTATCGGTAATCCAATAATACTGAATATAACATTTTATATATTTTATATATTGTTATAAAATTTTATTTTATAACAATACCAACAGTATTGTTGAAAATGTAATACTACAGAATGATAGTATTAGTAAAAATTCAATAATGCCTACTGGTCGTAATATTGAGTAACCAATAATACTCAAGAAGAACCAGTAATATTGAATGATGATGTAATTGAAAATCCAAAAATACTACTTGATAGTATTTTTAAGAACTTAACAATATTAAATACGTGTTATGGTAATTATTTTTAAATAACAATAGTAAATAATACTAATGTATTACAATTCTATTGTATTAAAAGGTGGAATTCAAAATAAAATTGTTTATCTATAGCATGCGCATGCGACTTACATTGCCGTGCTTTTCATATCTCTCTAGCTAAAAGCTATTTTGAGAGAAGAACTATACGTAATTTACATGCTATTTACATTTTCCATACAATAAACATCGCATTTTTATAAAAATATACAATTTTTTTGTACCAAAACAAAACTCTTCTTGACAATACGTTTAAGTTTTTTTTTAATTTTTGTAGATGGGCGTGCTTATAATCTAACACATAAACTATATCCGAAAAAAAACAAACAATAAACTATATCATAAACATAAACTTAACAACACATTACATATATTAAAGGTCTATACAATTTGCAATACTTAACATCAATTTCAGGTCTTACTCCATGCTTCTTTTTACTTTCTCCACCCACTCTGGGTCATGCCTGCCTGTCAAAACAGAATACTTCAAGGACAAGCCAACAACCTCTTTCAGGCAATAGCTTGATCCAAACGTTAATGACTATGTCCTCAAAATATTATACTTATTCTAATTAAACAACAAATTTGATTTACCTCATCCCAATGAATGTTTATTATGTGTAATGTGTTGTTATTAACTTGAATGATTACTAACCACTAGATACTAACAAACTAACCAAACAGGTAGGTCTACATACTAACATTTGTATTTTATTCAGGCTACATAGTATTTATGAAAACTTTTTCCTTATGAATCATGCATAAAATGTGATTTTAATTTAATCTTTAACTGATTTTTATTTCGTAGTGTTCTTAATTCCACAGGCAGTGAGTTTAGCAAATTAGGTATTCTAAATTCTAAAACATGTTTCCCATAGCTGTTATAATGGCAAGCTGTTCTAAAGTGTCTTTGCCTAAGGTTATAGTCGATTTCATTTAACGACCTATACTCTTTTAAATAATTCATATTCAAATCAGTAAACTTAGCCAGTGTTCCATAAGACATTATACCCTAAAGTTCTCTAGGAATGTCATTGAATAAAACCCTTACTATTTTATTTAAAATATTTACCAGGTGTTGCTTAATGTACTCAGGGGCTAAATAATAAATAGTAATACCATAAAATATTGTACTTTGAACTAAGGAAAAATACACCATTCTCTTAATATTGATAGGGAAAAACTATTTAGGCTATAACATTTATACAAAGAAATTCTCAAAGTATTTGAAATCGCTGTTATGTGTTTATTAAATTTCATATCTGAGTCTAGATGAATTCCTAAATGCTTTATGCTCTCATAAAAACCAAGTGATTTACAGTCACAAGAGTTACAGGTAGGCCTACTACCATCGAGGCATTCTTTTTCATGACAAAATAGGTTAATTTTCAAATTGTTTTCATTAGTATTTACTCTTGGATTCCTTAATATAATTGCTTTTGATTTTTTTGAGTTTAACTTGATAGATAGAATTATTAAAAAAATATTTAATGACTAAATTCAGATCAGTTTGTATTTGACTTAGGCCTATTTTTAAATTTGTATGCACAAAGTATATCATATTATCATCTGCATATTGCAACGAATAATTTAATGGAATAATTTAAAATTCAAAAATATAAACTTGAAAATAAATAAATACCAAATGAAACTTTGACATAAAATTGAATAATGATTTAACAAAATATTACTTTAGATTAAAATATTTATTTGGATATTTTTCAATCCAAACAGTGACGTAAAACAACGTTCAGTAATATAAATGGATTAAAGGGTAATTATTATTATAGGCATACCAAACACAAGAATTAGGAATACAAAAATAAAGATTTTTCTACCACAACTTTATCAAACATTTTAAAACTATAAAAAATAAGTCAAATTAATTGAAATATAACAATAATAATGATTGAGCAACAATAATATTATTGTTACTACGAATATCAATAAAACATCATATGAAGAACAATTTTTTCTTCAAATTACCATTGTTCCAAGCACATGGTATTTAAGCAAGTGATGGATCGATTAGTCACACCAATCATCATAAATTTTAACAATTTAACATAGTATAACGTAATATTAAATAGTAAGGACAACATTTTTTATCACTAATAAAAATAGTCCCATTTTCAGTGGCTTTAAATTTTGTCCGATTAACTGTCGCAATCCCTGCAAACTGTCTAATTATTTTCAGTGTTCTTCTTCTTTTGGAATAATCTACTATCATTGTTAAGTTTTGTTCTTATAGCAGAGTGGACATACCTTGCTGGTGCGTTAAATTTTTCGGTGACATAATCTGAAAATATAAACCAACAAATTAAAATTATTTTGTTATTTATTGTGAATATTTCCTGCCGTTTGAATAGCTTTAAAAACAAATTGAGAATCTTAATTCCACTCTCAGACCAATATACTGTGGCACCACCTATGTTAAAAGAGAAATCCCAAAAAATAATGTTTTTGAAAACATTTCGGACTACATAAGTAAAATAAATATAATACACTTTTTATTAGGATTCAGTTTTTGGGAGACTTGATAATAGAAGACAACACGCAATGACCAGACAAGGTGACCAGTTTGGTGTTGTGTTATGGCACATTTTCTTCTGCACAATGATGCTAATGTCTGAACTTGATGTTTTTGGTTAAAGATACAAATATTTTATTATCTATACTAATTGAATGCCGTGTGTACCGTAATATACCAGCCTGAAAAATTTATTTGCCTGTTATGCTTTTTAACATCATTTGTTGCCGGCTGCCACAATATAGCCTTGCCGCAATGTACAAGGGCCGCGATTTAACCAAGAGTTTTGTCTGTCGATATTTTACCATGAGATTTCCTGGCTGCGATGACGATGATAATGCCAAAAACTGCTATTTTTTCTTTTTTTATCACCAAATTTTAATTCCTGACCAAGGGGTGAAATTCACGACTTTTTCCTGACCTTACGAATTCCCAGGGTACACCCTGATTGAACTTTTCAAAAAACTTAACAATATAAATATAAACACAATACCTGTTAAAGAAGCTAGGAAAACCACGTCCATGGGTTTCTTAGGTGCTTTGTCGTTACGGCAGTTCGCTACAGTCCCAGTGATGGACATGTTGGCAAGTTCTTTATGACTATAAAAGGAAGAATGGCCGCGGCCATTGACGTATTGTCCATTTATTGTTCATTTTGTACAACTACCATAACCCGAATGACCTTTACCTTTTAGGCAGGAGCATCACAAATCATATATTTGATTGTGATTTGGTAAAACTTTCATCTTAAACACAATCCGTTTTGACATAAATCCATCATTTCTGAGACAAAACCTGCCATGAAGTCATTGGCATCCTTGGGCTTTCCGTTTTCATGATAAACTCCTATTATTAAAGTAGGGTTTTTCTGGAACATTGATGATCTTCCCCAAAATAGGCCAAAGGCAGCTTCCGGAAGATTATTTAGCAATTGGAAGACCTGCAGCAATCGACTCCTACAACCAGTTCTATTGTTTCAAAGTTTTTGATATTACAAATACTTTTTTGAATGCTCTCATGCATTATATTTTCTTTAATTCCTGCATACCAGTACAAGCTGTGTAAAACACTACGTTTGAGAATTGAGCATGGGGTTTGCAATAAAGCCCTGGCATCCCTTGGTAAGTCTTCATGACTATGACGACTAAGCACTTTTAGCAGGTCAGAAAGTGCCTGATTTGGTACTTTATTTGGTACTTAACTGCCAAAATTGCCAGGTCTACTTTAATGGTTTCTACCCTCATCCACACAAAGTGTATCAGACTGATCACAGTGGTCTTCATGTAAATTAATATTTGCTTCATGCAGTTCAGATAAATATGAGATCAAGGAAGTCGTAGAACTCGGAGAGTTAGGGGTAGAAGCCATACAGTTAACTACAGAGCTGCTCGAAGGTCAGGGCAAAGTTGACATAGGCATACCATCAGATTTACTTTCCAATGAATCGTTATGGGTACCGCTACTGAAATTGGTCTCTGGGTACAATACACAACTCTCTTCAATTTCATCATTACTTTGGTTTGAAGAAGAGTTATTACAACTGCTGGAATCAGATTCCGTAACATGGTCACTTAGGTCTGATGAAGTGTTATCACTTTTGCTGCAATCTGATTCTGTTTTAGAAAAAAAGATTTAAATCAAATTCATCTTCTTAAATAGCAACCCTTTTGATTTGCCTCTGAGATAAGTCTGACAAGGGTTTTCGTCTTTTGCTCATTTTATAACGGTACTTTAAGATATTCCACGAAAAGCTAAAAAAATTTAAAACTTGAATAATACAAAACATATGATAAAAATATAGCCTAGACTACTTTAATTCTACTAAAAAGATTAGGTCCTACATAATCATCCTATATCCAAAAAATACCTAACACATTCGTTGTGTCATTTAGCCAATTGAAACTAAACAACATAGTCACTTAGGTCTGATAGTGTTATCACTTTTGCTGCAATCTGATTCTGTTTTAGCAAAAAGATTTAAATCAAATTCATCTTCTTAAATAGCAACCCTTTTGATTTGCCTCTGAGATGAGTCTGACAAGGGTTTTCGTCTTTTGCTCATTTTATAACGGTACTTCAAGATATTCCACGAAAAGCTAAACAAATTTAAAACTTGAATAATACAAAAAATATAATAAAAATATAGCCTAGACTACTTTAATTCTACTAAAAAGATTAGGTCCTACATAATCATCCTACATCAAAAAAATCCCTAACGCATTCGTTGTGTCATTTAGCCAATTGAAACTAAACAATGATGCTGGAATAGCCTACAAAGTTCAACCAGGCATTCACTTTGGTCAAGATGATGACTGCAATTTCATAAGTGTTCCAGTGATAAGTAATTCAATCCTGAGATCATGCGTTATTTTCGAAATTCTTAACCAAGCAGGTTAATGTACCTACTCATATATTTTATAAAACTTTCTATAAATTTGGCCTATGTTAGTGTTAACTACAAACCTTGGGTCGTGGGAAACAATTCCAAATAATATTTGTAAATAATTGTATTCAATAATCCTAGTTTCTTCTCTTAAAATTTTAATTTGTTAAGCATGTTTTGTTATTTTTTACCTAACATAGATTATATAAGGTTTAATATTGAAGCCAAACATAGCGCCAATATTTTTAACTTCTTCATTAGACCCTTCTAAATTTTGTAGAAAACATAGGCCTAGGCTAAACGTTTAATTCAAAATCAAACATAACACTTTTTCAACATAGTATCGTATCATGGAGATATGAGAAATTATAGGCTAGGCCTACTATAGCCTATATATATTCTTTTTGCGGATAGCACAAAGTTAGGTCAATCCCATGATCCTGTGATTAATTTGTTTCAGATTTTTTGATGTAGGATTATTATGTAGGACATAATCTTTTTAATAGAATTAAAGTAGTCTAGGCTATATTTTTATCATATTTCAGATTTTGAGAAAATTCAAGTCAATAAGCAATCAAATAAAACTATCTAACTTTTTATTTCATCAATTAACATTTCGGTAATTTAGTTTCAGCCAGGGCACATAGCATTGGTAACATTGATAGCCATTGATTATACGTAGTTTCAAGAAATGTTAAGGTGTAATATTGGTGTCAAAAGTTTTTTTTACAAAATAGTAAAAATTATGAAACTCGACCAGCCAAAACATTGAATTGTTTACAACTTGCAAAGCACAACAAACTCGGTGTTCTGCTTTTTGGGCTTCTCGTGAGCTCCAAGGAGTATCTCCACCAGTGGATAAACAAAGAGGAAAAGATTAAAGCAAGCTTATATGTGTAATTTTGTGTTTTTCTTCTTTCTTTTATTGTTGTGCGTATGTTGTTATGTTTGAGAGTTGGAGAGTTCTATCTATTGTTGTAGTGTTTGATAGTCTATTTATTGTTTCTTTTGGTCTATTCAGCTGCGTAAATCATGTCATACTGTAGGTGCCTGCCCTAACCGCCATAGAATATTGTTAGAGAAAAAATAGTAATTTAGTTTTTGTACATATAACAAAATAAATATTGAAAAAACTGTAATTTAATGCATGTACTTTTTCAGATCTACAAATGGACCTCGCCGACAAGTTTTGCTAAACTTGGCGAGGCCATGATTATGTAAAATAATGAAATAAATAATTTGAATTTTGAATTTGAATTAAAACATACCTTACTCAATAAGGCAGTTTGGACCCGGGGATGGTGGTGACTGTGACGGCGAGCGACGTGGCCCTCGCTCTGTCTCCTGCTGCGAAGTAGTAATAGCTGCCATACGGGATTATTCTTTTTCATAGCAGGCCTAGGCTAGATTATGAAATTTAACTGAATAGATACAAATTTAGATGGAAATACAGTTAGCCAAATCCCCTCAATTCAATTTTATGATTCCTATGGAACAACTGGTAAGACTAGGTAGGCCTACCCTGCCTATGATTTAGCAGGAGTTGTATACAGTATACACAGTGATGGGTATGTAGTAGACACTTGAACTCTTGATATGGGCAAACTTGTTACATAAATGAGATAATGATCAGAGAATAAATTAATTATATATTCTGACGATTCTAAATAATAGAGTTAGCGAAGAGAAGTGAGAAGTTGTCCCAAAACGGAAAACCCAGAGTGGACGAGTGTCCCAAAGGCTAAAATAAAAATAAGTCAAGCCTCAGTACAATACAAGTTTATAAAATTTAGTGTAAGTAATTGAAATGCATTTACCTTTATCAATCTTCTCTTTGCAGGCCAAACTTGAGTAGTACACTACGGTAAACGAAACTCATGGTAAACGTCTTGCTTTTTATAAAGTGCGACACAAAATGGAAAACGGAGGTGTTGGCATTGGCGGTGGTGTCTTTTGTTTCAAGTTTTGAATTTCGCTCTGTCGTTGCATAAAGCGCATCTCGATCGTCGGCCGATAGTGCTCCCAACATGACAAATATTCGCAAATTAATTATTCATGAAGAATACTATGAGAACGTTCTTGTATGAAAACGTTCGAAATTTCTTGATTATGGACATTTTACAAAGAACGAAAAAAGAATATCCTGAGAATATTCGACTGGGACATTAGACTTATTCTGGTGCAGTTCAGATACGTGCGTGCAGAGCTCTCGATGCGTGCAGAGCTCTTCTCTGCTATAGTGTCCGACTAGTTTTACTTGTTCTGAGCCATTCAGCCCCAGTATGTTTTATAAATTAACTGTTTCACAGATAAATTGAATATTTATTGTTTCAGCAACATTGTAAAAGTGTTTTATTGTGCTAAACAGTGGATTGCTTATACTGATTTATTTTTTGTTTTACTTTTTAAAATATTTCTGTCCAATATGATCATACCCTTGGATAAGTGTGGCAAGTGCAACACTGACATCACTCATGAACCATATGTTACCATATTGAAGGAATTCATCGCAGCGGATCGTATGGGAGGCTGGAATTCACATTTACATAGTATCGAACTTATGATTCCATTATTTCATGCATATGTCAATTTCCTAATGCTAAGGCATCACAAATCTATCTTCTAGATATGAAAAAATTACAGAATTATATGGAACCTTCGGAGTTTATTAAGTTTACTGAAGGGTATTTTAGATCTAGGCGATCAGAAAACTTTTTTTCTGGCATTGCAGCTGACCAGACTGTTGATCAGACTTCGATGAAAGAAATGAGCGTTGAAGGAGGCCCATTCAAACGTGGTGCCACTGAAAGTACAGTGTATAAGAGGATCAGAGGAGTTATCTACTGTCAAGATATCATTGTAGGCATTGAAAACTTCTGTAATATATCCTTCAGTAAAAACCATCAACATGCTGACTCGACCGATGCTAGAATATAAAGGGGTAGCATTGATGTAAAAGTATTAGTGGACTATCTTAAGCAACACAACCCTTTTCCTGGTATGGATGCAATAATTTCAATCGCTAACGGGATTCATGGTGGCAAAGAAGTTAATTGCTACGATGCATTTGAGGAAGGTTTAAAAACAATCAAGAAAACAGACGGATAAAACATTCGTGACTTAAAACTGTCAAGGAAAAATAAAGTAAATCCCATTGCACTGACGAACAGCAAAATTAAAATTCATGACAATGTTATTCCCATCGATCCAATGCTGCTTTTTCAACGTATTTGTGTTGTCAAAAAACTGATGAATAGTTCAAAGAATAAATGAATTATGAGTTAGCTCCTTATCCACTTGCTTTGTTTGAAGATGGCGAGATGCGGGAGACAAAAAAAATCATCTTTCTACTAATAAATCACAGAAATGTCTTTTGATTTTAAAAGTGTTAAACACATGCATTACGTCGTCATTGATGGTGGGATGTTGTTACGTCGTTGCAAATGGCAACTAGTTTAGACGAAACATTTGGAAGTATTTGTGAGCATTACGGAAGATATCCAAGGAATAATTTTAATAGTAACAAATATGTGGTGTTTGTTGGCTACATGAAAGGCGGTATTAAATCAGCTGAAAGGAATCGTCGTGCTTTGAAACATGAATGTCCAGATGTTTAATTCAATGAAAGTAAGCTCTTGAAAATCGCCCAAGAAAAATTTTTGTCTAATAAAAAAAATAAAAGTCGATCAATTGATATGTTGAGAATTAAATTAGCTGAGAACAATGTTTTTCTCTAGTCAAGCGGACAGTGATGCAGACAAATTAATTGTTGTCGTTACGGAAGATGTAGTATTGACAGCACTGGTAGCTGAAGATCGTGAAATTCATTTCCTGAAACCACCACGAGGAAAGGTTCGACAAAAAGTATTTTCTTCAAAGAGTTTCGACAAACCGTATCGTAAAGAACACATTCATTTGTTGCATGCTTTTACTGGCTGTGATTCCACGTTAGCATTTTTCAACAAAGAAAAAATTACATTCGCAAAAGGTTTTGAAGAGCGTTGTGATTTGCACGAATCAGCAAACGTTTTTAAAAATGCAAAGAAGACGAAAATAAAATGTTGGAAATGGGTATAGCATGTGTGTGTAGTTTATATGGAGCACCTTCAACAGTTCAAGATTTGAATACTTAGATATAACACTTTCATTAAGGCAGCATAAAAAAATAAAGTTGTTAATTTATCATCATTACCTCCCACAGCTAATGCAGCATTTCAACACATAAAACGGGTGTGCTTACAAGTCCAGAATTTACTAGGAAATAGCTTGAAAATTGAAAATTGGGGTTGGACAAATTCAGAAAACAAGATACTGCCAATATCAATAAATCAACCACCTGCCACAGATAATATACTGAAAATGCTGTTTTGTAATTGCAAAAGGGGTGTGGATCTGCTTGTGGTTGTCGCAAGAGTGGATTGGACTGCAGCGTGTCTTGCCTTCAGTGCTGTGGAACCAATTGTCTTAATGTTTCACCAATTATCCATCTGAATGATGAAGAAGAAGTAAATATTTAGTGGCACAAAGGGAAAGGCAAATAGTTAACTAACAATTATTATGTTCTTCTCTTTTAAGTTTGTCTTTAGATATTATCTTCGTTTATCACAGTTTCTGATCTGTAATGCTTTGATTTTCTCTTGCAGCTTCGTCCCACGTGTACCTAAGACAAGACCAATATCTGTTGAATCTCATCATTTAACCTTTTAAAAGTTTAACAAAAGCTAGTTTATGCCATATATGTAAATACGAATTTAAAAAGAAAGAGGTTTTATGTATTTATTTTGTAAAATATGATAAAAGTAACTAAAATTAATATGATAACTTGTAAACTTTAAGTACTTTAAGTAGATAGTTAATAAATCATTAACAAAAAATAGGTTCCTGGAACGTTACAACACGAATTAAAAATTACTAAGATAATTGATCATAATAAGAATATTAGTTTTGACATTTTTAATCAACAAACCTTTTACTGTCCGTGGTTAGCGGAAATGACGTCTCACCGGTGACGCAACACCGGTCTCACCTGACCCACAAATATATCTGTGATGAGACTTTAATTTCTTGGTGATAATGGTAAGTTATACAAATTATTGGTGATAATAGTAAGTTATACAAATTATTGGTGATAATAGTAAGTTATACAAATTATTGGTGATAATAGTAAGTTATACAAATTATTAATATAAGTTTCATCATTAAACACTACAGTGTAATTGTGAACTCAAAAGTTTAACCAAGAAATCAGTGAAACCGCAAAACTTCTAAAGGATTCTAGGGCGAAGTCCTTCCGTTCCACTCAACGGTATATCTAGAAATAAATAGTTAGCTTTATTTTGATGGTCTAGAGATGAATAAGTAGCTTTTTTTTTGATCCTCAATACATATTTTTAGGGGTTGATACGCTGCGAGGAAAAGTCAAAATTCTGAAGACAGAAGACGGATCAATGTATGCCAAGATGCACCTGCAATATGTGCAGCTGAAAGTGGCGACTTTAACGTTGCAAAAACCATATCGTATCCGAAGATTTTATATCTGTCACGTTAAGAAATTATAATTTAACACAATCAGTTGTTATTCACCGTCATTGTCGAGGAAATGATGAGATAAAACTCACGGAAAAGTCCACAGGTGAAGAGAAAGCCATGTGACCAGAGGGGCGGCGTCCGTGGGCGGTTGTCGTCTCGGGTAGAGGGTGGCCAATTTGGAGGCGATGATGAGCTGAGGGGGAAGTGTGCACACTTTAGGGAATCACTGGAATCACTCGTTGTACAGGTGACACAGGTTTCCACTGTTTCCAGTTCCGGGCACTCACGACGGAGACGCGGCGGAAGACGGAGAGACGCGACGGCGGTTAACACAAAAAATACGTTTAATTAACGTCCGAGTAGACACGATTAAGTTTACTTTGATAGAGGTCACTATTGGATTTCGACACTGAGTCTGTAAGGATTTAGAGAGCGGTAAAAGTGTAAAAGTTGAAAAGTTATTGAAATACGGCGCAACGAACGTATTAAACCGAGGAGAGTTCGATGTCAACTGACGCTGATTTGGAGGGGATTAAGGGACGCCATCGCAATGTTTCTTAGGGTGAAAACATAGTGGAGCGGCGAGGCTAGAGTGTAGCGGAGAGCGTAGCTGAGCGGGTAGAAAACAAAGCATGTAGTTAAACGCGCCAAAACATAGTGGAGCGGGGATGGACGCTGGTTCCCGCATCGACCCGCTAGCCTCTCCGCTTGTTAATTCTACCCCGATTTCTTTACCTAGAGGGTTCAGTCGAGCCTAGCTGGTTGAACAGTCAACACCTGTGTTTTCCACCATAGACAAGGAAAAGTTTATTTTAACAGTTCGTGAACGCCGTCCTATTTGGGACAAGGAGCTATCTGAACACCATAATCGATATGTTCTCGACCGTCTCTGGAAGGAAATAAGCAAGGAAAACAGTTGTGAACAGGAACAGGTGAAACAGGTGGTGATATTCCCAAAACTGTTTTCTCTGCCTGTTCACTGGATGGATAGCACATTTTCTTATCCCGCCACTAATGGCAATGATTTTCAGTGCACAGTTTTCAAATAAGATGTCGTCATCACTGTCCGACGCCATTTTGTGGAATGAAAATGTTCTGAAGCCTCTTTGCTCGCCACGTTACCCTCGTCGCTCTACTATATGCGTGTCAAGCTCCGCTACCATCGGGGGTCAAAAAAGCTCTCAGCTACGCTCTCCGCTACACTCTAGCCTCGCCGCTCCACTATATTCACCCTTAGAGGGGTACCCCGAATCCAATCGGATGTTTATATCACGCCACAATTTTTGACCAATGAGATGCGTCCTATATCGGCTGACACAGCTGAGGTTGTTTGTGTACATGTAGGCTTGTGTTTGTGAGAGGCTTACAAATATCTTTCCTAGATCAGATTTAAATACAATTTGACTAAGCAGTTCAAATTGAGAGTAAATTGAGGTTGTTTTATGGAATAACTTTGACAATAAATAAACAGTATACACAATTAATAAATAAATACATAACAGTCATCATAAAAATGTTTTGAAAAAAGAATATTTTAAACTGATTAAAAGACGAAATACAACATATATTTAAATTTTTCTTACAGGATCTTACGAGTTCTAAAAGGCATCTTAAGAAGAAAGATTAAGGATTACGGCATTGTATTCTGCCCTAATTTGTAATTTAAAATTATTTAGGATACAACATAAATTTTAAGCTACATTGAATACTTTACACTAGATCCGAAACGACGGTTGACAATTGAGTAAAACTAAGTATAAATTGTGTAGTAATTTTGAGGTTGTTTATAGTCACTTTTATAAAAAAAAATGTAAATCAATAGGCCTACGTATTATTGTAGCGAGTAAAAACTGTAAAATCTATTAAAAAACAAATACTAAATGCATAATATTTCGAAAACGACTCACAATCTTTAAAATCAGATTTTGGCGTTGCAACCAGCGTGGTACTTTTGCTTTAAATGATGGGTCCCAACTCGGTCTTTGCATTTGAAAAAAACTGGTAACCAATATAGCAGATTCAAGATGGCGGATACATTATTGCGGCTGATAATTAATTACAACTAAGTAATGATATATTTAGTAATAGCCTACGGTTATTCATTACTACTTTTGTGTAAAACTATTATATATTAGCGATATTAGCAATTATTACCGTTCGGAGGAAAAACCTGTAATAACGAGTAAAATACATATTTGAAATAAATAATATTTCGAAAACGAGTCAAAATATTTTTTATCTGACTTCGCCATTGCGATCAGCGTTGAATTTTAGCTTGAAATGCTGGGTCACAACAAAGTCTTTGCATTAAAAAAATGTTGGTAACCAATATGGCGGATCCACGATGGCGGCAGCTGATAATTAATTAAGTAATAATTATTTAGCAATAGCCTAAAGTTTTTCCTTGTTAATGTTACGAAAAAAATTATGAATCAGTACGTATTATCGTTAGGAGAAAAAACCAGTAAAATCTAGTACAATACTTATTTTAAATATATATTATAATATCACGAAAACGAGTAAAAACTTTTGAAATCGGATTTCGCCACCGTTTTAAATTTTATTTTAAGTGATTAAATTTTAAATTATTAAAAAAATAATCTTAAATTAAATTAAGATTAAATTTTAGCTTTAAATGATGGGTCGCAACACCATCTTTGCATTTAAAAAAATACAGTGTGTAAGAAAAGTCCCGGAACGGCTAAATATTTTTTGAACCGAATTGGTTAGAGAAATAAAACTTTACACATTCACTCGTATGAAAAAAATCTACTTTCTGAGGTACTTACCGACTCTTGGTCCCCGATGGGGGACAGCCCACAAGGAGTCGGTACAAAATCTTAAATGTAAGCATAGGTCGATATGCACATCATTTTAAAGGGCTAATCAAGTAGAATTCAATGCCGCAAACCGCACTTCAAAAGGTACATTCGTTACAAAATGGTGGCTGATCAAAAATCTAAAGGAAATACACAGTGTTCGCTCAAAGATTGCTTAAAAATTGTTTACAGACTTATGTCTGAAAGATCTAAACACCGGAATAGTTTGTCAGACCTAAAATCCTAAATTTTAGGGTGCCGTAGAGGATATTACCTCGAAGCGGGGATGGCCCACAAGGAGTCGGTACAAAATCTTAAATGTAAGCACAGGTTGATATGCACATCATTTGAAAGAGCAAATCAAGTAGAGATCAATGCCGCAAACCGCACTTCAAAAGGTTCATTTCTTACAAAATGGCGGCTGATTCAAGTTTTCAACAAACGTTCATAGGTTTATGTTTGGGGGGGGGGGGGGGGTTGGAATAAAAGATTTAATAAATCAAATTGCGTAACAAACCTAAGTCTACGTATTTTTATTGCAAACTTAAATAACCCGCCATTTTTTAACCAATAATCCTTTTAAAATGCGGTTTTGCGGCATTGAATTTTATTTGATTAGACCTTTAAAATGATGTGCATATGGACCCATAGTTACATTTAAGATTTTGCACCGACTCCTCGTGGGCCGTCCCCCATTGGAGCTAACATCCTCTTCGGCATCCTAAAATATAGGCTTTTAGGCCTAATCTTCAATCCCGGAGTTTTGATTCTCCAGACATAGGCTGTGAACAATTTTTCGACGGAATTTAGGCGAAAACTTTGTAAGTGTATTAGATTTTTGATCAGCCGCCATTTTGTAACGAATGGACCTTTTGAAGTACGGTTTGCGGCATTGAACTCTACTTGATTAACCCTTTAAAATGATGTGCATATCGACCTATGCTTACATTTAAGATTTTGTACCGACTCCTTGTGGGCTGTCCCCCACCGGGGCCCAAGAGTCAGTAAACACCTCAGAAAGTAGTTTTTTTTTACATATGAGTGAATGTGCAAAGTTTGATTCCTCAAACCAATTCGGTTCAAAAAATATTAAGCCGTTCTGGGACTTTTTTTACACACTGTATTGTTTGTAACCAACATGGCGGATTCAAGATGACGGCCGAAAATGAAAAAAACATTAAAAATGAAGTTTTTGCCACCCAATGATACATAAAGGTGGTCAGAAATTTTTATTTTGAAAAACATAAGGAAAAATTATTGATAGAAGCAATAAAAGCTCTTTTTAATGGTAATTATGTGATTAATCAAAAGCACATCAAATAAATGGGTAAAGCTTTTCATTTATAGTATAAAAAAGAGAATCCCGCCTCAATCTAAAAAAATTCATTCTGATTTCGTGTATTCCGAGATTTTAACCCCCACGAACTCCACTAAGCAGGCCTAAATGTATTTTGATTTAATGCAATTAAGATTCACGAGTGTACTGAATGTATGTGATAAATTTTAAAATTAAATGTGACAAGATTTTATTTGCCAGGTAATTTAACATCTTGGGCACCTGACCTGAAGATCAATTAGTACATCTGAAACGTATAGGCCTAGTCATATTGACATAAGAAAAGCTGATAGACAGAAAAAGTATGTATCAGAACATAAAAAAATGAGTGTAAATAATTGATATACTACATGAAAATGTTTTATAGTTATGTTAAGACCATAACAATGCCACTGAGTTATGAATAGCAAAAACACACTTATGACATGAGTTTTTGTAATGAGTACGTCTGTAAAAAACATGAAGTGTAGACATGATAAATTACGGAATAAACATCTATTTATTTTTGAACATGGAACAATTTTGGAGTATCACGAGGAAGAAGATTCATTAAAAGATAAAATTTTGATTTCTAATCCTTTATTTCAAGGCCTAATTAAACAATTTTAAAATAAGCTTTAAATAAGATAAGCCTAGCTATCACCAATTTTGTCGCACATTTTATAACATACTTATAAAGATCCTGTTTCATCCCTTTAAGCGAGCGAAACCACTAGTTATAAACTATTAGTGTTTTTATAACTTTTCAGTCAATTCTAATTGCTATTGTGGGGTTTAGTCCCCACATCGCCTACAAGGTAAGTCAAATAAAGATAAATAAGTAGGCCACGAAGAACTGGGAACAAATAAATATAATAAATAAATAAATAAATAAATAAATAAGATTTAATTGTCATTAAGCCAATGTATAGCAATAGACAAAGTCAATATCTTATACGCTAAAGTCCACTATGTACAGATATCTTAAATACTAACAATTGTGGTAGAAAATATCCATGGATAATATCAATATTTACATAGGTAATACACAGTTATTTACTAAGAGAATCGAGCTGATAGAGACGATACACTGTACAGTTACTAAATAACATATTAAACTACTACAATATTACAATTGAAATATTCATCCAGTTTATAAAAAAAATGGATTACAAGATAGCCAGTCATGTAACTTATTATTAAAGACATTTACAGGAAGATTTTGAATTGGTATCGGTAATTTATCGAACAATCTTTTACCAACGGTTTCATAGCTATTTAACGATTTAGATAAACGCTGATATGGGATATAAATGTGACTGTTGAATCTGGTATTGTGGGAGTGAATATTATTTCTACACTGCAACTCAGGTAACTTATTTTTTGTGTAAACTTAAACAGAGTATGTATGAAGATTAATTACTGTAAGTATTTTATGTTGAGAAAACAATGGTTTACAGTGATCCCTACATGAAGCTCCAGTGATAGCCCAGAATAGTTTTTTCTGTAATAATATTATACTATTTACATGGCAAGAGTAGCCCATAAGTAGTGGCAAAGTGGCGTTTCTGGGCCAAAACGCATTTATCAAAAGTGACAGCTACATCCGGTCTGGTGACGTCTTACTGACATAAAATCAATCCATACATGATAATACTTTGAAAGAATGCAAAGTATGAGGACTTAACATAAGTATCAGGGACACATTTCCTAAGGCTTCTTAACAAGAAGATAACCCTAGACTACTACTAATAAAAGATATATGCTGTTCCCAGGACAACCTTGGGGTCAACAACCACTTCCAAAAACACTAGTTGGTGGATTTACTATTAATGTATTAGGTCTATTACATTTTATGCTAAAATGCAGCTCTGTGTTCAGTATACTATAAGGGCTGCGTTTAGGCCTATCATAGCCCTGTGGCTTTGGGCCTACGACCAAGTCTCAGCATGGTTATCTAAAGATCTGGTCAGTACTGGCCGTTTCCCTGGTCCGGCTCTAGAGCTACATGAACTTTATTTACATATCTTAACCTATCTTTCATGACCCTGAAAACAGTTTTTCCTAACATGTTAAAGTATTGACCATGGCTGTATTGAATTCCCTATCACATGAGCTAGTTTTGATCAAGGACACATTCAGAAAGTTGTTACATATAGATGTGTACCTTGCATCAGCTGAGTCAACCTCTTTGTTGACACATGATTCCATTATAAGATCGTGCCTCCTCGGAATATCCACAACAATCACGTTTGTGTGCGACAGTTTGGCAAGCATTCTCTTCAAAGTGGATGTAGCAACGTATGTCTGTTTGCAAGAGACGCCGTTGGCCTCCAATCAGATGTACAAAGTCCTTGCAATCGGTTTTACAATCCCTTAAACACTATAGCCTAGACTCTTGCATGGGTCACTAAGAATTGAAGATAAATTTCGCCCGTAGCTGTCAGAAAATATCTTGAGAGACTTTGGATACCTTTGTTTTCTAATTTTGTGATATGTCCTTATTATACTGGTCTTGAAGGATTTAGGCCTAGTTACGTGTCCTTTGTTTCTTGATTGAATACAAATAGCAGTGTCAGTTGGAATGAGCCCCTTACTTTCGCTTTGATCTCAAGCGTACTTGAGTTTATTTCTTCGAGTGGTTGAAACCTATAATATAAAGGAGGGAAATCAGATTCTTTGAAGTGCCTTAAGTTTCTTCCACAATGTTTCTATGTGTTTTTTTTTTTTGCTCACTGACTCCCACCCCCTTCCATTAGTCATGACTTCAGAAGGCCTATTGATGTCTTCAGGCCTAGGCCTATTCAAAGATTCATTAGTTTGGAATATCTGATAACTTACTTTTCCTAGTCGCACAGGCTGGACAAATCCTCATCGAATTTTCCGCTGGAATGTCGTCTTCAGCGATGTTACCGCACTTAAAATGCCAAACCGAACCGAAAAGATGACCAAACTGGAGGAATTTTAAAACTTTGCAAAGATTGTTCTAAAACGTTGTCATTTGATATTTCTTCCTAGAACGGTCTGGTGGATGGGAAAATAAAATCTTTTCTCCGTATCTGTCAACCTGTAATAGATTCTTTGTTGTTCTGTTTTCAATAATCACTCCCTCAATCCCAACAATTTCAGCCAACCTATTTGTAAGATAGGTTAGCTCGTAGGCTTTTTGAAACAACACCCTACATCTTTTTATTAACTTATTAAAGGATGCAATAAGAATGTCTTGGGAAATGCTGCCTGATGGGTGGCCTCCTTTGTTCGATGAACATTTCCTGACAAAGGGCCTAGCTATAATCTCTGAAACATTTCTTATGGTATCTCAACACTTTGGCCAATAATTCTTCTACTGATTCACACGTACAAACTCTAGTGAAAACTTGGTCACACTTTCTTTTAGCCGATAAAAGGAATTTTCCTGCCGCGGGTTTTTCACATAGAATAAACAATATTTTGTCTTTCCTCGTACTCTTTTGTAAGCAACTAACACATACATTTCGTCCGTATCATGACTAATTCTGCGCCCGGAAAACCGAAGGTCAGGGTAAGTATGATTTTCACCACCATTATCTTCATCGTGACTGGAAAAGGTTTGACAGCCTCTCTTCTTCTGATTTTTTTGTCTTCACTTACGGCATGTAGTTTGCAAGGCAGGATCTGGGATTGTTGCTCTTCATTTGGACGATAAAGAGATGTGAAACGTTTAGAAACATTGTCTTTTCGACGCTCAGCTGCATTTTTTACGGTTAGACATGTACTAGCTTTTGGGTGAAGAACGAGATCATTTGGTTTGTTACAAAATACACGTAATACTTTATCTTCCGAATATTTTCTCTTAAAAGGAATAACGGGTGTATCAAAAGAAAAGATCAAAACAAAATTATTATTCTTTTAAACACATTTACAACTATTTGAACACATCATTGTACGCACATTGCACTAACCTAAAATCAAACGTAAACAAATTATCAGCTGTTAATATTTAAATTTCTATTGTAATTAATTGTTATTTAGCAGGTCAATGAATAATCTGGGTTTGGCAGTTTCAGATCGTTAGTAAGAATTTTAAAACATTGGCCAAGCCATAATGCCAATACAAGCCTCCACAAATAGATTTAATACTAACTTGTCGTGTTGTCTGTAGTAATGTCCGTGCATCTCTCGGCAGATCCAATGTTGTATTGTTTTTAAGTAATACCAAGAGGGAAGAGAGTACATTGTGATTAGTTTTATATTTAATTTCCCTTCCAGACTAATCTCTTTTGAACAGGCTGTTCGTTTCTTTTGTTTCAGAAGGTTCACCGTGTCCAAATGACATGATAGAGCAGAGAGTGGGCTAGGACTACTTGGCAATTTTCGTCCGATATCTTTTAAAATTGGTAGGAAAGTTCTCTTCTATGATCTCATGGGTACTTAAGTCGAAAAAAATAATCGGAGCACCACCCTATTTGTGAGGAGGGGTTAATGACCCTAATTTAGGGTTACATATAAAGCTGAGTCTTGCTCTTTTAGAATAAGAATAGAATAAGAATAAGAATTCTTACCCCGATCTTTACCTCTTCTGTACCCCGATCGCTTAGATCGTCGAAGTCCTTTGAAGGTCAACCACACCTTTGCCTGAGAATTTTGGGTCCGAACTGGTATTTTTTTTATTTTCAGTCAGCCAATCTTGATTATTTTGTAAAAAACAGCCTGGTTTGGACGATGCCTCAGTCCATTTTTGTTTGAAATTAAACTTGAACATTTTCAAATAATGCTTTATACTCCTTATTTCTGACGAGGCACATCGCATCATGTCTGCCAATTGAGTCTCTAGGAACTCAAATTTTTCGTTTACGTTACCGTTTGAACGGTTCATAATTTCTAAGAGTTTGTTCCTTTCTATATGTGTGAAGTCTGCAGGTAGTACTGAAAAAAATATTCATTGTAAACTTTGCAGTTTGCTAAAATATTAATAGCTAACTTGAATTCGAAAAAATCGAAATGGCGGAAGTACGCAGAAAGGTTTATTATAAAAACCGATAAAGGACTCTTTTACCTTTAAAATTACCTACACATCATAGAGGAACTCGGAGACCCCATGAAGAAAAAGCCTTCAGAGGTATTCTATATGCTAATAAATTAATGTAAAAAAAATCTATTTTCATTTTATGTGAATACTTCCCGAAAATGTAATAAAATGACCAAAATAGAATTAATGGATTTCATTTATTTTGTTCGACCATTATTAGTTTGTTTCAAGTGAATACACTGCCCAAAGTACTTATCTTCAGCAAACATTTAGCAAAAATTCAGCAAAAATTTAGCTACAATATTAATAGCTAACTTAAAGAAAAAATTAAATGGCGGAACGATGCGGAAGGACTGACTAAGGTTCGGAAAGATTACGATGCGGAAGGTTTTATTAAGAGAAATGATAAAGGACTCGTTTAGCTATAAAATGACCTATAAATTATAGGATAACCTTGGATAACTCATTAAGAAAAAGCTTTACAAAGATTTCGAGTATGCCAATTAATCAATGTTAGTAAATATTTCACCTTTCATGTCAGATGAACACCGTAGAAATTGCTATACAATGGCCAAAACATATTATATAGATTATTCTTACTTGATTCGTCCATTTTTCGTAGGGTTCAATCGTATATATTGTCCAAAACTCAACTTATTCAAGATGTTATCGAACAAGCTTAACTTTCGATTAAGCTAAGTTAAGGAGCAATCAAGCAGGATTGCATTGAAAGTGCACTGGCTACGGGTGGTGCGCTGTGTTGTCAGTGCTAGTTTTTTGTTTTAATCTTTAGTCAAGAGATTATAAAAAAAAATGATTATAGAACACCACATCACTGAAACTTTTGGTTTCCGTGTAGAAAAAATGAATTTTTTTATTCATGAATAAAAACTTTATAAAATGATGCATTTCTGTTTTTGATGCTTTACTGTCAACTAAAAGTACAATTGTGCAATAATTTTCATTTAATTGATTTAAGCCAGACTCTAACCAATTAAATCAAATATAAAAAATATACTATGACCACAAATCAAAAGTTTCATGAACGTCCCTCGGAAATATATCTGTAATATTCCACAGTCATGAGTTTGAAATATTACAAACCTACGTTGCAAAAACCTGAGAGGTTAATTTTGTTATGTTATGTATTTGCAACCTTGCAATGTTTCTGAAACGTAACTGGCACTTTGTGTGCTGTGTGGGAACATTACCAGTCAGGGGCGTGCCGACGGGGGGGGACGAGCGGGACCGGACCCCCCCCCCAGAGCTAATTTTTTTATAAAAAAATAAAAAACTATAAATATTTCGTACAATATTTATTATTTAATGCCTCATTTATAGATATTTTATGGCATTTCTGTTCAATTCCCACGTCATTCCTTTCGATATGGCCAGGAATATTGAACACTTAAGGCACCTTAGACACCGATGATACGGACACGATGTCTCTGACTTTTATTCTATTCAGGCAACCGTCTGTTGTCTTTACGAACAAAACTTATGGTATGATACTGGTGTTCATCGTATATGCGGATTGCAATCTAAAAGGGATGCAGCGATGCAGGAAACTGTTCTTTGACTTTGCGGCAAGAAATATCGTGTTGTTTCTGTAACGGCAAATCTTGGCCGTGACATCGTGTCCGTGACACCGGTGTGTAAAGCTCCATTTAATAATATTGGTTGGTTTTCGAGTTGCATGTCAAGGACAAGAAAATACATCGTGTCCACAGGGCCGTCCAAAAATTACATCATCGATTTTTGACCCCCCTCCTTACAATCATCTTACTGTCAAAATCTGCCTGACACCTGCCATTCAAAAATGACGTCATAGGGTACAAACTCCTAAAACAATACTAGTCTTTGGGAAAGCCCAATTAAAGAGTTCTTCTATTGATTTGTCAAAACCACTAAATTAAGTTTTAAACTCATTTCAGCTAATTTGATGTCAATCAACGATTCAAACCAGATCTTTTTGAACTTTGTAGAACTACATTTGCTATAGAGATAGACGCTGACGCTGCCTGCAAATCCAAAAACATATTTATCATTGCACTTACTGTAGCTTAGTTCTGACCTGAAGCTAAAACGACCATTTTAACGGATATTGTAAAAATCGAGGACATACTTTCCAATCCGTTTTTCTTTGGCTTAATGAATTAACATGCATAGAATGTTTACAATATTCCTTTCTAAATTGGTATTAAAACATAATTTGGAAAATGACGACATCCCAGCGTTTACCCTCTCCCCATGCACATCATCCTACCGTCATTTCCATTTTGGACCCCTCCCCCAATTTTCAGATGACGTAATTTATGGACGGCCCCCAATTAGTTTCTGGTTTGACCCCCCCCCCCCAGGGCAAAATCCTGGGCACGCCACTGTTACCAGTAAGGTAATATTTAACTATAAAATATTATTAAAATTTCCTCTATGTTTTCTTGGCTGGAGGGTATTTTTACATAAAAGGAGCAAGCGTGATTTTCCAGTTAAAAAAAAATCCAGCACAAGTATGGCTTCAAATGAATTATTCGTACGAGCCTCCTTTAATAGTTTTACATACTGTTAAATCCTTGGATGTCTAATATTATTTAACGAGGAATGATATAAAATTAATGAAAAGATGTAAATTCATTTTATTTGTACATTGGTATTTTGTAAAGTAATAGAATGTAAACATACAATGGTAACAAATATAACATCTGATTATAATTAGAACTGTCATAATAAATGGCACAGACTGAAGGACACAACAGATTCTTCCCCACTAGGAAAGTTCATGGACTATATCTCTGAGGAGGTTTTCTATTTCTTGCTGTCTTACGAGGTGGTTGAATTGCCGGTTGATTAGGCAAGATTGGTTGATCACTTGAAGGAACCTGAGGCAATATTATAATGTCTGAGTTTTCGATCTTGGTTACTTTCCTCGATTCTTCGGATCTAGTGATAGGCAATTCTTTAGGTCTTGTGAGATTTATTGATTTATTTTCTTTGGGAATAATCTCTGGAACACTCGTCCGTTTGAGCTGGTTGATATGTTTCTTTGAGATGTAACCAGTATCAAGTTTCACTTGGTAGTGCAAATTACCAAGTCTTGTTATTATTTTACCAAATTTCCATTTTTCTCCCATACGCACAAGGACTCTATCTTCTTTGTTGAATGAACGAGGTACTGAAGAATAATCCATACATTTACTCACATGAGTCGTTGGTCTTAAAGTGTCCAATTTTGTACGTATTTCTCGATTGAGGTACAATTCAGCTGGTGACTTCCCACATTGTAGAGGAGTAGAGCGGTAACGGAATAGAATTTCCCTTACTTTTTTGGCAATTGAAGATGTTTGTTCTTCTAAATTCTTTTTCAAAGCTGATTTGATGATTTGAACATACCGCTCCGCCAGGCCATTTGTCGCTGGATGCCCAGGCGCTGAAAATTTCTGAATTATACATGCTTGTTTACAAAATTCTTGAAATTCATTACTTGTAAAAATGGTTGCGTTGTCAGAAACTAATACCGCCGGATAACCATGACTGGAAAATATATCTTGAAGGAATTCAATTGTTTGTGCTGTTGTAGGAGCAGATCTTGTAATCCGTACTTCAGGCCATTTTGATTTGGCGTCAACAAGAACAAAGAAATGATGACCATGAAAGGGACCTGCATAATCCATGTGAACCCGTTCAAAATTTGTGTTGGGTATTTCCCAGGAATGAGTTATTTTGGCTGGTTGTTTTTGGTTTATGGAACATGGTATAGAAGAACGGACAATGTGTTCAATTTCTTTGTCGATTCCAGGCCAGTAACAGTATTTACGGGCGAGCCGTTTCATTCTCACAATTCCAACATGAGTTGAATGAAGTTCTTGCAAAACTTGTGGTCTCAGGGATACTGGTATGTAAACTCGTTCTCCCCTAAAGATGACTCCTTGATTAATTGAATATATAGGATCATTAGTCCCGTTCTTAAGTTGTTGAAGAATTTCCTTCATTGTGGGGTCATGAATAGTTTCTTGCGCTATTGATTTACTTGATATGTCTATGGAAGAGATTTGCATAATGGACATCTGTTCAATTTCTTCTACTTCCTGATTGAGTGCAGTGTCGATCCCTGTATGGTTTCCTGGAATTGTTGATCTTGATAGATAGTCAACGTTATTGTGGTCGGAAGCTTTTCTGTGTCTGATGCTGTATTCAAACCCTCTGAGAAATACTGCATATCGTAGGAGTCGACCTGCAGTCATGGGTGGTACGTTGTTCGGGTGAAAAATCCGAGTCAGTGGTTGATTGTCAGTGACCAGATCAAACTTGCGTCCATACAGATACGGAAAGAATTTATTCACTGCAAAAACAATCGCAAGAGCTTCCCTGTCTAATTGACTGTATTGGCTTTCTGCTTTTGTTAGGAAACGAGATGCAAAAGCAATAGGACGTTCAGTTCCATCAATATTGTGAGATAGAACACCAGCAATGCCGTAGGGACTAGCGTCACATGCCAATGATAGTGGAAGGTCAGGATTATACGGAATCAATACTCGATCAGAAGCAATTTCTTGTTTGATTTTTATGAAGGCATCTTCACATTCTTTGTTCCAGCAAAACTTCCTGTTTTTGATAAGGAGTTGACGTAATGGGTATGTCAGGGTAGAAGCTGAGGGTATAAACTTTGAATAGTAGGTTACTAGTCCCAAAAACTTACGCACATCGTCAACGGATTTTGGTGGTTCAGTATCGAGGATAGCTGAAACCTTGGCTGGAGACTTTGAGACTTTGTTATGTTCGATAACGAATCCTAAGTAAGTTATACTTTTTTGAAAGAACAGACACTTTTTCCGGTTTATGTGAAGATGGTTTGTTTTGAGTCGCTCGAGACAAGAGCAGAGACGGTTGTAACATTCTTCAAGAGAGGAGCCATAAACAATAATATCGTCAAAGTAAGTACTCACACCCGGTAAATCCCCTAATAACTGTTCAATGATTTGATTGAATATACTCGGGGCGGTTTTGATACCAAAAGATAGCCGGTTGACCCTGTAAGTACCCTTGTGTGTTGAAATAGCTTGAAGTTGAGCACTCTCATCATCAACAGGAACATGAAGGTACGCCTTATATAAATCTAAGGTACAGAAGTATTGAGCATTTCTTAATTTGTGGATATTCTTATCTATTCTTGGAATTGGATAGTGTGCGTCATATAGTTGAGGATTTACTGTTGTCTTATAATCAGCACATAACCGTAACGAACCATCGGACTTGGGAACTACAATAAGTGGGGATCCCCAATCACTTAAATCGGTTTTGGTTATGATGTTATCTTTTTCTAACCTATCTAACTCTTTCCCTACCTGGTCACGAAGTGCAAAAGGAAGAGGTCTTGGTTTAAGAAAAACTGGTCTTGCTTGAGGTCGTAATCGAAGATTAGTGGAAAGATTGGGGATGCAACCAATAGTAGGAGTAAGTATATCTGAATAAGTAGTTTCAATTTTATGGATGAGTTCATCTACGTTACTTGTAATTGTATTTATTTTATTTTCACCCTGGGATGTTTCATCAATTTTGTTCAAATTGATATTGAAATGCCTTATCCATGTACGACCTAACAAGGCGTTATATCCGTCAGGAACGACAAACAGTTGTGCGGTGGATGAAATACCATTAATCTCTGCACGTAAAGAAACTGTTCCTAAAGGTGAAAATATTTCCCTGGTATACGATCGAAATTTCACAGTTGTTGGTTTTAGTGATTCTATTGGTATACACAAGCGATCAAAGTCTGCTTTCGGAATCAGCGTATGAGCTGACCCTGAGTCGACTTCAAATACCTGTGAATGGCCATTAATAAAAACAGTTGTTGTAAATTTATCAGTATCTAATACATGTGTGTCATTTATTTTCCCTATTTGTCCTATTCCGTAAAGATCAATTAGTTCAGTTTCAGCAACTTGATCGTCTTGTAGACATTGAATTGAATCTGAATCATTTTGATGAGATAAAAGAGACTTGATACATACTTTGGCAATGTGACCGTTTCTATTACATAGTTTACAACGTACCTGAGACCATTGTAGTCTGCAGTCGGTGGATCTGTGGTTATTTTTGCCGCATCGGAGGCAAACATCTTGCAATCCAAGCTCAGTGAGATTGATATGTCGTCTGGGTCGATTATTCACGCACTCTCTGCGAGGTGTATAGTTCTGATTGGAAGGTGTTGAGCGCCTGTTATTCTTCTCTGGATCGTGTTGTCTTCGAGTTTTAATAGCTATTTTGTTTATGTCTACATCGTCTGAGGATTGTTGAATGGAAAATCCATTGATTGTTTGATTGTCGATTTTAGAGGCTTCAATAGCCAACGCTTTGTTTACTGCCGAGTCAAAAGTGAGATCTTTATGTTGGAGAAGGTTTTCTCTGATTGACGAGTCCCTAATACCCCTGATATATTGGGCTCTAAGAATTAAATCAGAGATTGGGGCCCTACATGCAGAACAGGTCAATTTGCATGAAGTTATTTGTTTTCTAAGGGCAGTGACATAATCTGAGATTGATTCATTCGTGTTTTGAACCCTAGATAAGAGTTTATGTTGCTCAATTATTTCATTTTGTTTAGGGTAATGGTTTTCTAATAAGATTGTCATTTCATCATAAGTTTTATCAGTAACACTCCTAGGTGAAGAAAGGGTGCAAAGCAAGTCATATGTTGAAGGCCCTATACTGTTAAGAAAAATTTGGGCACAAACATTTTTGTCATTGAAAACATTTTTGAGTTTTAAATAATTCTCAAATCTTTCTTTGTACTGATGAAAACTTTCTTTGGTACTGTCAAACTGTTCAAAATTAGAAACCAAAAGAATGTTGTTTCTAGGTTGTTGTAACATACCTTGAAATGCAGTCGTGATAGTTTGCATAAACTGATTAAATTGTTCTGGATCCATTTTTATTTTACCTTTTTATCGTCGCCAGTGTTAAATCCTTGGATGTCTAATATTATTTAACAAGGAATGATATAAAATTAATGAAAAGATGTAAATTCATTTTTCGTTATACTGCTTCAAAAACAGATGTTTTTAATGCATGTTTTCCGGACCTAAATACACTCTTTTTATTCCTAGGAATTAAAAGCTGATGTACTCGATACCAGCTGACTCTTTATAGTCCTAGGACTATAAAAGTCAAAAAGTGCCGAGTATGTCGTAATAATAATACAATATTCATTCGATTACAAATAATCGAAACATTCATCGTTATTATCGAAACATTCATTGTTGTCAGTTTAATCAATTTGTGAAACTCGCTCATTTCACCAATCGATTATTACACGCGTTCGATACGTCGATAGTTGTTCATTGTTGTCAGTCTACCCTAACACAAATGAAACAGACAATCAGCTGATTGCTTCAAATAGCAAGAACAAGACGGTGGCATCTTTTGAAGGCATCTTTAAAGTTAAACAAGCTGTAACATTTTGGTTTTCTTAAGTAGTTTACGTATTGTATTGAGCAATATAACGAAAAATATAGTTCATCACACGGACCTAAAGCTGCTTTTCGTTACTCGGTCATTTTTCAACCTCGGCTTACAGCCTCGGTTGTAAAACTTGACCTTGTACGAAAAGCGTCACTTTAGGTCCTTGTAATGAAATATACTATTATTTGTACATTGGTATTTTGTAAAGTAATAGAATGTAAACATACAATGATAACAAATATAACATCTGATTATAATTAGAACTGTCATAATAAATGGCACAGACTGAAGGACACAACACATACTCTTCTGTTGTGTCAATATTTTCTGTAAGCCTCTTAAAACAACTTGTCGGATGGCGGATGGCCAAAAAACAGCTGGATGGGTTCTTTAACGTGACTCATGGGAGCTTGATTACTTTTCTAAAACATTGTTTTCCTTCTGTTAACGAGTGCAATAAAATTTATAAATCTGATGATTATTTAAGCTGAATAGTTGTGAAATCTAATCCGCCTTGTTGAGACCCTTATGCCTTCTTAATTATTGAGAAGTGCCCAAAGTTCCTGTCACACTGACAGTGCAACATCATTCAGCCCATACATCATACATCACTGATGCCCCCCATCAACGTTTAACAAAACACAACACCGCATTCTCGTATGCAAAACTCGTTCCGGCCGCAATGTTTTCGCACTCAGCTTCGCGCCACGACACGCTAATTGCAGGGAACAGCTGAGTTGGGGTAATCAATTTCAATTCGCGGTCCCGCCAAAGTCGCCGCCGCGGCGGTAGTAGCCCGCGTCGCCGCCGGCAGCGCCAGTGTCGCGACGCCGCCGCCAGTCTTGTGCCGGCCGCCGCCGCGAGCGGTCTCTGAGCGTGCGTGAGTGAATCATCGTCCGCGCGACGCGCGACATCGTGCGCGAACGCCGCGAGTTCCTTTTTTGTAAGTTACGTTTTTTAAATCATGCAATTTTGGCGTCACAAATATTTAGGTACTCGATGTTTGTAAAAATATGATTTTAATTTATTTGTGTTTTGAGGGGAAATTCTACCTCAGTGCATTTGTTAATTCTTCCAACCCCTTTCCGCATTACAATAATTGTGGAAGAAATCTGCTCGTTTTACTTATGACTTTTTATGTAATATGGCTAGTTTGAGCTTATATGTTTTGGAAAATCAAAGATAGAAAATAATGGAGGTAGTAAAATTTAAGTAGTTAATTGGAATTTTACGAAAATTAAAAAGTAATTCATAATGAAGTAAGTTTTAGTAGGCCTATGCCACCACCATGACCAGTAACATTTCTTAGAAAAGAGAGTGCAATGTGTATTGAAAATGTATACCTCAAATGTCCATCTTTATTTTCGAATTTTCAGAACTATCGTGTTTTAACTTCATTTGTTATTATTGTAGGGCATGTAAATTTAAAAACCTTTCAGTAATATCGGTTATTTAAACGCATTTTGATTTTTCTCACATAGTCCTAATATTTAATGTTAAGAGTAGAAAAACAAGTAAAATTTCTGCTCTTACAAAGATAATTTCACTCAATATTTAAGATAAAAGAGTAAAGAATTACAATAATTGAAAATCCTTACATTAACCAAAGTACCTTTAATTAAATCACATACGAGAATTGATGTTTCAGCTGTAACAACTGCGATTCCCATGTTAGCGAAGGAATTAACATCAATAACAACAAATGTAATGAGGATTGAAAACCTCCGTCAATTGATGTTTCAGCTGTAACAACACTGGTTTGGTGACAGTTGCAGTGCAGTGTTGATTGATTTTGAACTACAGAAATTCAAACCTGGCCTTATTTGAATTTTATTTTTAACCTTTAATATTGTTTTAATAAAAATGTATGTTTGATTATAATATTGTAATTTTCGTAGTCAGTTAAAAAATATGCTTACAAATTTTATTTGTTGAAAATATCTAAAAAAAAGTCATAAAATATGTATTATAGGTACTTAAGAAATATTTTGTAGAAAAGTTGCATTTTGTTGAAAATGTACTGATTGCCATAAAACTAACAAGAGATATTAGATTCCCTTTATGAATTAGACAATGATTATTTAAGAGTTTAGAAAAGTTGATTAATATTAAGGTGTTGATATTTTCCAAAATAAATGAAGGCATCCACACATAGTAGGGTGAAATGTGTTAATTTAAGAGGTAAACAATTTACCCAGGTATGGATTTTTTGCAATTAACTATGCCGCTGCAGCTTCAGTATGATCTTAATTGAAAAACTGTCAGGTTCAGACAAACCACCGTGTTTGGTTCCCTCTCACGATTGAAAACCGATTCTTCGACGTTATTTGTAAATTGTTTTTAGAAGAGTATCGGTAGTTTCCAGTACCGATTCACGAAGCGTTCATAATTTAATGTTTAAGTTGTCGTTTTATAATAAGTAAATAAATAATTTAAACCTAAGTATTGGGATCCAACAAGATAAATTTTGAGTGAGACGTTCCGCTTCTAGAACTTGAACTAGGCGAGCTAACTTGAATAAAAATATTCGTTTTTCACAAACTTTCGGACTTGTTTCTAGTTAACGTAATTGTGGGGTTCTCATTAATTTAACGAATTAACTAGGTCAGATAACTTCAGATAATTTCCAGATAAAAAGTTAGTTAACCAGCAAAGCGTTATTTTCATCATTTAAAGAACTATATTTATGCTTTATACTTAACAGTTTATCTATAGTGGAATAGTCTCTGAAGCACATACTATCTAAGAAAAGTTATAAATTACCCGCTAATCTGCCTAGTGATCCTGGTATTAGCAAAAAAATACAACTGGTTTCGAACCACTAAAGGCTTCATTTTCAAGTTACAACAACAAGCTACAACATTTTCTCCACATTATTCGTTGAAAAGTCGTCATAGTCCTCACATACGAAACACGCACACATTAAAATTTTAAATAAGAAAACACTGACCAGCACATTGTACACGTGTGTTACCGGCAGAAGAATCAAGGCTCACTTTTCCCTCCTTTTCCTCATCGCGGATGTAATAGCCGTACGTTTCTATCAGCGTTTCTATCTCCTCCATATGCGTTTCTATTACGTACTCGTTTGTTGTGATCGCCAGTTTTTTTTGTATTTTTAAATGTTTAACTTTTACGTGTTCTGTGTGTTTTTAAGGACTATAACGACTCTACTTATGCGAAGAAGATGTTCTAGCTTGATTAAGTAACTTGGAAATGAATCCTTTTGTGGTTCGAAACCAGTGATGGTTATTTGCCGCTGCCAGAATTTACCTTTTGATTGTCATAAGAATTCTCAATATTAAGGATTTAGTTTTCCGCGTTGCCTGCGTCAAATACATTACTAATATTTCCGGTCCATTAAGGATGTACATTATGAAACAAGTAACCATGTTAAACATTACGGCAACGATGTTACCTGTAGAGCCTATTCCAAATAAAAGAACGAATATTTTTTCTAACCGTTTCCCACAGCCTTCACATACATAGCAAGATATAGGATTAATATTGATTTAATTGGTACATATAAACCCTGTAAACCAATATATCATGAGTAAAGAACGGGTTTCATGTGTCAAAACGGGCATTGAACAGCGGTGTGGGGTACGGCTCAATTAGTCTTTTAATTAAAGGGCCCTCCAGAGGAGGGTCGGCGGGTCGCTGGTGACACTGTACACTGAGCCGTGGCGTTGTCAACTAAACGGCTTGACACTGTACACTGAGCCGTGGCATTGTCAACTAAACGGCTTGACAATGTACGCTGAGCCGTGGCATTGTCACCAAAACGGCATGTCACCATACATTGAGCCGTGGCATTGTCAACTAAACGGCATGAGTGGCGTTGTCATCTAAACGGTTTGGTTGCTCCGAAAACCGGCATTCCTTGCGGGGTTTCCGAAAATAGGCGAAAAAGGAAATAACTGAGGATTTGTTTTATACATACACAAAATCAAATCGATTGAGCGTTTATCTTTTTAATCATTTTCAAACAAGTCTCCTGCTGAATTTTTTTTAAATGACGATTGGAATTGCAGTTTTTCGCTTGTTTTGGGGACTATCTAGATTGAGGAGCATTGTCTTTAAGACTACTTAAGCCTCGGAAGGATTCCTTTCTGCAGATGTATTTCTATTAGGTATTTTATCCATTCAACAGCTTGCATGAAATCATCTCAAAACTGTAACGAATTAATTCTTAATTTATAAATAATTTATCAAAAGATATATTATAAACTACCTAATCTCTCGTAGGCTATAATATTTGTCTAACGTCCATTTAACGTGTATACGCACTTCTGATGCAAAACAAACACAGCCAAACTAATAATACACTTATGGAGAAGCACAAACCCCTACTTCAAATGCAGTGGAAACTCTGTTAACAGTCACCCTTGGGACCAAGAGTGTGGCGGTTAAGAGAATAAATGGATAACAGATATTTCATTATAAACCTGTAAAGTAAGTGTAGATTTAAAATATTTTGGAAGAAATTATACCATGTGTAATTGGATTATTCATATTTATTATTATATTACAAACATAAAAGCGTAAAACAGAACTGTTATACTGTAAGCTGTACATGTTCAATGTTTTACGGCTTCTATTACGACACATTAAACGTACTGTAGCGGTGACGGATACAGAGGGCGACGGCTGATCAGGCTCTACGAGCCAAATACTGCAAAAGCCATTCTTAAGATTTTTCGGAATGGTGTATTTTTTTCAGCGGAGGTACGCTGATTTTCTGCCTTTGAAACTACAAATTATTCTCTTAAGTACATCAATGCTTCGGCGTTAAACATTTCAGGAATATTGCACTTTTAGTTCCGGTGTATGGTTACATCGGCACTGCCTTCCTTAGAAAGTCCCGACCATGAACGACGGCAGTGGGTGGCTTATCAGTCGGACGACGTGTAGACATTGTGGGTGTCGAAACCGAACTCACGTTGGGACTCGTAATTTTCACATATTTTGTAATAAATAACAGGAGGTAAGTTAGTTATTTCAATACATAATAATTTATTAAGAGCGAAGTAAAAACTGCGAAGTAAAACAAGTTTCGTGGGTCCACCCTAAATCTTTGCCGGGTGAAGCTTGGCCGCTCATTGGTTATTGATGGTTTATGTCAGATTTGACTGATTGAGGGCGCCACCCACCTTCGGGCCCGGGAGTTGTCAAATATCATCGACTATACTCGGTCATCTTTCGGTTTAACACCGAGCCCTAAACCTTCAGTTTAATCCCGGTTTAACACCCTAAAATTAAGGTTAGTAAATAGTTGAGTGTTTTTACGATTGATTATATTTTAATTTTCATCATACAGTTCATTCGTATAAATACAATAAAAAATATGGTCACCATGTTTTAAATTTAATTCGATTGGATAGTTATTCTCTACAATTTGTAATTAAGTTTAATTTTTGCTGTGGGTTCGCTTTGTCAATTTTAAATTTTGCTTTTTTCGCCTTCATAAAATAGGAAAATGAGTTTGTCACCCACTTATTAGTTATTGCAAACTAATTTCTTTCTGAGTTCAGAGAAATGCTAAGAAAGTGTCATATGTTTTACGATTGAGCAAAGCTCATGTTACAAAGCCGACGTGTTACTCAGTATGCGCTTACGTGACAGCAATCTTGGCCCAGATCAAAAGCATAATTAACTTGTTGGAAATATTTGCATACAAGTGAGAAGCTTGAGCGTACTCACCCTCGCCCAATAACTCCCCACCCGGCATCCATCCAACAACCAATCATCGACCCTCATCGAACACAACGTTAGCCCTCTTCCAACAAAATTTTCCTTTTTCGCTCCTCCAACAAGAGAGATTTTAGTTAGCAACCAGCTGATAACCCCGGCTTTGCCCGGGAGATTATTTTTTCTTATTGTATTCTAGTCTTTTCTTTTTGCTGTATTCTGTTTGTAACCATAGAAGCTAGAAATAGCTACCATTCGAAATAATGGTAACCTTAGCAACAATTCAAAGCACTCCCAAAATCCTTGACATAGGTCACTTTCGGACGATCCTGTGCCTTAGTCCTTTAAGATATCGAAACCAAACCACCATAGTGCACATCATGAGATTTCAAGCTTTAATTTGACACCAAGATCAAGTGTCTACGACTTGTAGTTTTGGCTGTAGCCCGAAATATACCAACACACAACTCTTCTTTTATATATATATATATATATATATATATATATTGATATTGATTACTAATTACTAATTACTAATTTGTTTTAAAAGTTTACATTTGACTCTGCATCAGCTTGGGTAACCAGTGATCAGTCCTTAACCAGATCAAAAGCACAATCAACTTATTCGAAATATTTGCATTATTTAGTCAGCTTCCGTATAATACCTTTCCCTCAAAACGTCCACATATCAGTAAAGGGCTTTATTAGCATACATCCAGTGTAATTCAGTGAAGAGTGACTCATGATTACCCTGATTTAATGACATAGATGCGCAAATTAGTTTGGAATAGTTTTTTCAACTGAATTCACCGAGAAATGTTCAACCTTTTGTGACTGAAGTAGTATTTTGCTCTTTTTTCTGTTTTTGTAAGGTCGTGTCTGTGTCAGTGAATGTCGTTTGAGAGCGGGAGTGGTGCCTGTGCGTTTGCGTGTGTGCGTGCAAGTCCCAGTTTAGACTTACACAGTCACGCGGGTTCACTTTTAGATCACACCTGACTGTTAATTAATTATCGACTGCAAACAAACGAAGACATTGTTTCTTTGAGTCACATCTGAAATGCTGCGAATTCCTTTGATTCTGTGTTTTAACTAGCCTCTTTTAAATTTCCAGATATTTGTCAATTTTTTTTGTTTGAGGAATTCTTTCGAATCCGAAAGAATTGCGTTGAAAATTGTATATGAATTCATACTGGAGTAAAACCAACAAACAAATATTAGTTTATGACGAGCTTAACGAGCAAAAGATCATATTCATCATATCAGATTAAAAAATAGCCACAATCAATTTAATAACTGTGTTTTTTATATTTCAATTCGTGTAGTTCTTAATAAAATAACAAGCGAAGCCCCCAAGGAATAGTTTTTAATTTTAATAGAAAATATTCCAAAGGTTAAGATGATATCTTCAACTGTAGCGTTAAATATTATTTTTAGATTACTCCCACATTATCTTTCTGCCTTTGATAAATGAAGCAATTATAATAATGTAGTTCTGAGACCACCGGCCTTCCTTTACTTTTTGATCACATTTCAACTATTTTACAGATACCCAGAGAAATTTAGGCTCATAACTTGTGTTCGTATGGGCTTTTTTAAACAAAAAATAATATCCTAAATTCTTAAAACTCTGTGAAAAGGGAGATTTACAAACTCAATACAAATAATGAAACTATTGAATTCGTATTTTCGAACTTATCTTATTCTGATAAATCAATACGAAATTACGTTCCCTTTAATTAAAAAAAAACTAATCCAGCCGCATTCATAGTTTCAGTTTCACTGTACAGAGTGGGCCAAACATTACAGGGACAGTTCGAAAACGTTATTTCTCGCTCGTTAAAAGTGCTGGAGGGTTCGTTTTTGCGGCAAATAACACCTTAGCTTTTGCGAAGGTTTTAGGTACCTTTGTGCTTTTTAAGTACATATTTAAATAAAATAAGGATCTTACATTTTTAGACAACGTTGATTTTATTGGCCATCATGATAGTATTAATCTAAATGAAAAAAATTATCTGATCTAGATTGAATATCACAGGAATACGATTTCAAGTGTTTATAGACTAGGAAATGACACCATCTCGACAAACACTCTTTACAATTCGTAAGAGACAAACGCGGCAACGTTGTGAAAAAGTAAAATATAACTATAGAAAAATATTCGCTAAAACAGAGGCATGATAATCCCCTTGAAAAATTGTGATTCAAACCAGTAATCCTAAATGGCAATATACAAACAAGAATTTGCAGCAATAAATAACCCTCCAACATAAAATGATCGAGAAATTATATTTTGGAATTGCCCATCTGTTTTCTTGGACACCCGGCAACAGTCGAACTAAATCGTAAGCAAGAAACTAAAACGAACCAAACAACCGTGTATAACAACGAAGCCATCATGCTGTGGTGATTAGTGTTAACCGTGGCAAAGCCGGTGTGAGCGCGCGGGTGTCGGGCTGATAACACAGTCTCTCACGCCAGGCCGGGCATGGCTGCGACCCGCTGATTGTGGTTGGAAGGAAACAGACGTTTCCAAGTCGAACAGGAAACTAAGTGATTGATTTCGGAAGAGCCGAATAGTTTATTACGTTACTAGACCGGTAAGTACTGTTTTACCGGACGATCATGATAGTTCCCGCGCGAGCCAGAGGTGAGTGCGAGATTTACATGCGAAAAAATACTCGCGGGAATTCATAAAAAAATATTACGTATTCTTTGCTTAAACCATTACGTTTCTTAATTTTTCTAACCTAACCTAACCTACAATGAACAAACATTTGCTACTACTACCAGAGCAGCCACTACTTTCCTCTGAATGAACCAATAAACATGCATTGAACGTCAGTTTTCTGCGATCAGATGATTGTTTTGATTGTTTAATTCCGTTATTTCCGTTTCCTAGTGCACGGTAAATTTACTGAGCACTCCACGCTAAATTTACCATGCAGTTATCGGCAAAGAGTAACTTTCCAGCCAAAAGTAAGGCACAGAAAACATATGAAATATTTTTAGAGCCGTATCTACTAACTGCCTCTTCCTCAGATCGTAATTAATGTTTGGCATCGGTTCTGTCGTCTTACTCAAACTGCGTTCTCTGGTAATCTGGTTCTGGCAAAAACTGTTCCACTTCTAGGGATATTACTAGAATTTCTTCTTCGGTAAATAAAATCAAATACAAAACCCGTCAATAAATACACCAGGTATTGAGGTATTCCTTCCGCACGACTGTCTCCACGAGGGTGCGGGAAAGACGCGCGTATTCGCCGCTCGTGGCGGCACGTATCTGCTTCTACGCGATCGAGCGGAAACAGCTGATAATGGACGCCACTTCCCGCCAATTCCTACCTCAACCTGCTCAGTGTCGCCAACTGGCGAAACTCATATAATTTATAACTCCAATATTTATGTCTAGAAATACATGTAAGCGTTTTGAAACGAGTATTACTTCTATTCACCACAATGAACATTTTCTTTCAGGAAATTTATCATATTTGTCAAGTTTCAACTTATTTATTCAGCCATTATGTGGAACAATAGGCTATGTAAATAAAAGAGGAGACGTAAATGCACACAAAGTGCAGTTTCCCTATTTACTCGTGTTTCCGTTAATTTTAAATATCACTCTGCTGGTCGTAGAAATTGTTTAAAAAGCTACAATTTGTACGGCTCTTATTTAATCCTTCTCGATTTTTGTTCGTTATACTTATCTTTACAGTTTTTATAGTCATGTGAAAATAACGACATATTTAAATTCATTAACCGCAATTCGACAATTTACCAGATCGGAACTTTGAATCGCCCATAGATTTGAAAGCAGTTAAACGCTGATCGAAAAATAACCTAGTGCAGGATGAAGCTACGTAATACTCTCAGGTTTAACGCTTGGCAGGGCGATAGACTGACGCTGACTTAGACTAATGAAAATGCGCGACCACGGCACCAACACCAAGGGCGCGCACACACACGCTGTTTGTTTTCATTTACCATATATTTGTTTCTAGTTAATGAACCATTCGGTTAATGAAGATCTTGAGTTTAACAGTATTCAAATAGCAATTTATATTTACTTATTTTTTATTGTGTTTTTAATTTTATTCCCATAAACAGTCCAGTATTTAATTGTTGTTCTTGTTTTCCTAACTTTACTATGTTTTTTACTCATATTTAGGCCCAAGTCTTCTCGCCTGATCGCTTTTTCTAAAATACCATCGAACCTCCTGAATTTTTCATAGTTGCATTATAGCATTTGTATTGGAAACTGTATGATGTGGAAATTGTTCCGTATACAATGACTAGGGCCAAAAAGGATTAAAGGACACGTATTGCACAAAAATAATTGTGTTGAAAAAGGTAGAATTATTCATCAGAACCAACTTACATTATCTTATTTAAAAATTAGCTGAGACAAATCCTCTGAACTTAGTTAAAAGAGAATACTCACGTTTTGGCTACTTCTTCAGGAACATCACCAATAGAGGCAGTTAGTTATTTAATAAAAAATCGTTATTAAATCTTGTGAAAATGGATTTTTTTTAGTTTTTGTATTGTAACCTCAAATATGAAATATGGTCTTCTAACTTTATTTACTCGGTCTTGGTGAAATACGGTCTTTGCCTTTTAATGGAACTATTACTTTAGTGAATACAAGTGGTTACTGTCAATAATTCCGATTAATAAACACGCTTATTCTAACTTGGTCACCTGAGCATTATGTTTCTGCTAATACGTCCCGTTAAAATTGGCATTAATGTTTCATAAGAGAGTTATTAATGTATCGGAATTTTTACATCGAATGATTATATAATTTAGACGTCTACTAAATAAAAGCTAAAAAGCCTGGTTTTATGAACAAAAGTACTCGGATGTTATATAGTCTCGTTAGTAGCTGATAATAAATAATGTTTATTCGGTATTTTGTCCTACTATTTTCGCTAAAAACGTTCCTAAAATATATAACATTATATTTTCATTTTCGATCGAACTCTGCACGAGTTAGCACAACTTGCAAGTAAAAGGTGGCATAAAAATCAATCGTCCAACCTGCCACACCTGGGGGGGATGGCATTACTCTCTCTGCGAGGATCATTTATATAAGTTTGGACTTGATGATGATAAGTGTGGCCGGATAATAGTTTGTCTTGTAAACCATCTCTTATTTTCATTATCTTGTGAGTAGACATCGCCTCCGTATTTTAAGTGCTGTGATGCTTAATGCCAAAGGTCATTCAAAACCGAATAAAAAAACAAGGTTAACAAAGATCTCTCCTGGTTCACATAAATGTCATATTTTAAAAGTTGGCGTAATTACATTAAAATATCTTTATACTGGATATGAACAACTGGTGCAGATTTTTTATCTTTCCGATTTCAATAACAATCACACTCACAAATTTGCTAAAGAAGATAAATTAAAATACGATGTCATAACTTCAATTCTATTATTTGCTTGTAGGAATTGTTTTATTTTTATCATATATGATTTCACTTACATTACATCACTTTGTCTTATTTTTTCCAACATTTTGTATTATAGTTGTTTTTCTTAGATATTCATAATATATTCCTGTTACAATTTATTTTTCTTGTTATCATCAATTTTTTATTTATTAGCGTTTTTATTACTTTTTAAGACATCTATCTCCATTTTTCTATTATAGATGTCATTATTGCACCTTTTTTAAGTTTCTTAGCTTGGTTGTATGATCTAATTTCGTTATTAATCTTACTTGACTTAATCCATAGCCATTTTCCATCATGAGTTACTCAGTTGTTCAGCATTTCTACTTAGCTTCGATAATAATTTTTCTTTGCACATTATCGATAGTAAATTTGTATGTACTTTTCGTGCCAAATCGTTTGTTACTGATTTATCACAAATTTATGTCACTCTTGTTGCTGGACTATTCTAAATGGTACTTTTTGCCATCTAGATAAGATATGTTTTGTTCTCTTTTATCTGTTATGTAAAATGAGTATGCTGCATGTGGAATGAATAAATAAATACAAACTACATTGAAATCAGTAATCCCTTTTTCCTATGGGTATCAACCGTCATGTTGCTCAAATTTTACTAGCAAATAGCGCAAAATGTATTTTGAAAGTTTAAGTTTTATTGAATCAACGTAGAGGGTGTTTATAAAAAACCTGATCGATTTTAACTTTGTCTCACTCATTCCGTGTTAGAGGTAGAAACCTCTAGTTTTCATTATTTGTTAGGGAAACTCAAAAAGTTTTATAATCAGCTGTTTTTATTAGCAGTACCTTCTTACATTGTTGTGTGATAAACAAAAACAAATAAGTAACATTTTACGATGGATCCTCGAGTGAAGACGCAGTGTGTCGAGTGGTTAATAGAAACTAAGTCTCCTCTTGCTGTTCAGCGTAGATTTAGGAGATTTAAAGGAAATCCTCCTTCAAAGAACACGATAAAAGCATGGTATGAGAAGTTCATGACCCATGGGAGCATACATCACAGAAAAGGCAATGGTCGTCCAAGGGTAAGTGAAGAAAATGTTCAAAGAATTCATCAATCATTTCTTAATAATCCGAGGCAATCAACAAGATCTGCAGCTCGAGAGTTGAATATTAAGCATTCCACTCTACACAAAGTGTTGAGTTTTGCATTTTCGGTCTTATAAGTTACAGATAAGTTCAAAAGATTACGCGACAAGACTGGGCCAGATGCAGAGAATTTGCAGTTACAATGCTCGACCGTTAAGAAACTGACAATAATTTCTTAAATCGGATATTTTTTTCTGATGAAGCTACGTTTCATGTATCAGGGAAGGTGAACAGACACAATGTCAGGATATGGGGATCTGAGAATCCTCATTTTCAGCAGGAGCATACTAGGGATAGTGAGAAGGTGAATGTTTGGTGCGCCTTATCTTGCAACAGATTGATCGGCCCTTTCTTTTTTGCCGAAAGAAATATCAATGGGACCATTTTCGTGGATATGTTGGAAAACTTTGCCATTCCACAGTTTGAAAATGAGCAACCAAACATGATGTTACAACTAGATGGCGCTCCACCTCATTGGAGACGGTTTGTTCGTGACTGTCTCGACGAACATTTCCCAAATCGTTGGATTGGCCGTGACGGACCCATACCTTGGCAACCAAGGTCGCCAGACATTACCACATGTGATTTTTTTGTTTGGGGGTTTGTAAAAGATCGTGTCTACTCCAACAAAGTCAACAGCCTGGAAGAAATGAAGCAAAAGATCAGAGAAGCATTTGATGAAATTGATGTTCCGATGTTGCGGTGAGTTTGGGCAGATCTCGAACACAGACTTGATTATTTAAGAGCTAATAATAGAAAACATGTAGAAATAAGATAGTGTGAATGTGTCATTGTAAACTTAAGAAAATTGTCTTTAATTTAACATTAATTTTAAAAAATTGTGATAAAAAATAAAAGAGCTATGACTGTTTAAAATCGATCAGTTTTTTTATAAACACCCTGTATAATTAACTGGATGGTTACAAAAAAATGTTCAAACTGCTCCCAGAACGTGGCGTAGTAGGGGAGTTATTAGGCTTATTCTTACAGCCTATTTTTACGTATCATTTTCTTCAACCCTGCTGTCAATTTTCGTGCGACGTACTATTATATTGATTACTTCTCGTTACCATACACGCGTTGGACATTGTATTTACATTTTTAGTTGTGTGTCCTAAACAAACAGCCCGGTATGGAAGTAATGAAAACATTGGTTATTCACCGCCTCTACTTGCCCCTCCCCCCGTTACCCCCCTCCCCCTCCCTGCGATGCAACTTTCATCTGTCGCAGTTCGATTGCGCTGATCCACTACCCCCGTTGTAGTTTGGAGTTAACTACGATTCTGATTATATTACTTCGGAAATTTATGTTTGAGGGACCTCATTGGACAATTATTTCAGGACTTAAGTAGGAAGAAAGAATTTAAACCACCCCACCCCTGATAAGGCAAACCCTCTCTTTTATTAATCGAAATATCTTCGAAACTATAATGACTACTTTACAAGAATAACTTTAATATTATAGTTTGTATATAATTTTTAGTTAAAACATCATAAATATTTAAAATAACTGTAAATATGTGGTTCAATGGTCAGCATGGCGTCTTAATTTTTATTGTTAGTCTATGAGGTTGGGTATTATAGTCTAGGAGGCTTCCAATGTATTATAGGTTTTTTTCTTATTAAACAAAAACTACACTACAAAAATAATGTAAATATATTAACTACTGTACCTTTCATTTTTATACCTTTTTTTAACAAACAAATAAAATTACCTTATCCATTCACTAGTCTTCGAAAGACGACATATTTCGTTCCTTAGAACATCATTCTTATGAGTACGCAGTCATATTAATCAATTGAGGCAAGTCAGTTCATTTAATGAAATTTTGTCACAGTCACAATAATAAAAAGCTGACATGATGCTAATATGGTTAAAACGTTAAATCTGGAGTATGCTGGCCAGCACTATTTCACTACCACTCAGTTTAACAAGTTTTTAACGACTTAGCATCTTGAAAACTTTTTATTATTGTGACTCTGACAACATTTTATTGAATCAGTTGACTTGCCACGATTTAACAATATATATTGATTAATGTGGATGCATAGTGGATGCATAAGACGTGATGATGTTAAAACGAAATACATCATTTTTCGATTACTGGTGTTTCGATAAGGTAGTTTTATTTATTTGTCATTTCATTCAATCAAGGGTCATTGTGATTACTATACCTTTTTTAATTCCCTTCTCAAATTAATCTGGGACTTATCTGATTTTACCGAATCTTAATCCCTGAAAAACTCTCATGCTTACCCTATACGGATTTCAATTCACTATCTGAACGAGTCGATAACCTATTAGCTTTAAACAAATGGCAACAGTAGGAACCCGTTTGTGTTTCATCGTACCCGATATATTATCCGTGCAACGCTTAATTGGAAGCGGGCAAAGCGCATTTGATCTGCTGAAATATTGCCGCCGCGACCGCGACAGGTGCATTGTTTGACTGCATATGCAAAGCGGCTATCGGACATCAGTCCTGCTTACTTATATTTCAGTACATTTCCCCTATTAGCGAATTTTCCCTCTATTAGCGAATTTCCCTTACACAGTATTAGTGAATTGCACCTATGTCAGCGAATTCCCCCTATAGGGTAGAAGCTGTTACTGTAGTACTCATGGTAAGACCTAAGCCCGAGACCATGATAACTTTTCATTTTGGGTCCCCAATAGAAAAAAAAACACCATTCGTTCATTTTCATACACATAAATATATTATATGTATGAAATATGTATGAATCTTTTATGTGTCTTACAGCATGACGGCTCGCGTAAAAATGGTCCGATATTAATTAAATCTGGCACGATCGTATAAGTAGTAATTATTCGGATGAATTCTTAAACCAGCACAATCTGGCCACCGGAAGGGGGCGTAAAGGGGAATAAACCCCCCAAAAATGGGGTTTTTTGAGTATTTTACATAGAAAAATAAAATAAATTTAATTTTTGTTAGCACCATTGAATTCAATTTGAAAAAAAACAATTTAGTGCAGGGAATCTTTGCTCTCTGCCCATTGGTTACCGAGTTCTTGAAAAAGATAAATGTTCCCTCATGGAAACACCTTGCGGGGGGGGGTTTACCTTATGGGAAATAAATAAAATTCTCCATATTCCTTATTTCTCAACATAGAAACCGTAGTAAAACTTGGTTTGTGGCTTCATCTAGATGAGATCTATAGTCTAAAATTTCGAGATTTCGATTTTTGTGGCAGCAAACCTGTGTAATCATTCCCCACGTTATTCTTATGGGAAATTAAAAAAATGTCCTGTCTTCCTTAATTTTTTACGTATTTTAATAAAACTTGTTTTTTGGCTTCTTTTAGTTCATACCTACTTATTATTTTATTAAAACCCCTCAGTTTTAACATACCTGTTGCAGCAGACCTGCATACTCATCCCCATTTTATTCTTATGAAGCTTACAAAAACATATAACATCTCTCTTTCTTCGGTTAAAATATGTTCTTTTGCATTTGAAATTCGCTGAGTATGCAGGTCTGCAACTGGGGTTATTTTAGTTTACACTATTTGTCCAATGTCAATAAGTACCGTAACATAGTTCATGGCACACTTTAGTAGGACATTGAAATGGAACTGAAAATCTGAAAACTAGTCGATTTTTTTCAATACATGACACTTTGCCCTGAAAAGAAAAGTTGTTAGACATTCATTATTTTATTGGAGTTTCGAGATTCCTCCTAACCTGCTCTAAATGCTGTGTCACACTTGGCTACTTAATAGCAGCTACCTAGTAGCAGCTACTGAAATAGCAGCTACTAAAAACCTGTCACACTTGATTTCAGTAGCATCTATCCATTAGCTGCTACTGCCAATGGCTTTTTTGAAAAGTTGTCTCTGCTCCGGGTAAAATGTCTGGGGCTTAAACGTTACCTTCCCCAGTATGATGAAATTTGTTTTGTATTTAATTTTTTTTAAATTCTATACTAAATTTAAATATAATTTATTTAATTATTTTTTTTATTTCATTATTGATACCTAGTCAGGTTCCAAAGACACGGATATTTCCTATACAAGTTCAAAAAAATTAAGTACGTTTCCCCCATCCCACATTGGATCACTCATTTTCACAGAAATAATGCAAAATTCACAAGAATCAACATAGATGCAAGTAGCCGCTAGTCTGCTATCGGAGCTGTCACACTGGGCGACAGGTCGCTACCTAAAGCTGCTAGTTGGTCACGTGACCCACTAGCGCAGGTTAGTAGCAAGGAAAATTGGACATGTTCAACTTTCCGTGCTAGTAAAATTTCACTAGCGTGCTACTTTTAGTAGCTGCAACTGCCTATGTCACATTGGCTAAGCTAGTAGCTGCTACTTCGCTAGCTGCTAGTAAAATAGCGTAGTGTGACATGGCCTTAAGTTTATTGTTGGTCTCAGCCCTCTAAATGTCTTGGTTTCTTTGCCATTTAAAAAAGCATGATCCAAACTTAATATTATAATATTTAAATACATAACTCTCAATCTTATGCCATTACCATAACTCTGTAGAATATGATTATTTTTAATTTACGAATCTTTGTCACATTCATTTTTTCAACGCTATACTAAAAATAAGATAAATAAAATAATACATCAAATTATTGACATTTTGATCCGACTATTAGTTGCCACCTTGTACATCTCTCCCAACAACTCTCGCAAAGTTGGAGGTGGCCGGGGCGGGTGGGGGTTCCTTTTAGGGAAACCTCAGATGTATTTGACCAGGTTGCATCATTCACACCGCTTCAAGTGCTGTTTTAACTTAATTATGACCGGTCCCTATAATTAAAAAAATTATAAAATTTACTTGGCGTATTTTTTTGCATTGTGCCGCAGTCAATCATATATCACAACTGATACGAAACGCGCATCTTCCCTGTTTCCCTACTTTTAGACCCCCTCAAGCTCCCAAAAAGGGTAAAATAAATCATTAAAATTTGACATTAGAACTCCTAAAACAAATTAAATTTTAATCTTTATTTTAAAATTAAAATGTGATATTATGTAAACGATTTCCTAATTTTGTTTTCGGTGTAAAATAATTTCCATAAAGGGTTAGGTCAGACCTAACGCCAAAAATAATTTTTTATAACATCCGTGGATGTTCATACAGCATATAATTGTTGCGCGGTTAGTACAAGAATTATTTTGTAAATTCCTACTTTTCCCCTTTCTATCAAATTACTCTAATGGACTGAACGCCGTTCCAGTACCTCCATGTTTAAACTACATAAAACAAGCAATTAATAACTGACATGCGGGAGAAGCGTTTGCAATGGCTCTTGCCTGTTTCTTAATACATAAAATGTACATTTTCATTAAATAATACTTTTTTTTGTGTTCAGTTTTTGCATGTGCCAACTTATATAATGAAGCATTTTCAACTCATTAACAAACTGGACTAAGCTACTATTGATTATTGGGCTATCAATTAATAAATAATCTAGCATATTAATCACCTGATCTTTGTCAATAACACAGCTTTCCCAATCATCCATCATACACTCATACTTCATTTATACGCCTTAAAATAATCCATACTGGTGGTAGGCGTCTTACCTGGACATGTAACCTAAGGTAACATGTAATATTGTTTATTCATTAACATATCTGTTTGTAATTGGTTCTTAGTTATACTAGTTATGTTATAGGAATCAACTTTGTATTTGTACCTAATGTCACAATGTTAATAAAGAATTAAAACTATTATCTATATTTTAGCCCCTGAGCTTTGAGATCAATAATGTAAGAAAAATTACTTACTTGAAGTCCGTCAACAGCTCAACATAAAATCAACATGTTCAGAACATATTTATTTATTTTCATTAAAGAAATGTTATTAACACTGAACACATAAAATTTGATTAATGAAAGAAGGCCGAGATCATCCTCAGACGTTGAGGCGGGACTGTTGTACAGCAGGTGCACCTAATGGGTGGATCTCCTGCGGCCAGTTGGGTGGACATAGGGGGCACGACACCACACAGAGGGCCTCCTTGCACGTGGGGAGCTGCGTAAGACTGGCATCTCGTGTACTATTGCGTGTTCCGCAACGTCGTTTCCCCCTCGGACACGTCTGTCTCGTCCAAGTCCTGTGCCCGCTCCCGTTGAGGACGAGGGAGTTTCTGTGGCTTCGACCAGTTCCTCTGTGGCCGCCATGCACGGGAGCTCAATGGGAGCTATTAGCGAATTTTCCCTCTATTAGCGAATTTCCCTTATATTAGTGAATTGCACCTATATTAGCGAATTTTCCCTCTATTAGCGAATTTCCCTTATATTAGTGAATTGCACCTATATCAGCGAATTTCCCCTATAGGGTAGAATCTGTTACTGTAGTACTCATGGTAAGACCTAAGCCCGAGACCATGATAACTTTTCATTTTGAGCCCCCGATAGAAAAAAAAAACACCATTCGTTCATTTTCATACATATAAAGATATCTATATGTATGAATCTTTTGTGTCTTACAGCATGACGGCTCGCGTAAAAATGGTCCGATATTAATTAAATGTGGCACGATCGTATAAGTAGTAATTATTCGGATGAGTTCTTAAACCAGCGCAATCTGGCCATCGGGAGGGGGCGTAGAGGGGAATAAACCCCCGAAAAAAGGGGTTTTTGAGTAGGCTATTTTACGTAGAAAAATAAAATAAATCCAGTTTTTGTTAGCACCATTGAATTCAGATTGAAAAAAAAACAATTTAGTATCGGGAATCATTGCTCTCTGCACACTGGTTACCGAGATCTTAAAAAAGATAAATGTTCCCTTATGGGAAGTAAATAAAATTCTCCATATTCCTTATTTCTCAACAAACCGTAGTAAAACTTGGTTTGTGGCTTCATCTAAATGAGATCTAATGTATATTAATCTAAAATCTTCGATATTTCAATTTTTGTGGCAGCAAACCTGTGTAATCATTCCCCTCGTTATTCTTATGGGAAATTATAAAAAATGTCATTCTTCCTTAATTTTTTACGTATTTTAATAAAACTTGCTATTCGGCTTCTTCTAGTTCATACCTACTTATTATTTAATTAAAACCCCTCAGTTTTAACATTTCTGTTGCAGGAAACCTGCATACTCATCCCCATTTTATTCTTATTAAGCTTACAAAACATATGAAATCTCGCTTTGATGGGTTAAAATATGTTCTTTTGCATTTGAAATTCGCTGAGTATGCAGGTCTGCTGCAACGGGGGTTATTTTAGTTTACATTATTTGTCCAATGTCAATAAGTACCGTAACATAGTTCATGGCACACTTTAGTAGGACAATGAAATGGAACTGAGAATCTGAAAATTAGTCGATTTTTAAATACACGACACTTTGCCCTGAAAAGAAAAGTTGTTAGACATTCATTATTTAATTGGAGTTTCGAGATTCCTCCTAACCTGCACTAAGTTTATAGTTGGTCTCAGCCCTCTAAATGTCTTGGTTTCTTTGCTATTAAAAAAAAGCATGATCCACACCTAATATTATAATATTTAAATACATAACTCTCAATCTTATGCCATTACCATAACTAGAATATGATTATTTTTAATTTACGAATCTTTGTCACATTCATTTGTTTAATCATTTTTTATATCATTTTTTTATACTAAAAATAAGATAAATAAAATAATACATCAAATTACTGACATTTTGATCCGACTATTAGTTGCCACCTTGTACATCTCTCCCAACAACTCTCGCAAAGTTGGAGGTGGCCGCGGAGGGTCGGGGTTCCTTTTAGGGAAACTTCAGATTTATTTGACCAGGTTGCATCATTCACACGTTGTTTTCCATAAGAAAACTGCGAATTTCTAGGTTTCTTCGAAGTCATAACTCATACTTTTTTACATTTGTTCTACCGCTTCAAGTGCTGTTTTAACTTAATTATGACCGGTCCCTAAAATTAAAAAAATTATAAAATTTACTTTGCGTATTTTTTTGCATTTTGCCGCGGTCAATCATATATCGCAACTGATACGAAACGCGTATCTTCCTTGTTTCCCTACTTTTAGACCCCCCCAAGCTCCCAAAAAGGGTAAAATAAATCATTAAAACTTGACATTAGAACTCCTAAAACAAATTAAATTTTAATCTTTATTTTAAAATGTGATATTATGTAAACGATTTCCTAATTTTGTTTTCGGTGTAAAATAATTTCCACCGTTTAGTTTTAGGTCAGACCTAACGCCAAAAATAATTTTTTATAACATCCGTGGATGTTCATACAGCATATAATTGTTGCGCGGTTAGTACAAGAATTATTTTGTAAATTCCTACTTTTCCCCTTTCTATCAAATTACTCTAATGGACTGAACGCCGTTCCAGTACCTCCATGTTTAAACTACATAAAGCAAGCAATTAATAACATTAACATGCGGGAGAAGCGTTTGCAATGGCTCTTGCCTGTTTCTTAATACATAAAATGTACATTTTCATTAAATAATACTGTTTTTTGTGTTCAGTTTTTTTGCATGTGCCAACTTATATAATGAAGCATTTTCAACTCATTAACAAACTGGACTAAGCTACTATTGATTATTGGGCTATCAATTAATAAATAATCTAGCATATTAATCACCTGATCTTTGTCAATAACACAGCTTTCCCAATCATCCATCATACACTTATACTTCATTTATACGCCTTAAAATAACCCATTCTGGTGGTAGGCGTCTTACCTGGACCTGTAACCTAAGGTAACATGTAATATTGTTTATTCATTAAGATATCTGTTTGTAATTGTTACTTAGTTATACTAGTTATGTTATAGAAATCAACTTTGTATTTGTACCTAATGTCACAATGTTGATAAAGAATTAAAACTATTATCCATATTTTAGCCCCTTAGCTTTCAGATCAATAATGTAAGAAAAATTACTTACTCGAAGTCCGTCAACAGCTCAACATAAAATCAACATGTTCAGAACATATTTATTTATTTTCAATAAAGAAATGTTATTAACACTGAACACATAAAATTTGATTAATAAAAGAAGGCCGAGATCATCCTCAGACGTTGAGGCGGGACTGTTGTACAGCAGGTGCACCTAATGGGTGGATCTCCTGCGGCCAGTTGGGTGGACATAGGGGGCACGACACCACACAGAGGGCCTCCTTGCACGTGGGGAGCTGCGTAAGACTGGCATCTCGTGTACTATTGCGTGTTCCGCAACGTCGTTTCCCCCCTCGGACACGTCTGTCTCGTCCAAGTCCTTTGCCCGCTCCCGTTGAGGACGAGGGAGTTTCTGTGGCTTCGACCAGTTCTTCTGTGGCCGCCATGCACGGGAGCTCAATGGGAGCTATTAGCGAATTTTCCCTCTTTTAGCGAATTTCCCTTATATTAGTGAATTGCACCTATATCAGCGAATTTCCCCTATAGGGTAGAATCTGTTACTGTAGTACTCATGGTAAGACCTAAACCCGAGACCATGATAACCTTTCATTTTGAGCCCCCGATAGAAAAAAAAACACCATTCGTTCATTTTCATACATATAAAGATATCTATATGTATGAATCTTTTGTGTCTTACAGCATGACGGCTCGCGTAAAAATGGTCCGATATTAATTAAATGTGGCACGATCGTATAAGTAGTAATTATTCGGATGAGTTCTTAAACCAGCGCAATCTGGCCATCGGAAGGGGGCGTAAAGGGGAATAATGGGGTTTTTGAGTATTTTATATAGAAAAATAAAATAAATCCAACTTTCGTTAGCACTATTGAATTCAGTTTGAAAAAAAAAAAAAACAATTTAGTATCAGGAATCATTGCTCTCTGCCCATTGGATACCGAGATCCTGAAAAAGATAAATGTTCCCTTATGGGAACACCTGGGGGGGGGTTACCTTATGGGAAATAAATAAAATTCTCCATATTCCTTATTTCTCAACATAGAAACCGTAGTAAAACTTGGTTTGTGGCTTCATCTAGATGAGTTTAAAAGTATATTAGTCTAAAATCTTCGATATTTCGATTTTTGTGGCAGCAAACCTGTGTAATCATTCCCCACGTAATTCTTGTGGGAAATTAAAAAAATGTCATGTCTTCCTTAATATTTTACGTATTTTAATAAAACTTCTTGTTGGGCTTCTTCTAGTTCATACCTACTTATTATTTAATTAAAACCTCTCAGTTTTAACATATCTGTTGCAGCAAACCTGCATACTCATCCCCATTTTATTCTTATGAAGCTTACATAAACATATGAAATCTCGCTTTGTTGGGTTAAAATATGTTCTTTTGCATTTGAAATTCGCTGAGTATGCAGGTCTGCTGCAACTGGGGTTATTTTAGTTTACAGTTATTTTATTTGTCCAATGTCAATAAGTACCGTAACATAGTTCATGGCACACTTTAGTAGGACAATGAAATGGAACTGAGAATCAGAAAATTAGTCGATTTTTTTAATACACGACACTTTGCCCTGAAAAGAAAAGTTGTTAGACATTCATTATTTTATTGGAGTTTCGAGATTCCTCCTAACCTGCACTAAGTTTATAGTTGGTCTAAACCCTCTAAATGTCTTGGTTTCTTTGCCATTTAAAAAAAGCATGATCCACACTTAATATCATAATATTTAAATACATAACTCTCAATCTTACGCCATTACCATAACTCTCTAGAACATGATTATTTTTAATTTACGAATCTTTGTCACATTCATTTTTTTAACGCCATACTAAAAATAATATAAATAAAATAATAAATCAAATTATTGACATCTTGATCCGACTATTAGTTGCCACCTTGTATATCTCTCCCAACAACTCTCGCAAGGTTGGAGGTGGCCGGGGAGGGCCGGGGTTCCTTTTAGGGAAACTTCAGATTTATTTGACCAGGTTGCATCATTCACACGTTGTTTTCCATAAGAAAACTGCGAATTTCTAGGTTTCTTCAAAGTCATAACTCATACTTTTTTACATTTCTTCTACCGCTTCAAGTGCTATTTTAACTTAATTACGACCGGTCTCTCAAATTAAAAAATTACAAAATTTGCGTTTCGAGATTCATTGCATTGTGCCGCGGTCAATCATACTTCACAACTGATAAGATACACTTATCTTTACGTTTTCCCTACTTTTCGACCCCCTCGAGCTACCAAAAAGGTAAAATAATTCACTGAACTTGACATTAGAGCTCCTAAAACAAATTAATTTTAATCTGTATTGTTAAACGTGATATTATGCAAACGATTTCTTAATTTTGTTTTCAGTGTAAAATAATCTCCATAAAGGGTTAGGTCAGACCTAACGCCAAAAATAATTTTTTATAACATCCGTGGATGTTCATACAGCATATAATTGTTGCGCGGTTAGTACAAGAATTATTTTGTAAATTCCTACTTTTCCCCTTTCTATCAAATTACTCTAATGGACTGAACGCCGTTCCAGTATCTCCATGTTTAAACTACATAAAGCAAGCAATTAATAACATTAACATGCGGGAGAAGCGTTTGCAATGGCTCTTGCCTGTTTCTTAATACATAAAATGTACATTTTCATTAAATAATGCTGTTTTTTGTGTTCAGTTTTTTTTGCATGTGCCAACTTATATAATGAAGCATTTTCAACTCATTAACAAACTGGACTAAGCTACTATTGATTATTGGGCTATCAATTAATAAACAAACTAGCATATTAATCACCTGATCTTTGTCAATAACACAGCTTTCCCAATCATCCATCATACACTTATACTTCATTTATACGCCTTAAAATAATCCATACTGGTGGTAGGCGTCTTACCTGGACATGTAACCTAAGGTAACATGTAATATTGTTTATTCATTAACATATCTGTTTGTAATTATTACTTAGTTATACTAGTTATGTTATAGGAATCAACTTTGTATTTGTACCTAATGTCACAATGTTAATAAAGAATTAAAACTATTATCCATATTTTAGCCCCTGAGCTTTGAGATCAATAATGTAAGAAAAATTACTTACTCGAAGTCCGTCAACAGCTCAACATAAAATCAACATGTTCAGAACATATTTATTTATTTTCAATAAAGAAATGTTATTAACACTGAACACATAAAATTTGATTAATAAAAGAAGGCCGAGATCATCCTCAGACGTTGAGGCGGGACTGTTGTACAGCAGGTGCACCTAATGGGTGGATCTCCTGCGGCCAGTTGGGTGGACATAGGGGGCACGACACCACACAGAGGGCTCCTTGCACGTGGGGAGCCGCGTAAGACTGGCATCTCGTGTACTATTGCGTGTTCCGCAACGTCGTTTCCCCCTCGGACACGTCTGTCTCGTCCAAGTCCTGTGCCGCTCCCGTTGAGGACGAGGGACTTTCTGTGGCTTCGACCAGTTCCTCTGTGGCCGCCATGCACGGGAGCTCTATGTATGGGAGCTGCATAAGGCCCCTTTCACACGAGGCCACTAGTGGCCGCCACCGGTGGCCGCCCCAGCTTATACATTGTTTTAAATGGAGGTCTTCAGACTCGGCCACTGCAGTTGCCCGACGGGACACAGTGGCCGAGCAGTGTCTCCTCGCACAACTGCGAGTCGGCCACCGCGGTGGCGGCAACTCGTCGCGGGGCATTGAATGAAATGGGAGCTTTCAGACGTAGCCACCGGTGTCCGCCACTCCCGACTACGAAAGCGCGCGCATTACCTTTTTTTTGGGGTAAACTCAAGCAGTTCACGTGCGGAGGCAGGTACAGTTGTGAAATGATTTTTCTAAACGAGTTTTAATTGTTTATTTGATTTTTTACATGAGTGAACAGAAGAAAAAAAATAAATGGTATCAGAAAACTGACACAATACTTTCTCCCTTAAAGTAAGAAAATCTGCAATAAAATAAAATTAATGTACAATCCCTCCGCAAATACATTAGACAACGTACTGCGTTTACCGCCAAACAAAAATACCAATTAATTAACCCCGCAGCCAGTTGACATAGACTAATAATTCAAAATACTGGATTATTTACTTTTTGAAGCCAAATCTAATGGTTTCAAGTATATTTTATTTAGTAGTCCCATATTTTGTGAAATTTGAAAAATATAAATTTTTTAACACTTCCCATACTATCTTCTAATCCTGAATTTTTACAGACATGCGAGTGGTGTCATTTTATTTGTCATGTTAAGCTCTAAAAACCATACAATTTTTATCAAATTCGTTATAGCCGTTTTTGAGAAATTTGGATTCGCCTGGAGATATCATGGCTTTATACCTACATGCCAAATTTCATGAAAATTGGGCCACTGGTGTGGTCTCAAGCTTTGTTTACATACATCCACACATCCACAGTGTGGATTCCACACACATGGACAGACAGACACCACTCCGCAAACCACGTTTTGGATTCAGGGAGCACTAAAACGAATATTTCCACTAACAACTCAAATTCGAAAATTTTGACGAAAACAATACTTTCTCCAAGTAACCTACTATGTATAGGGGGGGGAGAAAGTAAAAGTGGTAAAAAGGAAGAGGAACATTCGGAATTAGTAAAAAAAAACTTTTTTAGTCGGCACATAGTTCGTCAAACAACGTGTAATAAAGACCATTGTCCTTCCTATTCGTTAGTACTGGATGAACATGGAACAAATCCACCTGCATCTCCGCCTTCTTTTCTTGATTGGTGATGCCAGAAGAATGAGTTATTACTCATCAGCATTTTCTCGACTAAATCGAAGGTGGCTATTGGTGGAGTGGCCTGCTGGTTGCCTGTACCGTCAACTGCAGTTACCCGGGCTGGTAACTGCAGTTCGCAGCTCCCCACGTGCAAGGAGGCCCTCTGTGTGGTGTCGTGCCCCCTATGTCCACCCAACTGGCCGCAGGAGATCCACCCATTAGGTGCACCTGCTGTACAACAGTCCCGCCTCAACGTCTGAGGATGATCTCGGCCTTCTTTTATTAATCAAATTTTATGTGTTCAGTGTTAATAACATTTCTTTATTGAAAATAAATAAATATGTTCTGAACATGTTGATTTTATGTTGAGCTGTTGACTGACTTCGAGTAAGTAATTTTTCTGACATTAAAGAATTAAATATAACTAATAATTTGTGAAATGGTTGTCCGTAGGAAAATGATTAAATAAATAAAACATATACTAGAAAAGGGCGAAGAGTAAGAAACGTATTGCTCAAACGACAATAATCTCATTCCTAGCCAGAAACATTAAAACTCAATAAAAATAGTAATGAGAAGCGAAGTGGGTTTGTGTATTGTCGTCCAGAAAATTCGTGTGGCAATCATGCTAATGGAGTCATTTGTTTCTTAACTTGAATTATAATCATGGCGATGGCGTAACAAGATAACTAGCAGAACCTAGTTACAAATGTAGAATTGGAATGCTCTCTATTTACAGCGAAAAAAGTATGATTTTTGTTTGAGTAAATTGCTAATAACTGTTTCTATATTTATAAACTTTTTTAATTACGTTTAACGCCAAGCACTTATTTCCTTATCAAAACATTAATATTATATCTAGAACTATTTGCTTTAACTGTGTAGCAACATTTAGTAGGAAGCAACATTTTAAAGAAATTAAATCAGCGAATTCCGGAATGAATAGAAAACAGTAAAATTGGAATTAGTAAAAAAACTCGTTATGTTAGTACTACCTAAATAGCAACGTAAGCCGGCAAAGTAAATACTGTACATTTATGTTACACCCTCCCGCGCCGCGCCTCGCTGCCCAACAATCGTTCGTTCGTTAATTGTTCTTTTGATCAAGTCCTCGCGCCATTTTTGTTTTCGTTTGCCCTGTTGGTGTTTGTTTCACGTCTTTTTCGGTTTGCAAAAGTTCATCAAAATAGCGTCAGCCACGCTTTCCTGATAACTTTTACCATCTCGATGTCGTTAGAACATCAAAATCGTCCAGTTTCTTCATTTTGCACGTGGTAAGGGATCCATAATTAAATATTCATATTTTAGAAAAATTTAAGAGTACATTTTTTAATTAATAATTTTGTGAGATCTTCTTGTTTTAGTTAGGAAAGAAGAAAGTATAAGAAGTAACTAAGAAAGGAAAAATAGAAAGGCAATTAATCTCCCTTATCACAAACTTACTTAATCACTTTACTTTTAATTTAATCGGTTGCCATTAATTTTACTTGAACTAAGTCAAATCGATAACTAATAATATTGAAGTTAATTGGAATAAATCGTCTCAATACTTGCTTTAGTAGTGACCGATTGATAAACGCTAATTGGTTTTAAATGATGGCACCTTTCAAACTGTTCAGAACTTTAACCGTCCTTCCGAAACAATCATAAACCGATTAGTTTTGCTCTTGGGCAAATTTAAGGAGTAGTTAAGGTCTCTCAGTCAGTCTCTAATTTTTTTAGTAATTTTATTCAGTCATTCTACTATCAGTCAAGCTTCATAATTCTCCCATTTGATCGTCTGGTTGCTGTAGACCAACATCACTTGACTTTAAACGTATGTTAACATCGTACAATTTAATGTCAACGTAGATTATCACATCAATATCGAGTTGTTAGAATCTCGTAATTTTGTAACGTTTTCAACGGCAACCATCCTAACCCAGGACTTTTACCAGACTATCGAACAGAGTTGTAAAATGTTTCAAATTCAGTTTAAATGTACCCTGTAGTGCAAACTCTGAAAACATATATATCTTTCACGAAATTTCATCCAATTGCGAGTGCATATAGGTCAGTGATTCAACTAACGGCAGAACCTTTATGACAGTTCCGCGTCGTAACAAAATACTAATTAATGAACAATCATAGTTATTTCTGTGGAGTAAACGGACCATTTCGTTCCTTTACAAGGCTCGAGCGCTATTTCTCTGGTGTTGTGTCCCGAACATAAAATGTTATTACCTTCGCTGTAACGTAGGTTGGACAGGACCGAAGTCAAACATTGAACTAACCCTAAAATGACGACTGGCCGTAACATGCGCGGTAGCGAAGGTCGTTTACACATTTCCCTGAGTAGTGAAGCCAATGTTATCGTACGACGTGTAAGGTCTAAAAGTTCTCTTTAAAAAATATTTTAAAACAAAAATTAACATTTTGTTTTTGTTATCAAATATTTAAAAATAAGTTTTACAAAAAACATGGATACTGTTAATTAAATTTGAATTAGATTTTTATGTAATTACAAACTGTAACTGTCCTGAAATGGTTAACATTATGAGTTAATATCGCAACGAATACGGTTAGGTTTTATAGCAAAGATGTTAATTATAAAATTATGTATGAAAATATTACTTTATGAATGCCGTTCGAAATATTGTTGTCAAGCCTTTTGAGCTTTCCCTGTCAATTGGCCAATAGGAAGCAATGCTGATCATCTGATGAGATTATTTTAGAGCTGTGAATCAAGACCTTGGGCTTCACAGGCGTCGTCAGAATCCGCGGAAACAATTAGACATAAATTAGTGCTTCGCAGTGTCTCGATAGCTCCAGTGCTCGATATCAATCCGCATGCCGTGGCTAGTTGAAATTGCAGCAAACATAATTTAACTCGTTGGATCAAGTCAATGCTTTCCCCTTGTTATTTCAGCGGAAACTTGCGTAACTGAAAAAAAATCGTAGCCGTCTTTCCGTTATTTGCTTTGCCGAAGCCAGGCTTAGAGGCATGTACAACTACCTTTCCTTTAATTGCCTTTGTACTTATTTTCCTTCTTAGACTACCATCCGATCGTCACTTCGGGTCTGCCACTTTTTCTGCAGCTTGCATAATAGGTGTAATAGCCCGCGAAAAATTAAAGGAATCTTCTTACTCTAATCAAGAATAGGCATACAAATGTTTAGCTAAAATATTTACAAAAAACCTTTTTATGGATATCTTACTACCTAAATCACTTTAGACAATTTTATGCTCCACCGTAAGGAAGGACATTTTCAGTGCGGACAAAGCGACAATATCCGTTTGATTTCCAAGTTCTTATAAAAACCTCAACCTGTTTCCACAAAGAGTTTTACAAAGAGTTCCATAAATCTTGAAGACAGACACGAAAATGAAGAAAGTTCTCGGTAATATCGAACTGATATGGACATAAAAACCCCTCTTCCCTTGTCCCTCTTGTATTGACTGTTTGCAAAGGTAACTCACTTTCTCGCGTAAATTTCACTTAATATTTGAAATATTCCAAACCATATACATATTTTTCCAGCACATTTTTGAAACTTTTTGTTTATTTTTTAATTTTAAATCTGTTTTTTATTACTATTTATTCCAGTCTACTACACTAATTATATTTTTATATTAGTGTAATACACATACAGGGTTGGGCAAAAATCTGGAATATATAAAATAACTTTTATATTATTTTGAAGAAAGTGATGAAACTTTACAGTTGTGTATCTAGTACAAATAGGAATATTTTGACGTTTTTTCTCAGTTTTTCGCACGATGAGGGGACGGCCCACGCTGGAAGTCTTGAAATGCTTAAACGTAAGCATACCTCGAGTTATATCTCATTTTAAAGGTCCTAATTAGTAGATCACAACAGCGCAAACCGCGCCTCAAAAGGTTGATCCAATCAGAAGTTGCAGCCCCTCAAAGATTTTAATATTGGCCATTAAACTCAAGGCTAAAATAAAATCTAAAATCAAAATCTTCGAGGAGCTGTAACATCTGATTGGATCAACCTTTTGAGGCGCGGTTTGCGCTATTATGATCTACTAATTAAGACCTTTAAAATGAGGTATAACTCGAAGTATGCTAACGTTTAAGAATTTCAAGACTTCCAGCGTGGGCCGTCCCCTCATCGTGCGAAACACTGAGAAAATACGCCAAAATATTCCTATTTGTACTTGATACACAACTGTAAAGTTTTATCAATTTCTGCAAAATAATATAAAAGTTATTTTATATATTCCAGACTTTTGCCCAACCCTTTAAAATACATACCAAGATTCAAGATTCAAGATTGTTTATTTCCATTAAGTTGACATAGAAAATTATTTACGAAACAAAAAGGAAATTATTCCCCACAAGACCAAAGTCTGAGTGTGGGGAAGAGTTCTTAGGCAAGAACAAATATTACTGGTCCTTCTTCCACTGGTTGGCAGCACAAATACATACAAAACTTATAAGAGAAACAAACTACCCATTAAAAACAAAAAACAAAAAAATAGAACAAATTATACTTAAGAAATTATATAAAACAAAAGGAGAAAAAAATCAGATATCGTACAATTATTCAAAATCAAAACAAAAATATTTAGTCAGAACACATCAGAATACCCGCAGACAACAAACACTATGATGCATATGGCGAACGAATCAACAGCTCTGCCATTCCCGGTACAACACCGAGCAGCCACTTCTCAATCTCTCGCTTGTAAACAGACATGCTACCACCCTCTTTATTAATGATGTTGAATGGGAGATTTTTATACAACTGATGAGCCAAATAAAATGTATTGAACAGATCTGATTTGAATTTAGGTTTCGGAATTGAATAGCCAAAGTTTGTTTTATTTCTAGTTTGGTAGCCATGGGTAGTTGGGGTAAAGATTTTGCTTTTATTATCTTTAACATATACTAAGAGAGTTTTAAGATACAATTGCCTAATATTAAGAACTGAAAAATTTTCGAAAAGGAGATTTGTTGGATATCTTTGGCCTTTATTAAGAATTGCTTTTATCACAGACCGTTGGGTGACCGCCAAGGGCTCAAGAACCGAGGCAGAGGCACCACCCCAGCCCAGCAATCCATACTGCAGCAGGGACTGACAGTAGGCATAATACACACTTCTGCAGCGATCCACGTTCAACACCTGACTTAGCTGCTTAAACGCATAAATCATTTTTCTCAATTTTTGCTTAATGTGATGAACATGTGCCTCCCAAGTCAATTTGTGATCAAATATTACGCCTAGGTACTTGTATTGAGTCACCTGCTCAATCACACCACAGCCACAGGGGAAGGACAGCGGATCGCCACAAGAGTGCATGCGAAGCACCCTCTGACCTGGACCAGAATTGTTCTTGAAATACATAGGCAAGCATTTTGTTTTGTCTATGTTAACAGTGAGAATATTATAAGCAAACCAGTTTTTAATCTTAGCCAGGTCAGAGGATGCCCGATCATAAGCCCCCTCCCAGTCCCTACCATAAGACATTAGAGCCGTGTCATCAGCAAAGAGGAAAAGATTTCCCTGAATATTCAATTTAGATATATTATTTATGTAAATAAGGAAAAGTAATGGACCAAGTGTGCTTCCCTGCACCACTCCATAATCTACATTGACAGTTTGACTATTAATACCATTAATTGTGACGTATTGCTTACGATTGTTAAAATAATTTTTAAACCAATTCAACGAATTTCCTTTAACACCAATCAGTTCTAATTTTTCTAAAAGTTTTTTTCTATCTACAGAATCGAATGCCTTGGCAAGGTCCAAAAATGTAATCATTACATTACAATTTTCACCATTTTTTTCCAGAATTAGTTTTGAAACGTCAAATAGTGCATCAGAAGTATTTTTACCTTTACTAAATCCATATTGCAAATTTGTTATGATTTCCTCCGCAACTAGATATTTGTTCAATTGGATTTTGACACACTTTTCAAGAATTTTATCAATGACTATCAGCAAAGAAATCGGTACCGTCCAAACGGTTTGCGCTTTGTAACATGGTGATTGTACATTGTAGCTTAATGTATGGCGAGGGTAAATTATTAATACCGTATTTTAGATTAATGCAACTCGGCGAACTTGTATTGTAAATTACTGTCCGAGTGTAGATTATAGATTAATTCCGTATGGGAGTTATAGATTGTAGATGATACCATGTCAAATGGCGATTGTAGATTGATGCAACCTGGCGAATATATATCAAAGATTGATGTCGCAGGGGAAATATAGATTATAAATTAAAGTGACATGGTGAACATAGATTGTAAATTAATTAGATATGTCGAATATAGATTGTAAATTAATGTCATTTTGCGAGTGTTATAGATTACTGCCAAATATGATTACAGGGCTGATGACCCCTCTTAGGAGCAGCCTCCTTGTTGAAGATGGCTCAGTAAGGCAATACGGAAATTGTATCGTGCTTTTAGCCTACCCCATCCTTTACCGACACCGCTGATGTTTGATTGCATTGGCAACAACTATTAAAACAAAACGTTATAAATTTGTTTAAGTTTAATCTTTCTCCTTCCAATGGTAGTATCTTGACACGTGTGAAAATTTATCCCTATGGTTTATTTTAAAAACGATTCCTTTCCTCAGTTTAACGACTTTGAAATGTCTTTTTTAGACCCAAGGATACATAAAATAGATTATTCAAAGCCTTTTAACTGACAAGGGATTATGTTAAAAAGTTACCCTCTCATAAATGCTAGCATATAATACCAGGCAAAATTATTCATATTAAAACAACTTTGGAAACATATATTTTATTCTACTTCATGAACAACCGATCACTTATGCATGAGCAATAAGCACAGTTATAAAAATAGTCAACTGAGTTCAGTTAAATTAAATGATGTACCGAAAAGTATTTTCCTCAACTAAAGCAGAATAGTAAAATCGGTATAAACGAAAAACTCGTCAGGTTGAGTGTAAACAGCCGTTGACCGGTCGGCGTGCCTGCGCATGCTAAACACGTTTTGTGTTCTGATGACATCTGGCAAGTAAAACATTTATCTATTATCTCTGAAAGGTGCAAGTTCTGTTAACAAAATACACCCAAAATTTGTATTTTAAATCTTATGGACTTGTAAGGTTGTAGGAATACAGATTTGTTCAGATTACAAAGTGCTCCTCGTAAAGAATAAACTTTATAAAGAAAATAACAGGGATTTAAAAAGTAATTTTCTTTAAATGATTTTTTATGATTGTTAAACCTTGACTTTTGTGTTTGCATCACTTATTGTCATTGATACGGACTTTTCATGTTTAAGCGACTGGCAGGACAAAGCACATATGAAAAGTTCAAATTCAAATTTATTTTATTGTCATTACAACATTTTATAAAGTTGGAAGCAATGTCTATGTAACAATAATTTCGATTGAAATATATTCTAAGAAAAAAACCCTAAGTGAAACTAAAATTAAAATTAAAATCAAGACAACCTAGCTTAACCTTGTTTTCTCTATAAGACATATGTTGAATTTCCCCCCATTATTAATTTATTGTTTCAATTTATTGTTTTTTACAATGGTCTATAAATTCAATAGCACTGTAAAGTACATTAGCTATTAAAAATGTTTTAACTTATTTTTGAAAGGTGTTAACTTATTCTAATTTATTATATGAGATGGTAAATTGTTTAAAAATTTAGTTCCAGATTTAGACGGTAAATTTGGAAAAATATTAAGTCTATTCTTTGTTTGAAATTCATTGTTGGTGATGGTGATCAGATTCCAGATCCCGAAACGTCGTGAAACTTGTTTTTTACTAATCAGTGATGGCAAATGTCCGCAAAAATCCTAATCAAAATATTAAGTCTATGTTACGTTGGCCTAAAATTATGATTAAATCATCCTTTTGTCCTTCTATCTTCGTTTTGTTAATTTACATTTAGGGAATTAAAAATGAGTTTATGAGAGAAAATATGACAATGTATTCACATAATTTAGTGACCGTTCTCTCTCTTTTAGTCCAGTTGAGAATGTTTGGGCAGCATTACTCATGCGGCGGACTAATAAGAGTATAACGACCACCGCCATCCTATTTAACCAGACTGGCTAATTACCAATGACGTCACATTGCGGACACCGCAGCTGGCGGAAATCCCGCGGGTGGTTACACGTAACTGCTCATTTTAATATGGTATGAAACGATCATAAAGTGTTTGATGGAGCATCCAGCTCATTCCTACTGCCGTAAATGTTGTAGCTTGTAGTCTCATAATTAGGGTCTCTTGAACGAAACCCTAAGTACGGTCATGACGATTAAGTTCTACGCTACTCACTCAAGACCCTCAGGTGAGTTAGCTGTGTATCCCTCCTTTCAAAGCCCAGAGATTTAAGAGGTGGTTGATGAGTGGCATGTTAAAACTAATGGCAAGGTAGAAATGTTCACAAGCAGTTCCTTTCGAAGTTATGTCCTCAGCGGCGATGTGTCCTTCCTAAGTTAAATAAATTGTAAATTTTATTGAAAAAGAAGTGAAAACTGTAAGATTATTAATTCAAAGACTTGTCCTAAAGTTTTACATTGTTAAATTGAAGATCCGATGTCTTGATTCACAACATGGCAAGCCTATCCTTAAAATTACAACGAGGAAATTATCATTTGTGAGAGGTGATGAGACTTAAAAACTTATCTTTTTTGTTGATGTCCTCGAAGAAAAGGTGAAATGGATCCAGGCCCGCTCGTGCGTAGTCGAACAGTCCATGCCGAGTCCCTGCGCCTCACGCCGGCACGCCGGGTTGCCGTGGTCTCGGAGGTGACGCCATTTTGCCCCCTTGGTTGTATAGATATCGAAAGAGAAAGTTCTATACGGCACCGGCGAGATTTCGTGCGATGAAAAGTGTTATCACTCCATGACGCTCCGACCAAACCGGGTAAACTGTGGCTTAGGTGTCGAAAGCCGGTTATTAACAAAACCAAACAGATTAGCAGATAGTTAGCCGAGGACGATGCGCACGAACGACATAGTTGATCGAGGGTTGAACTGCGACTGACTGAAATACGCAGGGCTGCGCGACTTGCTGCGCCGCCCATCCAAAATTCAACGGAATCGTACTGTCCTAGCCAATCACAACGCTCCAATCAGTTCACTTTCGTTTTTATCATGTCGGGTCTTCACATTTTCAACAGAGTTTATTTCCTTTTCGAGGTGTTCTGAATTCACTTTTTCAACAGTGACGCTATCCGTTTTACCCACTCAAAATAAAAATGGCGATGCTGTTGTTGATATAATTATATTTTAAAAACTCATTTATCATTATATTTGTTTTAATTATTTATTATTACTTTATGAACATATTTATTTATTTAATTATCAATTCTTGCGAATTTATTGTCGTTATTAAATTTATAGTTTGAATTATTCCAATTAATTATCTTTATTAATTTGTTTAGTATGGTAATCGACCCACTACAAGAGGTATGCAAAACTTTAACATGTCCTTCCGAAGTTGTGTCCTCAGTGGAGTTGTGTCCTTCCGAAGTTGTGTCCTCAGTGGAGTTGTGTCCTTCCGAAGTTGTGTCCTCAGTGGAGTTGTGGCCTTCCGAAGTTGTGTCCTCAGTGGAGTTGTGGCCTTCCGAAGTTTTGTCCTCAGTGGAGTTGTGTCGTTCCTGCAACAAGTTATTAATAGGGATGACAGTTATTTTTAAAATATCGATATATCAATATTTTCAATATATCGTAAAACAATTTTGCAAGTTCAAAAAGGAATTGTACTATTTTCAGAAACAGGGTTTTCCATTACGGAACTCAAGATTTTTAAACGTAGGGGAGATTTCAAAACTGAAAATATAATGCTGTCTCATTTTCTAGTCTTTACCTTCTAACAAAACGGGTTTTACAAGTACTAGTTACAAATTACAACTAACAAGAGACTTTTAATTTTTCGCAGAACTTGTAAAACTTGACTTCACACCAGAAGTGTCACTTTAGGCCCCAGTAATGAATTATACTATTAATAATTACCCTTTCATATAAAAGCTCATGTCCATATGATCGCTACTTTTAAAATGAAAGCCTTTACAATCGGATGATTCTTTTTGAAACACCCTGAACTATCCTCTTAATATGCCTTGGCAAATTTCCAAAAGAAATTAAGACCTGAAAACATTCGAATCTGTCATTATTCGAAATTAATGTTAGAAAACATTTGTAAATAATTGTTTCGGCCTCAAATGTTTAAACCAGAATTTATATTTTTAATTTCCTTAAAAATCCCTCTCTCTCAGCATTCACTAATAAAACGAAAACGATTCTAACGCAATTTCAATTTTTTCCAGGCAATTTAGTCAGGTCGATCCGGGGTAACTAACAATCTGCCATTAGCCGGCGCGCGGTATCAATATACAAAGCCAATTATTGGGCTTCTAATTGAAGGCTGGAGGAGTTTTGTTTGGCGCTGTCTTCCTCCTTGTGCGTTACCGCTTTTAAGTTAGCAGTTCGTTTGGATATGAATTCCTATGGTTGAAATGTTCACAAGCAGTTCCTCTATTCGGAATATTCCTTTATTCCGAAGTTGTGTTTTCAGTGGAGTTGTGTCCTTTTGAAGTCGTGTCCTCCCTTTTACCAGAAGGGCACACCACAGACGTACGTCCATAACAATAGCATATTGTATTAAGCATGCCATACGTAGTTGTGTGTGGCATGCTTAGTGTTATTTTTTGCGGGGTGGATTTACGCATCTCAAAATTTATCCATTTTCATATTCACCAGGCTGAACTCTCGCAGAATTCCAGTGAAAAATTGATCAGATTTAACTTTAAAAATCGTATTGCCGGCTTTTTACATATTTAAATAAAATAAATAAATAAATAATGTCTTTATTTTCAAGCGTTCTTCAAAGTTTACACTCTGCTTTACAAGACAACTTACGTCAAATATACATATAATACAAAAGAACACTAAATAAACAGTAAAATAACAACTTAAAAAGATAGGCCTTTTATGTTTTTCTTAAATTGAATGTAGCTGCTGCCCTTAATGGTCGGAGGCAGCGCATTATACACCTCAGGCCCAAAAAATGAAAAAGATTTTTCCCCTTTTCCAATCTAACTCGCGGGAGCTGCAATTGGCAGTTCTGCCTGGTGCTTCGGAGGCTCACATCGCTTCGGTAAACCAACTTCCTCCCCAGATAAACAGGCCTTCCTGACAGAAGAACCCTGTGAACAAGTTTTGCGGTTTGATTTTTCCAACATTGGACAATGCCCTGTACTTCAGCTCTTTCTCTGAAATCACTGATATGATCGAATTTTTTGACGTTGAATACAAATCTCAGTGAGGCATTTTGAAGCCTTGTGAGGAGTGTGATGTTTTCACGGGAGAGACTATTTCCAAAGACTGGGATTGCATAATTGATAGTTGGAAATATTGTGGAGCGGGTGATCCCTAGTTTAGCTGATTCAGGTAGGATGAATTTCAATCTGTACAAGGTTTTTAACTTGCAAGTAACAGTTCTACGAATGTGACTAACATGATCTGAAAAACTGAGGTTTGAGTCCAATAGAACTCCGAGAACTTTCAAAGAGCCACACTCAGGTAAGATCTTTCCATCCAAGACCACACCAATCCTTCCATTGCCTGAGCCCACGTCATCCCGTGAAACCATATGACCAAAGAGCATTAAGGAGCATTTCTGAGGATTTAGCTGAAGGGCATGATCCTCAGACCATTCTTTGATTTTGCACAAATCATATGTGATTTTAGATACTGCTTCTAACTGCTGGGAGGGAGGGAATGAAAGAAGTAACTGTGTGTCATCGGCATAAGAGTGGAGAGAACAAAACCTTAGCTGGTCCCCAATGTCTGCCGTGTATATCACAAAAAGGATCGGTCCCAAGCAAGATCCCTGGGGCACTCCCGAAGTTCTGGGCAAAACAGAAGAACACATACCATCAACCTTAGTCATCTGACTTCTATCGTGAAGAAATGATGAAAACCATTTGATTGAAGAGTGATCAAACCCAAAAAACTTAGCTAATAACATTTTGAAATTTACAGAATCGAAAGCAGAAGAATAATCAAGTGCAGTTAAGAGACTGTCAGAACCTTTGTCTCTCGCAATGTATAATTCGTCAACCAGATTGAGAAGTGCAGTAGTAGTACTATATCCTGCCCTAAAACCGGACTGCGTATCTGGAAGGATACCATTTGTCTCTAAAAAAGAAACCACCTGTTCCGAGACAACCTTCTCAATTATTTTTGACATCACAGGCAGGATGGAAATGGGGCGAAACTGAGAGGCATCAGCAGAGTTAGCTGTTTTTGGGACTGGTATCACAACACTTCGCTTCCAACGTGTTGGAAAATGGCCAGAAAGCAAAGATACATTAATCAAATGTGTTAAAGCTCCTAAACAGAACGAACTTAAGCTCCTGATCATAGTGATGGATATTCCATCAGTACCAAAGGCAGATGTGGTGATACCATTCATGAACTCTTTTATCCTGTTCTCTGAAACGGGACTGAAAGTGAAAGACTCCTTCGATTTCACAGATCGGTTTGTTTCGTAGAAGCCTAACCTATCAGGACTGATATCTAATCCACCTCCAAGTGAAGAAAAATACAGATTCAAATCATCTGGATGAATAGTACACTTCCTATCCGTGTTGGAGCCAATTACTCCACCACTGCGCAAGGTAGACCAGAACTTTTTGGAGTCCCTCACATTTAGGTTGGACTTGAAGAAGACCCTCTTTGCTTGCCGTATAGCTACGTTCAGCTGATTTCTGGCCCTACAGTATTCAGTGCGAATTGAAGGACTTTTAGAATTAAGGAACTGATTCTTGAGCTTGTTTTTGATTTTGGTCAAATTTTTGATGTTGTCATCCCTCCAAGGAGCCTTCCTCCTCGTGATACGTGATATTTAAGCAGTTTTTCCAGAACTCGGTCATTACATTATTTCAATTAAAGATCCTAATATGAACTGTTTTGTAGTCTATGCACCAACATCTGAGATAATTGTAGTTATTGTTTGTCATATGTATACGTCTCCTTCTGATTTCAATAAAAGTTTATTTGGTGCCTCTAGTTATATATTTTTTAAATTATTTTCAAAACACATGACCAACGTAAAGAACATTAACCGCCATTAACAATTATAGATCTTAATTTTATATTTCCAAAAATGTTCGCACCTGGATATTCATAGATTTAAATTTACTCACAATAATTTTAAAACCCGCTCAAAACAATTCATAGAGTGAAACATAATTTTAATTCCCCTAACCACCTAAAATATCATTCTATCGTTCCCTACCTGATTCGAAGACTCGGAAAAACTAAATATCAAAGCATCGTTTATAACCGTAACCAGTTCACCTAGAGAATTTTAGAGAATCACTAACACATCTTAACTAAGAAAGATATGAGTTTTATCTAGTTTTTTTGTCACCGTACCATAAAAAAATTAAATTAAATCAGCAATCGTATAAAAGAAAAAAAAGTGTCATGAAAAGTAAATTTTTATTTTTTCTCCTTTTATTATTTTTTTTAAAAAGGGTGGCGTCCTCTTTTTCACCTTGCCTTTGCCCCGCCCACATAGACTATTGATCTGTGCGTGGACGTTATCAAGCAAAGACAAGTAGTGAGCCGGTCCAGTACAAGGATGAACAGTACTGCTAAAAGTATGCGACAAGCTCGAGTCTCGAACCTGCGACGCTTCGTTGCCACAGTTCCGAGGCCGAGTGCGCTACCAACTGCGCCACCGACTCACTAAAATTCATCGTTTCCTACGTAATTCGAAGACTTGGAAAAACTATACATTAATGCTATCGATATTGGCATTGTCTAGAAACCTTAACCAGTACACCTACAGAATGCTAGAGAATGACTAAAACATCTAACTAGGAAAGGTATGAGCGTTTATGTAGTTTTTTGTTGTACAACAAATTATATTAAATCAGCAATTGTATAAAAGAAAACCATATGATTCTTTTATCACAACTATCATGCAAACGAATTTCATTGTCATATCCCCATATTTTCCACTGGTGTATTAAATTCACGAATATGTTTTGCTAAATGTTACACAAGAGTGATATAAATCGTTGGGAAGACAAGAAAATGAAGAAAGTTTGTGGCTATATCGAAGTGACTGCTTGTAAATAACATAATCTATTCATGCAGCGAGCGCTTGAGTTCCCGGCAGGCTCTGCATCTTCTTCAGCCAACAACAAAATCCGACTCTTACATTTTCTATAAATTGATGATAGTCAGAGCAACAATTAATTACGTATGTTATTGTAGAACGAGTCATTCGCTTGTTAATTACATTTAAAAACGAGATATTAATAATCAATCATAAAGTTAGAAATTGACGGTGGTAATTCTGTGCAACAAACATTTGAAATACGAGTAATTAAAAGTATAAATTACGAATATTTCTCGTATTTAACTTAATTTTGATAGATCGTGCAGTAAAAGCAGGTTTGTAACTAGTTTTAGTCGATTAAAATATCTTTTAAGTTATAAGATTCTCTGTATGCTTTATGACAACCACACTAAACCAGTGAGCACAGAATAATAATAATGCTCACTGCACTAAACATATTTTTACGCAGAATGAAATATACCAAAAGTGGGAAAGAGTCGAAAAGAAAGTTGTTTTGATACATGAAACGGTTACACCCATCTTTTTTTTGTGGAGTGTTGAAAAAATTTATTTTTGGCCAAAACTTTTGGGTATTAAACATTAGACGCAGAAAAACATAAATTTAAAAACTAAAAAAACTTTTAACGTTAAAAATAATTTATTTTTTAATTGTATAGGTTTTACTTATACTTAATGTATTTATTCATCATGAAATCATGATTTAAACATTTCATTGGTAAAAGGTTATCGGTAGAAATAAAGTTGCCATTCACCTCAATAGCACGTTGGTTTATTTCAAATTAAAAGAAATGAAGAGGTTAGGTTCATGTTATGCCTGGAGTGGGTGTGCGTGTGTGTGTGTGTGTGTGTGTGTGTGTGTGTGTGTGTGAGAGAGAGAGAGAGAGAGAGAGAGAGAGAGAGAGCTTCAAAGGGCTTTTACTCAAAGCGTTCTTATCCTGTTACGCAAAAGTGGATTGCATTGCTACGATTGAAAGCGATGTAATCCATAATGTAATGTACCCGATACATGTCTTTGCAATATTTTAGTCTCGTAAATACAGCCAAAGATAACTTTATAAACTTTGTGCTGTTATACCGGGTGTCTCACCTGAAGTGAACCAACAGATAACTTTTTTATTATAAATCTGACAAAGAACTTCTTATGGGGTACTTCCCTTTATTTTTAATGCTGCTTTTTGGAGTCGCTTCGGAATTTGAAAATATGGCCGCCATTTTCCAATATGGCGGACAACTTTGATTTTTCTTATAGAGCACCCTATATTTTAAGGCATTTTTGGATTTTACACTTAATTTAAGAAACTTTTTGTTCGTTCTTATTTTTTCTTAAACTCAATTATTTAGGAGATATGAGCAGTTAAAGTTTGATTTTTCCCCATTTGAAGTGCACTGCGTCCTTTAACTGTGCCATCCTATGTATTCATTAAGGAGTAAAAGCATATTCAAAATTATTAATTTTAACTAGTGAATCGCGACTAAAAGTTATTTTATGATTAAATCTCAACTAAACTCACATTTTTAGGCACATTGTTAGGTATATTTTATTTTAAACCCAACCGTTTTCGAAATATACTACCAACAAATTCTCAATGCATTTAAACGGGAAAAAATCAAACTTTAACTGCTCATGCCTCCTTAACTATTGGGTTTAGGAAAAAATTAGAAAGAATAAAAGGTTCCTAAAATTAAGTGTAGAATCTAAAAACGCCATAAAATAGAGGGTGTTACATAAGAAAAATCAAAGTTGTCCGCCATATTGGAAAATGGCGGCCATATTTTTAAATTTCGAAGTGAATCAAAAAAGCACCGTTAAAAATAAAGGGAAGTCCCCCATAAGAGGTTCTTTGTCAGATTTATAATAAAAAAGTCAGCTATTGGTTCACTTTAGGTGAGACACCCGGTATATTGCTTCGATTATTGTTATTACTACAGTTATCTCCGAAAATTTAAGGGCCAATGTCAGTAGAAATCAAAATAAGAACGGGTTTGGTTTTTGTAACATATTTATTGGATTTTATTGTACATTTACTACTGCAGAGGGAATCGAATTCCGTCCAATAATAACTCAGCCCCTGACGAATCAAAGGATGTAAATGAAACCGTATTTTATTTCACCGCTATGCATGCAACCTGCGACTAAAGGTACATGTTTGTTGTACATGTGTTTTACAATGATAATATTGTCCGATGTAATCTATATTTCTTTATTTAAACATCTATTTTACGTTAAAATCTTTGAATATTTCAACTTTTTAATGAATTATTTCTCATTTTAGCGAATTTCCTTAAAGGAATAAGCTATTACCGTAGGTCTCATGGTAAGACCTAAACCCGAGACCATGTTAGCTTTTCATTTTGGGGCCCCAGAAGCAAAAAACACTATTCGTTCGAATTTATATATATATATATATATATATATGTCTATATAAATGTCTGTTAACACGATGGCGGCCGTTAATATGGTCCAATCTTGAAAATGAAAATGAATGAAATTTGGTACAGACGTGTAAAGTGGTAATCACTCGGACGAGTTCGTGAACCAGCCCGATCGGACCACTGGAAGGGGGGTAAAGGGGGGTAAACCCCCCAAAAATGGGTTTTTTGGGTTTTTTACATAGAAAATTAAAAATTATCCAATTTTTGCTAGCATTATTGAATATTTGTCCAATGTCAATAAGTACCGTAACATAGTTCATGGCACACATTAGTAGGACAATGAAATGGAACTGAGAATCTGAAAATTAGTCGATTTTTTCAATACACGACACTTTGCCCTGAAAAGAAAAGTTGTTAGACATTCATTATTTTATTGGAGTTTCGAGATTCCTCCTAACCTGCACTAAGTTTATAGTTGGTCTCAGCCCTCTAAATGTCTTGGTTTCTTTGCTATGAAAAAAAGCATGATCCACACCTAATATTATAATATTTAAATACATAACTCTCGTATAATTAAATTTTATGCCATTACCATAACTCTCTAGAACATGATTATTTTTAATTTACGAATCTTTGTCACATTCATTTTTAACGCCATACTAAAAATAAGATAAATAAAATAATACATCAAATTATTCATATCTTGATCCGACTACTAGTTGCCACCTTGTATATCTCTCCCAACAACTCTCGCAAAGTTGGAGGTGGCCGGGGCGGGTCGGGGTTCCTTTTAGGGTAACTTCAGATCTATTTGACCAGGTTGCATCATTCACACGTTGTTTTCCATAAGAAAACTGCGAATTTCTAGGTTTCTTCAAAGTCATAACTCATACTTTTTTACATTTCTTCATCCGCTTCAAGTGCTGTTTTAACTTAATTATGACCGGTCTCTCAAATTAAAAAATGATAAAGTTTTCGTTGCGAGATTCATTGCATTGTGCCGCGGTCAATCATACTTCACAACTGATAAGATACACGTATCTTTACGTTTCCCCTACTTTTCGACCCCCTCGAGCTACCAAAAAGGGTAAAATAAATCATTAAAATTTGACATTAGAACTCCTAAAACAAATTAAATTTTAATCTTTAATTTAAAATGTGATATTATGTAAACGATTTCCTAATTTTGTTTTCGGTGTAAAATAATTTCCATAAAGGGTTAGGTCAGACCTAACGCCAAAAATAATTTTTTATAACATCCGTGGATGTTCATACAGCATATAATTGTTGCGCGGTTAGTACAAGAATTATTTTGTAAATTCCTATTTTTCCCCTTTCTATCAAATTACTCTAATGGACTGAACGCCGTTCCAGTACCTCCATGTTTAAACTAGATAAAGCAAGCAATTAACAACATTAACATGCGGGAGAAGCGTTTGCAATGGCTGTTGCCTGTTTCTTAATACATAAAATGTACATTTTCATTAAATAATACTGTTTTTTGTGTTCAGTTTTTTTGCATGTGCCAACTTATATAATGAAGCATTTTCAACTCATTAACAAACTGGACTAAGATACTATTGATTATTAGGCTATCAATTAATAAATAATCTAGCATATTAATCACCTGATCTTTGTCAATAACACAGCTTTCCCAATCATCCATCATACACTCATACTTCATTTATACGCCTTAAAATAACCCATACTGGTGGTAGGCGTCTTACCTGGACATGTAACCTAAGGTAACATGTAATATTGTTTATTCATTAACATATCTGTTTGTAATTGTTACCTAGTTATACTAGTTATGTTATAGGAATCAACTTTGTATTTGTACCTAATGTCACAATGTTGATAAAGAATTAAAACTATTATCCATATTTAAGCCCCTGAGCTTTGAGATCAATAATGTAAGAAAAATTACTTACTCGAAGTCCGTCAACAGCTCAACATAAAATCAACATATTCAGAACATATTTATTTATTTTCAATAAAGAAATGTTATTAACACTGAACACATAAAATTTGATTAATAAAAGAAGGCCGAGATCATCCTCAGACGTTGAGGCGGGACTGTTGTACAGCAGGTGCACCTAATGGGTGGATCTCCTGCGGCCAGTTGGGTGGACATAGGGGGCACGACACCACACAGAGGGCCTCCTTGCACGTGGGGAGCCGCGTAAGACTGGCATCTCGTGTACAATTGCGTGTTCTGCAACTTCGTTTCCCCCCTCGGACACGTCTGTCTCGTCCAAGTCCTGTGCCCGCTCCCGTTGAGGACGAGGGAGTTTCTGTGGCTTCGACCAGTTCCTCTGTGGCCGCCATGCACGGGAGCTCTATGTATGGGAGCTGCATAAGGCCCCTTTCACACGAGGCCACTAGTGGCCGCCACCGGTGGCCGCCACAGCTTAAACATTGTTATAAATGGAGGTCTTCAGACTCGGCCACTGCAGTTGCCCGACGGGACACAGTGGCCGAGCAGTGTCTCCTCGCACAACTGCGAGTCGGCCACCGCGGTGGCGGCAACTCGTCGCGGGGCATTGAATGAAATGGGAGCTTTCAGACGTAGCCACCGGTGGCCGCCACTCCCGACTACGAAAGCGCGCGCATTACCTGTTTTTTTGGGGTAAACTCAAGCAGTTCACGTTGCGGAGGCAGGTACAGTTGTGAAATGATTTTTCTAAACGAGTTTTAATTGTTTATTTGATTTTTTAAATGAGTGAACAGAAGAAAAAAATAAATGGTATCAGAAAACTGACACAATTCTTTCTCCCTTAAAGTAAGAAAATCTGCAATAAAATAAAATTAATGTACAATCCCTCCGCAAATACATTAGACAACGTACTGCGTTTACCGCCAAACAAAAATACCAATTAATTAACCCCGCAGCCAGTTGACATAGACTAATAATTCAAAATACTGGATTATTTACTTTTTGAAGCCAAATCTAATGGTTTCAAGTATATTTTATTTAGTAGTCCCATATTTTGTGAAATTTGAAAAATATAAATTTTTTAACACTTCCCATACTATCTTCTAAACCTGATTTTTTACAGACATGCGAGTGGTGTCATTTTATTTGTCATCTTAAGCTCTAAAAACCATACAATTTTTATCAAATTCGTTATAGCCGTTTTTGAGAAATTTGGATTCGCCTGGAGATATCATGGCTTTATACCTACATGCCAAATTTCATGAAAATTGGGCCACTGGTGTGGTCTCAAGCTTTGTTTACATACATCCACACATCCACAGTGTGGATTCCACACACATGGACAGACAGACACCACTCCGCAAACCACGTTTTGGATTCAGGGAGCACTAAAACGAATATTTCCACTAACAACTCAAATTCGAAAATTTTGACGAAAACAATACTTTCTCCAAGTAACCTACTATGTATAGGGGGGGGGGGGAGAAAGTAAAAGTGGAAAAAAGGAAGAGGAACATTCGGAATTAGTAAAAAAAAACTTTTTTAGTCGGCACATAGTTCGTCAAACAACGTGTAATAAAGACCATTGTCCTTCCTATTCGTTAGTACTGGATGAACATGGAACATATCCACCTGCATCTCCGCCTTCTTTTCTTGATTGGTGATGCCAGAAGAATGAGTTATTACTCATCAGCATTTTCTCGACTAAATCGAAGGTGGCTATTGGTGGAGTGGCCTGCTGGTTGCCTGTACCGTCAACTGCAGTTACCCGGGCTGGTAACTCGTGGCGGCCACTAGTGGCCTCGTGTGACAGGGGCCTTACGCAGCTCCCATAGAGCTCCCGTGCATGGCGGCCACAGAGGAACTGGTCGAAGCCACAGAAACTCCCTCGTCCTCAACGGGAGCGGGCACAGGACTTGGACGAGACAGACGTGTCCGAGGGGGAAACGACGTTGCGGAATACGCAATAGTACACGAGATGCCAGTCTTACGCAGCTCCCCACGTGCAAGGAGCCCTCTGTGTGGTGTCGTGCCCCCTATGTCCACCCAACTGGCCGCAGGAGATCCACCCATTAGGTGCACCTGCTGTACAACAGTCCCGCCTCAACGTCTGAGGATGATCTCGGCCTTGTTTTATTGATCAAATTTTATGTGTTCAGTGTTAATGACATTTCTTTATTGAAAATAAATAAATATGTTCTGAACATGTTAACTTAATGTTGAGCTGTTGACGGACTTCGAGTAATTTTTCTGGCATTAAAGAATTAAATATAACTAATAATTTGTGAAATGGTTGTCCGTAGGAAAATGATTAAATAAATAAAACATATACTAGAAAAGGGCGAAGTGTAAGAAACGTATTGCTCAAACAACAATAATCCCATTCCCAGCCAGAAACATTAAAACTCAATAAAAATAGTAATGAGAAGCGAAGTGGGTTTGTGTATTGTCGTCCAGAAAATTCGTGTGGCAATCATGCTAATGGAGTCATTTGTTTCTTAACTTGAATTATAATCATGGCGATGGCGTAACAAGATAACTAGCAGAACCTAGTTACAAATGTAGAATTGGAATGCTCTCTATTTACAGCGAAAAAAGTATGATTTTTGTTTGAGTAAATTGCTAATAACTGTTTCTATATTTATAAACTTTTTTAATTACGTTTAACGCCAAGCACTTATTTCCTTATCAAAACATTAATATTATATTTAGAACTATTTGCTTGAACTGTGTAGCAACATTTAGTAGGAAAAATGAATACTGTTCGATTAATGATTGGATTTAAAACGTGCATCGAAGTTAAGAACTCATTTGAACTCGGTTTATTTTTACATGTTTCATTTTTAAATCCGGTATATCGTTCATTTTATTTACTAAACTAAATACATTCGCCATTAGCTTCACAATTATATACAATACAATATAATTGTACATAATTGCCATTTTACAATACAATTTGCCCTTTCTCAATTACTCTACATTTGGAAAAGTTTTCCCAGTTAAGACCGTACACTTCCATGACTGGAACACGACAAACAACGGTAAATCACTACGCTCCCCGCAGGAACCGAAGGTATATCAATTTGGAAAATATCTAAACTTTATCTAAAAATATGATCAAATTGATTAATATTACCCGTACCTCAATAGCAAAACATACTTTGTAGTAGACCTAAGTTTTATACTGCCTACCTAATTTCAACGTTTCCTTTAGGTAACACAAGGGACCTCTCTGTGATGGGTATTTTATTCTAACATTCGTTTTGTAAGAACGTCATTTTTTTAATGCCTTAATAAAAATAGTTTTCATTTTTTGTTTAAAGAAATTAAATCAGCGAATTCCGGAATGAATAGAAAACAGTAAAATTGGAATTAGTAAAAAAACTCGTTATGTTAGTACTACCTAAATAGCAACGAAAGCCGGCAAAGTAAATACTGTACATTTATGTTTCACCCGTCCGCACCGCGCCTCGCTGCCCAACAATCGTTCGTTCGTTAATTGTTCTTTTGATCAAGTCCTCGCGCCATTTTTGTTTTCGTTTGCCCTGTTGGTGTTTGTTTCACGTCTTTTTCGGTTTGCAAAAGTTCATCAAAGTAGCGTCAGCCACGCTTTCCCGATAACTTTTACCATCTCGATGTCGTTAGAATATCAAAATCGTCCAGTTTCTTCACTCTGCACGTGGTAAGGGATCTATAATTAAATATTCATATTTTAGAAAAATTTAAGAGTACATTTTTTAACTAATAATGTTGTGAGATGTTTTAGTTAGGAAAGAAGAAAGTATAATAAGTAACTAAGAAAGGAAAAGTAGAAAGGCAATTAATTTACCTTATCACAAACTCACTTAATCACTTTACTTTTAATTTAATCGGATGCCATTAATTTTACTTGAACTAAGTCAAATCGATAACTAATAATATTGAAGATAATTGGAATAAATCGTCTCAATACTTGCTTTAGTAGTGACCGATTGATAAACGCTAATTGGTTTTAAATGATGGCACCTTTCAAACTGTTCAGAACTTTAACCGTCCTTCCGAAACAATCATAAACCGATTAGTTTTGCTCTTGGGCAAATTTAAGGAGTAGTTAAGGTCTCTTTTGTCTATAGCTAATATCTTTTCGGCAGTCAGTCTCTAATTTTTTTAGTAATTTTATTCAGTCATTCTACTATCAGTCAAGCTTCATAATTCTCCCATTTGATCGTCTGGTTGCTGTAGACCAACATCACTTGACTTTAAAAGTATGTTAACATCGTACAATTCATTGTCAACGTAGATTATCACATCAATATCGAGTTGTTAAAATCTCGTAATTTTGTAACGTTTTCAACGGCAACCATCCTAACCCAGGACTTTTACCAGACTATCGAACAGAGTTGTAAAATGTTTCAAATTCAGTTTAAATGTACACTGTAGTGCAAACTCTGAAAACATGTATATCTTTCACGAAATTTCATCCAATTGCGAGTGCATATAGGTCAGTGATTCAACTAACGGCAGAACCTTTATGACAGATCCGCGTCGTAACAAAATACTAATTAATGAACAATCATAGTTATTTCTGTGGAGTAAACGGACCATTTCGTTCCTTTACAAGGCTCGAGCGCTATTTCTCTGGTGTTGTGTCCCGAACATAAAATGTTATTACCTTCGCTGTAACGTAGGTTGGACAGGACCGAAGTCAAACATTGAACAAACCCTAAAATGACGACTGGCCGTAACATGCGCGGTAGCGAAGGTCGTTTACACATTTCCCTGAGTAGTGAAGCCAATTTTATCGTACGACGTGTAAGGTTTAAAAGTTCTCTTTAAAAAATATTTTAAAACAAAAATTAACATTTTGTTTTTGTTATCAAATATTTAAAAATAAGTTTTACAAAAAACATGGATACTGTTAATTAAATTTGACTTAGATTTTTATGTAATTACAAACTGTAACTGTCCTGAAATGGTTAACATTATGAGTTAATATCGCAACGAATTAGGTTTTATAGCAAATATGTTAATTATAAAATTATGTATGAAAATATTACTTTATGAATGCCGTCCGAAATATTGTTGTCAAGCCTTTTGAGCTTTCCCTGTCAATTGGCCAATAGGAAGCAATGCTGATCATCTGATGAGATTATTTTAGAGCTGTGAATCAAGACCTTGGGCTTTGCAGGCGTCGTCAGAATCTGCGGAAACAATTAGACATAAATTAGTGCTTCGCAGTGTCTCGATAGCTCCAGTGCTCGATATCAAGCCGCATGCCGTGGCTAGTTGAAATTGCAGCAAACATAATTTAACTCGTTGGATCAAGTCAATGCTTTTCCCTTGTTATTTCAGCGGAAACTTGCGTAACTGAAAAAAAATCGTAACCGTCTTTCCGTTATTTGCTTTGCCGAAGCCAGGCTTAGAGGCATGTACAACTACCTTTCCTATTTAAGGTTTGTTCAAACTTTTGCCTTTGTACTTATTTTCCTTCTTAGACTACCATCCGATCGTCACTTCGGGTCTGCCACTTTTTTTGCAGCTTGCATAATAGGTGTAATAGCCCGCGAAAATTAAAGGAATCTTCTTACTCTAATCAGGAATATGCATACAAATGTTCAGCTAAAATATTTACAAAAAACTTTTTTATGAATATCTTACTACCCAAATCACTTTAGACAATTTTATGCCCCACCGTAAGAAAGGACATTTTCAGTGCGGACAAAGCGACAATATCAGTTTTATTTCCAAGATCTTATAAAAACCTCAACCTGTTTCCACAAAGAGTTTTACAAAGAGTTCCATAAATCTTGGAGACAGACACGAAAATGAAGAAAGTTCTCGGTAATATCGAACTGATATGGACATAAAAACAGCTCTTCCCTTGTCCCTTTTGTAATGACTGTTTGCAAATGTAACTCACTTTCTTGCGTAAATTTCACTTAATATTTGAAATATTCCAAAACATAAACATATTTTTCTAGCACATTTTTCAAACTTTTTGTTTATTTTTTCATTTGAAATCTATTATTTTATTACTATTTATTCTAGTCTAGTAAACAAATTATATTTTTATATTAGTGTAATACACATATAATACACACCATCCTAACAGTTTGCGCGTTGTAACATGGTGATTGTACATTGTGGCTTAATGTATGGCGAAGGTAAATTATAGATTAATACCGTATGGCAAATGTAGATTGTAGATGATACCATGTCAAATGGCGATTTTAGATTAATGCAACTCGGCGAACATGTATTGTAAATTACTGTCATATGGTGAGTGTAGATTATAGATTAATGCCGTATGGGAAATATAGATTGTAGATCATACCATGTCGCAGGGGAAATATATATTGTAAATTAAAGTGACATGGCGAATATAGATTGTAAATTAATGTCATTTGGCGAGTGTTATAGATTACTGCCAAATATGATTACAGGGCTGATGACCCCTCTTAGGGGCAGCCTCCTTGTTGAAGATGGCTCAGTAAGGCAATACGGAAATTGTATAGTTCTTTTAGCCTACCCGATCCATTACCGGCACCGCTGATGTTTGATTGCATTGCAACAACCAATAAAACAAAACGTTTAAATTTGTTTAAGTGTAATCTTTCTCCTTCCAATGGTAGTATCTTGAGACGTGTGAACATTTATCCCTATGGTTTATTTTAAAAACGATTACTTTCCTCAATTTAACGACTTTGAAATGTCTTTTTTAGACCCAAGGATACATAAAATAGATTATTCAAAGCCTTTTAACTGACAAGGGATTACGTTAAAATGTTACCCTCTCATAAATGCTAGCATATAATACCAGGCAAAATTATTTATATTAAAACAAGTTTGGAAACATATATTTTATTCTACTTCATGAACAACCGATCACTTATGCATGAGCAATAAGCACAGTTATAAAAAATAGTCAACTGAGTTCAGTTAAATGATGTACCGAAATGTATTTTCCTCAACTGAAGCAGAATAGTAAAATCGGTATAAACGAAAAACTCGTCAGGTTGAGTGTAAACAGCCGTTGACCGGTCGGCGTGCCTGCGCATGCTAAACACGTTTTGTGTTCTGATGACATCTGGCAAGTAAAACATTTATCTATTATCTCTGAAAGGTGCAAGTTCTGTTAACAAAATACACCCAAAATTTGTATTTACAAAGCACATATGAAAAGTTCAAATTCATTTTATTGCCATTACAACATTTTATAAAGTTGGAAGCAATGTCTAGGTAACAATAATTTTGATTGAAATATATGCTAAGAAAAAAACCCAAAGTGAAACTAAAATTAAAATTAAAACCAAGACAACCTAGCTTAACCTTGTTTTCTCTATAACACATATGTTGAATTTCCCCCCCATTATTAATTTATTGTTTCAATTTATTGTTTTTTACAATGGTCTATAAATTCATTAGCACTGTAAAGTACATTAGCTATTAAAAATGTTTTAACTTATTTTTGAAAGGTGTTAACTTATTCTAATTTATTATATGATATGGTAAATTGTTTCAAAATTTAGTTCCAGATTTAAACGGTAAATTTGTAAAAATATTAAGTCTATGTTACGTTGGCCTAAAATTATGATTAAATCATCCTTTTGTCCTTCTATCTTCGTTTTGTTAATTTACATATAGGGAATTAAAAATGAGTTTATGAGAGAAAATATGACAATGTATTCACATAATTTAGTGACCGTTCTCTCTCTTTTAGTCCAGTTGAGAATGTTTGGGCAGCATTACTCATGCTGCGGACTAATAAGAGTATAACGACCACCGCCATCCTATTTAACCAAACTGGCTAATTACCAATGACGTCACATCGCGAACACCGCAGCTGGCGGGAATTCCGCGGGTGGTAACGTGTAACTGCTCCTTTTTATTATGGTATGAAACGATCATAAAGTGTTTGATGGAGCATCCAGCTCATTCCTACTGCCGTAAATTTTGTAGCTTGTAGTCTCATAATTAGGGTCTCTTGAACGAAACCCTAAGTACGGTCATGACGATTAATTTCTAAGCTACTCACTCAAGACCCTTAGGTGAGTTAGCTGTGTATCCCTCCTTTCAAAACCCAGAGATTTAAGAGGTGGTTGATGAGAGGCATGTTGAAACTAATGGCAAGGTAGAAATGTTCACAAGCAGTTCCTTTCGAAGTTATGTCCTCAGCGGCGATGTGTCCTTCCTAAGTTGTGTCCTAGCGGAGATGTGTTCAGAGGAGTTGTGTCCTTCCGAAGTTTTGTCCTCAGCGAGATGTGTTCAGTGAAGTTGTATCCTTCCTCAGTTTTTTCCTTAGCGGAGAGGAGTTCACTGGAGTTGTGTCCTTCCTCAGTTTTGTCCTTAGCGGAGATGAGTTCAGTGGAGTTGTGTCCTTCCGAAGTCTTGTCCTTAGCGGTGATGTGTTCAGCGGAGTTGTGCCCTTTTCAATTTTTATTTCATAATGGTACTTATCTTACCCTTACCTTCATATTAATTGAATTAGACACAACTTTATTTTATATAAATTTTATTCTTTCTGAACAACATTTTACAATAGTGACTTGTATGTAAACATTATCTCCAAAACAACAACAAAAATCATATGGATTAATACAGAGAGGTATGCAAAACTTTAACATGACCTTCCGAAGTTGTGTCCTCACTGGAGTTGTGGCCTTCCGAAGTAGTGTCGTCAGTGGAGTTGTGGCCTTCCGAAGTTGTGTCCTCAGTGGAGTTGTGGCCTTCCGAAGTAGTGTCGTCAGTGGAGTTGTTTCCTTCCGAAGTTGTGTCCTCAGTGGAGTTGTGGCCTTCCGAAGTTGTGTTCTCAGTGGAGTTGTGTCCTTCCGAAGTTGTGTCCTCAGTGGAGTTGTGGCCTTCCGAAGTTGTGTCCTCAGTGGAGTTGTGTCCTTCCGAAGTTGTGTCCTCAGTGGAGTTGTGGCCTTCCGAAGTTGTGTCCTCAGTGGAGTTGTGTCCTTCCGAAGTTGTGTCCTCAGTGGAGTTGTGTCCTTCCGAAGTTGTGTCCTCAATGGAGTTGTGGCCTTCCGAAGTTGTGTCCTCAGTGGAGTTGTGTCCTTCCTGCAACAAGTTATTAATAGGGATGACAGTTATTTTTAAAATATCGATATATCAATATTTTCAATATATCGTAAAAACGCTAACTTTTGAGAAAAATATTACAATTTTGCAAGTTCAAAGAGGAATTGTACTATTTTCAGAAACAGGGTTTGCCATTACGGAACTCAAGATTTTTAAACGTAGGGGAGATTTCAAAACTGAAAATATTATGCCGTCTCATTTTCTAGTCTTTACCTTATAACAAAACGGGTTTTACAAGTACTAGTTACAAATTGCAACTAACAAGACACTTTTAATTTTTCGCAGAACTTGTAAAACTTGACTTCGCACCAGAAGCGTCACTTTAGGCCCCAGTAATGAATTATACTATTAATAATTTCCCTTTTCTTATAAAAGCTCATGTCCATATGATCGCTACTTTTAAAATGAAAGCCTTTACAATCGGATGATTCTTTTTTAAACACCCTGAACTATTTTCTTAATATGCCTTGGCAAATTTTCAAAAGAAATTAAGACCTGAAAACATTCGAATCTGTCATTATTGTAAATTAATGTTAGAAAACACCTCAACTCAATTGTAAATAATTGTTTCGGCCTCAAATGTTTAAACCAGAATTTATATTTTTAATTTTCTTATAAATCCCTCTCTCACAGTATTCACTAATGAAACGAAAACGATTCCAACGCTATTTTAATTTTTTTCCACGCAATTTAGTCAGGTCGATCCGGGGTAACTAACAATCTGCCATTAGCCAGCGCGCGGTATCAATGTACAAAGCCAATTATTGGGCTTCTAATTGAAGGCTGGAGGAGTTTTGTTTGGCGCTGTCTTCTTCCTTGTGCGTTACCGCTTTTAAGTTTGCAGTTCGTTTGGATATGAATTCCTACGTTGTAATTCGCGCAACCTCTGTCGTCACAAGCAAATCCTCACAAGGTAGTTGATCAGAGTCATGTTGAAACTTTTGGCAAGGTAGAAATGTTCACAAGCAGTTCCTCTATTCGGAATATTCCTTATTCCGAAGTTGTGTTTTCAGTGGAGCTGTGTCCTTCCGAAGTTGTGTCCTCCCTTTTACCAGAAGGACACACCACAGACGCACGTCCTTAACAATAACATATTGCGTTAAATTATGGCATGTTTGTATTAAGCATGCCATACGTAGTTGTGTGTGGTTGCTTTTTTTGCGTGGTGGACTTACGCATCTCGTCATTTATCCATTTTCATATTCACCAGACTGAACACTCGCAGAGATCCAGTGAAAGATTGATCAGATTTAACTTTAAAAAATCGTATTGCCGGCTTTTTACACCTTTAAGCAGTTTTTCCAGAACTCGGTCATTACATTATTTCAATTAAAGATCCTAACATGAACTGTTTTGTAGTCTATGCACCAACATCTGAGATAATTGTGGTTATTGTTTGTCATATGTATAAGTCTCATTCTGATTTCAATAAAAGTTTATTTGGTGCCTCTAGGTATTATTTTTTATATTATTTTCAAAACACATGACCAACGTAAAGAACATTAACCGCCATTAACAATTATAGATCTAAATTTTATAGTTCCAAAAATGTTCGTACCTGGATATTCATAGATTTAAATTTACTTACAATAATTAAAAAAAAAAACGCTCAAAACAATACATAGAGTGAAACATAATTTTAATTCCCCTAACCACCTAAAATATAATTGTATCGTTCCCTACCTGACTCGAAGACTCGGAAAAACTAAATATCAAAGCATCGTTTAGAAACCGTAACCAGTTCACCTAGAGAATTTTAGAGAATCACTAAAACAACTGAACTAAGAAAGATATGAGTTTTATGTAGTCTTTTTTGCCACTGTACCATAAAAAATTAAATTAAATCAGCAATCGTATAAAAGAAAAACAAGTGTCATGAAAAGTAAATTTTTCTTTTTGTATTTTTTTATTTTTTTAAGGGTTGCGGCCTCTTTTTCACCTTGCCTTTGCCCCGCCCACATAGACCATTGATCTGTGTGTGGACGTTATCAGCAAAGACAAGGAGTGAGCCGGTCCAGTACAAGGATGAACCGTACTGCTAAAAGTATGCGACAAGCTCGAGTCTCGAATCTGCGACGCTTCGTGGCCACAGTGCCGAGGCCGAGTGCGCTACCAACTGCGCCACCGACTCACTAAAATTCATCGTTTCCTACGTAATTCGAAGACTTGGAAAAACTATACATTAATGCTATAGATATTGGCATTGTCTAGAAACCTTAACCAGTACACCTACAGAATGCTAGAGAATGACTAAAACATCGAACTAGGAAAGGTATGAGCGTTATGTATTTTTTTGTTGTACAAAAAATTATATTAAATCAGCAATTGTATAAAAGAAAACCATATGATTCTTTTATCACAACTATCATGCAAACGAATTTCATTGTCATATCCTCATATTTTCCACTGGTGTATTAAATTCACGAATATTTTTTGCTAAATGTTACATAAGAGTGTTATAAATCGTTGGGAAGACAAGAAAATGAAGAAAGTTTGTGGCTATATCGAAGTGACTGCTTGTAAATAACATAATCGATTCATGCAGTGAGCGCTTGAGTTCCCGGCAGGCTCTGCATCTTCTTCAGCCAACAACAAAATCCGACTCTTACATTTTCTATAAATTTATGAAAGTCAGCAACAATTAATTACATAACTTATTGTAGAACGAGTCATTCGCTTGTTAATTAACATTTAAAACGGGATATTAATAATCAATCATAAAGTTAGAAATTGACGGTGGTAATTCTGTGCAACAAACATTTGAAATACTCGTAATTAAAAGTTTAAATTACGAATATTTCTCGTATTTAACTTAATTTTGATAGATCGTGCAGTAAAAGCAGGTTTGTAACTAGTTTTAGTCGATTAAAATATCATTTACGTTACAAGATTCTTTGTATGCTTTATGACAACCACACTAAACCAGTGAGCACAGAATAATAATAATGCTCGCTGCACTAAACATATTTTAACGCGGAATGAAATATACCAAAAGTGGGAAAGAGTCGAAAAGAAAATTTTTTTGATACATGAAACGGTTATACCCATCTTTTTTTGTGGAGTGTTGAAAAAATTTATATTTGGCCAAAACCTTTGGGCATTAAACATTAGATGCAGAAAAACATAAATTTAAAAACTAAAAAAAACTTTTAACGTTAAAAAATAATTGATTTTTTAATTGTATAGGTTTTTTTTACTTAATGTATTTATTCATCATGAAATCATGATTTAAACATTTCATTGGTAAAAGGTTATCGGTAGAAATAAAGTTTCCATTCACCTCAATAGCACGTTGGTTTATTTCAAATTAAAAGAAATGAAGAGGTTAGGTTCATGTTATGCCTGGATTGGGTGTGTGCGTGCGTGCGTGCGTGCGTGCGTGCGTGCGTGCGTGTGTGTGTGTGTGTGTGTGTGTGTGCGCGCGTGTGTGTGAGCTTCAAAGGGCTTTTACTCAAAGCGTTCTTATCCTGTTACGCAAAAGTGGATTGCATTGCTACGATTGAAAGCGATGTAATCCATAATGTAATGTACCCGATACATGTCTTTGCAATATTTTAGTCTTGTAAATACAGCCAAAGATAACTTGATTCGATTTTTGTTATTACTACAGTTATCTCCGAAAGTTTAAGGGCCAATGTCAGTAGAAATCAAACTAAGAACGGGTTTGGTTTTTGTAACATATTTATTGGATTTTATTGTACATTTACTACTGCAGAGGGAATCGAATTCCGTCCAATAATAACTCAGCCCCTGACGAATCAAAGGATGTAAATGAAACCGTGTTTTATTTCACCGCTCTGCATGCGACTGAAAAGTAACATGTGTTGTACAATGAAAATATTGTCGGATGTAATCTATATTTCTTTATTTAAACATCTATTTTAAGTCAAAATCTTTTAATAATTCAACTTTTTAATGAATAATTTCTCATTTTACTCGTGTATTTTAAAGTTTGTCTTCAAAAGATGAATTTACATACTGATACCAGTTATGTTTTATAAAATTTATAGCGATTTATTATATTTGCATTTTATAACAACAATGACAATTCCTTATTACTATAATTTACCTTTTTCCATCCCGTCATAAATGTAGATCTTTATGACTCGGCAAAAATTAAAAATGTGTGCACGTCAGTGCAGAAGTGAAAGAAATTAATTATCAAATAATTCAAAGGTCATAGAATAATCTGCATTTAAATACCCGACCTAAAAGTATAGTTTAATAAGAATTAGTAATGCTACACCGTGGGTGGCAGGGGGAGGGGCGGAGGTAAAACGTAATTAGGTATAAAGAAGACATAGACATAGACAAAGACATACTTTATATGCACAAAACATTCTTTTCGTGTGATACATACAGAACAGGTGCATCGTCAATGGTTGTTCTAAATCTAACTAAAAATACAACTAAAACAAATAAGTAACAGTAAAACAAACAGCTTAACTCAATGGATTATTATTAAATTCTTGCAGGTCATAAAAAGCCCGTTCAAGAAGTTCATTTTTTAATTTTTCTTTAAATTGGTCTTCTCTCATATTTTTATAATGGAGAGGTAATTTGTTGTACATCTTTAAGCATGAATACAAAGTACTTCTTTCAAATAATGTTAAGTGGTGATTTGGCAACCCGAATAAATGTTCATGTCTAGAATAATATATACAGGGTAAGTAAAAAACAACACTTCTATGAAAGTAAAAGATTTAAAAAAATATTAAATAAACTGTAGAGTCAAAATACGAACAAAACTATATTTATCTGTGCAGGGGAGATAACAAAAAGCTTTATATCTGCTGTTCAGCGACCGAGTAAGCCTTTCTAGGAATACGTCTTATCGTCACACAAACGGCAACAATTGAATAAATAATACTGCTCTTTATTAACTTATCGCTATTAACTGTACATAGTCGCAACCTGGGAAACCAATTTAGTTACAATTGAGATATGGTCGTCATAGTTAAAATGTGTATGTTGTGTTTATGTATAATAATGTTAGTAAATTGTGTGATATACTTTTTTATTGAGTTGGCAACATTGAGCGTTTACCGCACTCGTGCGGTAAATGCTCAATGCAAACTCTTTACCGCACTCCAGCTGATTTGTTACCTCACTACAGCTGATATTTGCCGTGCTCTTTTGTAAACGGCGACTTCCCACACTGAAACGGCAGCGGAAATCGGCTACTTACTAGTGTAGTGTTGCGAAAATATTTAAGAGCCGTATCTACTAATTTGTGTTTACTGTCACTCTTATAATGAAACCACCTCTTCCTCAGATTGTAATTAATGTTTGGCATCGGTTCTGTCGTCTTACTAAAACTGCGTTCTCTGGTAATCTGGTTCTGGCAAAAACTGTTCCACTTCTAGGGATATTACTAGAATTTCTTCTTCGGTAATTAAATTAAATTACAAAAACCGTCAATTAATACACCAGGTATTGAGGTATTCATTCCACACGACTGTCTCCACGAGGGTGCGAGAAAGACGCGCGTATTCGCCGCTCGTGGCGGCACGTATCTGCTTCTACGCGATCGAGCGGAAACAGCTGATAATGGACGCCACTTCCCGCCAATTCCTACCTCAACCTGCTCAGTGTCGCCAACTGGCGAAACTCAAATAATTTATAACTCCAATATTTATGTTTAGAAGTAAGCGTTTTGAAACGAGTATTAATTCTATTCACCACAATGAACATGCTCTTTCAGGAAATTTATCATATTTGTCAAGTTGCAACTTATTTATTCTGCCATTATGTGGAACAATAAGTAGGCTATGTGAATAAAAGAGGAGACGTAAATGCACACAAAGTGCAGTTTCCCTATTTACTCGTGCATCCGTTAATTTTAAATATCACTCTGCTGGTTGTAGAAATTGTTTAAAAAGCTACAATTTGTACGGCTCTTATTTAATCCTTCTCGATTTTTGTTCGTTATACTTATCTTTACAGTTTTTATAGTCATGTGAAAATAACGACATATTTAAATTCATTAACCGCAATTCGACAATTTACCAGATCGGAATTTTGAATCGCCCATAGATTTGAAAGCAGTTAAACGCTGATCGAAAAATAACCTAGTGCAGGATGAAGCTACTTAATACTCTCAGGTTTAACGCTTGGCAGGGCGATAGACTGACGCTGACTTAGACTAATGAAAATGCGCGACCACGGCACCAACACCAAGCGCGCGCACACACACGCTGTTTGTTTTCATTTACCATATATTTGTTTCTAGTTAATGAACCATTCGGTTAATGAAGATCTTGAGTTTAACAGTATTCAAATAGCAATTTATATTTACTTATTTTTTATCGTGTTTTTAATTTTATTCCCATAAACAGTCCAGTATTTAATTGTTGTTCTTGTTTTCCTAACTTTACTATGTTTTTTACTCATATTTAGGCCCAAGTCTTCTCGCCTGATCGCTTTTCTAAAATACCATCGAACCTCCTGAATTTTTCTTAGTTGCATTATAGCGATTTGTATTGGAAACTGTATGATGTGGAAATTGTTCCGTATACAATGATGATTAGGGCCAAAAAGGATACAATATACAATATGATTAGGGCCAAAAAGGATTAAAGGACACGTATTGCACAAAAATAATTGTGATGAAAAAGGTAAAATTATTCATCAGAACCAACTTACATTCTCTTATTTAAAAATTAGCTGAGACAAATCCTCTGAACTTAGTTAAAAGAGAATACTCACTTTTTGGCTACTTCTTCAGGAACATCACCAATAGAGGCAGTTAGTTATTTAATAAAAAATCATTATTAAATCTTGTGAAAATGGATTTTTTTTAGTTTTTGTATTGTAACCTCAAATATGAAATATGGTCTTTTAACTTTATTTACTCGGTCTTGGTGAAATACGGTCTTTGCCTTTTAATGGAACTATTACTTTAGGGAATACAAGTGGTTACTGTCAATAATTCCGATTAATAAACACGCTTATTTTAACTTGGTCACCTGAGCATTATGTTTCTGCTAATACGTCCCGTTAAAATTGGCATTAATGTTTCATAAGAGAGTTATTAATGTAGCGGAATTTTTACATCGAATGATTATATAATTTAGACGTCTACTAAATAAAAGCTAAAAAGCCTGGTTTTATGAACAAAAGTACTCGGATGTTATATAGTCTCGTTAGTAGCTGATAATAAATAATGTTTATTCGGTATTTTGTTCTACTTTTTTCGCTAAAAACGTTCCTAAAAGATATAAAATTATATTTTCCTTTGCGATCGAACTCTGCACGAGTTAGCACAACTTGCAAGTAAAAGGTGGCATAAAAATCAATCGTCCAACCTGCCACACCTGGGGGGGATGGCATTACTCTCTCTGCGAGGATCATTTATATAAGTTTGGACTTGATGATGATAAGTGTGGCCGGATAAAATAGTTTGTCTTGTAAACCATCTCTTATTTTCATTATCTTGTGAGTAGACATCGCCTTCGTTTTTAAGTGCCATGATGCTTAATGCCAAAGGTCATTCAAAACCGAATAAAAAAACAAGTGTAACAAAGATCTCTATTGCCTCACATAAATGTCATATTTTAAAAGTTGACGTAATTACATTAAAACATCTTTATACTGGATATGAACGACTGGTGTAGATTTTTTATCTTTCCGATTTCAATAACAATGAAAGAACTGTAGAAAACAAATTGCCTTTTCGGGTGAATCAATTGTTTTAAACAGCTTTCCTCCGAATGTTACCTACATTCTGGCTCACAAATCTGCTAAAGAAGATAAATAAAAATGTGATGTCATAATTTCAATTATTTGCATGTAGGAATTGTTCTATTTTTTCATGTAGGATTCCACTTACCTCACTTTGTCCTATTTTTTCCAAAATTTTATATTATAGTTGTTTTTCTTAGATATTCATCATATTTTCCTGTTACTATTTATTTTTCTTGTTACCATTATATTTTTAGCGAATTTCTCCTATAGGGAAGAAGCTATTACCGTAGGTCTCATGGTAAGACCCAAGCGCGAGACCATGATAACTTTTCATTTTGGGGCCACCAGAAGCAAAAAACACCATTCGTTCAAATTTTTATCTATCCATCTATATATATATATATATATGTGTGTGTGTGTGTGTGTGTGTCTCAGCATTTCTACTTAGCTAGCTTCGATAATAATTTTTCTTTGCACATTATCGGCATTTGAAATTTGTTAACTTTTCGTGCCAAATAGTTTGTTACTGATTTATCACAATAACTTTTGCCATCTCGATAAGATATACATTGTACTCTTTTATCTGTTATGTAAAATGAGTATGCTGCATGTGGAATGAATAAATAAATACAAACTACATTGAAATCAGTAATCCCTTTTTCCTATGGGTACCAACCCAAGTTGCTCAAATTTTACTAGCAAATAGCGTAAAATGTATTTTGAAAGTTTTAGTTTCATTGAATCAACGTTTAATTAACTGGATGGTTACATTAAATTGTCAAACTGCTCCCAGAACGTGGCGTAGTAGGGGAGTTATAAGGCTTATTCTTACAGCCTATCTTTACGTATGATTTTCTTCAACCCTGCTGTCAATTTTCGTGCGACGTACTATTATATTGATTACTTCTCGTTACCATACACGCGTTGGACATTGTATTTACATTTTTAGTGGTGTGTCCTAAACAAACAGCCCGGTATGGAAGTAATGAAAACATTGGTTATTCACCGCCTCTACTTGCCCCTCCCCCCGTTACCCCCTCCCCTCCCTGCGATGCAACTTTCATCTGTCGCAGTTCGATTGCGCTGATCCACTGCCCCCGTTGTAGTTTGGAGTTAACTACGATTCTGATTATATTACTTCGGAAATTTATGTTTGAGGGACCTCATTGGAAAATTATTTCAGGACTTAAGTAGGAAGAAAGAATTTAAACCACCCCACCCCTGATAAGGCAAACCCTGTCTTTTATTAATCAAAATATCTTCGAATCTATAATGACTACTTTACAAGAATAACTTTAATACCATAGTTTGTATATAATTCTTAATTAAAACATCATAAATATTTAAAATAACTGTAAATATGTGGTTCAATGGTCAGCATGGTGTCTTAATTTTTATTGTTAGTCTATGAGGTTGGGTATTATAGTCTAGGAGGCTTCCAATGTATTATAGGTTTTTTTCTTATTAAACAAAAACTACACTACAAAAATAATGTAAATATATTAACTACTGTACCTTTCATTTTTATACCTTTTTTTTAACAAACAAATAAAATTACCTTATCCATTCACTAGTCTTCGAAAGACGACATATTTCGTTCCTTAGAACATCATTCTTATGAGTACGCAGTCATATTAATCAATTGAGGCAAGTCAGTTCATTTAATGAAATTTTGTCACAGTCACAATAATAAAAAGCTGACATGATGCTAAAATGGTTAAAAAGTTAAAACTGGAGTATTCTGGCCAGCACTATCTCACTACCACTCAGTTTAACAAGTTTTTAACGACTTAGCATCTTGAAAACTTTTTATTATTGTGACTCTGACAACATTTTATTGAATCAGTTGACTTGCCACAATTTAACAATATATATTGACAATTTAACAATATATATTGATTAATGTGGATGCAAAGGGGATGCATAAGACGTGATGATGATAAAACGAAATATATCATTTTTCGATTACTGGTGTTTCGATAAGGTAGTTTTATTTATTTTTCATTTCATTCAATCAAGGGTCATAGTGATTACTATACCTTTTTTAATTCCCTTCTCAAATTAATCTGGGACTTATCTGATTTCACCGAATCTTAATCCCTGAAAAACTCTCATGCTTACCCTATACGGATTTAAATTCACTATCTGAACGAGTCGATAACCTATTAGCTTTAAACAAATGGCAACAGTAGGAACCCGTTTGTGTTTCATCGTACCCGATATATTATCCGTGCAACGCTTAATTGGAAACGGGCAAAGCGCATTTGATCTGCTGAAATATTGCCGCCGCGACCGCGACAGGTGCATTGTTTGACTGCATATGCAAAGCGGCTATCGGACATCAGTCCTGCTTACTTATATTTCAGTACATTTCCCCTATATTAGCGAATGTCCTCTATATTAGCGGATTTCTCCTATATTGGCGAATGTCCTCTATATTAGCGGATTTCTCCTATATTGGCGAACTTTCCCTCTATTAGCGAATTTTCCCTTATATTAGTGAATTGCACCTATATCAGCGAATTTCCCCTATAGGGTAGAAGCTGTTACTGTAGTTCTCATGGTAGGACCTAAGCCCGAGACCATGATAACTTTTCATTTTGAGCCCCCGATAGAAAAAAAACACCATTCGTTCATTTTCATACATATAAATATATCTATATGTATGAAATATGTATGAATTTTTTATGTGTCTTACAGCATGACGGCTCGCGTAAAAATGGTCCGATATTAATTAAATCTGGCACGATCGTATAAGTAGTAATTATTCGGATGAATTCTTAAACCAGCGCAATCTGGCCATCGAAAGGGGGCGTAAAGGGGAATAAACCCCCCAAAAATGGGGTTTTTGAGTATTTTACATAGAAAAATAAAATAAATCTAATTTTTGTTAGCACCATTGAATTCAGTTTGAAAAAAAAAAACAATTTAGTGTAGGGAATCATTGCTCTCTGCCCATTGGTTACCGAGATCTTGAAAAAGATAAATGTTCCCTCATGGAAACACCTTGGGGGGGGGGTTTACCTTATGGGAAATAAATAAAATTCTCCATATTTCTTATTTCTCAACATAGAAACCGAAGTAAAACTTGGTTTGTGGCTTCATCTAGATGAGATCTATAGTCTAAAATCTTCGATATTTCGATTTTCGTGGCAGCAAACCTGTGTAATCATTCCCCACGTTATTCTTATGGGAAATTAAAAAAATGTCCTGTTTTCCTTAATTTTTTACGTATTTTAATAAAACTTGTTTTTTGGCTTCTTCTAGTTCATACCTACTTATTATTTTATTAAAACCCCTCAGTTTTAACATACCTGTTGCAGCAAACCTGCATACTCATGCCCATTTTATTCTTATGAAGCTTACAAAAACATATAACATCTCTCTTTCTTCGGTTAAAATATGTTCTTTTGCATTTGAAATTCGCTGAGTATGCAGGTCTGCTGCAACGGGGGTTATTTTAGTTTACACTATTTGTCCAATGTCAATAAGAACCGTTCATGGCACACTTTAGTAGGACAATGAAATGGAACTGAGAATCTTAAAATTAGTCGATTTTTTTAATACATGACACTTTGCCCTGAAAAGAAAAGTTGTTAGACATTCATTATTTTAATGGAGTTCCGAGATTCCTCCTAACCTGCACTAAGTTTATTGTTGGTCTCAGCCCTCTAAATGTCTTGGTTTCTTTGCTATTTAAAAAAAGCATGATTCACACCTAATATTATAATATTTAAATACATAACTCTCGTATAATGAAATCTTATGCCATTACCATAACTCTCTAGAACATGATTATTTTTTATTTACGAATCTTTGTCACATTCATTTCTTTAACGCTATACTAAAATTAAGATAAATAAAATAATAAATCAAATTATTGACATTTTGATCCGACTATTAGTTGCCACCTTGTATATCTCTCCCAACAACCCTCGCAAAGTTGGAGGTGGCCGGGGCGGGTCGGGGTTCCTTTTAGGGAAACTTCAGATTTATTTGACCAGGTTGCATCATTCACACGTTGTTTTCCATAAGAAAACTGCGAATTTCTAGGTTTCTTCAAAGTCATAACTCATACTTTTTTACATTTCTTCTACCGCTTCAAGTGCTGTTTTAACTTAATTATGACCGGTCCCTAAAATTAAAAAAATTATAAAATTTACGTTGCGTATTTTTTTGCATTGTGCCGCGGTCAATCATATTTCACAACTGATAAGATACACGTATCTTTACGTTTTCCCTACTTTTCGACCCCCTCGAGCTACCAAAAAGGTAAAATAATTCACTGAACTTGACATTAGAGCTCCTAAAACAAATTAATTTTAATCTGTATTGTTAAACGTGATATTATGCAAACGATTTCTTAATTTTGTTTTCAGTGTAAAATAATCTCCATAAAGGGTTAGGTCAGACCTAACGCCAAAAATAATTTTTTATAACATCCGTGGATGTTCATACAGCATATAATTGTTGCGCGGTTAGTACAAGAATTATTTTGTAAATTCCTACTTTTCCCCTTTCTATCAAATTACTCTAATGGACTGAACGCCGTTCCAGTATCTCCATGTTTAAACTACATAAAGCAAGCAATTAATAACATTAACATGCGGGAGAAGCGTTTGCAATGGCTCTTGCCTGTTTCTTAATACATAAAATGTACATTTTCATTAAATAATACTGTTTTTTGTGTTCAGTTTTTTTGCATGTGCCAACTTATATAATGAAGCATTTTCAACTCATTAACAAACTGAACTAAGCTACTATTGATTATTGGGCTATCAATTAATAAATAATCTAGCATATTAATCACCTGATCTTTGTCAATAACACAGCTTTCCCAATCATCCATCATACACTCATACTTCATTTATACGCCTTAAAATAACCCATACTGGTGGTAGGCGTCTTACCTGGACATGTAACCTAAGGTAACATGTAATATTGTTTATTCATTAACATATCTGTTTGTAATTGTTACTTAGTTATACTAGTTATGTTATAGGAATCAACTTTGTATTTATATCTAATGCCACAATGTTGATAAAGAATTAAAACTATTATCCATATTTTAGCCCCTTACCTGTGAGATCAATAATGTAAGAAAAATTACTTACTCGAAGTCCGCCAACAGCTCAACATAAAATCAACATGTTCAGAACATATTTATTTATTTTCAATAAAGAAATGGCATTAACACTGAACACATAAAATTTGATTAATAAAAGAAGGCCGAGATCATCCTCAGACGTTGAGGCGGGACTGTTGTACAGCAGGTGCACCTAATGGGTGGATCTCCTGCGGCCAGTTGGGTGGACATAGGGGGCACGACACCACACAGAGGGCCTCCTTGCACGTGGGGAGCCGCGTAAGACTGGCATCTCGTGTACTATTGCGTGTTCCGCAACGTCGTTTCCCCCTCGGACACGTCTGTCTCGTCCAAGTCCTGTGTCTGCTCCCGTTGAGGACGAGGGAGTTTCTGTGGCTTCGACCAGTTCCTCTGTGGCCGCCATGCACGGGAGCTCAATGGGAGCTATTAGCGAATTTTCCCTCTATTAGCGAATTTCCCTTATATTAGTGAATTGCACCTATATCAGCGAATTTCCCCTATAGGGTAGAATCTGTTACTGTAGTACTCATGGTAAGACCTAAGCCCGAGACCATGATAACTTTTCATTTTGAGCCCCCGATAGAAAAAAAAACACCATTCGTTCATTTTCATACATATAAAGATATCTATATGTATGAATCTTTTGTGTCTTACAGCATGACGGCTCGCGTAAAAATGGTCCGATATTAATTAAATGTGGCACGATCGTATAAGTAGTAATTATTCGGATGAGTTCTTAAACCAGCGCAATCTGGCCATCGGGAGGGGGCGTAGAGGGGAATAAACCCCCGAAAAAAGGGGTTTTTGAGTAGGCTATTTTACGTAGAAAAATAAAATAAATCCAGTTTTTGTTAGCACCATTGAATTCAGATTGAAAAAAAAAACAATTTAGTATCGGGAATCATTGCTCTCTGCACACTGGTTACCGAGATCTTAAAAAAGATAAATGTTCCCTTATGGGAAGTAAATAAAATTCTCCATATTCCTTATTTCTCAACAAACCGTAGTAAAACTTGGTTTGTGGCTTCATCTAGATGAGATCTAATGTATATTAGTCTAAAATCTTCGATATTTCGATTTTTGTGGCAGCAAACCTGTGTAATCATTCCCCTCGTTATTCTTATGGGAAATTATAAAAAATGTCATTCTTCCTTAATTTTTTACGTATTTTAATAAAACTTGCTATTCGGCTTCTTCTAGTTCATACCTACTTATTATTTAATTAAAACCCCTCAGTTTTAACATTTCTGTTGCAGGAAACCTGCATACTCATCCCCATTTTATTCTTATTAAGCTTACAAAACATATGAAATCTCGCTTTGATGGGTTAAAATATGTTCTTTTGCATTTGAAATTCGCTGAGTATGCAGGTCTGCTGCAACGGGGGTTATTTTAGTTTACATTATTTGTCCAATGTCAATAAGTACCGTAACATAGTTCATGGCACACTTTAGTAGGACAATGAAATGGAACTGAGAATCTTAAAATTACTCGACTTTTTTAATACATGACACTTTGCCCTGAAAAGAAAAGTTGTTAGACGTTCATTATTTAATTGGAGTTTCGAGATTCCTCCTAACCTGCACTAAGTTTATAGTTGGTCTCAGCCCTCTAAATGTCTTGATTTCTATGCTATTAAAAAAAGCATGATCCACACCTAATATTATAATATTTAAATACATAACTCTCGTATAATTAAATTTTATGCCATTACCATAACTGTCTAGAACATGATTATTTTTAATTTACGAATCTTTGTCACATTCATTTTTAACGCTATACTAAAAATAAGATAAATAAAATACTGCATCAAATTATTCACATCTTGATCCGACTATTAGTTGCCACCTTGTATATCTCTCCCAACAACTCTCGCAAAGTTGGAGGTGGCCGGGGCGGGTCGGGGTTCCTTTCAGGGAAACTTCAGATTTATTTGACCAGGTTGCATCATTCACACGTTGTTTTCCATAAGAAAACTGCGAATTTCTAGGTTTCTTCAAAGTCATAACTCATACTTTTTTACATTTCTTCTACCGCTTCAAGTGCTATTTTAACTTAATTATGACCGGTCCCTAAAATTAAAAAATTATAAAATTTACGTTGCGTATTTTTTTGCATTGTGCCGCGGTCAATCATATATCACAACTGATACGAAACGCGTATCTTCCCTGTTTCCCTACTTTTAGACCCCCTCGAGCTACCAAAAAGGTAAAATTATTCATTGAACTTGACATTAGAGCTCCTAAAACAAATTAATTTTTAATCTGTATTTTAAAACGTGATTATATGCAAACGATTTCTTAATTTTGTTTTCAGTGTAAAATAATCTCCATAAAGGGTTAGGTCAGACCTAACGCCAAAAATAATTTTTTATAACATCCGTGGATGTTCATACAGCATATAATTGTTGCGCGGTTAGTACAAGAATTATTTTGTAAATTCCTACTTTTCCCCTTTCTATCAAATTACTCTAATGGACTGAACGCCGTTCCAGTACCTCCATGTTTAAACTACATAAAGCAAGCAATTAATAACATTAACATGCGGGAGAAGCGTTTGCAATGGCTCTTGCCTGTTTCTTAATACATAAAATGTACATTTTCATTAAATAATACTTTTTTTGTGTTCAGTTTTTTGCATGTGCCAACTTATATAATGAAGCATTTTCAACTCATTAACAAACTGGACTAAGCTACTATTGATTATTGGGCTATCAATTAATAAATAATCTAGCATATTAATCACCTGATCTTTGTAAATAACACAGCTTTCCCAATCATCCATCATACACTCATACTTCATTTATACGCCTTAAAATAACCCATACTGGTGGTAGGCGTCTTACCTGGACATGTAACCTAAGGTAACATGTAATATTGTTTATTCATTAACATATCTGTTTGTAATTGGTTCTTAGTTATACTAGTTATGTTATAGGAATCAACTTTGTATTTGTACCTAATGTCACAATGTTAATAAAGAATTAAAACTATTATCCATATTTTAGCCCCTGAGCTTTGAGATCAATAATTTAAGAAAAATTACTTACTTGAAGTCCGTCAACAGCTCAACATAAAATCAACATGTTCAGAACATATTTATTTATTTTCATTAAAGAAATGTTATTAACACTGAACACATAAAATTTGATTAATAAAAGAAGGCCGAGATCATCCTCAGACGTTGAGGCGGGACTGTTGTACAGCAGGTGCACCTAATGGGTGGATCTCCTGCGGCCAGTTGGGTGGACATAGGGGGCACGACACCACACAGAGGGCTCCTTGCACGTGGGGAGCTGCGTAAGACTGGCATCTCGTGTACTATTGCGTGTTCCGCAACGTCGTTTCCCCCCTCGGACATGTCTGTCTCGTCCAAGTCCTGTGCCGCTCCCGTTGAGGACGAGGGAGTTTCTGTGGCTTCGATCAGTTCCTCTGTGGCCGCCATGCACGGGAGCTCAATGGGAGCTATTAGCGAATTTTCCCTCTATTAGCGAATTTCCCTTATATTAGTGAATTGCACCTATATCAGCGAATTTCCCCTATAGGGTAGAATCTGTTACTGTAGTACTCATGGTAATACCTAAGCCCGAGACCATGATAACTTTTCATTTTGAGCCCCCGATAGAAAAAAAAAACACCATTAGTTCATTTTCATACATATAAAGATATCTATATGTATGAATCTTTTGTGTCTTACAGCATGACGGCTCGCGTAAAAATGGTCCGATATTAATTAAATGTGGCACGATCGTATAAGTAGTAATTATTCGGATGAGTTCTTAAACCAGCGCAATCTGGCCATCGGGAGGGGGCGTAGAGGGGAATAAACCCCCGAAAAAAGGGGTTTTTGAGTAGGCTATTTTACGTAGAAAAATAAAATAAATCCAGTTTTTGTTAGCACCATTGAATTCAGATTGAAAAAAAAAACAATTTAGTATCGGGAATCATTGCTCTCTGCACACTGGTTACCGAGATCTTAAAAAAGATAAATGTTCCCTTATGGGAAGTAAATAAAATTCTCCATATTCCTTATTTCTCAACAAACCGTAGTAAAACTTGGTTTGTGGCTTCATCTAGATGAGATCTAATGTATATTAGTCTAAAATCTTCGATATTTCGATTTTTGTGGCAGCAAACCTGTGTAATCATTCCCCTCGTTATTCTTGTGGGAAATTATAAAAAATGTCATTCTTCCTTAATTTTTTACGTATTTTAATAAAACTTGCTATTCGGCTTCTTCTAGTTCATACCTACTTATTATTTAATTAAAACCCCTCAGTTTTAACATTTCTGTTGCAGGAAACCTGCATACTCATCCCCATTTTATTCTTATTAAGCTTACAAAACATATGAAATCTCGCTTTGATGGGTTAAAATATGTTCTTTTGCATTTGAAATTCGCTGAGTATGCAGGTCTGCTGCAACGGGGGTTATTTTAGTTTACACTATTTGTCCAATGTCAATAAGCACCGTAACATAGTTCATGGCACACTTTAGTAGGACAATGAAATGGAACTGAGAATCTTAAAATTACTCGACTTTTTTAATACATGACACTTTGCCCTGAAAAGAAAAGTTGTTAGACATTCAATATTTTATTGGAGTTTCGAGATTCCTCCTAACCTGCCCTAAGTTTATTGTTGGTCTCAGCCCTCTAAATGTCTTGGTTTCTTCGCTATTTAAAAAAAGCATGATCCACACCTAATATTATAATATTTAAATACATAACTCTCGTATAATTAAATCTTATGCCATTACCATAACTCTCTAGAACATGATTATTTTTAATTTACGAATCTTTGTCACATTCATTTTTCCAACGCTATACTAAAAATAAGATAAATAAAATAATACATCAAATTATTCCCATCTTGATCCGACTATTAGTTGCCACCTTGTATGTCTCTCCCAACAACTCTCGCAAAGTTGGAGGTGGCCGGGGCGGGTCGGGGTTCCTTTTAGGGTAACTTCAGATCTATTTGACCAGGTTGCATCATTCACACGTTGTTTTCCATAAGAAAACTGCGAATTTCTAGGTATCTTCAAAGTCATAACTCATACTTTTTTACATTTCTTCTACCGCTTCAAGTGCTATTTTAACTTAATTATGACCGGTCTCTCAAATTAAAAAATGACAAAATTTGCGTTTCGAGATTCATTGCATTGTGCCGCGGTCAATCATACTTCACAACTGATAAGGTACACGTATCTTTACGTTTCCCCTACTTTTCGACCCCCTCGAGCTACCAAAAAGGTAAAATAATTCATTGAACTTGACATTAGAGCTCCTAAAACAAAATAATTTTTAATCTGTATTTTAAAACGTGATATTATGCAAACGATTTCTTAATTTTGTTTTCAGTGTAAAATAATCTCCATAAAGGGTTAGGTCAGACCTAACGCCAAAAATAATTTTTTATAACATCCGTGGATGTTCATACAGCATATAATTGTTGCGCGGTTAGTACAAGAATTATTTTGTAAATTCCTACTTTTCCCCTTACTATCAAATTACTCTAATGGACTGAACGCCGTTCCAGTACCTCCATGTTTAAACTACATAAAACAAGCAATTAATAACATTAACATGCGGGAGAAGCGTTTGCAATGGCTCTTGCCTGTTTCTTAATACATAGAATGTACATTTTCATTAAATAATACTGTTTTTTGCATGTGCCAACTTATATAATGAAGCATTTTAAACTCATTAACAAACTGGACTAAGCTACTATTGATTATTGGGCTATCAATTAATAAATAATCTAGCATATTAATCACCTGATCTTTGTAAATAACACAGCTTTCCCAATCATCCATCATACACTTATACTTCATTTATACGCCTTAAAATAATCCATACTGGTGGTAGGCGTCTTACTTGGACATGTAACCTAAGGTAACATGTAATATTGTTTATTCATTAACATATCACTTTGTAATTGTTACTTAGTTATACTAGTTATGTTATAGGAATCAACTTTGTATTTGTACCTAATGTCACAATGTTGATAAAGAATTAAAACTACTATCCATATTTTAGCCCCTGAGCTTTGAGATCAATAATGTAAGAAAAATTACTTACTTGAAGTCCGTCAACAGCTCAACATAAAATCAAACATGTTCAGAACATATTTATTTATTTTCATTAAAGAAATGTTATTAACACTGAACACATAAAATTTGATTAATAAAAGAAGGCCGAGATCATCCTGGGACGTTGAGGCGGGACTGTTGTACAGCAGGTGCACCTAATGGGTGGATCTCCTGCGGCCAGTTGGGTGGACATAGGGGGCACGACACCACACAGAGGGCTCCTTGCACGTGGGGAGCTGCGTAAGACTGGCATCTCGTGTACTATTGCGTGTTCCGCAACGTCGTTTCCCCCCTCGGACATGTCTGTCTCGTCCAAGTCCTGTGCCCGCTCCCGTTGAGGACGAGAGAGTTTCTGTGGCTTCGACCAGTTCCTCTGTGGCCGCCATGCACGGGAGCTCTATGGGAGCTGCGTAAGGCCCCTTTCACACGAGGCCACTAGTGGCCGCCACCGGTTACCAGCCCGGGTAACTGCAGTTGACGGTACAGGCAACCAGCAGGCCACTCCACCAATAGAGCCACCTTCGATTTAGTCGAGAAAATGCTGATGAGTAATAACTCATTCTTCTGGCATCACCAATCAAGAAAAGAAGGCGGAGATGCAGGTGGATATGTTCCATGTTCATTCAGTACTAACGAATAGGAAGGACAATGGTCTTTATTACACGTTGTTTGATGAACTATGTGCCGACTAAAAGAGTTTTTTTTACTTATTCCGAATGTTCCTCTTCCTTTTTTCCACTTTTACTTTCTCCCCCCCCCCCCCCTATACATAGCAGGTTACTTGGAGAAAGTATTGTTTTCGTCAAAATTTTCGAATTTGAGTTGTTAGTGGAAATATTCGTTTTAGTGCTCCCTGAATCCAAAACGTGGTTTTCGGAGTGGTGTCTGTCTGTCCATGTGTGTGGAATCCACACTGTGGATGTGTGGATGTATGTAAACAAAGCTTGAGACCACACCAGTGGCCCAATCTTCATGAAATTTGGCATGTAGGTATAAAGCCATGATATCTCCAGAGCGAATCCAAGTTTCTCAAAAACGGCTATAACGAATTTGATAAAAATTGTATGGTTTTTAGAGCTTAAGATGACAAATAAAATGACACCACTCGCATGTCTGTAAAAATTCAGGTTTAGAAGGTAGTATGGGAAGTGTTAAAAAATTTATATTTTTCAAATTTCACAAAATATGGGACTACTAAATAAAATATACTTGAAACCATTAGATTTGGCTTCAAAAAGTAAATAATCCAGTATTTTGAATTATTAGTCTATGTCAACTGGCTGCGGGGTTAATTAATTGGTATTTTTGTTTGGCGGTAAACGCAGTACGTTGTCTAATGTATTTGCGGAGTGATTGAACATTAATTTTATTTTATTGCAGATTTTCTTACTTTAAGGGAGAAAGTATTGTGTCAGTTTTCTGATACCATTTATTTTTTTTCTTCTGTTTACTCATTTAAAAAATCAAATAAACAATTAAAACTCGTTTAGAAAAATCATTTCACAACAATTAAAACTCGTTTAGAAAAATCATTTCACAACTGTACCTGCCTCCGCACGTGAACTGCTTGAGTTTACCCCAAAAAAACAGGTAATGCGCGCGCTTTCGTAGTCGGGAGTGGCGGCCACCGGTGGCTATGTCTGAAAGCTCCCATTTCATTCAATGCCCCGCGACAAGTTGCCGCCACCGCGGTGGCCGACTCGCAGTTGTGCGAGGAGACACTGCTCGGCCACTGTGTCCCGTCGGGCAACTGCAGTGGCCGAGTCTGAAGACCTCCATTTACAACAATGTTTAAGCTGTGGCGGATAACCGGTGGCGGCCACTAGTGGCCTCGTGTGAAAGGGGCCTTACGCAGCTCCCATAGAGCTCCCGTGTATGGCGGCCACAGAGGAACTGGTCGAAGCCACAGAAACTCCCTCGTCCTCAACGGGAGCGGGCACAGGACTTGGACGAGACAGACGTGTCCGAGGGGGAAAACGACGTTGCGGAACACGCAATTGTACACGAGATGCCAGTCTTACGCAGCTCCCCACGTGCAAGGAGGCCCTCTGTGTGGTGTCGTGCCCCCTATGTCCACCCAACTGGCCGCAGGAGATCCACCCATTAGGTGCACCTGCTGTACAACAGTCCCGCCTCAACGTCTGAGGATGATCTCGGCCTTCTTTTATTAATAAAATTTTATGTGTTCAGTGTTAATAACATTTCTTTATTGAAAATAAATAAATATGTTCTGAACATGTTGATTTTATGTTGAGCTGTTGACGGACTTCGAGTAAGTAATTTTTCTTACATTAAAGATTTAAATATAACTAATAATTTGTGAAATGGTTGTCCGTAGGAAAATGATTAAATAAATAAAACATATACTAGAAAAGGGCGAAGTGTAAGAAACGTATTGCTCAAACGACAATAATCCCATTCCCAGCCAGAAACATTAAAACTCAATAAAAATAGTAATGAGAAGCGAAGTGGGTTTGTGTATTGTCGTCCAATAAATTCGTGTGGCAATCATGCTAATGGAGTCATTTGTTTCTTAACTTGAATTATAATCATGGCGATGGCGTAACAAGATAACTAGCAGAACCGAGTTACAAATGTAGAATTGGAATGCTCTCTATTTACAGCGAAAAAAGTATGATTTTTGTTTGATTAAATTGCTAATAACTGTTTCTATAATTATAAACTTTTTGAATCACGTTTAACGCCAAGCACTTATTTCCTTATCAAAACATTAATATTATATGTAGATCTATTTGCTTTAACTGTGTAGCAACATTTAGTAGGAAAAATGAATACTGTTCGATTAATGATTGGATTTAAAACGTGCATCGAAGTTAAAAACTCATTTGAACTCGGTTTATTTTTACATGTTTCATTTTTAAATCCGGTATATCGTTCATTTTATTTACTAAACTAAATACATTCGCCATTAGCTTCACAATTATATATTTTGCCATTTTACAATACAATTTGCCCTTTCTCAATTACTCTACATTTGGAAAAGTTTTCCCATTTAAGACCGTACACTTCCATGACTGGAACACGACACACAACGTTAAATCACTACGCTCCCCGCAGGAACCGAAGGTATATCAATTTGGAAAATATCTAAACTTTATCTAAAAATATGATCAAATTGATTAATATTACCCGTACCTCAATAGCAAAACATACTTTGTAGTAGGCCTAAGTTTTATACTGCCTACCTAATTTCAACGTTTCCTATAGGTAACACAAGGGACCTCTCTGTGATGGGTATTTTATTCTAACATTCGTTTTGTAAGAACGTCATTTTTTTAATGCCTTAATAAAAATAGTTTTCATTTTTTGTTTAAAGAAATTAAATCTGCGAATTTCAGAAATAATAGAAAACAGTAAAATTGGAATTAGTAAAAAAAACTCATTATGTTAGTACTACCTAAACAGCTACGTAAGCCGGCAAAGTAAATACTGTACATTTATGTTACACCCTCCCGCGCCGCGCCTCGCTGCCCAACAATCGTTCGTTCGTTAATTGTTCTTTTGATCAAGTCCTCGCGCCATTTTTGTTATCGTTTGCCCTGTTGGTGTTTGTTTCACGTCTTTTTCGGTTTGCAAAAGTTCATCAAAGTAGCGTCAGCCACGCTTTCCCGATAACTTTTACCATCTCGATGTCGTTAGAATATCAAAATCGTCCAGTTTCTTCACTCTGCACGTGGTAAGGGATCCATAATTAAATATTCATATTTTAGACAAGTTTAGGAGTACATTTATAACTAATACATACTTAACTAATCATTTTGCGAGATCTTCTTGTTTTATTTAGGAAAGACGAAAGTATAAGAAGTAACTAAGAAAGGAAAAATTGAAAGGCAATTAATTTCCCTTATCACAAACTCACTTGCAAAAGTAATCAACTTTTAATTTAATAGGATGCCATTAATTTTACTTGAACTAAGTCAAATCGATAACTAATAATATTGAAGTTAATTGGAATAAATCGTCCCAGTACTTGCTTTAGTAGTGACCAATTGATAAACGCTAATTGGTTTTAAATGATGGCACCTTTCAAACTGTTCAGAACTTTAACCGTCCTTCCCAAACAATGATAAACCGATTAGTTTTGCTCTTGGGCAAATTTAAAGAGTAGTTAAGGTCTCTTTTGTCTATAGCTAATATCTTTTCGGCAGTCAGTCTCTAATTTTTTTAGTAATTTTATTCAGTCATTCTACTATCAGTCAAGTTTCATAATTCTCCCATTTTATCGTCTGGTTGCTGTAGACCAACATCACTTTACTGTTAATGTATGTAAACATCGTATAATCCAATGTTATCTTAGACTATCACACTATATCAAGTTTTAAGAATCTTGTTATTTTGTAACGTTTTGAACGGCAACCATCCTAACCCAGGACTTTTACCAGACTATGGAACAGAGTTGTTAAAATGTAAACTGTAGTGCAAACTCTGAAAACATATATTTCTTTCACGAAATTTCATCCAATTGCGAGTGCATATAGGTAGGCCAGTGATTCAACTAAAGGCAGAACCTTTGTGACAGTTCCGCGTCGTAACAAAATACTAATTAATGAACAATCATAGTTATTTCTGTGGAGTAAACAGACCATTTCGTTCCTTTACAAACCTCGAACGCTATTTCCCTGGTGTTGTGTCCCGAACATAAAATGTTATTACCTTCGCTGTAACGTAGGTTGGACAGGACCGAAGTCAAACATTGAACAAACCTTAAAATGACGACTGGCCGTAACATGCGCGGTAGCACAGGTCGTTTACACATTTCCCTGAGTAGTGAAGGCAATTTTATCGTACAACGTGTAAGGTTTAAAAGTTCTCTTTAAAAAATATTTTCAAACAAAAATTAACATTTTGTTTTTGTTTTCAAATATTTATAAAAAAGTTTTACTAAAAACATGGATACTGTTATTTAAAGACTTAAATTTTTACGTCATTACAAACTGTAACTGTCCTGAAATGGTTAACTTTATGAGTTAATATCGCAACGAATACGGTTAGGTTTTATAGCAAAGATGTTAATTATAAAAATATGTATGAAAATATAACTTTATGAATGCCGTTAGAAATATTGTTGTCAAGCCTTTTGAGCTTTTCCTGTCAATTGGCCAATAGGAAGCAATGCTGATCATCTGATGAGATTATTTTAGAGCTGTGAATCAAAGAATCCGCGGAATCAATTAGACATGAATTAGTGCTTCGCAGTGCCTCGATAGCTCCAAAACGTTTCGATATCAATGCTGCATGCCGTGGCTAGTTGCGATTGCAGCAAGCATACTTTAACTCGTTGGATCAAGTCAATGCTTTCCCTTTGTTATTTCAGCGGAAACTTGCGTAAGTGAAAAAAATCCTAGCCGTCTTTCCGTTATTTGCTTTGCCGAAGCCAGGCTTAGAGGCATGTACAACTATCTTTCCTATTTAAGGTTTGTTCAAACTTTTGCCTTTGTACTTATTTTCCTTCTTAGACTACCATCCGATCGTCACTTCGGGTCTGCCACTTTTTTTGCAGCTTGCATAATAGGTGTAATAGCCCGCGAAAAATTAAAGGAATCTTCTTACTCTAATCAGGAATAGGCATACAAATGTTCAGCTAAAATATTTACAAAAAACTTTTATGAATATCTTACTACCTAAATCACTTTTGACAATTTTATGCCCCACCGTAAGGAAGGACATTTTCAGTGCGGACAAAGCGACAATATCCGTTTTATTTCCAAGTTCTTATAAAAACCTCAACCTGTTTCCACAAAGAGTTTTACAAAGAGTTCCATAAATCTTGAAGACAGACACGAAAATGAAGAAAGTTCTCGGTAATATCGAACTGATATGGACATAAAAACCCCTCTTCCCTTGTCCCTCTTGTAATGACTGTTTGCAAAGGTAACTCACTTTCTCGCGTAAATTTCACTTAATATTTGAAATTTTCCAAAATATATACATATTTTTCTAGCAAATTTTTCAAACTTTTTGTTTATTTTTTTCATTTTAAATTTGTTTTTTTATTACTATTTATTCCAGTCTAGTAAACAAATTATATTTTTATATTAGTGTAATCTAATATATATACGGCCGCTTGTGTAACTGATTAAGGATACGAATTCTTTTCTACTTCCAGATGAGCTAGGAACTTGAAATTTGGCACGAACGTTCCTCATTAGTTCAAACGACGGGGAAAAATATCAAAACCCACAATTTTAAATTCTAACTCCCTCAAAAAAATTATTAAATAATCGTTAAAATAAGCCTTTTTCAAACAACTGTTATTTTGAGCTCTAGTGGCCGAACGGATGGTCCTATCGAAAAACGGACTGCACCATGTGTCACGGATTTTTCACGATCTACAACTTTGGTCCTATGACTTTTTGCCCTATCTCGTCTCCTTCACCCTTAGATTGCTCTAGAAATTCCAATTTTCGAAGATTTTCCTTTGGTTTTCCAGCTCCAGTTGGCTTTATATTAAACGTATAGGGCAGAAATTTGGTTCAAATCGTCTTTATAGCATATTCGTTACAAATCACCAATAATATAATTAGTTCTTTTCATAAAAATGCATCTAAAGCTAAAAAATTCTTGAAAATTTACCTCGTTAAACCCACCTCACATGTAATTTTAAGTTGCTGTTTAATGCAGGTTTCACAACTGCTTAAACTGTGTTTCTTATCGGTAAAAATAATAATAAATAACTTTTATAAATAAATATTCTTTACAACTAAAGTTGATCTTTTAAGCCTGAAAATATTTCAATCGTATGATTCTTTAATGTGCTAATTGTATTTAAAACAATGATTTTAATTTTAGGTTCTCGCTGTTTTCACTTCATTCCAGCGTTAGTGCAGTACGTGCCCTTGTAAGACTTATCTGGGCCTGTGGTTCTCTGGTTCAGTTTTACCGCGCTTAGATATACTTCTAATCTACCTTATCGTGAAATTGCAATACGTTTTTGTCGACTTGAAGTTTCTCCAATTTTTTCTATGTACAATTTTAATTTTAGAACACCCGTTGAAATAAAATATTTGTATTATTTAAACCTAAACATTTTCAACACATCTTTAAATATTGCCTTCATACCGTGTATTGCAATGTTTTAGTACCAGTAACAACTATTATGTTTGTTGTTAGTAAAAGAGTAACAAACTCACTCTATTAATGCCCTATTAATATAATGAAGGGTGGTCAATAAAAAAATCTTCCAATCTCAAAAAACCGATCTTTGATTTTTGTATTATTTAGTTATTTTTAAGCGAATATTGTAGAGTACGACTCTTAATTTAATGCTATGTTTTCTGACAAAGGTGGTTATCGAAGCAAAAACCTTACTCTTCAGGTAACTCAACGTCCAAAACTCAAAGGGTGTTATGTTTGGAGACTGATATGCTCTTGTTAGGAGTCACTGCCAAACAAACATTGCTTAGAATTAACATAATATTTTTTTTCGTATTCTGTTTCCGCCTGGAAATCCGAAATAATTTAAACCACCAGCGTTACTGAAAATGGCATTAAATAATGAATAGTTCACATCAACATTCACGTCCCTAACTAATAAATGGCTAAGCTGTAACAAAATATGACTTAACTAGTTATCCTATCGAAAAACAAAGATCAATACTGTATTTAAATAAATTTGTCAACAATTTATGTTTTTATTTTCGGATATTTTGCTCGATCTCACCTCTTTCACCCCTAACATGGGCCCTTAAAACAGGTTGTTTGTTATTTTCCACTTTATCTTTTGGTTTTTCTTTATTTGTTAGTTAATTTTTAATCTTGATTATAAGTTTTGACATGACGAGAGTCAGTTTTACCGTTCAGTTTTACGCCCCATCAAAGGTCATTCGCCAGTTTCTTCCGTTTCAACTCCTAAAAGAGTCCTAAAGTTGAACTGTCATCAAATTTGAACTTTCCTCGTGGGGTTTTCTAACATATTCTTAAATGATAGACCCAAGTTTTGACTTGGTATTACTCAGTGTCCCCGCCCACGCTTAAGCGAAGTCATTGGCGTTCTCTCACCCCTTTCAACCCCTATATACAACCAATAAATGAAGCAAATTAAACTATTTTCAAATGTTTGGCATTGTTATTTCTATACAAATACTTATGCCTAACCCCCTGGCCCCCGACCCTCTACCCCTTTAAATAATTAACAACCGCCAAACTAGTGGTCCTATTGAAAAACAAAGCTCAATACTGTATTTAAATTAGTTTTTCTACAAATTTGGATTTTTATTTTCGAATATTTTGCCCTATCTCACCTCCTTTACCCCTAAAATGGGCCCTGAAATAAATTTGTTTGTAAATTTCCACTTTGGTTTTTTGGTTTTTCTTTATTTGTGAGTTTATTTTTTATTTCGATTCAAAGTTTGACATGGAGAGAGTCAGTTTTACCGCTCAGGTTTAGGCCTCTATCAATGATCATTCGCCAATTTATTTCGTTTCAACCCCTAAAAGAGTTCTAAAGTTTAACTTTCATTAAATTTTAATTTGCCTCGTGGTTTTTTCTAATATCTTCTTAAAATGAGAGACCCAAGTTTTGACTTGGGATTACTCGGTGTCACCGCCCACGTTTAAGTGGAGTCTTTGGCCATTTCTCACCCCATTCAACCCCTACAAACAACCAAAAAATGAAGCAAATGATACTATTTTCAAATGTTTGACATTACTATTTCCAAACAAATACTTTTGCCTAACCCCCTGGCCCCCGAACCCTCTCCCCGTTCAAATAATTAACCTTCCACAACCAACAACCCCCACCACCAAACATCCTCCCGAACCCCAACATACCTTGTGCCGAGAATTAGTATGTAGTTTTATTAACTTTCCCTTGTGACTTTAATATCCAAACCCCCCTCACTCGAGGGATTTTTACCCCTCAGGTTTGTCAGAGGTCATTCGCCGATATTACCCCATTTTAACTTTTAAAATACTTGTCTTAAATTGAACCTTTATTTTTTGAAAGTTTCTCTTGTTAAAAAAAAATATTATTTGATTGAGAGGCCCAGAAGGGATTTCAGAAGGGATTTTTTATTGTTACCTCCCGTAAATAACCCCAAGTTATTTGTCATTTCTAAACGCTTTCGACCCCTAATCCCGCCAATAAAAAAAGAAAAATCAAGTACTATTCAAAAGTTTGGCAATACTATTTTAAAACAACAATTTTGTCTCACACCTGGCCCGGTAATATCAGAGGCAAAAGCTACTCGCCAACTTAACCCCATTTCAACTCCATGAAAAGTTCTCTAAATCTGAACCTGCAATGAGTTTACAATTTCTCTGGTGGTTTTTACCATGTTAAGATATCTTGAGGTAGGAATTTCAACCAAAACAATTAAATAAATTTGGTCTTGTGTCGTTTCAAAATAAAAACCCCCTTCTTTGGGACTAATAATGGGAGGTCTGGGGGCGGAGTATTGTTCAACTGCGGGAGAACACAAACGGGGGCCTGGGGGCGGAGCCCCCAGCGAGCGAAGCGAGTACACATATACACACCATCCTAACAGTTTGCGCCTTGTAAAATAGTGGTTGTACATTGTAGCTTAATGTATGGCGAGGGTAAATTATAGATTAATACCGTATGGCAAATGTAGATTGTAGATGATAACATGTCAAATGCCTATTTTAGATTAATGCAACTCGGTGATCATGTATTGTAAATTACTGTCATATGGCGAGTGTAGATTATAAACTAATGGCGTATGGGAAAATATAGATTGTAGATGATACCATGTCATATGGCGATTGTAGATTGATGCAACCTGGCGAATATATATCGTAGATTGATGTCGCAGGGAAAATATAGATTGTAAATTAAAGTGACATGGTGAATATAGATTGTAAATTAAAGATATGTCTAATCTAGATTGTAAATTAATGTCATTTGGCGAGTGTATGTTATAGATTACTGCCAAATATGATTACAGAGCTGATGACCCCTCTCAGGGGCAGCCTCCTTGTTGAAGATGGCTCAGTAAGGCAATACGGAAATTGTATCGTGCTTTTAGCCTACCCGATCCATTACCGACACCGCTGATGTTTGATTGCATTGGCAACAAGTATTAGAACAAAACGTTAGGCCTACATAATTTGTTTAAGTGTTAGCTTTCTCCTTCCAATAGTAGTTTCTTGTGATGTGTAAAACCTATCCCTATGATTTTTCAACAAACGATTACTTTCCTCAATTTAATAATTTTGAAATGACCCTTCAAGGATGTATAAAACAGTTAAAAAACTTAGAAGGGATTATGTGAAAAGTTACCCTTCCCATAAATGCTAGCACATAATACCAGGCAAAAGTATTTATATTAAAACAAGTTTGGAAACATATATTTTATTCTACTTCATGAATCAACCGATCACTTATGCATGAGCAATAAGCACAGTTATAAGAATAGTCAACTGAGTTCAGTTAAATGATGTACCGAAAAGTATTTTCCTCAACTAAAGCAGAATAGTAAAATCGGTATAAAAGAAAAACTCGTCAGGTTGAGTGTAAACAGCCGTTGACCGGTCGGCGTGCCTGCGCATGCTAAACACGTTTTGTGTTTTGATGACATCTGGCAAGTAAAAAAGTTATCTATTATCACTGAAAGGTGCAAGTTCTGTTAACAAAATACACTAAAAATTTTTATTTTAAATCTTATGAACTTGTAAGGATGTAGGAATACAGATTTGTTTTAAATACAAAGTGTTCCTCGTAAAGAATAAACTTTATAAAGAAAATAACAGGGATTTAAAAAGTAATTTTCTTTAAATGATTTTTTTATGATTGTTAAACCTTGACTTGTGTGTTTGCATCACTTACTGTTAACGATACGGACTTTTCATGTTTAAGCGACTGGCAGGACAAAGCACATATGAAAAGTTCAAATTCAAATTCATTTTATTGCCATTTCAACATTTTATAAAGTTGGAAGCAATGTCTATGTAACAATAATTTTGATTAAAATATATTCTAAGAAAAAAATCCTAAGTGAAACTAAAATTAAAATCAAGACAACCTAGCTTTTAACCTAGTTTTCTCTGTAAGACATATGTTGAATTTCTCCCCATTATTAATTTATTGCTTCAATTTATTGTTTTTTACAATGGTCTATAAATTCAATAGCACTATAAAATACATTAGCTATTAAAAATGTTTTAACTTATTTTTGAAAGGTGTTAACTTATTCTAATTTATTACATGAGATGGTAAATTGTTTAAAAATTTAGCTCCAGATTTAGACTGTAAATTTGGAAAAATATTACGTCTATGTTACGTTGGCCTGAAATTATGATTAAATCATCCTTTTGTCCTTCTATCTTCGTTTTGTTAATTTACATTTAGAGAATTAAAAGAGTTTATGAGAGAAAATATGATATTGTATCATTAACCGTGAATTTAAAATCACATAATTTAGTGACCGTTCTCTCTCTTTTAGTCCAGTTGAGAATGTTTGGGCAGCATTACTCATGCTGCGGACTAATAAGAGTATAACGACCACCGCCATCCTATTTAACCAAACCGGCTAATTAACAATGACGTCATATCGCGAACACCGCAGCTGGCGGGGAATTCCGCGGTTGGTTACATGTAACTGCTCCTTTTTATTATGGTTTTAAACGATCATAAATTGTGTTTGATGTAGCATCCAGCTCATTCCTACTGCCGTAAATGTTGTAGCTTGTAGTCTCATAATAAGGGTCTCTTGAACGAAACCCTAAGTACGGTCATGACGATAAGGTTCTACGCCACTCACTCAAGACCCTTAGGTGAGTTAGCTGTGCATCCCTCCTTTCAAAAGCCAGAGATTTGGTTGATTGGCATGTTGAAACTAATGGCAAGGTAGAAATGTTCACAAGCAGTTCCTTTCGAAGTTATGTCCTCAGCGGCGATGTGTCATTCCTAAGTTGTGTCTTAGCGGAGATGTGTTCAGTGAAGTTGTATCCTTCCTCAGTTTTGTCCTTAGCGGAGATGAGTTCATTGGAGTGTGTCCTTCCGAAGTTTTGTCCTTAGCGGAGATGAGTTTAGTGGAGTTGTGTCCTTCCGAAGTTTTTTCCTTAGCGGAGATGAGTTCAGTTGAGTTGTGTCCTTCCGAAGTTTTGTCCTTAGCGGAGATGAGTTCAGTGGAGTTGTGTCCTTCCGAAGTTTTGTCCTTAGCGGAAATGTGTTCAGTGGAGTTGTGTCCTTCCGAAGTTTTGTCCTCAGCGAGATGTGTTCAGTGAAGTTGTATCCTTCCTCAGTTTTGCCCTTAGCGGAGATGAGTTCACTACAGTTGTGTCCTTCCGAAGTTTTGTCCTTAGCGGAAATGAGTTAAGTGGAGTTGTGTCCTTCCGAAGTTTTGTCCTTAGCGGAGATGTGTTCAGCGGAGTTGTGCCCTTTTCAATTTTTATTTTATAATGGTACTTGTCTTACCCTTACCTTCATATTAATTGAACTAGACACAAACTTTATTTTATATAAATTTTATTCTTTCTGAACAACATTTTACAATAGTGACTTGTATGTAAATATTATCTACAAAACAATAACAAAAATCATATGGATTAATACAGAGAGGTATGCAAAACTTTAACATGTCCTTCCGAAGTTGTGTCCTCAGTGGAGTTGTGGCCTTCCGAAGTAGTGTCCTCAGTGGAGTTGTGGCCTTCCGAAGTTGTGTCCTCAGTGGAGTTGTGGCCTTCCGAAGTTGTGTCCTCAGTGGAGTTGTGGCCTTCCGAAGTTGTGTCCTCAGTGGAGTTGTGTCCTTCCGAAGTAGTGTCCTCAGTGGAGTTGTGGCCTTCCGAAGTAGTGTCCTCAGTGGAGTTGTGGCCTTCCGAAGTTGTGTCCTCAGTGGAGTTGTGGCCTTCCGAAGTTGTGTCCTCAGTGGAGTAGTGGCCTTCCGAAGTTGTGTCCTCAGTGGAGTTGTGTCCTTCCTGCAACAAGTTATTAATAGGGATGGCAGTTATTTTTAAAATATCGATATATCAATATTTTCATTATATCGTAAAACCGCTAATTTTTGAGAAAAATATTACAATTTTGCACGTTCAAAAAGGAATTGTACTATTTTCAGTAACAGGGTTTGCCATCACGGAACTCAAGGTTTTTAAACGTAGGGGAGATTTCAAAACTGAAAATATTATGCTGTCTCATTTTCTAATCTTTACCTTATAACAAAACGGGTTTTACAAGTACTAGTTACAAATCACAACTAACAAGACACTTTTAATTTTTCGCAGAACTTGTAAAACTTGACTTCGTACCAGGAGCGTCACTTTAGGCTCCAGTAATGAATTATACTACTAATAATTACCCTTTCATATAAAAGCTCATGTCCATATGATCGCTACTTTTAAAATGAAAGCCTTTACAATCGGATGATTCTTTTTGAAACACCCTGATCCATCTTCTTAATATGCCTTGGCAAATTTTCAAAAGAAATTAAGACCTGAAAACATTCGAATCTGTCATTATTCTAAATTAATGTTAGAAAACATTTGTAAATAATCGTTTCGGCCTCAAATGTTTTATACCAGAATTTATATTTTTAATTTCCTTATAAATCCCTCTCTCACAGCATTCACTAATGAAACGAAAACGATTCCAACGCAATTTTAATTTTTTTCCAGGCAATTTAGTCAGGTCGATCCGGGGTAACTAACAATCTACCATTAGCCAGCGCGCGGTATCAATATACAAAGCCAATTATTGGGCTTCTAATTGAAGGCTGGAGGAGTTTTGTTTGGTTTGCTGTCTTCTTCCTTGTGCGTTACCGCTTTTAAGTTAGCAGTTCGTTTGGATATGAATTCCTACGTTGTAATTCGCGCAGCCTCTGTCGTCACAAGCAAATCCTCACAAGGTAGTTGATCAGAGTCATGTTGAAACTTTTGGCAAGGTAGAAATGTTCACAAGCAGTTCCTCTATTCGGAGTATTCCTTTATTCCGAAGTTGTGTTTTCAGTGGAGCTGTGTCCTTCCGAAGTTGTGTCCTCCCTTTTACCAGAAGGACACACCACAGACGTACGTCCATAACAATAGCATATTGCATTAAATTATGGCATGTTTGTATTAAGCATGCCATACGTAGTTGTGTGTGGCATGCTTATGATTTTTTTGCGGGGTGGATTTACGCATCTCGAAATTTATCCATTTTCATATTCACCAAGCTGAACTCTCGCAGAGATCCAGTGGAAAATTGATCAGATTTAACTTTTAAAAATCGTATTGCCGGCTTTTTACACCTTTAAGCAGTTTTTCCAGAACTCGGTCATTACATTATTTCAATTAAAGATCCTAACATGAACTGTTTTGCAGTCTATGCACCAACATCTGAGATAATTGTGGTTATTGTTTGCCATATGTATACGTCTCCTTCTGATTTAAATAAAAGTTTATTTGGTGCCTCTAGTTATATTTTTGTATATTGTTTCCAAAACACATGACCAACGTAAAGAACTTAACCGCCATTAACAATTATAGATCTAAATTTTATAGTTCCAAAAATGTTCGTACCTGGATATTCATAGATTTAAATTTACTTCCAACAATTTTTAAAACCGCTAAAAATACATAGTGTGAAACATAATTTTAATTCCCCTAACCACCTAAAATATCATTGTATCGTTCCCTATCTTACTCGAAGACTCGGAAAAACTAAATATCAAAGCATCGTTTATAACCGTAACCAGTTCACCTGGAGAATTCTAGAGAATCACTAAAACAACTTAACTAAGAATGATATGAGTTTTATGTAGTTTTTTGTCACCGTACTATAAAAAAAATAAATTAAATCAGCAATCGTATAAAAGAAAAACAAGTGTCATGAAAAGTAAATTCATCGCTTCCTTCGTAATTCGAAGACTTGGAAAAACTATATATCATAGCATTGTCTAGAAACCTTAACCAGTACACCTACAGAATGCTAGAGAATGACTAAAACATCTAACTAGGAAAGGTATGAGCGTTTATGTAGTTTTTTGTTGTACAAAAAATTATATTAAATCAGCAATTGTATGAAAGAAAACCATATGATACTTTTATCACAACCATCATCCAAACGAATTTCATTGTCATATCTTCATATTTTCCACTGGTGTATTAAATTCACGAATACTTTTTGCTAAATGTTACATAAGAGTGTTATAAATCGTTAAGCAGAAAAGAAAATGAAGAAAGTTTGTGGCTATATCGAAGTGACTGCTTGTAAATAACATAATCTATTCATGCAGCGAGCGCTTGAGTTCCCGGCAGGCTCTGCATCTTCTTCAGCCAACAACAAAATCCGACTCTTACATTTTCTATAAATTTATGAAAGTCAGAGCAACAATTAATTACATAAGTTATTGTAGAACGAGTCATTCGCTTGTTAATTAACATTTAAAACAGGCTATTAATAATCAATCAAAAAGTTAGAAATTGACGGTGGTAATTCTGTGCAACATACTTTTGAAATACGAGTAATAAAAAGTTTAAATTACGAATATTTCTCGTATTTAACTTAATTTTGATAGATCGTGCAGTAAATTAGGTTTGTAACTAGTTTTAGTCGATTAAAATATCATTTACGTTATAAGATTCTTTGTATGCTTTATGACAACCACACTAAACCAGTGAGAACAGAATAATAATAATGCTCGCTGCACTAAACATATGTTTACGCGGAATGAAATATACCAAAAGTGGGAAAGAGTCGAAAAGAAAATTTTTTGATACATGAAACGGTTATACCCATCTTTTTTTGTGGAGTGTTGAAAAAATTTATTATTGGCCAAAACTTTTGGGTATTAAACATTAGACGCAGAAAAACTTAAATTTAAAAACTAAAAAAACTTTTAATGTTAAACAATAATTTATTTTTTAATTGTAAAGGTTTTACTTATACTTAATGTATTTATTCATCATGAAATCATGATTTAAACATTTCATTGGTAAAAGGTTATCGGTAGAAATAAAGTTGCCATTCACCTCAATAGCACGTTGGTTTATTTCAAATTAAAAGAAATGAAGAGGTTAGGGTCATGTTATGCCTGGAGTGGGTGTGTGCGTGTGCGTGTGTGTGTGTGTGTGTGTGTGTGTGTGTGTGTGTGTGTGTGTGTGTGTGTGTGTGTGTGTGTGTGTGTGTGTGTGCGTGTGTGTGAGCTTCAAAGGGCTTTTACTCAAAGCGTTCTTATCCTGTTACGCAAAAGTGGATTGCATTGCTACGATTGAAAGCGATGTAATCCATAATGTAATGTACCCGATACATGTCTTTGCAATATTTTAGTCTCGTAAATACAGCCAAAGATAACTTTATAAACTTAGTGCTGTTATACCGGGTGTCTCACCTAAAGTGAACCAATAGATAACTTTTTTATTATAAATCTGACAAAGAACTTCTTTTGGGGTACTTCCCTTTATTTTTAATGCTGCTTTTTGGAGTCGCTTCGGAATTTAAAAATATGGCCGCCATTTTCCAATATGGCGGACAACTTTGATTTTTCTTATAGAGCACCCTATATTTTATGGCATTTTTGTATTCTACACTTAATTTAAGGAACTTTTTGTTCTTTCTTATTTTTCCTAAACTCAATTGTTCAGGAGATATGAGCAGTTAAAAGTTTGATTTTCCCCATTTGAAATGCACTGCGTCCTTTAACTGTGCCATCCTATGTATTCCTTAAGGAGTAAAAGCATATTCAAAATCATTTATTTTAACTAGTGAATCGCGACTAAAAGTTATTTTATGATTAAATCTCAACTAAACTCACATTTTTAGGCACATTGTTAGGTATATTTTATTTTAAACCCAACCGTTTTCGAAATAGACTACCAACAAATTCTCAATGCATTAAAACGGGAAAAAATCAAACTTTAACTGCTCATACCTCCTTAACTATTGGGTTTAGGAAAAAATTAGAAAAAATAAAAGATTCCTAAAATTAAGTTTAGAATCTAAAAACTCCATAAAATAGAGGGTGTTACTTAAGGAAAATCAAAGTTGTCCGCCATATTGGAAAATTCCGGCCATATTTTTAAATTTCGAAGTGACTCAAAAAAGCACCGTTAAAAATAAAGGGAAGTCCCCCATAAGAAGTTCTTTGTCAGATTTATAGTAAAAAAGTTAGCTATTGGTTCACTTTAGGTGAGACACCCGGTATATTGCTTCGATTATTGTTATTACTACAGTTATCTCCGAAAATTTAAGGGCCAATGTTAGTAGAAATCTAACTAAGAACGGGTTTGGTTTTTGTAACATATTTATTGGATTTTATTATACATTTACTACTGCAGAGGGAATCGAATTCCGTCCAATAATAACTCAGCCCCTGACGAATCAAAGGATGTAAATGAAACCGTGTTTTATTTCACCGCTATGCATGCAACCTGCGACTGAAAAGTAACATGTGTTGTACAATGGTAATGTTGTCGAATGTTACCCATATTATACGTCTTATTTATTTCAACGTCTATTATTAAGTTACACTACTTTTAATACTTCAACTTTCTTTTAAGAATCATTCCTCATTTTTACTTTTGTTTTTTAATGATTGTCTTCAACAGATAAATTCAGATACATGATACCAGTATTGTTTTTTTTAGATATATCTATTTATTATACATGCATTTTCTAATAACAATGACAATTAATTCTATGTTACTATAATTTACTGTTTTCATACCGTCAAAAATTTAGATCTTTATTACTCCGCAAAAATTAAAACTGTATACTTGTCAGTAGAGAATTGAAAGGAATTAATCATCAAATAATACAAATGGCCTTAGTATATTCTGCATTTAAATACCTGACCTAGAAGTATAGTTTATTTTTTAAGAATTAGTAATGACATACCATGGGCGGAAAGTAACTAGGAAATAATGAAGAGTTTTATAAGTAGGTTAAGTAGGTTGCCGGTACACACTGACATTTGTAGATTTTTGATGAGGTTTTATTCAGTCTCTTGACTTAATTTTGTTGTTGGCCGTAAAAAGCAGCTTACGCGTAGTAAACAAAACTGGCTTGGTTAATGTACAAAACACCCACTCTTCGGATCGACAACATTTCATATTTTCACATGCATTTTCATATTACTTGATTTGTTTTTTTCCAGGTGCGTGAAATCAAAACTTGAGAACCACTTCATGTCCCCTTAGTTGAACGCTTGTGTAAGTATTTGATGTTTTATTTGGTATAACACTAAAAAATGTACCTAAAATGTATTATAAGGAATATTATTATTGATGAAAAATATGATATTAATCATACGGGGTTAAGCCCGCCATCAGACCTTATATTTGTTTAGTATTTGCCCCACCTTGCTTTGTTCACCGTCTACCTACCTATTTGTGTTTTGCATAAATCCTAAAATATTGTTTCGTTGCACTCCAGTGTTCACGACATTTTCTAAGTTCGATTTTGTATTTTAGTTCGGAGAAGCCATTTCAAGATTCCACCGTTAAATAATCATATATGGAATTCCATGAAAACCGACTTAGTTATACAAATAATATTTAAGAAGTTTACATTTCTACTTTTCCTCACTGGATTACTCGAAATTTACAACAAAAAAAACAACTTATTTTATTTGCTGGTTGAGATTGTATCACTCCAAAATGAGTCAAACCGACGCGACAGGTGCTATTGTCGACCGAGACCCTACGTAACTGTCAATACATTTTGACCATAGGGTATTAACAATTTGTTTTCAACTCTTAGAGTCAAAATACTCGTTCAAGCGAGGAACAAAGTTGTACTGGCTAGCATCATCTAACCGTACTAAATATTTCGATCTACAGTATCTGGATCTTTAAAGGTGGATACTAACTTTAGAGTTTGGAGGATGGTACGAAAGGTAGAATAACATTTAATCAAATATTCCGCTCCAATTCCAACGCCAAATTTTAAATAATTATCCCTCTTTGATTGGTAATTTAAATGAAATTGTCTTGTGCTGTTATTCCTGGGGAAACGTAAAATGTTATGCAGACCAACCAAATTAATTAACTCTTGAAATGTGGGTTACAGCTAACACAGACCAATAAAGGGTATCTGAATACGATGCTTTCTTACATGATTTGTAAAATATATCACCCACCTGATAGTAAATGACGTAATATTTGCAATCTGTAATACGGATAAGTGTCAGTGAATGTATATATTATTTGAATAATTTGTTTATGAGTTTCATCACTATTTATATTCCAGGGTTTTTTAATTGTTATCTTCACCTTGTAGGTTTATATAATAATTTAACCATTCCAAAAATTAAATAAAACATGGTCAGGAATAAAATCTGGATTGTTAGTTCTACGTTTCACACCTAAAGTTTTTTTTTCAAATAATGTATTATTGAAAACACATAAATGCCTGAAGGGTACTGGAGTATGTTTGCATCATGGGATGTTTACGAATATTTGTACTTTAGCAGTGAATTTACATTATTATTGTGGTTTTCTCTTATGAAATTAGTTGATATAACTAACCACACCCCATAGATAAATTCATTGTCTTATTTTATATTTTTACCTCGCATGTACATTTAGAAACGGTTGATGATATATCTGTGTAAGTTTTGACGAAAATATGTCATAATAAGATTAACATTCGCGCAAAATCTCAACGCTGTACCTCAAACCGTTTAGGAGTTATGATTTTTTTTTGTTAATAATACACACGGACAGACAGACGGAAAACTAGGAACCAGGGACCCATGTCCCTATAGTAAAAAGTGTTCGTCTTGACCCGGGGAATAACGCTATATATGTTTGTCCTGATAGTTACGGGACACCCTGCATGAAAAAAATTAGCGTTCATTTTCTTTGTTCTAATTTATGTTGAAATAATTTCACAAATATAAAAGTTAAGTGTATTTATCGCTTATACTACTTAATATGTTACGAAAATTTTCAGTAGTTCTTATTTTGTTTTAGTGTTTCGTATTAGATACTTCAATAAAAATCTTTAAGGATCAGGTTTACATCTAAAAAGTATTCAAAACTAGATGATTTTAAAGGTATATTATGTTTTTTTTAATACTTTGAGCAAAGTAGTACAACTTTCAAGGAAAATATATTCTCGAAAAACGCTTATTTAAAAAGGATTCAATACAGTTGTAAAGCTCGACTGTGCCGTCATAAAACAATACGATCAGGAGGAGAACGGAATATCGAATGCCTCCTTGATACAGAATGTCTTTTGATTTGGTTCCTCTCCTGAATGTTTATCCTTTATTCTGAGTGTAATAGTTTGGGTAAAGTGCCGATTTAGAATCATTACTTTTCCGTTTTGTGATCCAAATTGCCGATCTGAACAAACGTAGTCGAATTATAACATCGCACTTCAGACATAATTCAGTTCTTAATATTTTAGTCTCTGAAAACTGAATACTATTAATAATTCTTAAAATGTTTGTTTTAGATTTAGGTTTATTAGCAAGGAATTGTTGGATTTGACACGATGTGAGTGGTATAGCATGGATATGACAGGATGATTTAGTTGTTAATTTACATCACTAAAGTTACCAGTGGTAAATCAGGATTAGTGATGTGTAGAAGGGCTGCAGTAAAGCGCAGGACGGCAGTCTCATGAAACGATATATTATTAATTTAGTTGTTTTCGTCAGATTATAGTACAATGACGGTGATAAAAGTAGATAACAATAAATGAATGTGGATCACATTAAATATCCAATATCGTAAAAAGTCAACTGAAAGGAAAGCAAATACATAAAAAAACACTTAGATTTAAACTTGATGAGACCGAACGTGAGCTTCACCACCCAGAAAATTGATGTTTTCTAGTTTAATTGTTTAATGGATTGTTTGCCGAAAACGAAGACGTAATACACATAACGTTACAATACAATACCATCATCAGGTATTCTGGTGTCGCTTAGCTGCTCCACGTTGTAAATTGATAATGTTCAGGAGCCTCTAACAAAACTAAAACGTGTAGGAATTTATTTTCAGCGTTTAAATTATTAGAAAACCTATTCCATGTGAATAACCTATAGTCTGAAAAGGATTTTAAAGAAATAAAATAACACTTGCTATCATTGTAATTAAAATAATTGTTATTTTAAACCAACAATCGATTTCCTAGGCGAGATTTTTAAGATGCTAAACGTACGTATCTTATCTGTTGTTTTAAAGTCTTCAAACACCAAAAAATATAGCGACAGTTCAAACTTATATGTACAATCAACATAAGTACCTCCATCCATTCTAGCACATCCTTCCTTCTCTTTCTAGCGTTCAGAAAAGCTGATTGTCGAATGACCAATGGATATTGGATTCAGCTTATAAAAAATACATAAATCTTTTAGTGATCGAATATTGGTGAGCGGAATAAAATCAATGCCACAAGTAAGCGGGGTAAGTAGCACAATAACAACGGTTTAAGTAACTCGAACACCTTCTCAGGTGGTATTTTAAAATCGTAACGACCTTATTACGTTGAGTTCCCGTAACATACTCACCAATGAAACTTACCTCATACATGTCTCTAAGACGACTTTTCCGTCAAGACCCGCCGAGAATAGATAAGCGGCGCTAGGGAGTCGGCGGATATCAGCGAGGCAATTAACTCCCTGGCCGCGGTCCATCTGGCCTGAGCCGGCAACAATGGTGACAAACCGAGCCCAGTAGGTGGCTCGCTCCGTGAATGTCCGTAAGTGAACAGTAAAATTCCGGAATTAACTCCACTAGTGACGTCGAATGACGGGAGGATTTTTTGAAATTTAACTGTTGCCAAGAGTAATTAACAATGCTACTGGTATGTAATGGGTGTTTGAAAATATATTTTGGTATGTGTTTCTGTCATAATACCTTAGATTAGTTTACCTTTTGTCTTTATTCATCATTAGTTTTGATATAATAAAAAAATCTAGAGTAAAAAAGTAGTGTATTACAGATTTCCGGCCTAAACCCATCTTCAGCTCCTAAAAACAAAAAAATTGATAAAACAATATTAATTGTTTGGTTTACTTGAAATTTCCATATGAATAAGAATCAAAAATTTATGTAGATAAATAACACTGTTTTAATACTTGTCATGAACGAAACACCCCTTTAAAAATTACTTTATTTAATTTGATTTATGTGACTGACTTGTTTCGGGCCTAAACTCATTATCAAAGTCAACTTAACCTCACAATAATTTATAGTTACCTTTAAAACGTGTGTACCTGTTTGGTAAAAAGGCTACGTCCGCATGATAAAGAAAAATAAATAAAATATGATTAAGAGATGTTTGATTTGCTGTATTTTTGGTATACTATATTCCATTGATTTACTTTGTTTTGTAATTTCTATTTAATTTACTTCGTTGCATTTTGTATCGCTTTACCTGCATATTTTCTAAGATGTTAATTGAGTCGTTTTTATCGTCAGGATGTATGAATATCATCATTTATTTTTATATTTAGACGATACTGGTAAAATAAACTATATAAAAAGAATAAGGTGGAACTTTCATTTATTTGATTTATATTCATTTTCGTGTCATATTACTCTTGAAATACTCCAGTTTAATCATGTTATGTTTTAATATGAAATTAATTGGAACGATCAACAACCAAATCATTGTAATGGTTAAATCGTTACCTCATTTCATTGTATGAATGCTTTAATCGATTTCAAAACTTGGTTCCCCAGTGTTGTAATCGCTCGGGATGCAAGGGCCTCCAATACGGGCGCTATCTCCCCGATCAAAGCTTTGAGGTCATCTGTGCTGCTCGGAGCTCCTCGGTTGTGGTTTACGACTCGCGTTCTACGTTTACGTTTAACACTTTACTGTTAATTATTTAAATTTATTGCATTAGTCTATGTTAATCATTCAATTGTATACTGAAAGTAATCCAAGTCAGTGAGGGATATTTTCTATACTGAATCGCCTAAAACTAAAGTTTTGAATCTGCCAAAATTATAATTGTATTTTTCTTGTATACAAACCAGTTTTGGATTTATTCTTTTTATTCAATCTACTGAGCCTACTTTTGTACCTTTACAAGCAAACTAAGTACCCGTGGTTATTTACCAGGGATTCTATGATTCGGACTTGTCTTGTGATTGATGGGATTTAGTATATTTTATTGTGTGTTCTGTGTTTAATAGTTAATTTTCCAAAATAAGAAATATTTAATTAGTTCGTTTGATTCACTCAAATTAAGTATAGTTAACTTCAAACAATGCTTGAATAAATTAAGGTATTTTTTAAATTAATTAAATGTTATAAACTTGAACACGATAAATTACTACCGATACTTAAAAAAAAATAAAACAAAGCTATATACAATACAACCAACATTGAAACACTGACATTGTTGTGAAACTAATCGAATGCGGATAGAATGATAATTTATTTATCTCGTAAAATTTGTTTTCTATTGTAAATTTGATAGAAAACAAAAATTCTAAACTAAAACATAATCCTGCGTATTTATCCTTTGTTCTTTCATAATCCTATTTGAAAGAACAAATCTTAAAAATGAACCAACGCAATCGATTGCGGATACGTCGTTTATCTTTTTCCATTCTTAGTGTTCAAGCTTTTAGATTTTATTTTCCATTGTAAATTTAATTAAAACATTCTTATTTGAGAGAATATATCTCATATGAAAACACCAATGCATGTCATGTCGTGTTCTACTTGCTCGTTTCCAACATGGTATTGTTAGAATACGTATAAACCTTAAAACGATGATAATACATGAATTACCTAAAAGACCTGACATGTTACAACGATTGTAAATGTATTTAACGGTAACAATTCACTGAACAAGTTTGACATTACAAAATCCAAAGAATGCAAAGATAAAAAAATGAACTATTAACAAAGTATTACCTATTAAGTATTAACTACTTATAGCGCTTTCCAGGTAAAAATTCAAGCCAAGCAGCGTGGCTGACTGAGTCAAGGAGAGCCGAGGTGTTTGTTGGTTAATAATAAGCGAGCTCTTAAACCGCGCCCGCCGCTTTGTCGGCGGCCGAGCGGTTTACTCTGGTATCGTGGAATATGCAACTCCTCACTAAGTTATCGTCTATTTAAGGAAATAATAAAGTAAATGTTATTTTGGAGTATATGTAATACAAAAACCCTACCGTAGGTTGTCATCGATTAAGAAGATTATAAAACACCAAGGACTCTTGAGTTTATGAAATTTGAAAAGTCAATAATGATGTCATTGAGATAAGAAAATGATTGAAATACTTTCTTTACACTTGTGTTCTCGAAATATGCTCAAAGTAAGTTTTCATCGGTTTAAGAAAATAATGTAACTCTTAATAGCCTTGTGTTAATGATATGCAATCTCTACAATAAATTTTAATTGTTTTAGGAAAATACTATAGTATATTTCGCAACAAGGGCCGAAAATGAGGTTTTGCAGGCTCGAGATCGGTTTCAAATTCGAGACGAAGTCGAGAATTTGAAACTATCGAGAGCTGCAAAACCCTTTCGGCCGAGGTGCGAACGCTATTTTTCACCACACTTCACAATGAAATATGCCCTAAATAATTAAAAAAAGATTATTATTTGACTCACTTGAAAAAAAACGTTAAGGTTATGAGCGACGTTACAACTTCTTTATCATGATTCATACAAACGCAGCTATGAAAATCATATGATCCCAACTATTCTGTCTTTGGAACCTATTGAATGCCGTATAAGTATGTGATGTTCTGACGTTGTTTCAAACAAATAAACGATCAGCTGACTTTCGGCCCTAGGGCCCCCAACGTTATCGGTCCTGTGGCGGCAAACAGTGTGTTTCGGTCCGCGTTTGACGTGTGTAAAACAGGTGATTTCGTCGTAGTGTGGTGAAAAAACATTAAACCTTTTTATTTATTTAAGTAGAGTGTCAACTCATTTTTCTTTTAATAATTCTTTTTTTCCAGAGCGTTTAATAAGACCCCTAACTAAAAATTGTCTCAATCAAAACACGATCGATGACAAAATATTTTTTAAATAGCGCGTTTTCATCGAAAAATGGGAACTATCCATTAATAAAAAACATTATTCTAGAACTGTTGAAATGAGTTTTAGTATAAAATCATCTCTCGTTGCTTAAAACTTAAGCACCATCGTACAAGAGTTAATTACCTCTGCCCTAAGTGGTCCAAAAAAGTGCTACTTCAAAACCTTTTGAAGAACACGCTAAGTCAAAACCTTTTGAATGGCTCTTGAGTAAGACTTAAATATTATCTAATTAATTTTATTATTACCTACAAAGTTTCACACCAAGAAGATATTCTGTAACATTTATTCTTAAGCGCATAACCTATGTGTGACTTACAACACACTTTTCAATCAAGGAAATCATTAGTCATATACAAAGGTAAAAGGACTGGTCACATGGAAGACAGCGCTGTGTCCCATATACAAATATAAAGGGCTGGTCACATGGAAGACAGCGCTGTGTCCCATATACAAATATAAAGGGCTGGTCACATGGAAGACAGCGCTGTGTCCCATATACAAAGGTAAAGGCTGGTCACATGGAAGACAGCGCTGTGTCCCATATACAAAGATAAAGGGCTGGTCACATGGAAGACAGCGCTGTGTCCCATATACAAAGGTAAAGGCTGGTCACATGGAAGACAGCACTGTGTCCCATACACAAAGGTAAAGGCTGGTCACATGGAAGACAGCGCTGTGTCCCGTATACAAAGGTATAACTGACGCCAATTCTTGGGGCCCAGTGCAGTGGATGCGCGGTAGCAAAAGCGGCTAGTGCGCATGCGCGACAACGCCTCGCAAGAGCGCAGCACTGTCAGTCTGCTCTCAGCCGTCAACAATAGCGTGTCACTACATGTCGTCCTAAAAACATTGACCGACGGAACTTTGACTCTTACTGACGATTAGTGATCTGTTTTAATTCTACTCAATAATATAACATATTTCATTAGTATTTATTGAAGCGTCTTATTACTCTGAACAACGATTGACAGAGAAGCAGTAGCTATGTGCGAGCTGCCGAATGTACACAACCAGGCTAGTACGCTGTCGGCCACCGCTGCCGCTACTACTCCCCTCTCCTCCCAGCTTACCCACTCCCCGCCCCATGCGCGGACTGGGCCCCAAGAATTGGCGCCAGCTATAAAGGCTGGTCACATGGAAGACAGCGCTGTGTCCCATATACAAAGGTAAAGGCTGGTCACATGGAAGACAGCGCTGTGTCCCATATACAAAGGTAAAGGTCTGGTCACATGGAAGACAGCGCTGTGTCCCATATACAAAGGTAAAGGTCTGGTCACATGGAAGACAGCGCTGTGTCCCATATACAAAGGTAAAGGCTGGTCACATGGAAGACAGCGCTGTGTCCCATATTTATTCTCGGTTGCGGGAAATCATCGTCAGTCACGATCGGGTCTCAGGGCCAATTTTCTGTTTCACTAAATCGTAATTCCAGTTTCCTTCCCAATAAAGATAAGTGCTACCACAACCACTTTATTGAATGAAATTCTCACCGACCGAATTACACGCTAAGACGCCCTTGCTGGTTTGATTCGTCTTGATACTTATATAAAAAGAGTTAAGGTTATCTGTAAATCATCTAGTTAAAAGAGAAAGTGGCTAAAGTGTTATTTTTAACTTTTTTATTATTATAGTTATGATCTATTTATTTATTTCTTTTTTTAACTAATGAAATGGTGAAATGAACTGTCAATGTCTTCGATAGGTGTTTTAGTTTCTCAAAGTGAAAACGGAACAACAATTTTTAGAACCCGTCAACGAAGGGTTTAAATCAAAGTTTTTAAAGTTAGTTGAAAAATAAATAGTCGAATTAACTCTCTTTAATGATATGAGTAACTTTATTTTAATCTAAATTATCTTTCTAAAACTTCGTGACAAGGATATATTAAATTACCAAGTGCTTGAATTAATTTTATTTTTATCTAATATATATACAACCGCTGGTGTAACTCAGGTATACGAACTGTTTTCCACTTCCCGATGACCTACAGACTTGAAATTTTGCACGCACTTCCCTTTTTGCCTGAACATATGGGGAAAATTATCAGAACTCACAATTTTTAATTTTAACCCCCTCAAAAAAGTTATTAAAAAACCGCTAAAAAAGCTTTTTGAAATAAGGTTATTTGGAGCTCTAGTGGCCGAACGGATGGTCCTATCGAAAAACAGACTGCACCATGTGTCACGGATTTTTCACGATCTACAACTTTGGTCCTATGACTTTTTGCCCTATCTCGTCTCCTTCACCCTTAGATAGCTCTAGAATTTGAAATTTTCGAAGATTTCCCTTCGTTTTTCCAGCTCCAGTTGGCTTGATATTAAATTTAGAGGCCTGAAATATGCTACACATCATCTCTACAACATATATATTACAAATCACCAATAAAATAACTAGTTCTTAGCTTGAAAATGCATATAAAGTTAAAAATCTTCGAAATTTTCCTATGTCTCCAACATTGATTCTTTAATCTAGCCTTATAGGTTCTCGCTAATCTTCCTTACCATCATACTGTATCTAACAGTAGAACTTCTATAACTTCTGAATCTTCGAACTAAGTCGGTAATATAGTATTAGCAGTTTAGCAATATAGGCATTGTTAAATTAAATACTTTATTATTATACTTTTTGAATTATCCTGCTATATTTTTATAAAATATATAACCGAAATAATCTAGAACCACAATTCTTTTCATTCTTGCCTTAAAGTGTAGTTTATTCTTATGGAGCTTACTAAAACATGTCAAATCTCGCTATGTTGGATTGAAATATGTAGTTTTGCATTTGAAATTCGCCCAGTATGCAGGTCTGCTGCAACGAGGGCGTTTTGAAATCGAATTGCTCAATGTCTTTACTACCTGATTTAAAAATGTAGACTTGTATAAACCCTGAAAAAACAGGGAAGACGCTCAGCGGTACTCGCAGCGTAATCCTGACGCCTCCCTTGAGAGGGTTAAGATTTTTCGTTTGAAAACCCGAAACTCTCTGAAGTTAAGCATTTGCCAAATTCGCTTAACAGGAAATATATAACAATAAATCATAAATAAAATATGAATGTTTTGGGTTTCTCCAAATCTGACCGAGCGATACTACCTTCGTGTCCTACTTATGTTTGTTCCTTGTCGTGGTTATCTCGATCTTCTGTTACTTGGTGGACCCAACTGTCCGCACATTCCAGGAACTCACACGGAAACTCGGTTTGGTCTAAGACAAAGATGAGTACGACTACGCGTTGCAAGATGCTGCGTAATTCATGACAGGCCCGAGACTCCGCTCTTTCTTTGTTCTCCCTTGTAACATGCGGGCTCCTGGAGCAATCTTGTGGGACAAGTTCAGAGACCTCGTTTGCGAGGATCACATTGAAAGGAATCCTCATGATCCAAAGCTGGCCTACCATCTTGCCCTCGTCGAAATTGATCGTGGTTTACGCCGTCAGGGTTCCTGTTTATCCAATTACGATCTCCCCGATATGGAAGAAGATACTACTGAGTTGGGTAGGGAACTGCTCATCTATGGTGAAAATCAACAAAGAGCGTTGGTTGAGGAGTGGGTAGTCAAACTGTCTGATGATCAGAGGCAGGTTTTTTATTACATTCGTTCACTTTTTAATAGCCGCGGGGTTTGTAGGTCATACAAAATTATCTTTCTGGATGGGCCAGTTCCCACTGATGATGGCCTATTGTATGACCGGTTACAAGAGCCAAGGTCAGACGATAGAATCAGTCGGTGTTGATCTACGCACGGATTGCTTCACGCATGGTCAGCTCTACGTTTTGCTGAGTAGAGTTAGGCACCGAAATTGCGCCGCAAACCAATCTGACAAGAAAGGTTCACTAATCCCTAACCGATATTGAGTCGTGAGGGTGGCAGGTACCTGTAGGCTGCAACACCACGCAATGATTTAGGAATGTTACCCTCGTCCCCCCCACCTGACCAGTTGACGAACCACAAAATATTTGTACTCCACAAATGATTTGTCAGTTTTGCATAAGACACCTTTTGCGATCCTCATTACAAAAATTATAAATCAATGATATCAATACAGAAATAGCCCTTCAGAAAAAATTTTATGAGTTACTATATTCCAGCACCACATAAAATAAATCGAACGATATAGTTGATAAATTAATTAGTTACCGGAAATAGAAATCAAACAGTACGGCGATTAATCAAGTGAAATCAAGTGTTAGTACGTTGGGTTACGTAAAAACCTTGCACTTTTTGATTCAGCTTATATCCACTTGGCAGGTGTAAAGAAGATACCAGTAGAAGTATTTTTGTCCGAAGAACCAATCTTGAATTCTTGTATAACACCTCCATATCAGCCATTAAAGCTAACCATCTGTATGAATTTTCAAATTTAGCCTGACTCCGTTGCTCACTCGCCACTTCCCTCCAAGGGGCGATAACGAAGGGTTTTTAAGGAATTTCTGTGTTCCGACTTCGAAGGCGAGGCGAGGAGTCAGTGCTTGCCCTCATGTGATTCTAGGAAGGGCTGCGGCGCAATATCGGTGCGCCCATGTGAAGAACATAGTCTTTAACGACCTCCTTCTTTAATACTGATAAATACGTCCTCAATAGGCTAGGGGATCTGCGAGATGATGAAAACTCCTCGTTGTAATTAGACTGTTCACGCAGTACGATAGGGGGTCTGCTTAAAAAACGTCCCCGGTGTTGTACATAGTTGTTAAAAATTATGTTAATGATTCTGTTTTAATTGTTTACGGCAGAGGCAAGGGAGAGGGCAACAATTAAGGCTTCGTCAAACTCCCCATTATTTTTTTTTTCGTTGGTGTAAATATATCTGATTTTTAACCTTTTCACAGGCAGAGGCAAGGGGGCCTGCCTTAAAACAAACTCCCCATTTATTTTTTATCTATTTTGTTTTTATAGTGTTGTAAATACATGGTTTCTACGTTTCCTGACCTCCCCTTCTGGCGAAACTGGATACGCCTTCTATAAACTATTGCTAGGTAAACTGACAAGGAAATAAAATTGCATTAATTCTTCCTTAATACAAAAGTTATTCGTTATTGAAATCCAACTTTCCTAAATCATTTCATCTAAACAATATATTTCAAAAATAATTTCAAAAACCCATTTGCATTCCTCAAAATTCATCCCATTAAAAACATAATCAAAATCTTTAATCACCGACAGCACTAAGTAAAAACACATACATAGGCTCTCTTCTCACATCCAACTTAACTAATTCTCATCGATAACATTCGAATATAAATATACCTTCATACACATAATTTTCACCGACCCTTACAATATCCGTTGAAAATTCATAACTTTATAAGTTCTTCATCAGTTTTCTTTTAAGTACGTAGACAAAATCTCCAGCTTAAAATTATCTCAACACTGGCGATTAACGCCCTATTGGGGTCCTTCAATATAGGGTATTGTTCATCTGCAGGGGACACAAACGGGGGCCTGGGGGCGGAGCCCCCAGCGAGCGAAGCGAGTTTTTTATCTATTGTGCTGAAACTGTTTTCAAAACTAAATCTGTTTAAAACCTTAATAGCGTTCGTTTTAATGAAATGGGATTTTTAAAGGTGTGGCAGAAACGCTCATTCGTGTGATGATGGGAACTGTAACATAAATATAAATAAGAAAAAGTACTTTCAAAAATAAAATTTAATAAAAACTAAAACAAAAAACCATTAGGTGTAAACAGTACCAAATAAAATATTCGCTAAAGCTAAGCCCCATAACTCTTAACATTCTTTTATAGTGGAGCAGCACCAATGGCATTATTGGTATGTTTTGGCACTTCAGCTCTCATAGCTTGTATTTAAATAACTACAACGATGCCTTTTTAATGTTGCACTATTATCAACAGCAATATAAATGTTGAGAAATAATTCTTCACCAAACGTCTAAAGGCCTGAGAAGCAGAGTATCTTGAGTGTGGGTCTGGAAGTGACCTCAAAGGCCACTCTGTGACGGGGAGGAGATTGCACCGTATGAGGAGTGGAACTTAACCACTAATTTCTATCTTACAAGAAAATTAAATTATATTCTAAGCAGTAATTTTAAATTTTTTTATAAAAACCTTGAAACCTGTACTGCTCTGCTCATTATTCTTTTAAACCACGACTTAATTGAAACAATTGACTTAAGTTTTTCTTAATTGAAAAAATTAAATGGATTTGCGGAATGGCAAATCCCGCAAAAATCAGAACCAAAACATAATTATTATTACTAAATTAAGTAATGGCTTTCTTTAATTAAGAAACGGAATATAATTTTTAAAGCTAGCAATTGTTTTCAAGCTAGAGTCGTAGGTAATCTGGAGTCGTAAAATATTTCTGAATGACATGGTTTGTTTTTTATCGTAAAATATTATTACTGTTAAAAGATACTGTCGGTGGACGGACTCGAAACCTCCACACTGCTACCGAAGTCCGGCGCGCCACCAACTCACCATTCACCAGATACACCGGATATTTATTTGGATTGACATCCGGAATGTACGTTGCGAAAATAAAGATACAAAAATAACATAATTCTTAAAGAACAACTCTTAGATCGAATTAGAAATTACCAATATCTAAAATTCATTTTCTGGAAACGACGATAAACTTATTTGTAGCTCAGGAGACACATGTACAAGTGTCGTGGTGGAGTGGTTTAAGTTTGATCAGTTCGTCAATTATTCGTTTATTTTGTCGTGAAACCCCCCCTTCACCCCCCCCCCCCTCACCCCCCCTCAGCCCTCGATGGGGCTGCACTCCAGCACTTAGCTTTATTGGGAGCCATCGTGAAAAATCACCTAGCGAAATGGATACATCCAAAGTCAAAGGGGATTAAGGATAATTTGTATATGGTTATCTTTTCTCATTTAGAATCCAACTCTTAGAACAATACTAATTAATCCCGTTTGGTTGTTATAAGAGAAACAATTAACATGGAGTTTTAAATTTAAACATCGATTAACTATATATTTTTGAAACGATTATGGATTTAATTTTTTTTATTTGGTATAAAATTATACTAGTTTATGGTGTTATATCAATTGATAGCTAAACTTTCAAACCTTAATTAATGTCACGAGAGTTTGAACAATATCAGTAAAGCCAATTTTACATGTCACAGATGATATAAAGGTATATTCTTTACCAATGATCGCTTTAAATGTGTTTGTGAAGCAGCACGGTAGATTTTGTTTAAAGAAAAGTAGTGTTTTCTAAGAGAAAATACACATCAATTCTTTGTTGGTTTATACATATTTTTATTCATAAATAGAATTTCAAGTTTGGTTCTTGCGATTAGTTTTTTCCATCATATATCAAAATCTTTAACGCATAAAGCATTATTGATAATTAATTATGTAAATTAAACAAATACTCAAAATTAATTAAAATTCATGTTTTTAGCCCCTGAACTGCAAATTTCATTAAACAAGGTTAAAATTACCTTTCCGTCTGCAGTTCAATTCCTTGATCTTCCCAGATTAAATCAAGCTGACATGTTTCGGCATAATTATACCATTATCAAAGCACAGTACACCGATCTTACAAAAACACATTGTTCCTGTGGTCGTCATAAAGTTAAAATATTAGACAACAATATGCAGGTGTTTCTGCAACCTGCACCGTGGCCGCGATGACTTGTCCCCCTCGTGTGATAGGCCTATCAAATTTCGTTTTTATTAATCTGTCGTATGTACGTGTTGTGTTTTTGTTGTTTAATTTATATTAACTTTATGACGACCACAGGAACAATGTGTTTCTGTAAGATCGGTGTACTGTGCTTTGATAATGGTATTCTTATACCGAAACATGTCAGCTTGATTTAACCTGTGAAGATCAAGGATTTGAACTGCAAACGGAAAGGTAATTTTAACCTTGTTTATTAAAAAAATAAGCACTCAAAATTGACTTGAATCCTTTGCCCTATCATTTAAGATACTTTTAAGTAAGAAATATTGCTAACATCAGTTCGGCATTATGGTCATAAAGTATGATATTGTGCAGTTAACTCGTATTTAGAGATTAGCAAAGTGATATAAGGTAACGCAGTTTTTGACGTTATGGGAAATTAAACTTATTGTATCTATAATTTTTTCAGGGTGTGGGAAGGGGAAAAGTGCATTACTCTAAGAATGCAGACAGGAAATAAACAGTTGCAATTGCCAGAAATGAGCTGACATTCCCAGACTGATATCTTACTCTACCTCTCGCTATTCCAAAAGTACTTAATTAAAATCAGTTTAAATTGGTTAAACTTTAATTTAAAAGTAATTAAACGTGCACATATGACCTGACGGTACACACAGGGTGGGTGTCGACGCAGATTTACATTCACAATATCGATTTGTGTTGGAATTTGCGTCAGGCCGCATTATCGTAATACGAATCGATCTGTTTTCATATATGGATTAGGAATTAAATAGCTAAATCAAAATTGAAGTAAAATATCAGTATTTTTAAAAAGTGAAATTCATGATGTCAATGTCAATTAAGATCTATTGAGAAAAACGAATTTAATATAAATTAATAATCACTCTTATTCTTGACGTAGGAGGTGTTTATTTAGCAAATTATAAAGGCTAATGATTAAAGTCATCATAATTAATTACTATTTCAGTGAGGAATACTTGTGCAAGATATGACTGACATCCCTGAATGTTCCTGAATAGGCGCGAAATATCACTATTTTAGAAAATCCAAGCAAACAGTAAAATTTTCATGGCAATTCAGTTAATATGAACCATAACTAATAACAGCATATTACCATAATCATCTTATACTCTTATCAAGCCGCCTCACGCGTTGTATCGGGGTGACGGAACAAGTAGGTTTAGGCTTTGTCTAATCAAGTCCCTCATATTGTCAGGCCTCTTCTGATCCAGCAGTCGCGTAAAATTTAAATTTTACGTAAAATTTAAATATAAATACTTCGAAATCATTAAAACATTTTAAAGCAATATTTTTGTTTTACTTTTTTCAAGCTAAATAACAAACATAATCATAAATTAACAGCTGGGACAATTTGGTTTGCTGGTCAAGTTGATTTAGGACAGTTGATGAGGAATCAAACTATTCAGCGGTTGTTGAGTCTACGAGGTTTTTTGACCTTAAAACTAGCTGATGAGCCAATGCATATGTTCTTAAATTCATTTCATTGAGATCTTTGTTCTCAGTCCTATTAATTTTGTGGATAGCTTTAAGATCAAAACAATCTTCAAACTCAGCATCATGCTGGAAAGCGTGTAAGGCCACAAGCTTTTTTGTCTCATTATGGTTAACTGAGAACCGATGTCCTGTCATGCGCACTCTCAAAGAGTTTGAGGTTTGACCAATGTATTGTTTTGGGCAGTGTTTAAACGATAGCTGAAATAAAATTAAATTAAAATTAACATGAGTATTAACTTAAGGTCCTTTTTAACTTCCCGCATCACTAATTATTCTTCTAACACCCACCTTTACGGACAAGTCGAGTTCACGCCGAATGACAGGGTTGAGAGTCATACTGTGCGGACAGAAGATAATGTCCGCCACATCCGTCAGCCTCCGCGCGGCGAAGTAGGCGCAGCTCTCCGTCCGGTGGCCGAAACTCACGAAGTCTTCAATGTCCACAACGCCCGCGGACAGAAGATAATGTCCGCCACATCCGTCAGCCTCCGCGCGGCGAAGTAGGCGCAGCTCTCCGTCCGGTGGCCGAAACTCACGAAGTCTTCAATGTCCATAACGCCCGCGGACAGGAGATAATGTCCGCCACATCCGTCAGCCTCCGCGCGGCGAAGTAGGCGCAGCTCTCCGTCCGGCGGCCGAAACTCACGAGGTCTTCAATGTCCACAACGCCCGCGGGCAGGTGTCTGCTACATCCGTCAGCCTCCGCGCGGCAAAGTAGGCGCAGCTCTCCGTCCGGCGGCCGAAACTCACGAGGTCTTCAATGTCCACAACGCCCGCGGGCAGGTGTTTGCTACATCCGTCAGCCTCCGCGCGGCGAAGTAGGCGCAGCTCTCCGTCCGGCGGCCGAAACTCACGAGGTCTTCAATGTCCACAACGCCCGCGGGCAGGTGTCTGCTACATCCGTCAGCCTCCGCGCGGCGAAGTGGGCGCAGCTCTCCGTCCGGCGGCCGAAACTCACGAGGTCTTCAATGTCCACAACGCCCGCGGGCAGGTGTCTGCTACATCCGTCAGCCTCCGCGCGGCGAAGTGGGCGCAGCTCTCCGTCCGGCGGCCGAAACTCACGAGGTCTTCAATGTCCACAACGCCCGCGGGCAGGTGCCTGCTACATCCTAACACAAATTATAAACATAAACAAATGATTCATATAAAGCAGCTTACATGTTGCAGTTCAGATTAAATCAGTCATGGTAGGGTTGTTACTTATTTTTTCAGCTCGGATCTTTACCTTAAATTCAAATCATCGAGTTGCCTTGTTTTTATTACTAATTGGTGGGCCAGTTAATTTTTTCTTAGTTAAATGGTATTTCTGTTTTTGTTTTAATCTATTTCAACTTTATTTATTCCCTTTAAGAAGAATCAATCTTCTTGTTTGTTTTTTTGGTGAAAACTGGCATGGCCCGCGACTGGTTTTTCAACGTCTCCACGATTTACATCTGCGCGATGCCCAGTCATTCTTACTCGAAGATGGTTTGATGTTTGTCCCATATATTGTTTACTGCATAATTTGCAATTAAGTTGGTAAATAACATTTTTTGTATTGCAGTCGATGTCTCCCTTTATCTTATATTTCTTTTTTGTCGTGCTGCTATCAAACTGAGTGTCCTCCTTAATTAATTTGCAGGTATCGCACCGTGGTTTTTTACAACGTTTGCACTTGTTTTTGTTTATAGCCCCATTACATTTGTTTGGTCGGTTTTATTTACTAACATTTTCTTTAAATTTGGGGTCTTTTAAATATTACTCTTGAAGGCTTGGAAAAAAGTTTTTTGTCTCTTCTGAAGTTTGGAGTTTATTGATGGACATTTTAAAAATATGATTAATTTTATGGAGGCCTGGATAGTATTGTGTGACAAATTTTGGGTCATTGACTGAAAAACTGTTTTGTTGTTGGTTTTTGGTTTGTCAGTGTTCTTTTTTATGACTTTCTTTTTCTGGGTATCCTGACTTTTTCAGTAATATTGTCAGTTTGTTAATGTAAAGTCAGACTGTTCACTCTGTAGTTTTTCGCTCTGCTGGATAAGCTTTTTGGTATGACTTTTATATATAAGTTGGATGACAGCTTCCGTAGTTTAGGTATTGGATTGTATTTGAATCTTTTCCATTAAGATTGGTCTTTAAAAATCCTGACTCTAGATAAATATCAACATCTAAAAATGTAATAGAAGTCATAGAGTAGGACCAAGTGAATTGTAATACGCAAAAACTACTTATAGATTCAAGAAATTTATCTAGTTTAACCTGACCATGTTGCCAAATGAAAAAGTATCATCTATAAATCCATACCATAATAGGGGTAAATATTATTGCGATTTAAAAAAATTATCTCCCATTCTTCCCATATATAAATTAGCATAGCTTGGAGCCATCCGCGTGCCCATGGCAGTTCTTTTTATTTGTAAGTATAAGTCGTCTTGAAATCTAAATGCGTTCTTTGTCAGGATAAACTTTATCAGACCAAGTAAAAAATTAGTAGAGGGTTTGGTATTACTTGGCCGAGTATTTAAATATTCTCTTACTGCTTCCATGCCCTCATTGTGTGGTATGTTTGTATACAGGGATGTAACATCCGCTGTAACAAGAATAGTGCCTTGATTTAAAGGCTGTTGAATTTGCTTTATTTTGCTTAACAAATCATCCGTGTTCTTTATGTGAGAGGGTAGTTTTTTTACTAAGGGTTGTAGCTGGTCATCTATGTAATCCGAAATTCGTTCAGTTGGACTTCCAGAACTAGCGACAATGGGTCGTCCAGGAGGAGATCTAATGGTCTTGTGAATTTTGGGTAACATGTAAAAAGTAGGAGAGCATGGATGACTTGTAACTACCAGATCCATTGTCTTCTTATTTAGTCCTTCATTTTTACCATATTTTAATATGTATTGAGTGATTCTTTCATTATACTCTGTCGTTGGGTCTTCTTCCAACTTTTGGTAGGAGTTTTGATCAGATAACTGACGATTTCCCTCAGCTAAGTAGTCATTCAAGTTTTATTAACTATTTTGCTTCCTTTATCGGCAGGAAGAATTATAATATTATTATTGATTTTCAAGCCTATGACTGCTTTCCTTTCAGCTTTAGTTATGTTCTCACATTTTTTGAGCGAGCTTTTGAAATTGGAGCAAGATAAGTTTGATAATACTATAGTAATAAATTGTTCAACTGGATGATTTGGAGGGAGAGGCTATATACAGGGTGTCTCACCTAAGGTGCCTCAAATGGATTGCGGACGAACTAGTAGTCCTAAATAGATGAAACAAAATCATACTCCACTAAATCGACCGCAAGGAACAACATACAAATATTTTTAAGCTTTTTAAAATACAGGGTGTTCCAAAAACCAAGGGTCATGGGTTCGAATCTCAGAATTTTTAAATGTAAACATATGTCATGTTATGCATCGTTTTAAATCTCTAAACAAGACGAACAATTTGGTGAAAACAGAATTCACTTATCTTTATTCGTTTCAAAATGGCGACCATTTTAGTGAAAAATATTGGTATTTACGGAATACCCTGTATCTCGAGAACTACAAAACATATTTTTGGTCTGTTTAAACATTATTAATCCTCGTTAACTCAGCTTTAATTTGATATACGACATGCCAACATTTAAAAAATAAAAGTTTTTGACAGAGCATTTTATTTTGTTTTAATGTTAGTAGCCCTGAAAGTCAAAAAAATTAAATGGCAACATATGTAAAATAGCACATCATTTTACAGGTCTTGCTAAGACCAACAACTTTTCAATTTACACCTAGCTGCTACCTTTGGTGGTTTTGTAGTTATAAGCAAAAAACTCCATTTTACCATATAAAGCCATGTTAAATGTTCAGTACTTAAGTTTAACTGACGCAAATTTAAATGCCCTGAAGACTACATGGGCTTTATATGGTAAAATGGAGTTTTTCGCTTATAACTACAAAACCACCAAAGGTAGCAGCTAGGTGTAAATTGAAAAGTTGTTGGTCTTTGCAAGACCTGTAAAATGATGTGCTATTTGACATATGTTGCCATTTAATTTTTTTGACTTTCAGGGCTACCAACATTAAAACAAAATAAAATGCTCTGTCAAAAACTTTTATTTTTTAAATGTTGGCATGTCGTATATCAAATTAAAGCTAAGTTAACGAGGATTAATAATGTTTAAACAGACCAAAAATACGTTTTGTAGTTCTCGAGGTACAGGGTAATCCGTAAATACCAATATTTTTCACTAAAATGGCCGCCATTTTGAAACGAATAAAGATAAGTGAATTCTGTTTCCATCAAATTGTTCGTCTTGTTTAGAGCTTTAAAACGATGCATAACATGACATATGTTTACATTTAAAAATTCTGAGATTCGAACCCATGACCCTTGGTTTTTGGAACACCCTGTATTTTAAAAAGCTTAAAAATATTTGTATGTTGTTCCTTGCGGTCGATTTAGTGGAGTATGATTTTGTTTCATCTATGTAGGACTACTAGTTCGTCCGCAATCCATTTGAGACACCTTAGGTGAGACACCCTGTATATGTATGGAATTGAACAAATAGTGTTTTTTGTTCATGGGGACACCAAAACGAAAAGTTATCATGGTCTCGGGCTTAGGTCTTATCATGAGTACTACGGTAACAGCCTCCTCCCTGTAAAGGAAATTCGCTAAAATGTCTTATTTATTACTAAATTGCATTTTAAAAACGTAATTTTATCAGTGCTGAATTTTAAGTTACATTTCTAGCAACATGACATGTTATATATGTAAATAGGCGGGAATGAAAAACAATGTCTATGATCAAGTAGAAAACTTACTTATTTAGAGAAAACGTAGGCTAATACAATGTTGTACAAATATAACGGATACAATAGGCAAGTCATCCTGTTTGCTTATTTGGTTCAATTTTAGTATTCATAAATCCTCGTTACTTTTTTTAATTTCTAAAGCCAACCCAAAGCCACGCTTTATGTAGTTAGACGGGTTACAGTTATTTATACAGATTTTGTTCATGATTATATAAGCATCAGTTGGAAGTTAATGACTCAGTAACGACTTCGCGTGGACAATGTCGCGGCGATGAGGTCGTGCACTCGCTAATGTCGCATTCTAAGTCCTAAACTCGGTAAAAAAACTACATCGACATTAACCGTGAACTTAAGTCTATCTCCGAAAAAAATAAAACTTTGGGCAAACAATCATAAAGCCTTAAAGAAGATTATTACAGGATATTTCCACGAAAGTGTAAATACATAGTTTTGGGAATATACAGGGTTGGGCAAAAGTCTGGAATATATAAAATAACTTTTATATTATTTTTCAGAAAGTGATGAAACTTTACAGCTGTGTATCTAGTACAAATAGTAATATTTTGGCGTATTTTCTCAGTTTTACGCACAATGAGGGGACGGCCCACGCTGGAAGTCTTGAAATTCTTTAATGTAAGCATACCTTGAGTTATATCTCATTTTAAAGGTCTTAATTAGTAGATCACAACAGCGCAAACCGCGACTCAAAAGGTTGATCCAATCAAAATTTACAGCTCCTCAAAGATTTTAATGTTGGTCTTCTAACTCCAGGCTAAAAAATTAAGACTAATATCTTTATCAAGCTGTAACTTCTGACTCGATCAACCTTTTGAGGCGCGGTTTGCGCTGTTATGATCTACTAATTAACACCTTTAAAATGAGGTATAACTCGAGGTATGCTTACCCTTAAGAATTTTTGGACTTCCTTCACGGGTCATGGGTCATGGGGACCCTGGTCATGGGTAAATTTGTTTTCATACCTCAAATTATCCTTATCAATGAGAAATACATGTATCTAAAACCAAACTACATCGTTCCGAGTGCTTTATATGTAATTAGACTTTTTCCCTGATTTTAGCCTTAAGTTTAATGGCCAACATTAAAATCTTTGAGGAGCTGTAACTTCTGATTGGATCAACCTTTTTAGGTGCGGTTTGCGCTGCTGTAATCTACTAATCAAGACCTTTAAAATGAGGTATAACTCGAGGTATTCTTACATTTAAGAATTTCAAGACTTCCAGCGTGGGCCGTCCCCTCATTGTGCGAAAAACTGAGAAAATACGCCAAAATATTCGTATTTGAACTAGATACACAACTGTAAGGTTTCATCACCTTCTTAAAAATTATATAAAAGTTATTTTTTATATTCCAGACTTTTGCCCAACCCTGTATGTATTCAATAGTGGGATATGTTAAGCTAGGTTACTGAATGTTGAAGAAACAAATGGTGTCCTAAATATCCAATGAACACAGAGTCATTTTTCCTTCCCTCCCGGCACTTCTACGGCTTCCCTTGAGTAGTTTGAAGGCACTTATACTTTCCTTGAACGTTTATGCATATGCTGTTTCTTAGGTTAATTACTTTTTAACTCAAACCAACATTGATTCGCAGCTCTAGACAAAAGCACATTCACTCACCCGATTTGCTATTTTGTAGAAAAGGTTTTCGGAATTACCAACCTCACTTTGTGTACAAAATTGTTTGACAACAGTTAACTTGAAATTTAATAACAATCTAGAAATTGTTTTACCATGTGTAGAAACACAATTACAGAATAAGAGATTATATTTCTATTTCAGCTTTCTTAGGTTAGTCGTAATTAGTGAACCAGAAATGTTCTTAAAATTAAAAGTTAAGAACTTTGAAGGTTCAAACTTTAAAGTTTACAAAGTTTTATTCCCCTCTAAACAGACTGTAATCGCTCTCACATTTTAGTTTTAGGTTGTATTTCGAGTATTTACAGAATCACTGCTCAGTTTACACAGACGTTTCCACGTTTCCAGTCTGATGCTCACCAAGTTTGAAATTATCTTCAAACTCTTCTTTAAGGTGTTAATAAAAGACTTGAAGGTGTTTTAACATGTAGACTTGAAGATTGCGTCTGCATAGTAAATAAATACAGTATAAATGTTTTGTCTCAATAAGTTACGATTAAGTACGTAATTAAAGAAAGTGTTTTAAAGTGTAGCCCTTGACTTGTAACTCATATCCATAATGTTAAATACTGATATTATTGTCCCCTGAACAAATCCAAAGATCATCTGAGAACGACTTCAAGAGTTCATGTTCATAATATAGTTGCTAGAACAATAAACAAACAAGAGGGTAAAAAACTTAGATGCGTCCCTTAAAAATCAATATACTGAAAATTACTTACATTGTTTTTGCTTTTAGTAATCTATTAGTGTAAGTCCTGTGATTATCCAGCTGTGGACTCATTCTTCCATGGATTGAATAAGTAAATGATACAGTATAATGGTTGTCATAGTAACAAGTTAAGAAGTAAAACATTTAGTAGCTTGAAAAATCCACAGGGCTTAGCTTAGGGGAACGGAAATATGCCAAATATAATGTAAATGGTTCTATATTTTAGGCGTGATGGAGCCTCTCACAAACCTTCAGACTTAGAGTATTAAGAAGGATACAGTCGTCCATTTAGCCTGCGCAAATTCCATAACATATTTTTTAATCCTCTGCTGTGTTTTTTAATATTTCAGTTTGAAATTGAAAAACTATGAAAGTTTACATGTCCGAGTCTTATTTCTCAAAAACCAGTTGTTGCGTGAGTTATGTGAATATTTGAGATGTAATAGTCATAAAGTTTTTTTAACTTTCAGCTTTTTGACATAGAACAATTTTATGCACTTTGAACCACAACAAAAATGTTTCTTGTTAATATGGCAGACCTAAACCTTGTTAGTATTATGTGCCAATCTCATGTAGAAAATATAGATGTAACTTTTAACAAATGTTGGTTGCTGTTGGATTTATTTTGAGTGCAAGCTTAGACCGAAACGAATAACACGAGAAGATCCCAGGTGATATTGTTGTATGAGCGCAAAATAGGTCGTAGTCGGGTAGGGTTTCCATTTTCCCACAATACAGAGAAACCTCGTGAGACCGGGCAGAGAGGCAGCTTTAGAACCACCTTTGTACATTAAATATCCTTCATATTTCTTTTTTTAACTCTACACAAAACGTATTACAAGTCCCACCCAATTTAAATGTGGGCGTTTGCCAATAATTATGCTAAGTGCTGAATTTTGTTTTAAAATAAAATATATATGGTGTTATAACTGAATTGTTGCTTAAGTTTACAGATTATTTTAAGTTAATGAAAACTAAACTATTGTGTTTCAGTATAAACGTAAGGGTAGGGTTCAAATCTATAATTTGTGTGGGTCTGATTACCTTACAAGCAAGCTAATTGAAGCTTTAAGTTTGAGGTATTACAGACAGTAATTGCTCATTCTCTAGAAAATTGGAATCTCCTACACCATCCCGTCAAATTATAAAGATTATTTAAAATTCATTATGTTTATAGGACCGTTTTTACAATGAGTATTATGATTAAAAATGTTTTAATATGTTTTCAGTTATATACCATGATGATTTTAATATATTTTTTAAGGATACTATAATACTATAATAGTATAATAATGATACTGTAATTTTTTTTATTACTACATGATGATTAGCTGTTGTTTCGATTTCACTTTACGAAACTACACTCATATGTGTTGATGTTTTCCTGTTCTGAATTATATTTTATAAATACTCGTACACTTCGTGCAACTCGTTTTCGGCTGGATATAGATACTTCTTTAGAACATTTCTTGATAAATTAAAAGTTGGCATCCAGTGTCACTACAGTTAAAAATGTTTAAACTCGGTCTGTTAAAAAGGTGTTTTGATATTCGTCCTGACGACAATAGCGATTATGAACCTTTTGTTCACATTGGTTTCAAGTAAATTACGCGATTTATAGTAGAATAAATGATAAATCTTCAGATCGCAATTCTTCAGCTTAAACGACTAAAATCTTCAGATGCAAATAAGCTCATAACGTGCAAGTTAAAAAACGATGAAGCATGTTTTCCAAACCTTAACTGCTTACAAGAAACACTGCGTAGAAGTTATAAATGTTACTAAAAGAAACCTCAGTTCACTTCTTTCCTTGAGGACTGAATGGAAACCATGTAAAGTGCAAAGACTCAAGACAGTTGACAACTTCACAAAGAGAGGCGACCTGCCCTCGGGCTGACCAGTCGAGATATTTTTCCATCTTTGTATTTGTTGCCGCAAATTATTTCTTCTCCTTCAACAGAGGAGAATTTTAGTATTTATAAATGGAACACAGCAAGCAGATACATTTCATCATAGAACAGTGAGAAATTAATTCCTTTGATATTTTACCGCTAACGTCTTCAAAATAATATTTTAACGTCTTAAAAATAATGGCTGAAAAGTTTTTTTTCTTTACAAACAGTTTATTTGGAGAAGGGATTTCCCGAGATAATTTTTCGTCTTTAATGTTTCATTACTAAGCTTGCATGTAATAAAGTTTGGGGCTCATTCTTTCCTTAATCATGTCAATTAATAATAGCTGTGCAAAATTAAATCAACAGTGTTTTGGGAATAAGCAAAATGTGAGCAACAAGCTCAGCTTGGAAATTTAATAAGCAAGGGCAAAAACAATAAAGCACAAATGCATGGAACCGTTGTTTGAATAAATTTATGCTTGTTGCCGAAACACCTGTTGATGTTTGAAGGTTTAGCTTTTCATTTTGGTTATAATCTTTAAGAGAGACCAATCATGTTATTATTAGGACGTAAAAAAACACAAAGTTGGAGATTAATATTTAAAAAATTAATATTTTGAATTAAAGGTTGCAGTTCCGTAAGTGGTCTACATTTTAACGATTTAAAATATCGAACAAACGATGAAATTATCGATTGTGACTGTTGAACTTACCTCATATGATATTATATCGAAAGGAATTCAATAATTGAAATAAATAATTTGATAATAATTTAATAAATAGTAATAAATTATTAAAATAAATTCTCCTTGATTCGGCGATATTCAACTGAATAAATAACAAGTACTCTAAATTGTTAAAGTCCTATAAGTATTATTTACAACTACCTAATTTAAAATGAAACACAACAAGATAAAAACCAGTAAAAGGATAATATATATTTATATTTTGACTATGGTTCACCTTACTAACATAATCAATGTCTTAAGGAATTGTATAAATATGCCATAAAATAAAATATAATCAAAACAATACATTCGAATTAAAACTAACATAATTATGAAGAAAAAGATGGATCAACGGATAAAATTTAGAGTGAAACTATTATTTGGATTTTATTAATAAACAATATTACAAAAACTACTTTAATAAAATGCAAAAATGGGTCCTAGCCTGACAATTAGACTCTCCTGTATGAATACTCTGCAAGGTGATTGACTAAGCCGCCAGATTTGATTGCGGTTTTTACAAACCTACTTTTCTTTACAAACCTGAGGATCACATCATGAGAATTCGATCGTTTGGGTGTTTGCAGTTGTTTTTGGATGAACAAAATGTTTGCTATGGTTGTAATATGGTTGAATCTGATTGATGATAATTTATAATAGGATTTCCCAAGTCTGTTACGATTACTGTTCCCGGTTTCACATGTTTTAATACAAGAGGTATCAATGTTTCGGACTCTCCTTTGTTTTGGACAATCCCAAGCCTGTATCTCCCACCCCTTCTCTCTCGTTTACTGGTAGAAATTCCATAATTAATTTCCATCTTGCCAAGAATCCACCCACATTCTACAAGTCTTCCCTTATTGCACTTTCTTTTCACCACCTTAGATTCATCAATCTCTACAATCACCCCTCCCCCCCCAAACGATTCTTGGTTTTCAAACTCTCTGTTCACCCAGAAAAAACACACCTCCCTTCAAAAAGAAAACCAATCTTCGATGGTTTTTCTTCTTGTTGTGGGAACTTGCGAGCTTGTTTTCCTAACCAAAAACGAACAGTTGTTAATGTTAATGCCAAAAAAGTACAACATGGGTAGATATGAAAATTCAATCCTGTGCACAGGAACTCAGTCTTTTTTTTATTCTTTCGTTTTTAGTATCTTTTGAAGAGCCACTAAACAATATTCTAAAAAAGGTTTCAAGCAATTCAGGAGTTTTGCTCTCACATTTCCTAATATCCTCTACAGATAATGGATGATTTAATTTCGTTCCCTCTGCCTCGTTCAAAATCAACTTTCTTAAATATAAAGCTACATCTTCTATTTTAGTTTCTATGGTAGGTGAGTGTTCTTTTGCTAATGAAACAGCGTCAATAGACGAAAACCATTACTGTATAAAATAATTCCATCTTTATTATTGACTTTGGTCGAACACAATTTGTCGCCGAAAATAGATTTCAATTGTTCATGCAGTTTTTGTGCTGAATAATTTGAATTAGTAACTCCTTCATCAGCAAGGAAGGTTAAGTACTTATCACGAACAACAGAAATATATTGAGCTTTTTTGGGATTGATTATGTGTTGTGTAACGTAAGCCACGGTATGTATGAACGCATCATTTTGGCACATGATACATGATTCAAAATATTCATCGAATCGAATTTTGATCCTTTAAGAAAGTCACCTTCTTTAAAGTTCTTTTTGATATCGTGTTGTTTTTTTCTTTTTTGGCATCTGAATCCGATGTGATTCTCACCTATCTTTCACCTTCATGCTGTCTTCACAAACGTCACATTTTGGAGTCTTCGGGAAATTTCCTTTGATTACAGCCATGGAAAACAAGTTTCAGTATCATTCAGGACATTTTGACACAATTCTTTGAAATTCATGTTAAATAAAGAATCTTAAAGCAATCAATAACTAAAACTAAAAGTAAATGTAACAAAATGAATTGAGAAAGGGATGTAACATAAGAAAACAAATGTGATTATCAAAACATTATTTATTTCGTTAAAGTGAATAATAATAATTAACAACAAACATATCGATATAGCGAAAGACGTACCACTAAAATATCTATATACGTAGTCCGATATTTATTTTCGTTATGTAGATAATATTCGATATTTTCAATAGCTAGTTCGATATTTTCAAAATGTAGACTGCTTACGGAACTGCAGCCGAATTGAAGGCAGTTTGAAAGTTTGACAATCACACAGAATTTGAAATATTATAAACTTTACTAAGCATCTCAAAACTGTTATGATTAAATGAACCAACTAAATAATGAATCGGGTATTTGGCAATACAGTATGCACTTAAAATATAGATGTACAGTATATCGTTGTAGTAATCCAATAGACCCTGAAATCATTTTTTGTTGCTATTGACTTCTATGAAGGTATTGGATTAAATAACTCTAACCTGTATTCAATTATATACTCTGTTAAGAAGTTTTTCTCGCAGACATAAACAAATCGAACACTTTTCTAAAAAGCTGTCCAACTATTTAACCAAAGAGAATAATTTATTTTGATCTGGATAATCGGTTAAGAGTTGGAGAGGAGGATTCAAACAAAACCGAAACATCGCTTGATTAGTGAACTTTGTAAACCTTTGAAGGATCGTTGAAAAACGTACAAACAAATTTACTTGTTCGCGCTGTTACTGGTATAACTAACTAACGAGGACTTGAAAGGAAAGAACCACTGATAACATCGAACTGTACAAAAGACTGATTTTATATCATTTTGTCAAGTCGATTAATCTCTCTAAATACCATCGTTGCCTTACTTTTTATAAATATAAATTCAAGAATTCCGAACATTGACAAGTCAACGGTCCGAATTAACAAACCTATACTTTTGAAATTATACTTGGGTTGAAAAAATGCTATAAGTTTTTCATAGTTGGGAAAGTTAGTAAAAAATTCTAACTAGTTAAAGTTACTAGTTAGTCCCGTAAATAGTAACTGATAGAAGTTATTAGTTAGTTAAAAAACTAACTGATAGAAAATAAAGTTATTTTTCGGAGAAGTTTGCTGTTGGGCAGTTGTTCTTAAGGATCGTATGAAATGAAATAAATATACATCTAGGTAACTAATTGTGTTTATTAATAATTTAACATTGTCACTTTACCATAGATACCTACACATTGTCACATTACTTTAAACACTTACTAAGTTTCAAAAGAAGCTGCCTTTGAAAATTAGTGTCTTTTATCCTTCCACGTCTGTTGGTTATGACAGACTTGCCGCACTGAACAGCCGTTCGCAGTGCGCTGAGAAGGACTTTGTATTGTATGCTGTGTTGTATTTTATGAACAGCTGTTTGCAAAAATCTGACATTCCTTTCAGATTGACAATGTCGAGGAGGTATCGTGCCATCTTGGCCCTCTCGGTCTGCAAACTGCCAGTGCGATCCTTGGTCCTTGGGTGTGATCACTGAAAAAAAAACTCGTCGATCTTTGTCTTTTTGGGTTCTGGAGGAGCCTTGCTTCCTGCTGCTGTACTTGTAGTGGATGATTCTTTCTTCGCAGCCCTCAAAAATTCATCAGAGAGGGTGTTGCGGATGCTCTGCCTTTCTGAGGTCTGTGGCACCATTCAGCTTGAACCGTGGAAGAAGACATGCGTCTATTTCGAAATCTGAGTTTTCGAAATACCTTGAGAACCTGCAATAAATAATTATGGAAAAATATAAATATGCAATACATTTATCACAATTTGATAACAATACAATACATAAATATACAATATCGAATACAAACATAATATTAAGAATCACCTCTTTGGACAGCTTTACTTCTGGTCTAAATTATTATTTCTATTTTATTTCTATTGAAAATTTAAATATACATTTGTCCACCATCCTGTACTTTAACTTTGGTAAATTTGCCACTTAATTAATCTAGTTTTTATTAAATTCATTTGTATTTAACAATGTAACTATGAGATTAAAGTGCCTATTATAATTTTCATCTGCCTACAATTTTTTTATTACAACTACAACGTCTTTTTAAAATTCAGGGAATATAACATTAAAGTTTTGCTTTCCAAATTATAAGGAAAACACGTAAAAAAATATAAATTGTGGAGTTTTTTAAATTTTTGACTTGACATTAGATTTTCATTCAGCTCACGGAAAATCATGAGTTTAAAAAAATCTAAACAACCCTAAAACTTTTAAAAGAAGACATTTTCAGGGATATTTTACTGAATAGTAACGTTGAGTTTCTAATTGTGTTAAAACAATATATTTACAAGTAAAAATCTGGATAACATAGACCTTATTTAGAACTATTTGCTGAATTAGTGAAATATTTAGACGTTTCCTTGTCTCAAGAACCTAATCTACAAACGAGTGGAGAACTTTTGGGACACCCTTTAAAAGCACTTTAAGGTTTATGAATCATTGGGTTAAAAATCCATTATCATGCGTTAAATGCCTCAATACATCTTCCCACACAAACCATGAGTGCCGTAGTTTCCCCGTAGTGATTGAACTCACAGCGACTGAACGTCCAGCCGGGGTCTGAGTGGCGGCTGTAAACCCGGCAGTAAACCATCACGACCTGCCCTTACTGACTATTTGATTATTTCAATAGAGAGTCTAATAAAGTATGTTTTCCTTTGTTTGAGAGACATATTAATGGGTGTATGCAATGCAAATTGTCAGTTTTTCCGTTGGGCATCACCCACCTTAAGAAAATCTACCGCGTCTCAAAAAGAACTGATCAATTTCAAAACCTATTTAAACCCGTTCAGGTATACGTGTCCAATTTTACAGGTGACCACAATTTACCTGAACTCGTATGCAACATACATTTGAAATACGCCCCCCCCTATGAAATACGTTCCCTCATTAAACTTATTTTGGTTCATCTTGTGGGAAAAGCAGAGTTGTTCCTAGTTTGAGTTAGTGAATTATACTATCATATTTTACATTATAAGATTACCTGTATGCTTTGTGGCAATCACACCACACATTCTTGCGCGGAATCAAAATCATTAAAAGGGGAAAGTGACGAACATAATAATTTATACATAAAACGGTCATAAGTGTAATGGAGGTTGAACAAATATATTTTACGCAAATACCTTTGGATATCAAATATTAGAGGCAGAACAACATAACATTAAAATTAAAATATTAAAAACTGTCTTTCACTGAAGCTAAAAAGTAATTGAAAATTTCTAATTATATGACTTTTACGTAAACTTAATCAATTTTTACATTATAACATCATAACATAAACGTTTCAGTCGTAAAACTTTTTCGGTAAAAATTAAGTTGCCATTCACCACACAAGCAAATCAAGTGATTTCCAAATGAGAATAAATGGAGAGATGAGTTTCATGTTCTGTCTGGAGTGTGTGTGTGTGTGTGTGTGTGTGTGTGTGTGTGTGCGTGCGTGCGTGTGTGCGTGTGTGTGTGTGTGTGTGTGTGTGTGTGTGTGTGTGTATCAAATGTTTAGTGCGTGCGTGTGTGCTTCAAAAGGCCTTTATTCAAAGCTCTTTTAACCTGTTATGCTAAAGTGGATTACATTGCTACGATAGCAGGCGATGTAATCCAATATAGCAAAGTATTCGGTACATTTCTTTGTGATATTTTAGAATTTGAAATGTGTGCAATGACAATTTTTTTAATATTAATCCTGTACAAAATTGTGTTGGTCATTGATTGATTCCCTGAAATTTAAGGGATAATGTGTCCAAAGAAATTAATTAAAAAAGGACAGGATTGGTTTTTGTTGGATTTCAATTGTATTTTATTGTACAGTTACTGCAGCAGAGGGAATCAAATTCTCTACAATAATATCTCGGCCCCTGTCAAATCAAAGGTTGTAAATGAAACCGTATTTTATTTTACCGCTCTTCGTGCAATCTGTGATTGAAAAGTAAAATGTGTTGTACGATAAAAATATTGTTAAATTTGATTTGTATTCAGTATCTAAATGTCTATTTATAGTTTTCACTACTTTTAATATTCAATATTTGTTAAATACAATTTCTCATTATTACTACTGTATATTAATATATTAGCTCAAAAGATTAATTCTGTTGAACTAATACCAGTAATGTTTGATACAATTTATAGCGATTTATTATATATTATTTTTCTAATAACTATGAAAATTCCTGCGACCACATAGTAGAAATAAACGGAGCACACGAACCGCGACTTGAAGCCTAAATTTTCTTCTAGTCCCTATGCATGGAAAAAACAAACTGCGTAAAAATTACAAATAAATGTGGTATCAAATTAAAAGTCTGAATCTCAGAATCACTGTGGTGCCGGATATGAGTGGTTTACAGGTAGTTTACACATCGTAAACACTGATAACATAGAAGCTTGTCCTGACATTTTTCGAGAGAAGCTGGCGCCAAGGAATGCACCTGTAACGATCCTATGATGTGTAAACTTCTTCTAAACCGTTTGTAATTGGTGCCGTGGTGGTTGTGAGATTCGGACCTTTAATTTGATACCAATTTGTATTTTTATAGTCCACTATAGTTTTGTAAATAGCACTTTAGGATTGACTTTGTTTTTATACAGGCGCCCCGCGGGTAAACTTTCACAATATTTAAGTTATTGACCAAACTACGGCAGCTATTTTTTTTCAAAAAATATGATATAAAAAATTTAACTGTATAGCAAGAACTTCCACCGTTTTTTACTTTACATGACCAAAAAGTAAAAAAAGTAGCAGCCGACTGCTTTTTTCATGTTATTTTTTAAAATTGAATAAAACTTGTGACTTTTTATCATTTTTTTTAAAAAGGAAAAAAAATTAAACATGGTTGATACTATTACTATTCAAAACTAAATGACTCTTCACATGCAAAAATTTAAAGCTTAAGCATCAATGCTAAATGGTGTAAACTACGAGTTATTTGAAATATGAGCACTGTAGGATTACGCGATTTTAGGCGTCATTTTTTGTTTCTATACCTAGGCAATATGGCGGCCCAGGCTTCATTCGCTGTAATGCAAGTAGGATAGCTATGCTCCGTCTATTTCTACCATGTGGTCTATGGAAAATTCCTTATTATTGTTCCTTCTTGATTCCTAATTATTAAATTCCTTCCTAATTTACGTGTTTTCACCGCGTTAATAACTTTGATCTTTATAACTCCGCAACAATTTAAAATGTATACTTGTCAGTGCAGTAGTAACAGAAAGTTAATTAACAAAAAATAAAAAGGTAATATAATAATCTGCACATAACTGCATGACCTAAAAATATAGTTTGTATAACAATAGTAATGATATAACGGGGGTAGGGGGTAAAAATAAACTTTTTTATACATTTGGTGGGGATAGAGATTTATATGGGGGTTTTCAAAATTTTGAACTTGGGATGCCAAACCCAGTCGTTCTCCAGCAGCTTGTGTCTGCGACAGCTGATCAGTCTGTTGCAGTATTGCGTCTATAGCGCGGGGGTCCAGGCGGGGATAGAGATTTATATGGGGTTTTTCAAAATTTTGACTCAGCCAGCAAACCCTATAAACTTGGGATGCCCAGTCCATCAGGGCAGCCCAGTCGTTGTTCTCCAGCAGCTTGTGTCTGCGACAGCTGATCAGTCTGTTGCAGTATTGCGTCTGTAGCGCGGGGTCCAGGCGGGGATAGAGATTTATATGGGGTTTTCAAAATTTTGACTCAGCCAGCAAACCCTGTAAACTTGGGATGCCCAGTCCATCAGGGCAGCCCACTCGTTGTTCTCCAGCAGCTTGTGTCTGGAGCTTGTGATGTCCTTTTGCAAACAACTGCTTTGGCGTGTAACTATTATTAGTCGCTTTACATAGTTTTGTAGAGCTAGGTTTACTCTATCCCAGTGTTTCCCAACCTTTTGGTGCTCGCGTACCACCTACCACATTTTCAGTATTTTTGCGTACCATCGCAAGGACCCACCCCCTCCACTGAGGTAAACCCTCCAAAAGTGCTTATAGTTGCTCTTTGGTTGTTTTGTTTTTGACAATCAAAACTTACGTTTTTTTAACTTGTCAATGTAAATTTTTAGATCGTATTTTGATTATATAAGTATATGACAAATAATATGTTCGTCACAGATCTGCTCAATAATTTTATAGCCAATTTGGCAAAAAAAACCCTATGAATTTGAATCTGAACTTCGTAATGTGAGAAAAATGTCTAGGTACACGGGCAAAATATTTTCTGCCTGTTATTTGGAACTTTACGAAGTTCTCATATTTTATATTGAAAAATTAACTTAAATAAACAATTCAGTGTCAATCAAAGTATACCGTATTTTCACCAATAATCTTATATTTAAGCATATTACAAAAAAATATATACAACAGGTCGACATAATTAGACTGTGTTTTCAAAATAGAAGATATTACGTTTTGTTAGTAAATCGTACAACTAAAAACTGCAGTAATGCCACCAAATGAACGCTGTAAAACTGGTAGAGTTTCTTCAATGGAAAGAACAAACTGCCAAAACAGAACATTGTTTAATGCTAAAATGTTTTGTAAAAAATTGCTTTTAAAATGAAAGAATAACAATAGTTCCTAAAATATGGTACGAAATTGGCAAATTGTGGCCGAAATAGAAACTGAAAAAGTTAATAAAATTAAGGCATTAAGTGCTACTTTACTGATCGACGGGACAGTGTTCGTTTGTATATCTATAAAAATAGTACTTTACTTTTTACTACTTCTTCAATCTCTTGTGTACCACCTGAAAGGCCTTCGCGTACCACCAGTGGTACGCGTACCTCCGGTTGAGAAACACTGCTCTATACTATATTTTATGTATTTGTTTGTACATCGATGGTACTGGTATACTGGTATGCACTACAGGTGGTAATGGTATCATTTGTACAGTTTTCTTGAAGTTTTATTCAGTCTCTTGACATAATTTTGTTCTTGTTCGTTAAAAATTGCATACGCTTGGTACGGCTTATTTAATTTACACCCACCCTGTGGACTGTGAATTTCCCGGCTACATTTTAAAGTTTTCATATGAATTTTCATATTACCTTGATTTTCCAGGTGCGTGAAATCTGAACTTGAGAACCACTTCATGACCCCTTAGTTAAACGCTTGTGTAAGTATTTGTTGTTTTGTTTTGTATAAATATTATAAAGTTTGTATTTACCTTAAAATGTATTGTAAGGGTTATTGTTATTGATGAATAGTATGATAATAATCATACGGGATGGGTGTTTTCATTCACCAAACAAAATAATTGGTTCTTTATGTCATAATAAGCAAATAATTCGCCCGACCTCGCTTTTTTAGTGTCCGTCTATTTGTTTGTGTTCTTGCATCAATATTAAAAAAATCTGCTCTTCGTGTGCTTTAGATTTTTAGCGAATTTCCCCTATAGGGAAGAAGCTATTACCGTAGGTCTCATGGTAAGACCTAAGCCCGAGACTATGATAACTTTTCGTTTTGGGGCCACCAGAAGCAAAAAACACTATTCGTTCGAATTTATATATATATATATATATATATATATATATATATATATATTTGTCTGTTAGCACGATAGCGGCCGTAAAAATGGTCCAATCGTAATGAAAATTGGTACATACGTGTAAAGTGGTAATCACTCGGACGAGTTCGTCAACTAGCCTGATCGGACCACCGGAAGGGGGGGTAAAAGGGGGATGAACCCCCAAAAATGGGTTTTTTGAGTTTTTTACATAGAAAAATAAAATTTATCGAATTTTTGTTGGCACCATTGAATTCAGCTCAAAAAAACAAACAATTTAGTAATTTGAATCACTGCTCTATGTCTATTGGTAACTGAGATATTGAAAGTGGTAAACACAGTACGTTGTCCCAATGTTAACCTTATGGGAAATAAGTAAAATTCTATATCTCCGTTATTTCTCAACATATCTGGATAAAATTTGGTAAATAGCTTCTTCTAGTTCAGATCTACTAAATAATTAATTAAAACCACCCAGTTTTAATATACCTGTAGCAGTAAACCTGCATACTCATTCCCCATGTTATTCTTATGGAGCTTACCAAAACATGTCAAATCTCGCTATGTTGGATTTGATAAATGCTGTTTTGCATTTGAAATTCGCTGAGTATGCAGGTCTGCTGCAACGGGGGTATTTTTAATTTTGAGTAATAAGTGCGATTTTGTATTTAAGTACGAGGAAACATTTTTAAGATTCGAACATTAAATAATCGCATATGAAATTTATTGACAGCCGTAACAGTTTTAAATTTATTATCTTAGAAGTTTCTTTTCTTATTTTCCGTCATTTGATAACATGATATTTATGGAAGAATATTTTTTCAGGTGTTAAGACCTGCCACTCTAAAGTTCGTTATAGAATGCTGATCGTTGACTGACTGCTGCTATTGCTGCCCGAGACAGTACGTAACTGTCAATGCAGTATAACCATAGAGAATGAACAATTTGCTTTCATCTCTTACAGTCAAATACTCGCTCGTGAATGGAACAAAGTTGTACTGGCTAACACCACGTACAAGTACTAAGTATTTCTATGTGAAAGTTTTTGGATCTTTTAGGTGGATGCTAACTCCAGAGTTTGAAGGAAGGCAAAAGAATTTGTAATATTTGATCAAGTATTCCCCTCCATTATCAAAATAATTATTGCTGTTAAAATTGCATTTTACATTAATTTGCCTTGTGCCGTTATTCCTGAGGGGTATCTAGGAATGTTTCGCTTGTCAACCAAATTAAGTACCTCTTGGAATGTAGGTTACAGTTAACTCAGACCAATAAAGAGCATTTGAATACGATGCTGACTCACTTGAATTGTAAAGTATATCACTGACCTGATAGTAAATCTTTTAATGTTAGCAATCTGTAGTAGGGATTAGTGTTAGTGAACGTACTTTATTCGAATGATATGCTTATGAGTTTCACCACTTTTTATATTCCAGGGCTATTTATTTGTCATCTTCGCCTTGCAGGTTTAAATCCTAATCTCACCATTCCATAAATGCACTAAAACATTGCTATTTATACAATTTTTACAATTAGCTCTAAGTTTGACTCTGAAATTTTCTTTAAAAAAGTTATTATTGGAACTAGATAAATATCTGGAGGGTACAGGAGTATATTCGTAGCATAATATATTTATTAATATTTTTATTTTAAATTTAAGGTGATTTTACACCATGATTATGATTTTCACTCATGGAATTACTCTTTAGACTCAACCAATCTCTATAAAAAAAAATCATTGTCTTATTGTACATTTGTATCTTGCACATATCATAAAGTTTTTAGCTAATTTTTGTTTGTTCTAATACATTTTGAAGTATTTTCCCTTGTATAAAAGTCAGGTTTATTTCTCGAAGTTCTCTTTGACCCCTCAAAATAATTAGAAAGTTTTCAGTTGGGGACGTCTTGTATCCTAATGCTCTGTGAATGTTACTTTAATAAGAAGCCGGGAAGCATATGGTTTACATTAAGAAAGTATTCAAAACTAGGTGATTTTAAAAATAATATTTGATTTTTAAAATACTTTAATTGAAGTAATAAAACTTTTAAAGAAAAATAAAATCTAAAAATATTATTTAAAAAGGAAACTATACAGTTGTAAAACCCGACTGTGCCGTCATAAAACAATACGATCAGGAGGAGAACGGAATATCGAATGCCTCCTTGATACAGAATGTCTTTTGATTTGGTTCCTCTCCTGAATGTTTATCCTTTATTCTGAGTGTGATAGTTTAGGTAAAGTGGTGATTTAGAAGTATTACTTTTACGTATTTTGATCGAAATTGCCGATCTGAACAAATGTAGTTGAATTACAAATTACTCTTCAGACATAATTTAGTTTGCACTTTTTTAGTAATCGTATTACTGGCGTTAAAAACAAAAGTAGACATCATGAAGGGTTTTAAGTTAAGTTTTTGTAACAAGAATCACGTTACTAATTAAATCCCATACCGGGTGTCTCAAGGGCATCTCCATGTGAGAACTGGGTTTCCTACTGGCTGTCTAAAGATTAGATTTAATATTGCAAAACATTTAAGTACATTGTGACCTTTTGAACTAAAAATATTATCAACTGCGTGGGTTGCTGTGAGTTTTAGAGGTACTTCATAATTTTTCACGACAATTAATTTACAGAAGATATCAAAGGTATAAGACGGTTGACAACATGGAAAAAGATGTACTGTACTTGAATCTTTTATTAAAGAAGATGTAAATAAAGAAATTTGAGTTGTAGTTTAGGAGTTTTGACACATCTCATTCTGTGTACAAGACATTGTAAAGAAAGTTTGAAGGAAGCGAAACTAAGTTAATTAAGATACTATTCATAGAACCAAATTATTACACTTTTGAGACAAGAATTTTCAGTCGTAGCGCGTTCAGGACTTAATTACTCGCATAGTTCATTTTGTTTTACCAAAACTTCGGTTATTTGGTAATAGATTTTAAATAAACCCCTATACATTAACCACAGTATATATTTCTGTTAGAACCAAAACAACATGAAAAATTCACAATACCCATGTAATACTGAACTTTGATGGTAAAAGTTGCTAAAACTACTCGAGATAAATTTATGACATATCGATTTATCAATCATGATGTTTATACCCTAAAATATAAAGGTGCATGGGGAAAGACCCTCTTCGTGCATACAGAACCTGCGTGGTTGGAGCGGTATTTCAGCGTTGTAAGTAGGTTGTACTAGAGAAGAGTTCCATTATCCACGCCGCCGAACCGCCCCTGGGACGGCCCCGAGCCACAAAACCTCCCTCAATATTTTATTCCCTTCACACAAAATTATTACCGTCTACACAAGCCGTACTTGATTTTAGTACATAACAAAAATCATTGTTTCAATTTTTATGACGAAGCTGTAAGCAAATTTTGGTTTAATTATTAATGTTTTTCATTGAAAAACTAAGCATAATTTATACTTAAAGAAGTGAAATATCAATAAGAATTACTCTGGCCCTTTTTTAAATACATTTTTTTGTAAGAAAAGAAATGCAATTTTTATGAAAACTAAAATATGGCCAAAATGAACTTGTTTTATGTGGTCTAGCCAGAAGTAGCCAGTACTTCTGAACTTCCGTGCAGAAGTAGATGTAAATAGTAATTTTCCTCTCAACCTATTTTAAATTCCTGAGAAGTGGTTAACAAATGTAAGTGTTTTTGCAGTGTTTGAAAATAAAGCAGTGAATGTCGATATTTCGATAAGTGGTTCTTTTAATATTCATAGGTTTCCAGTTTAATCCCGAGGAAAGTTCTAAAGCATTTTTTCGTATCTGATAGCCCCCAAAACTAAGGCATCTTGAGTATCTTTCTGCAAATATTTATCACCAACTTGAGGTGTAAACTTCATTAAGGCAAATCGTTTAATTCTCATGGTTACTCTTGAATTTGCGCTTTTAAGTTTTTCTTGAATTAAAAACATCCTTGTTGTTTGAAAATTATTATTTCCAGTTCGACTAAGAAAGGAAAAATGAAAGTGTCTCAGAGAATCTGCTCTGAGGCAATTAAGCTCTCACGGAAACGGCATTTAAAAAGAAAGTCTTCGTTTGTAAGGGGAGCTTAAAATCTTTTATGGTATTCAAAACCTTTAGTAATTACCAGTTAGACATTTCTTCGTTCCTTTGGTCTGGTTCACAATTCTCTACTTGTTTTAGAGTTAAGCCCCTTAGTACCCTTTTATATTGGAGTAAAATGATTTTCTGTTAGAGTAGAACAATTAAATAGTGGTAAATATAACAATAGACCTAAGGAGCCAACCTTTTTCAAAATTTGAATTTGAGATGGTTTGCATGTGTATATACAATATGTGTTTGCCAGTGTTCACTCGTTTTTCTCTAATTTTTTATAATTTTTTCCAGTTATATTGCATACTAAGATCACATGAAGGTAATAAACCCAAAAGATGTACAAGAAATACAATGCACGGCTGGAATCTCGCTTCAAAAATGACTATTTTTTATGTTTTATTATTATTTATTTTCAAAAAATTACGTAGTTCTTTTCACACGTCAATTTGGCAGAGTATTTGGATCAAAAAATTTTGTGATGCAAATAATTGTAATGGTCAAAAAGAGCTTTAAAAATGTTTCTTGTCACGCAAAAGCGTTGGTATTCCTGCAACGTTAATTAAACGGCAAGAGCGCGAAGGAAACTAATGCGCATCGTTTGCAAAATGTAGAAAAACCATTCAATAACTGTCAGTTTCCCTGCATAGCAATGCTGCTTTCTTTATCCTTTTAAATATTTAAGGAGGATTTCATCTACAGTAATATTTGAAGGTAAATTATACTGTCATAAATATCAAATAATAGTACGGTAGTGTAAAATGCATACAATGCCCGTAAAACAAACTATAAAAACCTAACCACAAGATGTATCTGAAAACCGACCAAACTTGAAAACCATAAATACAAAAAAGTATTATGAGAAGTCCAGACTTTCAGAACACCCGTCATGTTATACATTTTTAAAACGACCGAAGACCACAATGTAAGCATTCAAAAAGAAACAACTTAAGCATATTTACCTAAGCTATTTCTTTAACCTCTTAATTATCGATAAAATTGAATAAACAAGATAGAATTAAAAGCTTTAAAAAGACTTATAAAACTTAAAAAAAACTCTTCTAAAATTATTACTTACAACCGAAACGCATCGCATAGAACAGGAAAACCGTAATAAACCCCTCATAAACAAATTGTGTCAGCTATAAACGAGAAGAGACCAATGGACTGTGAATCGTTGACGGATAACAAAATGATAAAAAACAAGTTTCATCATCTGCGCGTGCGTCTTTAGTTTTTTCGCTCATAAAATGTTCAATATAATATTTTGTAAATACTTTGGATTAGGATAAGTTTTGCGCTAATCCCGGAAATATGTACTGAAATAAGATAATTTTCCTTCTAGTTTAATCGACTACAAATTCAATCAGTTTCGACTTCTTTCCTATATTTAAAGAAAGTGAATCCTGGACAAGAAGCGCCATTAAATACAGGCTGTTGATAAAAAACCCCTCAGGACTTCGGGATATGGTTACTTACATCAAAACTAAGAAAAAGGTTCCTATAAACATGGGTCCGAAAATGCTCGGTTATCCGTCTGTCGGTTTGTATGTATTTTTAACATGATTTTGCATAACTTTGGAACTACTAAATATATAAACTTAAAACTTGGTACTTACATGCTGACTATTAGGACCTATTTTTTTGCGGAGTATCACGTTTCTACTTTGTACCATTTCAAAATGGCGGCCATTTTTATATTTTAAAACTTAATATCTTATAAACCGTAAATTTTACAAAACTCTTACAAGAGACAAAGTTGCGCAATGTTATTTCCTACAAATTCATATAAAGATTATTAAGATCGAACAATAATTAACGGAGCTATTGCAATTTATTCAACAGAATACATGCTTGTTTATGGCAGTTATAGCAAATTTGCTTCAATTCTGATGGAAAAATAACTCCGTGAATTGTGTTTATCTTAATAATCTCTACATTATTTTGTAGGAAATAAAATTGCTCAACTTATTTGTCTCTTTTAAGATTTTTGTAAAATTTACGGTTTTTAAGATATTAAGTTTTAAAATATAAAAAGGCTGCCATTTTGAAATGGTACAAAGTAGAAACGTGATACTCCGCACACAAATAGGTCCTATTAGTCAGCATAAACGTACCAAGTTTGAAGTTGATATCTTTAGTAGTTCCAAAGTTATGCAAAATCATGTTAAAAACACATACATACAGACGGCTAACCGAGCATTTTAGGACCCATGTTTATAGAAACTTTTTTCTTAGTTTTGATGTAACCACATCCCGAAGTCCTGAAGGGTTTTTTATCAACACCCTGTATATGACAACTCTCTAAAATAAATGTCTTGGCCCTAAACTAGGTTGAACTAGGTTGAAACACTACTACGAATAATAGCCTAAAATGAGCTTAAACATATGAAACGTTTAAGAGTGCAGACAATACAAACTTTGCCATCGTCAACATTGTTCGTCCTCTTAATAGAGAAAGTCAATATTGACTTTGGCTACATAGTTGAACTGGAGCCGTCGTCTTCAACTGTAGATACCTCACACACTGATAACGAGACCGTTTGCTGAAATTGTTGATCACAGTTTAAACTGAGTTTCGAATGGAATTAACTGTGTTAAAAGTTTTGTTCAAATTAATAGTGTCAGATATCAACTCGACGATTCATTTACGTTTTGTTCAGTTATAACTCAATAGAAGAGAATCATGAACAGAATAACTTACTAAGATACCGATAGAAATTTATTATAGTTTTGCGTCTTTTATCGCAATATCTTAATCATATGTTTGATAGTATTGTGTTTAAATACTTCAGTGTAATTAGTATGCTTATCGGGAAAGGTACGATTTCGGGTCTTGTTACCATCAAACTGTGATACTCTTTTGATAGATAGTATATACAGTATAATACATTTAATGCTATATATTACGTAGCCCGATGACAAGTACAGTTTCGGACCTGGTTTTGAATTCAAACCTTGACCTCCAGGATATGAGGGGCATTCAGCTCTCCTGTCAGTCATAATAAACTATTTGACGTGTTCTTTGGGCGTCATACTAAAAGTTTACCTCATTTTATTGTTGGTTTTGAAAATCAAGAACGAATATTTTTAACATTTTCGTAGAAATCATAAACTTTTTGATGAGTTTATTTAGATTTTCATTGCAGTTTACGGTATATTCAATTTTAGATTACACTGGTTTAGTTTTTGATTAGTTATTTTTCTTCCTTTTGTTTACTAGATAGTATAACTATTAAGGAAAAGAGCAACGTCGACCAAACGACTGTAGACTGCAGGTTTTGTGCCACTTACGGCGGGTTTTGTCTTTGCGTTACAAACGACGCAATTTGCGCTCCTAATGCCAGTGACGTAAGGACTTAATTGGCTCGACGCTGTTTAACTGCACACTTATTTTAGTTATTTCCTACATATTTTCACTCCTTAACCGTTTTCCATCACATATCATGTTAGTTTTTGGTCTTACGTGCTATTTATTTCCAAAGGCCACTTTAGAAATGATTATGTAATAAGGGAGGGGGGTTTACAAAAATATTAACTCCAACTGATTTTATTTATTAAGACTTACGATATTAATTATCATTGACATTAGACTGCCTGCTCAATGGTTCGACAGAGGCAAAATAAGCACATAATCGATGTAACTACAGTAATAGACAAATATTAAAATACTATAAAATGAAATATTGAAAGCTCCCATTACATAATGATATTAACAGTAAAACAACCAAATTAAATACCATAATTGAATTAATATGAAAATATTGTACCGTAAAGAGGTATTTGATGGGGGCTAGCATTACGATTAACTTCTTTTAAAGGTTTTACAGTTTGTCCCTCAAAATGGTAAATAAATTATTGATTGCATTTTCCACATTTTCGTTTATGACATATACTATTGAGATACGTTCTTCCATTTGCACTCTTACAGCTTTTGACCTAATTTTTACGTAAATAAAAAATCAATTACGAATTATCGAACCTTTTACAAATATATTTTATAGATCTTCGTCATGACAATACGTTTCCTGCCAATATGTCAAACATATACCAATATATTTTCCTGATTTAACAGTGGAATTACAAAATTTAGTGATGACAGTATATCACCAACTATAAATGCACATAACACTTCTTTGTAAACCAAATTATTGCTACTGCCCAGTTAAAAACGTAACTGGCTAATCTATTTTCTACCGCCAAATATAACTGTTATTTATTGAAACTTCACCCTTCTTTATAAACTAAATTAATGCTGTCCAGCTAAAACGTAACGACAAATCTGTCACTTATTTTCTACCGCTATAAATAACTATTGTTTATTTATTTGAAAAGGTTAACGATACATAAAAGCCAGAACGTGTAGCGATTGAGAGAAGAGGGTTTATCCGCCTCTGAGAGCCAATCCAGGCGACTCTCCTCCTTCCACGTTAGATTTGTCACCACTTCTTGCGCCGAAATAATATCTCACAACCACATCGACCGGAATGGTCTGTACCTCTATCGAACGAGTTATCTGATCATTATTATTTTTATTCAATTTACTCATTTTGATATTACTGGCCAAGTGTTGAAGTGTTGCAGTTAATTTTATACAGGATTGAATACATTTTGTAGATTCAAACATGAATTTCGTGAGTCAATGGAATCATCTAAGAAAGGGATTGTAGAAATGGTCTCACGTAAAAAGCTATTTCAAGAAAAACTATCTTCAGATGAGAGCATCTTTTAACAAACTTGTTGACGATCATCTAAGGTTGATTAAAAAACATGAAGAGTTGAAAAGGCAGCTTGCTTCGGTGAAGTATGATGTGACACTGAAAACAAACCTCCTACTTTCTATATTGATAATGCAAATACTATAAAACTAGCCAAGAACCCAGAATATCAAAAGAAATCAAAGCGCATTGAAGTACGTCATTTTTAAGTTAGAGAGCGGTTTTTCAATGGAGATCTGGCTCTAGAACATGTTGACGGTAAAAACCAGTTAGCAGATCTTATGACCAAGCCTCTGGAGAGAGTTCGGTTTGAAAAGTTACATGGAATGGTTGGTGTGCAGAAGATAACGCTATAAATTGTTAAAATTTTAATATTTGTTGTTTTTCTTTGGAGGAAGTGTCAATATAAAAGAAAAACAATCAGCTGATCTTAATGTTATGATCCGAGATGTTTACCTTTTGTACAAGAAGTTGAATAAATTAATAGTTATCCAGTGAATGTATTTTCCTACTTTTAATTACTTCAATAGTAAAATCCCTTCATAATCCACAAAAGTAAATGATGAACTGTATTTGCTATTATAGTATTGTGTATGACATAAATAAAACTAGCTTAGAAATTGCAATAATTAACTTTTCAAGCGAGTACCCGCAAAATGATGTTAAGGAGACAACGTTATATTTGACACATAAATTTTTAATATTTCAGTGTGTTATCTTGTATGGAACAGGCTCGTTAATTTTGTTCAATTTTCACTGTAATGAAAATAGGAATTAATGTAATGTGCACTTGATTACAAAAATGAGTAAAAAGAGGAGGATCAAACTATTTATGTTATAGTAAATGCAATTTGTGTCAGGAGATTTAAATTTGCAGTTCATACTCTATTTTTAAAGTGATTATATCGATCATTGAAATATAAACAGCATTATAATTGTAAATAATGTTATTATAGTTCATATTTAAACAGATTGTTAGTGCACATTAAGAAGTAGAAAAAATACGCTTTTAAAATTAAAACTAATATAAATATATAGATAAATAAACTAAATATTTACCTTTCAATGTTACATTTGGACTTAAACTGTGAAATTTGATTTTTAATGTTGTATCTACACATAAAACCGAATTATTCCCTACATTGGACTTCAAACAACATCAAAATAAATCATGTTCTTGGGGCTCACTCTGCCTCAAAACTTTCTCAATTTTATCTTAACTTCAGTTGTTTTCATTCCGATGATGAAGAATAAGTTGACTCTCAAGTTTTACGGTGTAGAAATCAATATCAGCTTACAAAAATATTTCGATATGAAAGTCAATGTTATTACTGTCACTTACTGGTCGCACTACAGGTCTAAGGTAGCAGTGACTACAACTCAGTGTGACAAATTCGAATCCTGGTCGGAGTTTACCTACTGCTTACACCGTGGAACCCCGCAAGCAATCATGTGGACACGATTCTGGCTATAATACTTTGCCCATCTTGATTCCCTTTCGCCAAAAGCCAAAGGATATTCTTTTTCTTACATTTATTTTTTAACCAGCCAAGTTAGATTAAATATGGGCTCTAGGGGAAAAATGCGGGAAGGCTGACAATTGGCATAGATGTTCGTTAGACCTGCATGAACGACATGCTTAAAGTACTCGAAAACACCTATGGAGCGTGGGGAGGGGGTAAGTGCCGGGTAATTGGGGGTAGATGTACCCTCGTAGATTTATATCAGATTTTTTAAGATCTCATCAAAAAGAACATTTCAGTGAAAACAGAACTCAGTTGGTTACGAAGTGGCGGTCACTTTGTGATTTTTTACATACAAATCCACGAAATACTTTATATCTTGTTCATCTCTGAAAATGTTTTTAATATTATTCCAAATCCTTAATCCTTTTAACCTCGGGATTAACGAAACGTTATATGTCATCGCTTCAAAATTGTTAAATCATTAATAATACACATGAACAGGTATATCGTCAATGGTTAAATGTTTTTTTTTTAATCTTTCAAACTATTACTTTAAATATTTCCAAAATTCATCGTGTTCCCAACCGCTGTCAGGCAGGAAACAAGTCTGACAGCCGCACGTATGTTTTGTCTTGTACGCAATTTGCGTCGCTAATGCCGGCGCCATAAGGCTCCAATTAGCATGATTAAGCTAACAGCCTCGCTTGTTACACAGTGCGAGTCGTGTTTCGGCCGTGTTTAATGACGGCGAGCAGCAAAGGGCGGCGACAGTCGTAGTAATTACATACATTAGATTAAATTATTGTAAAAAATGCCATAGCATAAAATTATTAGAGATTATGCCTCAAGAAGAAAAATTAATGTGGATAATACTATTTTGATATTCGAAATGGTCAATATTCATTGAGTTTAAGTAACGTAAATTGTTTTCCTATGCTGATTCTCCGAAAATTCTAAATTACATTTTTTAGTCGGTAAAAGGCGACAGTTAGGTAGTTGAGTCGAGTACCTTTTGTAATCTTTCAACTTAAAGAGGAATAAATCAAACAATCAAACTAACCATAAATTAGAATACGCATAAGTATAAATTATTTGATTGTTAGGAAACAAAATTTTCCAAGAGAAATTCCATTAGAATATGCATAAGTATGAATTATTTGACTATTAGGAAACAACATTTTCTTAACTAATAAAAAATCATTGTTTAGAAACTTGAATTGTACTGAGTTTATTTAAAAGGTTGCATTGAGTGACGAGCCGTTAGAGAGAATTTACGGTTTTTGTTTATAAAAGTTAACTTTTCCTTGTTAATAAGGATGCCTTTGTATAAGTTTAACGAGTTTAATCATTTAGATGCTGGTAATTTGGGTTTAGACCGCTTTTCCACTAAGCGTGTCGGTGTCGATAAAACATGTTTGCTTGATTGTTTTCATCATACTGACTCAGAAACATCTGTTTTCTGTTCCTTTTTGTTGGCTCGTAAGCTACCCATTGCCGATACCAGACCAGAAAAACTTCCGGAATACGATTATAGGAAACGGAAGTAAACGATAGCTGATTTTCAGCAAACCGACGTTGAATTAATTTTTTAGATTACTTTTCAGTGGAATGTAGTGGCAGCGCTGACAGTAGTAGCAAATGTTTGATTGTTTATTACAGGTTAAGGTTTAAGAATTGAGAAACGTAGTGGTTTATGCTGAATTACGTTATGGTTAAAATATGTTTCTTCTAAGTGGTATGATGAAAAATACCATACGTTACACGGCCGGTAAGTTTTATCGTACTCTTATGAAATTATCATGCTCGTCCGGTAAAACAGTACTTTCAGAAAATTATAGATAATTTACCTTCGTCAGCTCAATTTTTGTATCTTGTTACGGCCGTTTCAGCATCAGCGTGCCATCATCAGACGTTCCGCCAAAAAGCGTTGTCAAAACATTAAAATATAAAACAATACTACACAACACACGCACATTTTACACAAGAAACAAAAACAGGCCTGTTCGATCATATTATCCGCGCCCGAGCAAATAGCAGATGCTTAGGGGCAAATAAAACATACCCCTAACATCATGCCGGAACATGTTAGTTTTGTACAACATTGCAGAGTCTGCGTCTGATGATGGCACGCTGATGCCGAAACGGCCTTAACAAGATACAAAAATTGAGCTGACGAAGGTAAAATTATCTATAATTTTCATAAAACAGCTCAGGGGCTAGAAACATGGAATTCAGTTCTTTCCGGCCAAATAACGTACTATACCAAGTCACCACTGGGCATTCATGATATAATCTGTGCATATATTAATTTTGTTGTATTCACATTTTTTATTATTTATAGACGATTCTCCATCCTTAAAGTTTTTAACTTGCTATTTTTAACAGCTTTTACAAGGTAAAATCACGAATAACATCTTTGAAAGATCTACGAAATATCTTTTTATATCAGTCATTTTATGCTGAGCACACTACTGTATTGTGTACCAACATTTCAATTGTTATTGACATCGTTTTAATGTAAAACATTACCATCTTATTTTGAAATCATGATCAGATACAATTGTAAATCAAATACTTTTTTGTAAATTGAAATGCCGTAAATAAATAAATGTGTTAATTATAAGAAATAGTCATGCAATAATCACAGATGTTGCGAGTTAGAGTTCTAAATCGCGAACTTGGAGGCGTTTCGCATGTGAATCTCATTAGACGTAACTGTTTCAATCTGAGAAAGAAATTACGCCTTCAATGCAGGTGCTGCAGCGCGATACAATTATTTTGCTTAATTAAAACCTATTCTAAGAAAATGTGTTTTCTTTTGCATATTTTAAATTAAAATTGTATTTCTTTTTCCAGCCATATTGCTTGAAAGCTTTTTTGTTGCTTGAAAGTGTCTCTATTTTCAGTTTGATTGTTATCAGTTTTTTAATATTGGTTGTTTGTTATTTCAGTTCTTTCCATATGTGGGAGAGAAGAATATTAATTTAAGTACCTGGTGGACCGAGCCTTGCTCGGTCATCCAGTTACTATAAAATATTTCAATGTCATAAAATTGATAAATAAAATAGTTTTTTATTGCTCCATGAACTCTTCATCCCATTTGCTGTATTTTCCCTTGATGACTGTAGATTCCTACAGCGGTTATGATTACTTCATTTTTTTACACTTTCCTTGTTTATTTTCGTTGCTAATACGGCAACCCATAAGGCCAATGTTAAAATTTTACAACTTTAAAATTCGATTTATTACGCTATTAGATTTTCTCTGGCCAAGTAATCTGCATAAAAGACGTTTTTGAGTCATAAATTACTTATTTCCAGACTTTGAAAGAAATCCTCGGAGCCGTTTTTGAGATAAATGTGCAAGCAAGCATACAAGATAACATTGCTCATATAAGAGTATAGGATAGGCCTACTAGCAATTGCCCGTGGCTTCGCTTACGATAAAAATTACAGCTGATCTTACTTCTGCTTTTGAATTATCAAAATTTAGTACTCACAGCTGTTTACAATTCGGTATTTGAATGTTTACATCCTTATAAAATGTAAACATTGAAGCTAAGGACGTTCACGGGGCGTAGCCCGAAAGGATTTTAAGGAAGTGAATAGGCCTATGTCCTTTTCTGATATAGTGGTTCTATTCCTGCAAAATTACAGCTCAGTTGGCCCAGTATTTTTCACGTGGTCGAAAGACATATTCACAAAACATCCATACTTTCTCATTTATAATATTAGTAGGATAGGATAATATTGTAATATCACTCAACTTATCTATCAAAAACTAAGAACTCATACTCACAATAACATCACATCAAATAATGTTTGTTATTCGTTTGCTCTAACGGAAAATCACATAGTCATATGTTGGGTCATGTCTGCTTGGATGTTTTTGTTCAATAAAATAATGTAACAAATTATTCATAGATTAGAACTTTATGGACACTAAGAGCATTTATTGTATGATTTCCTGATGTAGGCTCACCAGAAAAAATATTTAATACTCTCCAACGCTAAGGTACTTCTGAAATCCTTCAGTTATTTCTTCGCTCAGGGATTTGAAATATTTTCCAGGATAATCCATCACAAGAGATCTCAACTGAACACAACTACCTCGTTTCGATTTTAATGAATATTGTATTTTGTAAGGCATATAAATGAAACCATCACCATAATATTGAACACGTTTTAGCTATCATTACAGTTAATTTTAAACCTCTATCTCAACTTAAGTTTTGGAACCCCCAAAATAATTCATAAGCTTCGTAGTTTTCATTTTTAGTTAGTTCCTTTATTCTGGTAAGATTTTTCATGTAAGGGACAGAGAAGGTTGAGTTGAGCTTAGAACATTCCTTTAATGAATCTTGGAGAACTGTAACCCCCTTGGGGTGCTTTTGGTGGAATTGGTTAAGAGATCTGTAAGCAAGTTAATAAAAATGAAATATAACCATAAATTAAAGTTTTAGATTTTCCTTCATTTTGTTCAGGCTTATAGGCGTAGTTTAGAATGTGTAAGATGTACGTGTTAATGTGTGAAATGTTTAGAAGATACGTAGTTTGGGTACCTCACCAGGCGATTAGAGCCCTGGCAACGAACCATTTGGCTTCAACAAAATATCAACAGACAGTAGAGGCGATCGAGGCGGAAAATAGATTCTTCAGGCAAACGTAGTACACTCATTTGGAAACAATGGAGAAGTTAAATAAGGTACTATGTGACCACTGGTGTAGTGGAGGGAGTTAAAAAATCCTATTCCCTCTTCTTGTTCCCCCCTAAACCATAATTTTGGTATAATTTAGTATTATAAATTAGTAAGTAGATCAAATTTAAATTAAAACTTAAATAAAACACAAATGTGGCTCAATGTTTTTAGGGATTTCTAGCCAGCAAATCCGACATCGTCAGCATCGTCAAACAATTACAACCTGAAAGGGTTATTGTATGAGTCCTGATTAAAAAAAATCTTTTCACTCGATGTATTTATTATTATAAAATATATAGTAATAAAAAGTATTGTACAATTTCATAAATTTTTAATTTTATAACTTATAAATTGCAATGGAAACTGAGTTATATAAGTATTTACTAACTCAACGCATGTTACGAAAATAGAGATTCCTAAGTATTCACATTAATGGGCTTTAGTAAAAAATTTGTCATCAATATACATACAGGGTTGGGCAAAAGTCTGGAATATGTAAAATAACTTTTATATTATTTTGCATAAAGTGATGAAACTTTACAGTTGTGTATCTAGTACAAATAGGAATATTTTGGCGTATTTTCTCAGTTTTTTGCACGATGAGGGGGCGGCCCACGCTGGAAGTCTTGAAATTCTTATATGTAAGGATCCCTCGAGTTATACCTCATTTTAAAGGTCTTAATTAGTAGATCACAACAGCGCAAAGCGCACCTCAAAAGGTTTATCCAATCAGAACTTACAGCTCCTCAAAGATTTCAATGTTGGCCATTAAACTCAAGGCTAAAATCAGGGCAAAAATCGAAGTACTAATAAAACACTCGGAACGATGTAGTTTAGTTTTAGATACAAGTATATCTCATTGATAAGGATAATTTGACGTATTAAAAAAAATTACCCATGACCAGGGAACAACCCGTGATAGAAGTCCAAAAATTCTTAAGGGTAAGCATACCTCGAATTATACCTCATTTTAAAGGTCTTAATTAGTAGATCATAACAGCGCAAACCGCGCCTCAAAAGGTTGATCCAATCAGAAGTTACAGCTCCTCAAAGATTTTAGCCTTGAGTTTAATGGACACATAAAAATCTTTGAGAAGCTGTAACTGCTGATTGGATCAACCTTTTGAGACGCGGTTTGCGCTGTTGTAATCTACTAAATCTATAAAATACCGGGTGTCCATAAAATATTCATCGGGTTTTAATTACAAGCATCTCACTAAATGTTTGCCCCACAACTCTGTGACTCACACGTGGTTAAAGAGAACCTTTCTAAATGTTATAAGCATATATTCATTGATCATTGGTACCCTTTTTATTTTCATTATTGGTTTATAAAATGCCTGCAGTTGAAGCCTGCTGAAACGTAAGAATCCCGGTTGACCAAGTTTATCTGTCGATTCAATAAATAGAGACTCGCTGATGGTTGGATTGGCCTCCGTGCTGAGGATAACTTAGCTCTCCTAAGGTGGCCAACTTGTTCTGCGGGCCTTTCTGCATGCGATTTCTTTCTCTGGGGCTATGTGAAGAACAGGGTATACTTCCCGCCATTAGCGCAAACCCTGCCAGAGTTCCGAGAAAGGATTTGTGTTACAGTGACAACAGTTAGCCAGGATATGCTTTCCAACGTTTGGGTAGAGTAGCAACATAAACAGGAAACATGTTTCGCTGCAAACGGGCAGTATATTGAGCAACTTTAGGGATATCAATCAAAACTTGTGAGCTTTCTCTTTCAATCCATGTAATTTTTAGTAGCATTCATGTATCTGTAAGTTCAGTAAATTATTTTAAAACCCGATTAATATTTTATGGACACCCGGTATTTTTAACCGTTCCCACACTGCAAAATTTACCCAAACACCACCAAGTGACTGTTCTAAGTGACTTCTTTGTATTGTTACAACGATTACGTGACTTGTATTATCTATCTTGTTGTTCCGTGAAGGATTAAGAATGGGTGTTGATTTTAGATCAGTTTGATATTAATTGTTAGATAGCGGTTTTTAATTAATTATCGTAATATTAAGCAGACTTAATTTTCCTCGACCATGTATAAATGTTACGTAAGCGTTTCTCCACCTTGAATTGGTTTTTTGTTTTATTATAATGTTTGATTGTTGTCTGGTGTATTGAGGACTATAACGCCCCGCTCAATGGACTGACATTAGGAATCGGAACTGGACACAAGACAGACTACTCGTTCAGGGTAGTCCTTGAGACGTCGTTGTACTCGTCCTTGAGAAGGGAGAACCCCAACTAGAGTAACTTTATAAGCTGGAACCTATTTACTGTCCTTTCAAACTTCCTCTGTCGAGGGGGTCGTGTGGGAGATCTGGGTCTGCACCTTCACTAAGGGAGGCTCTGCCGGCACACAAGTCTCACAATGAGCCAGCGTGGACTAAGTTTACCCGAAAAATAGTCCATTCTACAGTAAAAAACATACATTCATATACCTACTAAAACATCAACTAACAGGAATTTTAGAGTAAATCTCACTGTTTAATTTATAGCTACAATAAAAAAAACCCCTAGAGAAAAATGGTCAACACATTGAACAACAATTTATTAACTAAGTCCAACGGTTTAGGTTATTCGTCTGGTCACAGGATTTTTTTTTTCAATCTAATCGTAAAATATATCCCAAATAATTTCGTTCGAAACCATTTTTACTGTCTTTTTTAATACGTTTACGAATATAGTTTTTAAAATAAAAAATTGTTTTGACAGATACCATTTGTGATGAGCACCGAAAAGTTAAGATATAACTTGAGAATCTCGCCCGACGTCGGCAACTGCTGCAGTTCATTTCCTGTCCGCGTTCCTCTGTAAAACACTTCTCCGCTCATCATGGTGTCGCCTTGCAAAATTTAAAAATAAGTTCACAAAATGAACTAGTCTTGCCCATATTCGGTTAATATTACAAAAATTGTTGGATCCATTGAAATAGGCTATTGGATGTGGCAATGTGATTCACTGCCGATGGCAGGGGTGAAATTGAATTTACCTAAAATTCAGGGGTGCTGAAAAGTCTGGGAACGGCTAAATATGTTTTGACCGAATTTGCTCGGGAAATCAAACTTTTTACATTCACTTCTATGTAAAAACTATTTTCTGAGCCAATTTGTTTTATTTTTTGTAGTACCTTGGAGATAAGTATGTTTTGCTTTAAAGATGTTTTAAAATTAAAAAAAGAAAACATTTCTAAAAGAAACATAACAAAATTATTTTTTGAAATTTCTAGAATATAGTTTAGTAGGAAGGAAATTAGTGGTATAATAAGAACTACTTCCTAATAGTTTAATCAGCTAGATATTCGATCAGTTAGGACCTCCATCCTATTTAAAAAAAAGGAAGGGTATCCTGGACTAGAAGCGCTATAAATATATGACAACTCTCTAAAATAAATAATTACCTGGCCTTAAAATAAACTTTTAACTAGGTTGAAATGCCGCTATGAATAATAGCCTACAATAAGCTTAAACATATGAAACGTTTAAGAGTGCAGACAATACAAAACTTTGCCATCGTCAACATTGTTCGTCCTCTTAATAGAGAAAGTCAATATTGACTTTGGCTACATAGTTGAACTGGAGCCATCGTCTTCAACTGTAGATACCTCACACACTGATAACGAGACCGTTTGCCGAAATTGTTTATGACAGTTTAAATTGTGTTTCGAATAGAGTTAAATTAGTTTCGTTCAAATCATTAGTGTCAAATATCAACTCAACGATTCCTTTACGATTTCGTCCAATTATAACTCAATAGAGGGGAATTATGAACAGAATAACTTACAAAAGTACCCATAAAAATTCACTATATTTTTGCGTCTTTAATTGTAATGACTGAATGTTGTTAGATATTTTTGTGTTCATAAATTTCAGAAGAATTTTTCAATTCGTTTATTGCGAATGGTTCGAATCCAAGTCTTATTACTAACTGCAATACTCCTTTGATAGATAGCCTTAATAGCCCAATGTCAGGTGTAGTTCCGGATCTGGTTTTAATTTCGAACCTCGACCTCCTGGTTATGAATGAGCATTCCGCTCCCCAGTCAGTCATGATAAATTATTATTATTCAGTAATAATTTATCATAAATATCATGTTCGTGCGGTGTCATACTAAAAACTTACCTCATTTTATTGTTGGTTTTAGAACAATTCCGAAGTCTTTCAACTTTTCATTTAAAATCACAATCATCTTTGATAAAATCTATTTTGATTTTCATGACAGTTGACAGTACAACTCATGTGTTAAATTTTCTGATATTTTAAATTTCTTTTCTACCTAGCATAACTCTTAAGGAAAAGAGAAACGTCGAACAAACGACTGTGGACTGCAGGTTTTGTGCCACTTACGGCGGGTTTTGTCTTTGCGTTACAAACGACGCAATTTGCGCCCTTAATTCCTATGACGTAAAGACTTAATTGGCTTGACACTGTTTAACTGCACACTTATATTAGTTAATTTCCTTCATACTTTCACTCCTTAACCATTTTCCATCTAGTATCATTTTAGTTTTTGGTATTTTATAATACTAATTTCTAAAAGTGACTTTATAAATTGACATTATGTAATAAGCGAGGATTTTAAAATTTGCAAAGGCTTTTTAAATTGTTTAAATTGCTTGTGAAGGTAATAATCATTACATATTACACTTGTGTTTTAATGCTACCTCAATGGACACAATCGGAGGCAAAAGCAAGCAGTTAATCAATAGAGCCATTGAACTGAGAAAAAACCAATAGGCCTACAATCAACATATTTCCGTATTGATTATCATGCAGACTATTTAGATAATTAAATTATAGCATTAATGAAAGCTCCTTTTACATAATGACAAAACAAACTATAACCAAATTGATTTGAAAGTATTGTACCGTAAATAGTTATTTGTTTAAAATAGTATTACGATTATCTTCTTTTTTTAATTTCCACCTCATATCAATTTAGTTTTTAGTCTTGCATGACATTAATTCCTAAAGGCGACTTTATAATAGACATTATGTAATAAGGAGGATTCCAAAAATTGTAAAGCCGGCAGGTCTTATACATTGCGACTTGTGAAAGGAATAATCATTAACATTACATTTGTGATTGACTGCTAGCCCTATGGACAAAAACCTAGGCAAACGTAAGTAGATAATCAATGGAACTATTGAACTGTGAAAAATAATTTTCTTGTTCTCTAAATACAGTGCAAAATCACACATCTGTGTAATAATACAAAAAAGTCAGCTGTGATTCTTTTTTTCATCAGGATTGCTAACTTCAAACATTGTTATTGCTTCATTCCGTTATGAATGCTCAAATCGCTGTTTGCGAGGTGGAAAATGTTGTTTGTGAACATCAGAAATATCATCTTTGTAAATTACGTTGTAACCTCAAAGTCAACTTCTGGCAAAAATTTCTTAGATAATAAAACTATTCCCGCGTCATGATAAAAATCATTGCTCATCGCAAAGAGAAAAAAAATCCTTTTTGGTACTTATTCGCATTTAAAACACTATTACCTAAAAGCACCACTTTTGTTTCTGAGATTAAAACTTCCACAGTATTGTAATTGTTACCATCAATAAATAACTCTTTTTTAACAAGAAATCGTTAAAACAATGTTTAGCAAAGAAACGTTAATCGACCGAACAATTTAAACTATTATCTACCTAATATTTATATCGATTACAAGTACAAGGGGTGTGTTCTATAATTAGCTGAGAAAGCCACGCGGCGCGGCGTCTCTGGTGGCGCCTGCAAGCGCTGCAAAGCTTTATTTTGCGGAACTGATGGAACAGTCTATTCCTGGATTTGTTATTTGAAATGTTTCTCAAGATTAAAACCCGTTCAATACACAAAGGGTTGAAAGAGGCAGTTAGCACGGCCGGGAAATTATGACATAAAGGGACGATTGCAGACTGGTGTACGTTGTAAGAGTTGCCGCAGAGGTGGTGATACTTGTGTTGCGCTTTCATGGACCTCTGTGAAACTTCTTTCGTTTAGTAGCACACGGATAACGTTTGTCACTTCACATCAAACTATTCTGCTACAGCTCGTATATACACCTTCGTTGAATGGCTTGCAAAACTGTATATTTGTATCAACGATTGGTGGGGCTACTAATACTGTTTTTCATTGTTATCTTGGTTTAAATGCGAGGCTGGGTTAAGGCTGGATGTTTTACAGTTTTGCATTCCACGAAGAAACTTTTTCTCTTTCCAAAGCTTTATTGATAATTTGAACATGTTTACATATGTTTACACTAATTACAATTAAATCAATCTTATCACATTTGTTCTTTAGCCGAGATTAGTTTTAGTTAGTCGAAGGAAAAGTCAAATCTCGTGCGTGCTGTATAAAAGCAGGTTCCTGCCACGAATCAAAATAAAGGAATACGACCATTATCCTTCAAAGATACTTTCCACCCCATAAACAAGAAATAAAGGCGCCAGGATAATGTCCTTGCCCTTGGTCGAGAAGGCAATAAATACTCATGAACTGATACTACACAACACAGGGGATCGCCCCTCTGCAATCTATAAAACATTGCTAGACCATAAAGGATTGGAACAACTGGGAACCAACAATTTGACACGTAGACCGTAAATTGGTTCAAACAAGAGTATGTGTGAACGTGTGAAAATGTGTGTATTGTTTTACTTACATATAGAGTATGTCAATAATGTTACATTAGAAATATCGAGCGGAATTTTGTTAGACGCGGGAAATTTCAAGCAATTCTCTCAAACTGAAAAAAATGCAGGTACATTCAAATTATCTCAAACTGATTTACCGATTGTAAATAAAATTGAATGATTTACGAAATAGTACAGATAAAAATGGCATCAAGTGTATCTTTGATAAAATCTTTGGTAAATATACTGCAAGTCGCGCCTAGTTGGTTTTTAAACTCAATATTTATGCTTATAATGAATTACAGATTTAAGTTTAAACTATATACCTACTAATTATTGAAAGAGAACCATAATCCCAATTACGACTTAATGTACGGGACAAACGATTGAGAGGCGAGTAGTTTATAGCTTAATAAGAATTTTATTATTATTTTTACAATGCCGTTACAGCTTCAATATTCCATCATTCATTAAACGTTCGGTTTTTAAAAATTTGAATCTAACTATACAACATAGTTTAAACTTTGCAATGTAATTTTGTTAATTTATCGTGTGGGAAAAAACCCTCAATTGAGTTGTGGCAAAGCGGGATACTATTTACTTTCTTTATCAATTACAATAATTTAATAATACCAGTTTCTTGGCAAAGGAAATCTACAGGGGTGTGATATTAAGTACAGAAACTTAATTTAAAATTTCAGTTAAAATTGTTGGTGTTTTAAGCCGTAAACAGCGTTAACAGAAATCAGAATTCATAGGGTTTTAATAGTATTAGGAATTACATCGTAGCACAATGTGCACTTAAGTGTTTGACGCAAGTTTGATAAACTATCAGAATTCGAATAATATGTGCCCCTGGTTGTTGACAATGAATTTCAATGACCGTAAGTTGTTCAATAAAGGATTTTTGCATACAATTGTGATTTCAGCGATTCAAAAGAACTATTCCCTTCAAATATTTGAATGGCACATCGGGGAAGCTATGATTCTTCGGAAATAATGTGACCTTCTCGGGACGCTGTTAAACTCCGTCTTATCTTGCTATATTTATTTAAGGGACAAAAGAACATTATCTTCCTAATATATGTATGCAAGTGACATATTCAATGTTTTCCTCGAATGTTTGGAGCTAGGAGAGAGCGAACTGGCACATTTCACAACAATTTTTTAATACCAATATGAAACATGCATTTGGCAGCGGTTATAGCCTTACATTTCAATAGTGAGAACATCTATGCAATCATTTCTAAAAATTAAGGATTTTAATAACTGCCATAACATTGATCGTCTGTTTCAGTACAATCCTATAACATTCCTGTTCTTATGTGCCTAGTAACGTTTATCTAGTCCAAATATTCGATGAGCTATATCGAATTAAGAATGTGTATTTATATATCAAACACCTAGTACTTTTAATCAAGATCAGAATTTGTAAAAAAGAACTGATCGCATTCGTGGGAGGAGTAACAAAACAAATTACAAAATATTAAAAAAAAAATTTTACTCAAATTCAGCATAAACAACAGTACAGGGTGTCTATAAAAGAAGTCCAGGATTTTAAAAATTCATATCTTAATAACTATAGAAGATAGCAAAATGTAGTTAGTATCTCTGAAACGAGAAGCTCATCAAGTTTTACTCATACCAATTGGGAATGTTTAATTGTGTGACAACAATTTTTTAGCTATACAAAATTGTTGTAAAATTGTGACAACTAATTTTTTAGCTAAAAAAATTAGTTTTTGAAAAATTAATACTTTTTGAGATTTTTATTAGAAATTTGTCAATATCTTGAAAACTAAACATGATAATTAAAAACGGGTTGCGGCATTGAATTCGGCGCAAAAAACTAGTTTGAAATGATGGGTCACAACCCCAACTTCATATTTGAAATAACTTACCTCATTTCAAAATGGCGGATCCAAGATGGCGGCCAAAAAATGTATACTGGTGAAAGTTAAGTGTAAATCGCTCAACAATGACTGATGGTGGTTATTCGTCACTATCTAGCATTATTTTGTGGTTATGGGCCTATTTTATCAATTTGTAATGTTAAAATTGGTTGAAAATAAATAAATTAAAAGTACTCATATCTTGAGAACGAATCGAGATATTAAAAAACGGATTGCGGCATTGTAATCAGTGAAAAAATCTAGCTTGAAATGATGGGTCACAACACCACTTTTACATTTGAAAACTTATTTTTGATCCAATATGGCGGATCCAAGATGGCGGCCGAAAATGAGTACCCCCTCAAAACGAGGTTCTTACTACCTAATAATGTTTGGGCGGGGTCTGGGATAGTTATTTTTAGAAATGTAAAAAAAAGTAAGGGGGGGGACAATTAAAACTCACCCTGTATAAGATTTATACTTCATGAAAATATTTGTCGTCAAAACCGCGCAGTTGTTTTATAGACAACCTGTATTAGACACGACAACCAAAACATTTGCGGGGTTAAATGTTGCGGCAAGGAAGCTCCGGGTGGTTTAGGCGAGACCGAGAGTGTGTCGCTACAAAGGACACGTCACCGCCGATTGAGGCGCTCTCGAGGTAACATTTCCCCCCCCCCCCTCCCCCGGCTGGCATTGCTTGCCGTTTAACCCCAGGATAATCAAGTGCAACATCCGTTCTAAGTATTCAACGACTTGCTGTGAAAATCACTAGAAGTTTGGGTATATGTATAAAGAAAGAAAAACTTAAGCCAACTTTGAATGAATTACAATGTCTAATTATTTCTATACATCTAACTAGCTTCGTTGAAAATATTTACTGATATTTTATATTAATTAAACACAGATGGTTGAATGTATATAGAAATTTTCTCTAGAAATTACGCTATCCCTTTATTGTAAAAATTATTTTAGTTTGGTTGAATCGTAATTTTTAAATGTCAATGCTGGAAGATTATCTAATGCCTTTTTGAGATCTAAATTTGGCAATTAATGATTACGTGAAAAGAGTTTTAAATTATCTCCGTAGCTGTATTGCGATTTGACCTATAGTTCAGCCACAAAAACGGATGTTGATAATGATTTTGACTATTATATTGTACTTAAAGCTAGGTTTTAAACCTTTATGCAAGTTGAATTTTAAATCTTATGAAACTATTAACACCTATTCGGTTTTAGGTGTCTAATCGTAGTTGATTTAATAATCATCAAAACCAATTTCAGTCTGAAATCAAAGAACAAAAATATAAATTGCAATTTAGGTGGAGTTGTGGCAAGCAAATTCAAAACAAATTCATCTTCCTTCTGTCAAAAACAAAACCTTTGAGATCAAAGAACATTTGTTTTGTCCGTAGGCGACCCATCACAAAACTTCCTGTGGAAAAGTATTTGTTTCCACAGGGGAACTAGAACTATCTTTAGTTGATTCAAAAACGCAACTTCAAGTTTTATTATCTCTAAGAAATCACAATGACGTCTCGTTTAAAATCGTTATGCTGTAGAACGGAATTCAATAAGTATACAAATTCTAGAGTCAACATTGACCATTTTTCCCGTTTGGACTGTTTATTTCAACGTTTAAGTTCCTAAAATCCATAACTAACAGGGTGATTAACATAAACACTTTTGGTTTTTCTTATATCTTACGTAATGCCCCAACAAATAGGATGTGTGTGAGATATCCTATTATAAACGGTAGTAAAGTCGCAGATTTGGCAAATTCGGCAACCTATTTTATTACATTATTTGGTAGTACTTACTCGTTAAATCAGTTCAATTTTTGTCATGTGCAATTATTTTAATCTTATGGTCAGCAGCAGAAAATATCTTATTTCGTGATTTAAAATTATTTAGAATAATATTATTTACTGCATATTTAAGTACACATTCAACAAGGATATAAGATACAGTGCAGTTAGCTAAGACAGGATATTTTTATTTTGTTCAAGTAAAAGTGATTAATTACTCTAAGTAGCTCAAAGTATTCTAATTAAGTTCTGTTCAACTTTTCTTGGTAACAGAATTGTCCTGAATTAAATTTCCTTTTTAATGAACTTTTAGGCTGAACTCGTTTCTTCTCATGTTTCAATGGGCTATTCAAGAAGTTCTTCTAACCTTAACGTGTAAGTACCTGGTGGACCGAGCCTTGCTCGGGGTTATTTTACGTTTACCAGTTCATCCAGTCACTATAAAATATTTCAATGTCATAAAACTGATAAATAGAAACCTTTTTTATTGCTCCATGGACTCTTCATCCCTCCTTCTGTATTTATTTTCCCTTGATAGCTGTAGATTCCAAACAGCTGTTATGATTACTTCATTTGTTTACACTTTCCTTGTTTATTTTCGTTGCTATCCCATAAGGCCAATGTTAAAATTTTACAACTATAAAATTCGATTTATTACGTTAGATTTTCTCTGGCCAAGCTATCTGCATAAAAGACATTTTTGAGTCATAAATTACTTATTTCCAGACTTTAAAGGAAATTCTCGGAGCCGTTTTAGAGATAATTGTGCAAGCACGCAAGCATACATACAAGCACGATAACATTACTCATATGAGAGTATAGGTATAGTATAGTATAGATTCGTATCTATAATGCATTTAACCCGTGCGAGCGGGTGAAGCATCTAGTATTAGGGTAACTGTACAAAGAACATTTCATATATTACGGTTTGTTTCTGCTGCCGTTGCTATAGGGCATGAGCGTTGAGTTTGTAACCTAATAAAATCCAATTTATTGTTTTGGCAAAGATTTATTTGTTTTCTGAGTTTAAGTATATAACGGCATTTTTTCAGTAATGGGAACCAGATCGAAAGAACGTCCTTCAGGTCCAACCTTTCTTATATCAATATAAATTAATGTATTTTTTTCACGGATGTCTTGAAAAAGGGCGGCAAGACATTTAAGTTTAAACCATGATAGATTTTAACAAAAAAAAAAATAAAACATTTATAATTTTAACAATTCTTTAAAATGAAAAATAAGCAAACCCTTACGCAAAACGTAGATGGGTTAGGAACCACATTATACATTTGAAAACTAATAGGCCTAATGAAGGAATGGGACATGTCGATAATGCAGTACTCAATAGATTTTCAATTTATTTTGATCCTTGATAATGTAATGTAAAACAATAGTATGTTATTACAATTTATTCAAAGCATTGTAATAATTAAGATACAAGTTTAAAATTAGTGAGCAAGTTATAAATTTTTGACCACGGTAAAACTTATCTTTAAAATAATCTATTATAAATATTAGACTCTCGTCCTTAAGAATAGTTCACATTTCAAGTAAGTACTAGGTAATCTTGCAACCATTTAAAAATCAAGATAACTAAAGTAGTAACGTTATTTAACAAGTGAATACCATAGTCTTATATGGTAAAGCGAAAGTCATTAGTCAATATTACTATTAGGGTGAATTAATATAATTTAATTTGAATGTTATCGGTAAACTTAATTATTCTAATATTCATCTAACAGATTCCTTGAATCTTAGTTAATAATTTTAGACCATGTTTTCTTATTGTTCAGCATATTTGAGGTTATTTGAGTTGTAGTGGGTGAGTTTGTGATTAACATTCAAACAACAATAATTAGTGGTAATTTATATTCAAATAACCCGTTCAAAACATCCTTCCTTCAAAAAATATAGTTTTCTAAATAGTTAACTACATCATAGATCATCATCGTAAACTCAAGCCACTGTGAACATACAGAGTGCCCCATAACCCTATGGCTAATGTATTTTTCAGGCCGACCCAGGACACTTTGAGGTGCACTATCTAGCATTTCTTAGGTCAATTAAGCATTTTTTACCAAAGAAACATGGGTCTCTGGTACCTAGCTTTCCATATGTCTATCTGAATTTGTTTTTTAGAGAACAATTAATTCATAATTCTTAATTCATGATTTTAATCTAAAAATGCACGATACTGAGATAATGAATAAACTACTATAAGTTGACGTAGAGGGATGTTTTAATACCACCGTCAAGGCAGCGGGAAATTTGCGTGTTTTAGTTTTTTCAACAGTAGAAGCTTCTTTGAATTCAAGAATGAATTTCAACATTCACATGACTTCAAGATTGGCCCAGATTGAAGAATCCATTCGTGTCCGGTCCTGTGTAACAACAGATTACATTTTTGATAGTTTAGGTTATGAGCGTGTTTTGAGCGTTGGACTATGAGTTCAAACCAGAGGCATCTGTGCCTGTGAGAGTCAGTTGTTAAAGATGAAAGTAGCTTACTAGTTGTTGTCACTGAAACTGCTTCAGCTACTAGATTTTCCAAATTATGTATGTTCATTTCCCATTAATTAAATAAGTTTCCCTTGGATCTTTTCAGTTACTTGTCATTCCAATAATCTCTCCTACAAAATATTCAATCAACCTGAATTAAACTTTGGTCCCCATGAGGACATCTGTTACAGCTTCTTCCCTTTAGGGGAAATTCACTAACACCAGACCTTTAGAACAGGACATGCCCAGTCACAATGTACAAAGACTATAGTTTTACAGTAAATTGTTTCTATATGTATCTGATAGAAACTTAAACTGCATGTTGTAAGTATCATGCTTACCGATGCATAGAAGACGATTAGGAAGCCGGCGTGGGTGACCCGGTGTGGAGAGTTGTAGAGGGCGTCGCAGAGTTTCTCGCATGTCGTAGGTTCCCTTTCTCTGGCTCCCAAGAGGACCTTGGCGAATTATGAATAAAAAAAATAAGATAACAAAAAATTAAATACAGAAAACTACAACTTTGGAATATAATCAACACTCCAAAAATCAGTGGAGTAATAAGTAGGCGATGGAGAGGTGGGCCTAATATCTTTCTGATTATCTGAAGCGGTAGGTTTTCGTATTAATGTTTGGTTAGCGACTCACAACCAGGCTCGGTGTTCGCGCTTCAGCCTGACATCACAATTGCTCTTTGATCTCGATATTCCTTTGTTTAAAAAAAGCGTCGTAAGGGCTGTGAAACTTCTTCAACTACTCGGAACTTTACCAATTATGAAGTTTCATTTACCATTATGGCCGTTCATCCAAACCCAATCCCTTCTATATTTTTATAACTGTCCATGTTCTCACTAATTTATTATTGCAACAATATTTTCCACAAAATCTGTCCTCACTCTACGCAATCAACCCGAATTTAGCCTCTCTGAAACTGTTAATAGTATTCTGCAAGCAATTATATTACGGGATCACCAATAAAAGATTCAAGCATTGCTTTAAGGAAACTGAGGTCTATTGTACTTCTATTGGGTCCAAAGTATTTTTATAACTTGACATGTTACTCATATTTTTGATGATTCAAATCAGTATTGCCTGTTGAGTGAATACAAAATTTTATCTTAGCAAAAATATACTGGTTTGGTTTTCTTGTTTAATCTTTCTCTAGTTCAGTTTATTTATTTCGAAATCTTTTTATCCAGCATTATTGTACCAATTGTTCCCACTAAATAAACATTACGTCCTTCCAAAATGCCTGTTAAGATTAACAATATGAAAGAAATCTCTTTTGGTATATTATTGATTTATGTATCAACCAAAACTTAATGTGCTATAGTTTCTAGTTATGAAAATGAAGTCTGGACAAAGTTAATGAGCCGCAAAACGACGTCACATTATGACGTCAGCGAAGAGGTCATAAACTCGCCAATGACAGCCATAAACTGCTGCAGCAGCTGAGAGACAAACCTGGTGTCCGCCGTCGTGATACAGAGGCTTACGACGTAATATCACCGACGTGCACTTTGTATCATCTATAACTTTTACAAAATTTGTGACACTTGTATAAGTTTTGTTTCGGAGAAACTTAAATTGCATGTTGTAATTAATTATCATGCTTACCAATGCATAGAAGGCAGCGATTAGGAAGGCGGCGAGGGTGATCTGGTATGGAGTGTTGTACAGGGCATCGCAGAGTTTCTCGCATGTCGTAGGTTCCCTTTCTCTAGGCACTATGAAGATTCATTTCCCATTATGGCCGTTAATCCCTTCTCTATTTCTTCAACTGTCCACGTTCTCACTATTTATTATTCCGACAATAATTTCTTAAAAAATCTTTCCTCGCTCTATGCAATTAACCCGAATTCATCCTATCTGAAACTGCCAAAAGTATTCTGCAAGCAATGGTATTACGGGATCACCACCAAATGATTCATTTTTTTAAGTAAATTGAGGTCTATTGTACTTGAATTGGGTTCTTAGTATTTATAACTTGGGGAGCCATGTTTGTAACTTGACATGTTACTCATATTTTTGATGATTCAAATAAGTATTGCCTGTTGTGTGAATTGCCTGTATCAGAATTGTATATAAGTGAAAACTACATGGAACAACACTTTTTGAACTACTGTTATGTTTTTCAACTGCATGTTGTAACTATCATGCTTACCAATGCATAGAAGGCGACGATAAGAAAGCCAGCGAGGGTGACCCGGTACGCTGTATTGTACTGGGCATCGCATAGCTTCTCGCATGTCGTAGGTTCCCTCTCTCTGGCTCCCGAGAGGACCTTGGCGAACTAAGAATAAATTCAAATATAAATAAAATAACAGTAGATTAAACACAGAAAACCTTAAATTTTGGAATATACTCAACATTACCAAAATCAGTACAGTAATAAGTATTGGAATTCTCTAACATAAAAGTGACGTACTTCAATGCGCTTTGATTTTTTATGATATTCTGGATTCTGGGCTAGTTTTATAGTACTTGCATTATCGATATAAAGAGTAGGAGGTTTGTTTTCAGTGTCATATCATACTTCACCGAAGCAAACTGCCTTTTCAACTCTTCATGTTCCTTAATCAACCTTAGATGATCGTCAACAAGTTTGTTGAAAAATTATCTCAACTGAACATAGTTTTTCTTGTAATGGCATTTCATATGAGTCCATTTCTACAATCCCTTTCTTAAATAATTCCATTGACTCACCCGATTGTTTTTTCATCTCTACCATTTCAGCCATGGATTCGCTCTCTGGTAACTGAAGGTCGATTCGTTCTGTTTTTGATTGGCAATCTATGCATTTTCCCCAGTACACATCCATCACAGGACTCTTCTTTGCCATCCTCCACATCGATATTCATTTGTTTTAGAACGCTCTTCACATGTTTGAGTTGAGGTCCAAATCTCTCATGATACCCTCAGTGTGTCTGATGACGAGACAAAATTTACCTGAGCAATGTTTTCCGTTGATATAACAACACGTACATCAAGAACATATAACCCATGGCTAACATTACTAGTAATCACAGTTTTTTCTGTACTATTTTCATTAACATTTCCACTCTGATCATAAAATTCAATGCTGGAACCTCTTCTTGCGGCTGACTTCACGGAAAATAAATTCGCATTTGATATAGGAACAATAAAACATTTCCTACTTCGGCTTCCAAGAATTGTTCAAGTGTACTTTAATTTTCACAGTACCTTGTCCATGAGCTAGCATACTCGCATCTCTTTTTCCAAGAGAATTATTTTCTGGAACAGAAAATTTTTCATAAGAAGAAAAATATTGTTTGCTAGCTGTAATGTGATTCGTTGCACCACTGTCGTAATACCAATTATCGGCTTCAATATAGTTTTCTACTGATGCGCCCATTACATTTGCTACAAATATTTTTGTTTCGTTAAGACTGGTTTCTCTTCTTGGTATCATTTGATTTCTTCTTTTCTGTACATTCAGCTGCCCAATGACCAAACTGTTTACATTTGTGACATGAGAATCTTTGCTTAGCTTATTCCAGATTTTTCTTTGGGATGAGCAATCCCAATTAGATCTGCAACAGTGTGGTAAACTTGGTGAGAGGGCCTGCCTTTATCACAGGGTGACCGGCTTGGGTTTAGGTTGACGGCTACTGTACGTTTAATAGGTATTGAATAGGACACCTGTTTTGCTTCTTTTTACTCCTTTATAGGGTTCTGAGGGGGTGCAGGTTTTAATTTTTTTTTTTAGTTCAATGATTCGGCATATTATAACAAAATGGGCAGTTGTAAATAAAAAACTGACGAAACAAAAATATTTGAATTTAAACTTGGTCTAAGTGATAACGAACAAGCACGTGGTTAGCAACTGTTATTTTATTTCTTTAATTTATTCTTAATTCGCCAAGGTCCTCTTGGGAGCCAGAGAAAAGAACCTACGACATGCGAGAAACTCTTGCGATGCCCAGTACAGCAGCGTACCGGGTCACCCTCGCCGGCTTCCAAAGCGTCGCCTTCTATGCATTTATAAGCATGATATCTATCAGGTAAATAAAGTACAAACTATTTTACTGTAAAACGATGGTCCTACTCTAGTTAGATATCCAAATTTTATTTTTAAATACTGGGTGTCCGAAAAAGAACTCCCTAATTTTGATGACCTCTAATTTTCAATTTATAAATCAAATCGACTCAAATTATATATTGAATGATAGGTAAACTCACCAAGTTTTTGTTACAAGTCACAAATGTTTGGTGAATTTCACTTTGGGCTCATGGCAAACATAAAACAAAAAATCTAATTGTCCCTGTGTACTAGTAGTGAATAAAAATCACGTTTTAAGTTTTTTTTTTAGATTTAACAGTTATCTTGAAAACTATGAATCCTATAGAAACCTCTCAGTTTATAACATTAAAGAAAATTAATTTTTCCCTACAGTTTGGGTGTTTTTGCAGGTTTGTAGCTTTTTTTGGTCCTGAGAAATGAGTTTTGGAAACGAACAAATTGTTTTTTTTGTGTTTCGTGAGCCATACTGCTAAAGTTGGAAAACCCCAACATTTTTATTTTTACCAAATTAAAGGGAAATAACCAAGTTTTGGTAAAAGTAAGAGGTTTTAAACATAAACTGAGAGGTTTCTGTAGGATGCTTGGTTTTCAAGTTAACTGTTAAATCTTGTAAAAAAACTCATTACAACGTGATTTTTAAGAACTACTGGTGCGCAGGGAAAATGTGATTTTTTGTTTTTTGTTTTCCATGAGCCCAAAGTAAAATCCACCAAAAGATTTGTGACTTGTATCAAAAACTTGGCGAGTTTTCCTATCATTTAATACATAATTTGAGTCGATATGATTTACAAATTACAAATTAAAGTTCTTCAAAATCAGGGAGTTCTTTTTCGGACACCCGGTATATACCGGTTTGGTTTTCTTGTTTAGTCTTTCTCTAATTCAGTTTTTTTTCAAAACCTCTTTATCCAGCATTATTGTACCAGTAGTTTCCATTTAATACAAATTACCTCCATCCATAATCGCTGTAAATAATAACATAAAAGAAATCTCTTTTAGACTATTATTGGTTTATGTATCAACCAAAACTTTATGTCCTACAGTTTCTAATTATGAAAATAATGTCTGGACAAAGTTAATGAGCTGCAAAACGTCACATTATGACGTCAGCGGACGAGGTCATAAACTCGCTAATGACAGTCATAAAATGCTGCAGCAGCTGTTGTTGGCTCGAGAGACGAACCTGTTGTCTACCAACGTGATAGGGAGGCTTACTACGACGTAATAGTAAAGACTTCATAACATCTAAATGTTTTCAAAATTTGTCACACTAGTAAATAAGTTTTCTTATATTCGGGAATGGGATTACGAATTTTGATGTATATATTGCATAAGCAATGATAGTTAAAAATGTTAACTCGATATCAATTTTTAGAAATGATTCACTTGAATGTGGCCGTCAAGGTTTGATTGAACACGGGCCTGAGTTGTTTGAAGAGCCTCTTAATCCTGTAGGTTGTTTTATACGTTGCTCGGGCGTGTCTAAAATACTTTGGCTCATAGTTTCTATTTAGATCAACGAACTGACTACAGTATTGCTACCTATTTATTCCAATTTACTTAGTGCATCAAGTATTTTGGTCTTATAAAGATGAATTGTTTATTAAAGTCCACCCATAAAGTTGCGATGCAATTGACTTGCTGATGTCAACTGATCTAATTGATTAAACTACATGTTGTAATTGTCGTGCTTACCAATTCATAGAAGGTGACGATTAGAAAGCCGGCGAGGGTGACCCGGTACAGTGTGCTGTACAGGGCATCGCAGAGTTTCTCGCATGTCGTAGGTTCCCTTTCTTTGGCTCCCGAGAGGACCTTGGCAAATAAGGCGGCGGGCAAGGTGCGTGGTTTAGTTTTTTCAACAGCAGAAGCTTCTTGGAAATCGAAAATGGATTGTAACATTCACATGGCTTCGGGATTGACTCTACTAAACAAACCTCTGACGATGTAATAAATACGAAAAACCAACATTACAATAATACTATACTGTATAACTATTTTTTATAAATTAAAACCAGCGTATGGAAAATATACATTAAAAATCAACAGGTGTTCATACATACAATAAAATAAACATTTTTTGAAATCTAGTATGTCCCATAATCGAATGGAGATTACTAATTTTCCTTTCAAGAGAACATTGAATAAAAAGTACTGATGAAACAAAGTTCAAAGATTATGACAAACTCGTAAAATTTGACATGAAAAGTTCAGACCCTGCTTTTAGACCTGACTAATTTAGCATCGACATAATAAACTTATTAAAAAATATTAAAAGATAAAACTCCTTAAAATTAAGAACGTCCTTTTTACTTAAAAAAGTATTCCTTCTATTTTACAGTAAATTGTGTGTACATGTACCTGATAGAAAGTTAAACTGCATGTTGTAATAATTATCATGTTTACCAATGCATGGAAGGCGACGATAAGAAAGCCGGCGAGGGTGACCCGGTACAGTGTGTTGTACAGGGCATCGCAGAGTTTCTCGCATGTCGTAGGTTCCCTCTCTCTGGCTCCCGAGAGGACCTTGGCGAATTAAGGCGGCGGGCAAGGTGCGTTGTTTAGATTTTTTTAACAGTAGAAGCTTCTTGGAAATCGAAAATGGATTTCAACATTCACATGGCTTCGGGATTGACCCAGTTTAAAGAATCCATCCTTGTCCTATCCCGTCACATCAGATTACCATCTCGTACATTTTCTGATAGAGTAGGATATGAGCGTTGGACTATGAGTTCCAAATCAGAGGCTTCAGTCCCTAACTATTTTTTTATAAATTAAAACCAGCGCATGGAAAATATACATTAAAAATCAACAAGTGTTCATAAATACAATAAAATAAACATTTTTTGAAATCTAGTTTTTGAAATCTAGTATAGTTAATAAGTCCCTTAATCGAATGGAGATTACTAATTTTCCTTTCAATAGAACATTGAATAAAGAGTACTGATGAAACAAAGTTCGAAGATTTTGACAAACTCGTAAAATTTGACATGAGAAGCTCAGACCCTGCTTTAGACCTGACTAATTTAGCATCGACATCATAAACTTGTTAAAAAAATCTAGTAAAAGATAAAACTCCTTAAAATGAAGAACGTCCTTTTTACTTAAAAAAGTATTCCTTCTATTTTACAGTAAATTGTGTGTACATGTACCTGATAGAAAGTTAAACTGCATGTTGTAATAATTATCACGTTTACCAATGCATGGAAGGCGACGATAAGAAAGCCGGCGAGGGTGACCCGGTACAGTGTGTTGTACAGGGCATCGCAGAGTTTCTCGCATGTCGTAGGTTCCCTCTCTCTGGCTCCCGAGAGGACCTTGGCGAATTAAGGCGGCGGGCAAGGTGCGTTGTTTAGATTTTTTAACAGTAGAAGCTTCTTGGAAATCGAAAATGGATTTCAACATTCACATGGCTTCGGGATTGACCCAGTTTAAAGAATCCATCCTTGTCCTATCCCGTCACATCAGATTACCATCTCGTACATTTTCTGATAGAGTAGGATATGAGCGTCGGACTATGAGTTCCAAATCAGAGGCTTCAGTCCCTTTGAGAGATTCCGTTGTTAAAGACGGGAGTAGTTTGCTGATTGCTGTCATTGTAAGAGCTGTGAAACTTCTTCAACTACTGGAACTTTACAAATTATGAAGGTTCATTCCCCATTATGGCCGTTCATCCAAATCCAATCCCTTCTGTATTTTTTTCAACCGTCCATGTTCTCACTAATTTATTATTACAACAATGTTTTCTACAAAATCTTTCCTCACTCTACGCAATCAACCCGAGTTTAGCCTATCTTAAACTGGCAAGAGTATTCTGCAAGCAATGATATTACGGGATCACCACCAAATCATTCAGTCTGTATTGGGTTCTAAGTATTTTTATATCTTGGGGAGCCATGTTCATAACTTGACATATTACTCATATTTTAGAAGATTCTAAAAAGTATTGCCTGTTGAGTGAATGCCAAATTTTATCTCAACAAAAATATACTGGTTTGGTTTTAATCTTTCTCTAATTCAGTTTATTGGTTGAAAACCTCTTTATTCAGCATCAATGTAACAATATCCAATGAAAACGAATTCCGTCCTTCCGTAATCGATGTAAATATTAAACATATGAAAGAAATCTCTTTCGGGTCTATTACTAGTTTATGTATCAACGAAAACTTTATGTGCTATAGTTTCCAGTTATAAAAATTATGTCTGGACAAAGTTAATGAGCCGCAAAACGACGTCACATTATGACGTCAGCGGACGAGGTCATAAACTCGCCAATGACAGCCATAAACTGCTGCAGCAGCTGAGGGACAAACCTGGTGCCCGCCGTCGTGATACAGAGGCTTATAACGACATAACAGTAAAGGCATTACTACCAAAATGTTTACAAATTTTTTTGACACCGGTTAATAAGTTTTTTTTACTCGGGAATGGAAATTACAAAATTTGGATGTCGTTTTTCCACAAGCAATGTTACTTAACAATTTTATCTCGATATAATTTTTTAGAAATGATCCGCTTGAATGTGGCCGTTAGAGTTTGATTGAACACGGGCCTGAGTTTTTTGAGTAGCCTCTTAATTTTGTACGTTGTGTTAGAGATTGCTTGGGCGCCTCTAAAACATTTTGGCACATAGTTTTTACTACGATCTACGAACGGACTACAGTATTGTTATCTATTTCTTCTAATTTATTTTGTTCATCAAGTGTTTTGGTCTTATGAAAATGAAACGTTTACAAAATTGTACTCTTAATGCTAAAATGTAATTGACTTGGACTGTCTTGTAGCACTGGCGTAAAAATAATCTTTTGAGTTTCTTTTGTGTCATTCCTTGTCGTCCAATCATGAGGGCGGGGCCTTCTTCGCCCGGTCTATTTCATCCCTCCTGAACATATCACTGACAAATTAATAAATACAAAATCCAACATTACAATCAAACTATACCATGCCATTATTTTTGATAAATAATTAAGAAAAGCACATAAAAATATACATCAAATAATGAACAAGCGTTCATAATACAATGAAAACAAAAGATTTGAAATCCAGTACAGTTGTCCAGATTAGTCCCATAATCGACTGGTGATTACAAATTTTCCTTTTGAAATTACTTAGAATAAAAAGTACTGATAAAAAGAAGTACAATATTCATGACGAGCCCATAATAATTGACAGTACAAGCCCCTGTTTTTAGACCTGACGAATTTAGCATTGATATCATAAACATGTTAAAAAGCCGGTAATTGATAAACTGTAATAAATTAAGAACGTCCAATTAATTACATTTTTTATTCGTTCTATTTAAGTTAAATACCATTAATTTCTCAGTATTAATGGTAGATTCCTTACATCTTAAATTCTACACACGATTGAAAAAGCGTTACAATTTTCAGATTTGTATATAAGTAAAACCTAGTTTGTAACAGCACTTTTTGTTTTCAGTTCCATAGTAGCAGTAATAAGATAGCAGTAGATCAAACACAACAATGAGTAGTTTCCTCTATGGAATCTACTCAACACTACTAAAATCAATACAGTAATCAGCAGGTAGTGGAGAGTTGGGCCTATTCTCTTTTTGATCAGTTAAAGCGGTAAGTTTTCGAGTAGCTGTTTGGTTAGCAACTCACAACCAGGCTCGGTGTTCGCGCTTCAGCCTGACATCACAATTGCTCTTTGATCTCGATATTCCTTTGTTTAAAAAAGCGTCGTCGTCGTCGTATCGATCGCTCGTCTAGAACAGTTCTATTGTAGTACCGCATAGATTAATGCTGCAGATTAGTACTAGAGATTGATGGTGAGACTTCAGAAATAAAATTGTAAACTCGTTCGCCCAAGTTCAAGTAAAGCATTAGAGCAAAAAAATTATAATTAATTGGTACAATTTTTTACGAAATTGGTTAAAAACCCATTTGTTTTTCAGACCCCATCATCGCACTGCCAATGTACCTATTGTACAACGTAATAAACAAAAATATATATCAAACAAGCATCGGGAGGGTGATTAGCAATTCCCCTTGTTTCTGCCATAAAAAAGAAGAAAACTGTGAACATCGCCAGGGACTTTTTTTAGCAGAACCCTTATCGTACTGCCAAAGTAAAGTAAAAAAATATTTTTTTATTGATAAATCCTTAAATAATTTGCTACCACACTCCTGCAGCGTACTAGGGGCAGCGGATTGGTAACGATCGGTCATGTCGTCGAGCGACCGTCACCCTGTGAATTACAACACAACCGGAACACATAACCAGATGGATGCATGGCTGAACGGCGTATGCGCGTTTGTTTACGGAGCAAGCGAGGCATACAGATTCATTCTGCCCTGCCACTTCATCCTCATCGTCCAGGGGAATCGCCTGAAGACTGACAAGCTGGCTGTGACTGAGGCGTTCAGTATCCTGGAGCAAGTGCAGTATAAAATGCTAGGGCAATTTTTTCAGATATTTCCTTTTTACTTTTAACACCTGTTTAGTGTAAATATATGATATGCTGATAAATATCAATAAAGTAAAAATGTTTGAATCTTATTGTAACTATATGCAGACTCTTGATCCTAGTGTCAAATAACATCATGGCCATTATGAATAACACAGTTTGAGGTTTAACGGTTATTCATTAAAAAAATTAAAAAAATTACACCTTACCTCCTAACATTTACATATACTTTTTTCAAACCGTAAAAGTGGTATTAACTTTTACATAAATTTCTTGATCATAACTTTAACATGATTTCCTAAGAAAATAATTAAAATCTATTTTTACTTACTTTTTATGGCCACTCCTATAGAAGGTAATTAGGGGCTGCAGCTGGGTTAACCTAAGGGAAAAAGTCATTTTTTAATCAATCATGCATAATTTCATAAAAATAAGTTAATGTAAAAAACATTAGAATACAAAATGATTCGTATTCTGTTAGAGTGATGACTATGTAAACTGCTGAAATGGTTAGTAGCCCCAAGTGAAGAAGCTTCTAATTCCACAAGAGTTCCTTAACTCGGGGTTCGTTAAATGTAAAGGGGGGCAAAAAAATCTGTAACCCCACTCACAATCTAACAATAAATCCAATGTATTTACATAAGAGACAATGGCGAGAAACCCGAGGTGATTTTGAGAATGAGAACTCTCCCATGCTTTTACCAAGTTTAAGGACTAGATTTATACAAAAATTCTTTCCAGTCGGTTCATTACTTAAAAAAAAATCTTGTGGTCTGTCTTGGCCAGCCCCCAGGTAGAGAGGTAATCCACTCAAGCTATAGCTCATTTTTAAGTTTTAGGCCATGTGTCATGCATTAACCGCAGCTGTGGAAGTGGCTGTTGAACCAGTGGTGGCAGTGCATATGCATGGTCAAGATTGGGCTCTTGTTGAGGAGCTAGCAGCTCTGCTGGGTGGTCCATTCCTTCCTCAGGATCATCGACATTCTCTAAACCAATAATTAAAAACTGTGCTATAAAATGTGTGCATTATAGTAATTCATATACATGTTTTTATAGAAACGAACGCCACAAGATTAGATTTGAAACTCGTACCAAACAAATATGTGTTTTGCGAGTGTACCTAGCAGTGTAGAGGCCAGGGGCGACGTGTAGTACTGTAATGGAATTTGTCCGAGTTGCGTCGGAGGTCAGACATGTGTCGCCGCGAGTTATTGTGCGGGAGCGCCGCAAACTCGATGTGAACCAACAGTTTGTGTATTTAGTTTCCACAACGCTCTCGGTCACAATCACTTTCTCATCTGTTTGTTGATTCAATAACTTCTTTCTCCAACTCTCTATCTCGTTGCGTTTATGTTTTACTATTTTTTAGTTTGTGTTGTGCGTGATGTAATTAAGAATTCAAATCATTGCCACAAAGGGAATGAGGAAAAGTAACGTATGGCAGGGTTTTTTTTAAGATTAAGCATTGATTATGAAGAACAAATAAGATGGTTCAAGCAATGTTAAATTTTGAAGCCAGACATTTCATCATATGTTACAAAAATTAGCACATTCTGGTAGATAATCTTGGTATTAAAGCAATTAAAAATACTTTTTTATCCCCTCTTTTGCACTCCTAGTTTTGATATTTTCAAAATAAAATCTCTTTTCTAACCCTGTACCATATTTTATCCCATTTGAAGTAAAACTGACCCACTTCTGGGATAAAAATATTATGCGTGAAATCACTTTCCTGGCGCAATCTCCAGTGACGGGTGTGGAAATAATTTCGTGAGTGCTCAATTTCTGGCTTCCAAAACATCAATAAGTATGAGAAGACTCCTTTTATAATCAATGGTTTAAGGTTTAAAAGTTGCCCGAAGCGGTTATGTTGTGACTGATATTTTTTATTTCACTTAATTAAAAGTGACTTACAGGAATTAAATTTATTAAAATATTTCTTATGTTTTATCTATAGGAGACTATGAGTGTTGTATTTTAACAAAATATATCATTTCATCACTTTTTGTTCAAATCCACTCATCAACTTTAATTCGAATATGTTGAGAAGTATGCCAGATATAAATTTTCTCAACGTACTGTGTTTACCACTAGCAAGATATACCTGTGGGTGAATTGTATGAATGGACATAGAACAATGGTACAAAATGCCAAATTATTTGGGTTTTCTTCATGAAAAATGCCAAAAACTAATTTTTAGGGCAGTTTTTCCCCTCTTACCCCTCCTCCCAATAGTCCAATATTCCTTATCTTTGCTACCTCAAACGTCTATACCACACATTTAATGGGGTTTGGATCAGAAATCCTAATCTGTAGTTTATAGTGAGATAATTTAAAACATAGTTTAAACCGCTTAGTGCTGTTATAAACTTGATGTCTTTACATGGGCTTAAAGTAACTCAAATCCTTAACATCACGAATAGAATATGTGCATTTTGAACTTTCTTCATATGAATGCTATTGGTCAATGAAATCAATACTAAGTATTATCGTTTTCTACGATAAAAAATTGCGTTCACCAAAAACAAAAATCCGTGCGATAAGATCGGACTACTCGCATCATCAGAACCATTACAAACAACATAGTTAGTCCTAAACCCGTAACCGTAGATAATTAATTGTGTTCTTTACAAATTGACACATAATTTGGACAATTTCCAAGAAGTCAGTAATCAAATTTCTGTTTTCTATTTAGATTCTGAAACTACTTTGCCATTCTCACTTCGAATCTCAAGTTCAACTGTTTTTCTTTCCAATTAAATTAATTTTAAGTGCCTGTTCCTCAATGGTTTACATACATTGGAAAAATTGTTTAATAAAGATGTCAATTTCTTAAAGTAAAAATTCTTTGCTTCTCATCTTATTGCTCAAGAGTATATTGAAGCTTCAATATTTTTTTCAGGAACATACTCAAAGATTTTATGATGTTTATTTATAACGTCTCTTACGTTTAAGGGTATTCCTAAACCAGGAGGAAAGGCAATGTCCATAATAGACAACCAGAGCAATATAATTTTCCAAACCTTTTTATCTCTTTCTCTAACTATAAATCACCTATAAGGGAGAATTTTACAAAAACACCAAGCTTGACCTGCTCTCTTGACAAATATTATGTCCACTCTTATGTATACCAGTAACTCTTGAACGGTTACGTCTCGCTATAAAACCATAGTCAAAATTTCTTACTCTGTTATGAAGTTCATCAATAGTAAATAACTTTCTTTGAATTAAAACTTGATAAAAGTTTTCATCTCTTATTGTCATCTACATCTTCAAGGTATCATACAATGTCTGCTCTAGGTGAATAACCAATATTAAAATAATTTATGACACTGAATATACAGTTATTATATCTACTAAGTAAAAAATACAATTATCTGTCATGACAATATTACAATGATCCAAGTCACTGAGAGTTTTAAGAGTTTTGTAGGGCTCTTAGAAGGTGAGATCAATATTTTGCTTGCTAATTGTACAGAATCGGCATAAATTATAATAATTCAGTAATAGAGGCCAAGGATTCAGTAATAGAGTATTTTCTGATGATCAATATTTGTTTATTTGTAAGTTGTTTTAAACGTCCATTGAGAAAATAATTCGAGTTTCAAGAGACCAACGATCGTCTTAACGCGTTGGTTACTTTTAACCAAACAGTTATTTAGAAGGTATTTAAGGTATAATCCTTTTTACTTTATTATTGTAAAAGTAAGGAAATAAAATTAAACTATTGTACCATTAACTCAAGGCAGTTCAGCGCTAACGTTTTTTTGCTCGGATGGTTTACCTTAAGTTTTTTTGTGTGTATAGATACCTTCCTTTGATCAATAATAGTTTCGATTTAGATGTTTAATTTTAGACTTTAAGTTGGTTAATGAGATAAGAACTATTATGAAATAGTCAGAAAGTGGTGTAAAACGATGTATTTATAAAAATCAAGTCCTGTATACTCAGTCTCATAGGAAAACGACTAATGATGCAAGTTATAGTATATTTCAATAAATAGTTTTCTATAAACAAGTATCACATTGATTAAGAAGCTATTTAATGAGATTTTCTCTTAAAGTAATCTACAATATGCACTTAAATCAACTAAAGTTACGAGTTTAATAGACTACAACCGGATTTACACAAGTAATGAGTCAAGAGTTCGCGGTCCCCGCATTCTGTGTTTAGCGTCTCCTCAAAAGTGGGCTGAAAACTAAGTTTGGATAGAGTCAACTCAGTCTGTTGTAATTGCATTGTCTTGTTTGCGGGCAACTTCCTTGGTTTATACTCTTGTTCCCAATCCTGACTAACTCTTCAGTTTCACTGAAAATAGTTATATTTTATTAATTGTAGTAAAATAAAATCTTTTGGGGTTTGAAAGTACTTAAGTAATTGCGTGAAATTAAGTAATTTAAAATTTAAGTTTGTAAATAATTTTAAAACTTAAGGATAATTGGGAAAGAGTGAGGTATAAAGAAATGTAGTAGAATATATTTACCTGAAATAGTATCAGGATTATGTCTAAGAAGCACAGGAAATTTTCTACACCAGGTAGAAAAGCTACACTAAAATAAATGTTGTACCTCAAATCTGACATCGTCATTAACATTGACAAATCATTGGTTAGTAGGCCTAGTTTTGGTTTATTTTCCAAAACCTCTGTAAAAACTACAGTAAGATAAAGTAAAATTTTTTAACACATTCGAAGCCTAGAAAAAAATGTCATTTATAGTATTTCGGCCGCACCATTACACATGATCGTAGTGTTCGATTTGGCGTTGGATTTTACTCACGATGAGGCAATCAATCTTCGAATAGCTAAGTAAGATCGTTACCACGGTACGCGAGTTTTCCCAAAATGAAGAAGCTATTTGCATAAAGTTTTAGATGATCATTTTCTTTTCTTCTGCGGTCCCAAGATTTCAAAAGGCAGATTAATTCAAATTTTATAACTCATTTATTCAATAGAAAGATCTTAATTGTAAATATGTACCGTCTAAAAAACTACTATACCGGGTGTCCGTGTCGACAAATAATCAATCAGATTATAATCGAAATTATCTCACTTATTACTTAACGCACACCAACGATTGGAACATTCAGTTGCGACTGTTTTCGTAATAAATACATTCATGCAGATAGACAGACGGAAAACCAGGCACCAGAGACCAGGCACCTGGCACAGTTCCTATGGTGAAATGTGTTTGTCCTGACCTAAGCAATAACATACTAGATAGACATACATTTGCCCAGAGAGTTACAGGACACCCTGTATAGTAAGGTTTACATTATGCAATTGGGTTGTGTTTGGTTTCCTAATCTTTCCCTCGATGAGGCGCTTATTGCAACGGTCGTATGTACAATTATTTTGTCACCACTCGTAGTAAATTATTTACAACCAGAAATGCGAGTACTACAGCCTGGCTCGGCGGAAGTCAATACGCTCGCAGGAAGTCAGACTCCAGGCGACACAAAGAATCCAAAAATAATTTTCCACAAAGTGGCGGGCTAGGGCAGACGACGTCGTCTATTTCGATACAGCGCCTTGATGAATGAACTAATATTGTGCATGTTATGGTCCATTATTATTCTCAAATTAGAATTGCTATGCGTCCTTTTCGATGTTGGGTCTTGGAAGATGGTTTCTTGAAGGATTAGAAGACTATACCCGGTGCTCAGTATTTTGTTGGTATTGGCTATTGCATTAAAAAATAATTTATAATAGTTTGTAATACTTTATAGTACAGTCACAACGACCAATAATTGAGTTGTACCACTAATCATAATAAAAAAATAAAATCAGGTCACAGCGTCTTGCAGTTTGTTATTTTTTTAATGTAATTAGAATATCGTCACAAACAATAAAGCACTGTGCATTTTAGAACTGGAGTAATTCGACTGTTTACAAGTTTATTATAGTCTTAGATTTATTTTAATTACACGTATTATTTTCAGTTAGTTTACTTTAAAAGCAACAGTCTGCCCTTATCTGTGAAGGCCTCGTTGATCGGTGCGGAATGCCCAACTTTATTCACAATTCCGGGTCTTTCATGGTGGTTCTACCAGAACGTTTGGTACTGGTTGTAATATAAACAAGCCTATGGTTCGTAAGCGTCGCCCTGTCTCTAGTGTAGCTTTGCCGGTGGATATTAATAATATCTTTATTGTTTCGACAATAATTTCATATAGCATAAAATGCATCCAATGTATCACTAAAACATTACAAGAAATCTTTTAGCAGTGCTTGTCAAATTCATTCATACGTTTGTTGCTCATTCGCACACACATACACAGTGGGACAGTTGCCTGAAGAGTCGCGTCTTAAAATATGTGTCCCAAAAAGAACGGAACAGTTTTAAAACATAATAAAACCCGGTTCAGGCACACGTAGCCAATATTGCAGGTGACCACAAGATACCTACACTCATAAAGCTTCTTCCAATGTTATTAGTAAGTATCCCCTGATTCAATGTCGTTGCTCAGAGTGTTAAAATTAAAGATGTTACGTTCAATAAAGAATTAGGCATGACATGCCCAACACTGGCCCCAACGATTCCAGGACGTGTCAATATGTTTTATCCGGTCTGTGGAACTAAATTTAAGAATACGTGTTTCAATTTATGATCGCAATGTAAAAAATCACATGGTGATAGGTTCTGGGAGCAATAATCTCAGCTTATCGAACTGATGTGTGCAATTCTTTATTGTACGTTAAATTTGTAGGTTCAAAGCTCTTCAATTTAAGTTCAAGAGTAACGACAGTGAATCGGTGTGAATCTGCCAATTTCTCATCAATAACTTCATCCTCCCCCACCACATTCCTGCTCCCCACCCTACTCCCACTTCCCCTTCATCAAATACAACATGGCTGCCACTTACTGTTACTGTTCCTAACCTCAAATTTGTTTCCCGCCAGTTTAAAAAAAATAATGTTCCTAACCTCAATTTTCTTCCCGCCAATCTTCAAAATCATTTACTAATATTTATTACAATATACTCAAAAATATAACTGCGTTATAATAAGATATTGACATCAGCAGATAGAATAGGACCAAAACTAAGTTAAAGCAATTCATCATTCTGGTTCTTATAACTCCTTACTTTTTTTGGAATTACAGCCATTTAAGGTCATGCTGACATGGCGCCGTTAAGGTTATCAACCCAAACTTTGAACTCAATTTTCAAAAAAATGAGACTAGGTGCGAAAAATACATTAACATCAGCAGATAGTATAGGACCAGAACTACGTAATATAAAAGTTTGGTTCAAAAAAATGCCTTCAGTTTTGAGTTACAGCCGTTTAAAGTCATGCCGGCAGGTCACGGTACAAAAGGTAAGTCAGGCCAAATTTGAACTCAATTTAAAAAAAAATGAGACTAGGTGCGAAAAATACATTAACATCAGCTTATAGTATAGGACCAGAACTACGTAATATACAAGTTTGGTTAAAAAAACTGCCTACAGTTTTGAGTTACAGCCGTTTAAAGTCATGTTGACATGGCGCCGTCAAAGGCTATCAACCCCAACTTTGAACTCAATTTTCAAAAAAATGAGACTAGGTGTGAAAAATACATTAACATCAGCTTATAGTATAGGACCAGAACTACGTAATATACAAGTTTGGTTAAAAAAACTGCCTACAGTTTTGAGTTACAGCCGTTTAAAGTCATGTTGACATGGCGCCGTCAAAGGCTATCAACCCCAACTTTGAACTCAATTTTCAAAAAAATGAGACTAGGTGCGAAAAATACATTAACATCAGCTTATAGTATAGGACCAGAACTACGTAATATAAAAGTTTGGTTCAAAAAAAATGCCTACAGTTTTGAGTTACAGCCGTTTAAAGTCATGCCGGCAGGTCACGGTACAAAAGGTAAGTCAGCCCAAATTTGAACTCAATTTTCAAAAAAATGAGACTAGGTGCGAAAAATACATTAACATCAGCTTATAGTATAGGACCAGAACTACGTAATTTACAAGTTTAGTTAAAAAAATGCCTACAGTTTTGAGTTATAGCCGTTTAAAGTCATATTGACATGGCGCCGTCAAAGGTTATCAACCCCAACTTTGAAGTCATTTTTCAAAAAAATGAGACTAGGTGCGAAAAATACATTAACATCAGCTGATAGTATAGGACCAGAACTACGTAATATAAAAGTTAGGTTGAAAAAAATGCCTACAGTTTTGAGTTACAGCCGTTTAAAGTCATGCCGGCAAGTCACGGTACAAAAGGTAAGTCAGCCCAAATTTGAACTCAATTTTCAAAAAAATGAGACTAGGTGCGAAAAATACATTAACATCAGCAGATAGTATAGGACCAGAACTACGTAATATAAAAGTTTGGTTCAAAAAAATGCCTTCAGTTTTGAGTTACAGCCGTTTAAAGTCATGCCGGCAGGTCACGGTACAAAAGATAAGTCAGGCCAAATTTGAACTCAATTTAAAAAAAAATGAGACTAGGTGCGAAAAATACATTAACATCAGCTTATAGTATAGGACCAGAACTACGTAATATACAAGTTTGGTTAAAAAAACTGCCTACAGTTTTGAGTTACAGCCGTTTAAAGTCATGTTGACATGGCGCCGTCAAAGGCTATCAACCCCAACTTTGAACTCAATTTTCAAAAAAATGAGACTAGGTGCGAAAAATACATTAACATCAGCTTATAGTATAGCACCAGAACTACGTAATATAAAAGTTTGGTTCAAAAAAATGCCTACAGTTTTGAGTTACAGCCGTTTAAAGTCATGCCGGCAGGTCACTGTACAAAAGGTAAGTGAGCCCAAATTTGAACTCAATTTTCAAAAAAATGAGACTAGGTGCGAAAAATACATTAACATCAGCTTATAGTATAGGACCAGAACTACGTAATATACAAGTTTGGTTAAAAAAACTGCCTACAGTTTTGAGTTACAGCCGTTTAAAGTCATGTTGACATGGCGCCGTCAAAGGCTATCAACCCCAACTTTGAACTCAATTTTCAAAAAAATGAGACTAGGTGCGAAAAATACATTAACATCAGCTTATAGTATAGGACCAGAACTACGTAATATAAAAGTTTGGTTCAAAAAAAATGCCTACAGTTTTGAGTTACAGCCGTTTAAAGTCATGCCGGCAGGTCACGGTACAAAAGGTAAGTCAGCCCAAATTTGAACTTAATTTTCAAAAAATGAGACTAGGTGCGAAAAATACATTAACATCAGCTTATAGTATAGGACCAGAACTACGTAATATACAAGTTTAGTTAAAAAAATGCCTACAGTTTTGAGTTATAGCCGTTTAAAGTCATATTGACATGGCGCCGTCAAAGGTTATCAACCCCAACTTTGAAGTCAATTTTCAAAAAAATGAGACTAGGTGCGAAAAATACATTAACATCAGCTGATAGTATAGGACCAGAACTACGTAATATAAAAGTTTGGTTCAAAAAAATGCCTACAGTTTTGAGTTACAGCCGTTTAAAGTCATGCCGGCAGGTCACGGTACAAAAGGTAAGTGAGCCCAAATCTGAACTCAATTTTCAAAAAAATGAGACTAGGTGCGAAAAATACATTAACATCAGCTGATAGTATAGGACCAGACCTACGTAATATACAAGTTTGGTTAAAAAAATGCCTACAGTTTTGAGTTATAGCCGTTTAAAGTCATATTGACATGGCGCCGTCAAAGGTTATCAACCCCAACTTTGAAGTCAATTTTCAAAAAAATGAGACTAGGTGTGAAAAATACATTAACATCAGCTTATAGTATAGGACCAAAACTACGTAATATACAAGTTTGGTTAAAAAAAATGCGTACAGTTTTGAGTTACAGCCGTTTAAAGTCTTATTGACATGGCGCCGTCAGAGGTTATCAACCCCAACTTTGAAGTCAATTTTCAAAAAAATGAGACTAGGTGCGAAAAATACATTAACATCAGCTTATAGTATAGGACCAGAACTACGTAATATACAAGTTTGGTTAAAAAAAATGCCTACAGTTTTGAGTTATAGCCGTTTACAGTCATATTGACATGGCGCCGTCAAAGGTTATCAACCCCAACTTTGAAGTCAATTTTCAAAAAAATGAGACTAGGTGCGAAAAATACATTAACATCAGCTTATAGTATAGGACCAGAACTACGTAATATACAAGTTTGGTTAAAAAAAAGCCTACAGTTTTGAGTTACAGCCGTTTAAAGTCATATTGACATGGCGCCGTCAAAGGTTATCAACCCCAACTTTGAAGTCAATTTTAAAAAACATGAGACTAGGTGCGAAGAATACATTAACGAAGGCAGGTCGACGACTGCGACCTTGCGGAGGACGAGTCCATTTCTGAGATTGTGGCGGCGCTGGGGCAGATCCGCGATGCGATGGCCATCCAGAAGAACATCAGCAATGGTGTTCGGACGGCCGTCGCGAAGATCGAGGAAGCCGTCAGCGTCATGAAGGGGATACGGACGGTCCGGCTGAAAGCCCTCCAGGCTGAACGCCGGGTCGTCGAGAGAGTGTTCAAGAAGTCTCCGCCCAAAAAGTGGAACAAGACTTCCTTCTCGACGCCGGAGGTGGTGCAGAAGTCTGGGATGGAGAGGTCTACTATGACCTCACCCCAGATGCTCCCCCCGACGCCGAGGGAGGCGAGGAAGACGGAGGAAAAGTCTTCTATGACTTCTCCTCCGAAGAAGAGGAACGGTGGGAAACCGAAGGGTGCCCAGACGCCTGCAGCGGCAGGTGGGGGCACCAAAGCTTCGGTCCCACAAAAAGCGCCCGATCCCCCGAAACCAGCCGATGATGGCTTCACTCAGGTGAAGTCAAAGTCCGCCCGGAGGAGGGAGAAGAAGAGGCGGGCTGCCACCCATGAGGCGCCCCCCTCGCGGTGCTCCCGCAAGGGCAAATAAGCCGAGGGCGACCGGCTCTGGGGCGAAGATGAGGCACGTCCTCATCATCAAACCGGGGCAAGGTCGCTCCTACGCCGACGTCGTTGGGAAGCTGCGGAAGGACGTCCAACCCAAGCAGTCGGGTGTGGAGGTCCGCAGGCTCCGCAGGACCAACGACGGCGGCGTACTCATCGAGCTGGGTTCTGGCCGCGGTCAGACCCGATTTGCCGAGACGGTGAAGTCGGCGCTCGGCGCCGGCGACAAGCTCAAGAGCGTCGCCCCTCGTCTGCGTGTGGAGATCATGGATCTCGATTCGTGCTCCACATTGGACGAGGTAAGCAACGCTCTGAAGCGGGAGTTGGGCCAGGAGACGGGAGACTTCAAGGTCTTCCTGACCAAACCCAACGCCCGTGAGCAGAGGTTGGCGGTCGTCGATCTCGACGCCTCAAGCGGCCAGAAGCTCCTGCAAAGGGGCAAGGTCAAGGTCGGGTGGGTTGTCTGCCGAGTGCGAACTCGAGTAGAGATCCCACGATGCTTCCGCTGTTTGGAGTACGGCCACACTCGACGAGAGTGCAAAGGTCCGGACCGCAGCGAGGCATGCTGGAAGTGTGGTGGTGTCGGGCACAAGTCGTCCGCTTGTAGCCAGGCACCCTCGTGCGAAGCCTGGCAAGAAGGCGACCGACGGCCGACCGTCGGATCATGTCCAAGGCTCCGGCGCTTGTCGGACCTTCAGAGACCTTTTGGTCTCAAAGAAGACTGACAGGCGCGGACGCTGAGGGTCATCCAGGGAAACCTAAACGGGAGCATCGCGGCAAGCTCCCTGGTGGACCAAATCGTTCGGGAGACGGGGACATCACTCGTCTTCGTGAGCGAGCCTCACAGGGCTAAAGGTCCACTATGGTTCCCTGACCGCTCAGGATGGGCTGCGCTGTGGGTGCCCGACCCGCGCGTGGTCCCCATCGAAAGAAGTGGGAACGGCAAAAATTTCGCCTGGATCACGAGCAACGGAGTCACGTTCGTGAGCTGTTATTTTTCCCCGAATGACAGCATTCCACGATTCACGGAGAAGTTGGAGGCCATGGAGGACGCGATCCGAGCGATCGCCGGTCCGTGTCTCCTGGCCGGCGACTTCAACGCCAGAGCGAGAGAGTGGGGGATGCCACATACAGACACCCGAGGAAGGTTGCTGTTGGAGATGGCATCCAGGCTGGGGCTGCTGACCATGAACGAGGGGGACACGCCAACCTACCGGAGGCCGGGATTCGGGGAATCGATCCGCGACGTGACCCTGGCATCGGAAGGGCTGGCTTCCCGAATCGTCGGCTGGAGGGTGATGGGTGATTACTCGGGGAGTGATCACGAATACATCACCTTCGAGCTGGCCGAAAGAAGACAAGGAAATCGCAGCAACAGCCGGCGCCCGCTCGGCTGGAACCTGGCGAGATTGGATGAACGGAGGTTGACGGAGGCTCTGCAGAACGGCATGGGGGACATCCCCCAGATGCCGGACGACCAGCCAAGCAGGACGGACGCGGAGGCAGTGGTGGAAGCCACATCGCGCCTCATTCATCGCGCTTGCGACGTGTCGATGCCCCGCAAGTCGACACGTACCGGAAAGCGCCCGGTGTACTGGTGGACCGACCGCATCGCCGAGCTGCGGCGAAACTGCCTGAGACTCAGGCGGCGAGTCCAGCGTTCCCGGGACAGACCCGAAGCGGCGGAGAGGTCGAGCCAGTACAGAGCGGCAAAAAGAGAGCTGGTCAAAGCGATCAGAGAAAGCAAGGCGCGCTGCTGGAGCGCACTGCGCGAGGACGTGAACAGCGACCCCTTGGGACAGGGGTACAAGCTGGTCATGAGGAAACTCGCGCAGGGACCCGGGTACGTGCCGATGGAGGCTGAGAAGATGCGGACCATCGTGGACGGACTCTTCCCGGATCACCGGGTCAGAGACGACACCCCTTTGCGGGTGATCGCCGAAGAGGTCCCTTTGTTCACGCGCCAAGAGTTGGAGAGAGCGGTCAGCTCCATGAAGAACAAGAAGGCCCCGGGCCCGGACAACGTACCGTCAGAGGTGCTGAAGCTGGTGGCGAAATGCCGCCCTCAGCTCCTGCTAGACATGTACAACGTCTGCTTGAAAGCGGGAGTGTTCGCATCCCGCTGGAAACTGGCCAAGCTCGTCCTTCTGAGAAAAAAACGGGGCCCACCGGACGCTCCATCGTCGTACCGCCCTCTGTGCATGCTGGACACGGCGGGAAAACTGATGGAGAGGCTGTTTAAACCGAGAATCGGAGAGGCTGTGCGAGCGGCAGGGGACCTCTCGGCCCGACAACATGGGTTCAGAGAGGGCCACTCGACACTCAGCGCCATCTCTGAGGTCGTAGCTTCGGTGACACGAGCGGATCAGGCGTGCCACGCGGCTCGTCCGATCGTGCTGCTGGTCACGCTTGATGTCAAGAACGCGTTCAACTCGGCACGGTGGTGCGACATTCTGGTCGCACTGGAAAGAACATTCAGGTTACCTGGGTACCTCCTCGCCATGGTGAGAGTACCCAGCAAGCCGGTCCTAAGGGACCGGCGGCTGATGTACGAGACGGACCGGGGTTTCGTAACCAGGGCCGTCACCTCTGGGGCAGCCCAGGGATCGGTGCTGGGGCCGGATCTCTGGAATGTCTCGTATGACAGCTTGCTCCGCACTGAGATGCCACACGGAACGTTCCTCGTGGGATACGCCGACGACGTGGCGGCGGTCATCACCGAACGAAACGCGGAGTTGGCCCAATTGAGGCTGAATCAGGTCATGCGCCTGGTGGAAGGCTGGATGCGCGATCACGGCCTTCAGCTGGCTCTTTCCAAAACGGAGATAGTCATGCTGACGAGGAGGCGGATACCCACGATCATTCCGATGCGGGTGGGTACCGAAGTGATCGAGACGCAGAGGACGGCCAGGTACCTGGGGGTGGTGCTGGACAACAAGCTCACCTACTGGGACCACATCAGAAGCGTGTGCGACAAGGCGGCCGAAGTGACGTCCTGCCTCGGAAGACTGATGACCAACATCGGAGGACCGAGTCAGGGGAAACGGAGGATGTTGCGTCGACGGCACAGGCCATCATACTCTACGGAGCGGAGATCTGGGCAGATGCGACGAAGGTGAAGAAATACCGGACTCGCATGCTGGCGGTGCAGAGACGCGGCGCGCTCAGGGTCGCGTCCTCGTACCGCACGGTCTCCCAGGCGGCGGTGCTGGTCATTGCGGGAGTCATCCCAATCGACCTGCTGGCGCAAGAGAAGACCATCTGGGGGCGTGCTCCCGAGATGGATCGGGAAGAGGATGCCGAGCTGGCCCGTGGCCAAACAATGGCCGCCTGGCAGCGTCGATGGGACGAAGACACGACCGGAAGGTGGACATGGCGACTCATCAGGAACCTGGAGCCGTGGGTTTGCCGCGACCACGGGGAGGTGAACTTTTACCTCACCCAGTTCTTGACAGGTCATGGCTACTTCCGTCTGTACCTCCACCGAATGGGCAAGGTCGACTCGCCCAGGTGCAAGTACTGCGGACACGACGGAGACGACGTGCATCACACTTTCTTCGTGTGCCGTCGCTTTGACGAAGAACGGACTGCCCTCGCCGACTCGGTCGGCGGTCATCTGACCCCGGACAACATCGTGGGGAAGATGCTGCAGGGCAGCGTCAGCTGGAACGCAGTGGCTGACTTTGTCATGTCCGTCCTGCGCCAGAAGAGGACAGACGGGTGTCTCGAGTGACCCCAGAAGCGAGGACAGCAGAAGATCGGTTGAACACCAACTGAGGAGTCCCGAAAGGGACAGCAGCGCGGAGTCCTGAAAGGGACCAGAGGCCACGCATTGCGATGTCGCAATGAGCAGGCGCTCGGGTCTATCGCAATGATGTGGTGACAGCACGCGAGGGGTTTTTTTTAGCAGGTATGCCCAAGGAGACGTACAGACAACTGTACGCTCCTAGCCGCCTCGAGCCTCGAGGCGGGGCTTCTGACACTGATGCTGTCTGTCAGAGGTTGGAGACCCCTGCTCGTCGCTTTGCTCTCTTGGGCGAGCGGCGTAGAGGGCCCGCATTTCGGTGTGGGTAAGGGCTATTTTTAACCTCCCTTCCAACGTGGATAAAAAAAAGTTCTGGTCCTATACTATAAGCTGATGTTAATGTATTTTTCGCACCTAGTCTCATTTTTTTGAAAATTGAGTTCAAATTTGGGCTGACTTACCTTTTGTACCTTGACCTGCCGGCATGACTTTAAACGGCTGCAACTCAAAACTGTAGGCATTTTTTTGAACCAAACTTTTATATTACGTAGGTCTGGTCCTATACTATCAGCTGATGTTAATGTATTTTTCGCACCTAGTCTCATTTTTTTTGAAAATTGAGTTCAAATTTGGGCTCACTTACCTTTTGTACCGTGACCTGCCGGCATGACTTTAAACGGCTGTAACTCAAAGCTGTAGGCATTTTTTTGAACCAAAACCTTTATATTACGTAGTTCTGGTCCTATACTATCAGCTGATGTCAATGTATTTTTCGCACCTAGTCTCATTTTTTTGAAAATTGACTTCAAAGTTGGGGTTGATAACCTTTGACAGCGCCATGTCAATATGACTTTAAACGGCTATAACTCAAAACTGTAGGCATTTTTTTAACCAAACTTGTATATTACGTAGTTCTGGTCCTATACTATAAGCTGATGTTAATGTATTTTTCGCACCTAGTCTCATTTTTTTGAAAATTGAGTTCAAATTTGGGCTGACTTACCTTTTGTACCGTGACCTGCCGGCATGACTTTAAACGGCTGTAACTCAAAACTGTAGGCATTTTTTTGAACCAAACTTTTATATTACGTAGTTCTGGTCCTATACTATCAGCTGATGTTAATGTATTTTTCGCACCTAGTCTCATTTTTTTAAAATTGATTTCAAATTTGGGCTCACTTACCTTTTGTACCGTGACCTGCCGGCATGACTTTAAACGGCTGTAACTCAAAACTGTAGGCATTTTTTTGAACCAAACCTTTATATTACGTAGTTCTGGTCCTATACTATCAGCTGATGTCAATGTATTTTTCGCACCTAGACTCATTTTTTTGAAAATTGACTTCAAAGTTGGGGTTGATAACCTTTGACGGCGCCATGTCAATATGACTTTAAACAACTATAACTCAAAACTGTAGGCATTTTTTTAAACCAAACTTGTATATTACGTAGTTCTGGTCCTATACTATAAGCTGATGTTAATGTATTTTTCGCACCTAGTCTCATTTTTTTGAAAATTGAGTTCAAATTTGGGCTCACTTACCTTTTGTACCGTGACCTGCCGGCATGACTTTAAACGGCTGTAACTCAAAACTGTAGGCATTTTTTTGAACCAAACTTTTACATTACGTAGTTCTGGTCCTATACTATCAGCTGATGTTAATGTATTTTTCGCACCTAGTCTCATTTTTTTGAAAATTGACTTCAAAGTTGGGGTTGATAAACTTCGACGGCGCCATGTCAATATGACTTTAAACGGCTATAACTCAAAACTGTAGGCATTTTTTTAACCAAACTTGTATATTAGTAGTTCTGGTCCTATACTATAAGCTGATGTTAATGTATTTTTCGCACCTAGTCTCATTTGTTTGAAAATTGACTTCAAAGTTGGGGTTGATAACCTTTGACGCGCCATGTCAATATGACTTTAAGCGGCTATAACTCAAAACTGTAGGCATTTTTTTGAACCAAACTTGTATATTACGTAGTTCTGGTCCTATACTATAAGCTGATGTTAATGTATTTTTCGCACCTAGTCTCATGTTTTTGAAAATTGACTTCAAAGTTGGGGTTGATAACCTTTGACGGCGCTATGTCAATATGACTTTAAACGGCTATAACTCAAAACTGTAGGCATTTTTTTGAACCAAACTTGTATATTACGTAGTTCTGGTCCTATACTATCAGCTGATGTTAATGTATTTTTCGCACCTAGTCTCATTTTTTTTTAAAATTGAGTTCAAATTTGGGCTGACTTACCTTTTGTACCGTGACCTGCCGGCATGACTTTAAACGGCTGTAACTCAAAACTGTAGGCATTTTTTTGAACCAAACTTGTATATTACGTAGTTCTGGTCCTATACTATCAGCTGATGTTAATGTATTTTTTGCACCTAGTCTCATTTTTTTGAAAATTGACTTCAAAGTTGGGGTTAATAACCTTAGACGGCGCCATGTCAATATGACTTAACACGGCTGTAACTCAAAATTGTAGGCATTTTTTTAAACCAAACTTGTATATTACGTAGTTCTGGTCCTATACTATAAGCTGATGTTAATGTATTTTTCGCACCTAGTCTCATTTTTTTGAAAATTGAGTTCAAATTTGGGCTCACTTACCTTTTGTACCGTGACCTGCCGGCATGACTTTAAACGGCTGTAACTCAAAACTGTAGGCATTTTTTTGAACCAAACTTGTATATTACGTAGGTCTGGTCCTATACTATCAGCTGATGTTAATGTATTTTTCGCACCTAGTCTCATTTTTTTGAAAATTGAGTTCAAATTTGGGCTCACTTACCTTTTGTACCGTGACCTGCCGGCATGACTTTAAGCGGCTATAACTCATAACTGTAGGCATTTTTTTGAACCAAACTTGTATATTACGTAGTTCTGGTCCTATACTATCAGCGGATGTTAATGTATTTTTCGCACCTAGTCTCATTTTTTTGAAAATTGACTTCAAAGTTGGGGTTGATAACCTTTGACGGCGCCATGTCAATATGACTTTAAACGGCTGTAACTCAAAATTGTTGGCATTTTTTTAACCAAACTTATATATTACGTAGGTCTGGTCCTATACTATCAGCTGATGTTAATGTATTTTTCGCACCTAGTCTCATTTTTTTGAAAATTGAGTTCAAATTTGGGCTCACTTACCTTTTGTACCGTGACCTGCCGGCATGACTTTAAACGGCTGTAACTCAAAACTGTAGGCATTTTTTTGAACCGAACTTGTATATTACGTTGTTCTGGTCCTATACTATCAGCTGATGTTAATGTATTTTTCGCACCTAGTCTCATTTTTTTGAAAATTGACTTCAAAGTTGGGGTTGATAACCTTTGACGGCGCCATGTCAAAATGACTTAAAACGGCTGTAACTCAAAATTGTAGGCATTTTTTTAAACCAAACTTGTATATTACGTAGTTCTGGTCCTATACTATAAGCTGATGTTAATGTATTTTTCGCACCTAGTCTCATTTTTTTGAAAATTGAGTTCAAATTTGGGCTCACTTACCTTTTGTACCGTGACCTGCCGGCATGACTTTAAACGGCTGTAACTCAAAACTGTAGGCATTTTTTTGAACCAAACCTTTATATTACGTAGTTCTGGTCCTATACTATCAGCTGATGTCAATGTATTTTTCGCACCTAGTCTCATTTTTTTGAAAATTGACTTCAAAGTTGGGGTTGATAACCTTTGACAGCGCCATGTCAATATGACTTTAAACGGCTATAACTCAAAACTGTAGGCATTTTTTTAACCAAACTTGTATATTACGTAGTTCTGGTCCTATACTATAGGCTGATTTTAATGTATTTTTTGCACCTAGTCTCATTTTTTTGAAAATTGAGTTCAAATTTGGGCTGACTTACCTTTTGTACCGTGACCTGCCGGCATGACTTTAAACGGCTGTAACTCAAAACTGTAGGCATTTTTTTGAACCAAACTTTTATATTACGTAGTTCTGGTCCTATACTATCAGCTGATGTTAATGTATTTTTCGCACCTAGTCTCATTTTTTTGAAAATTGACTTCAAAGTTGGGGTTGATAACCTTCGACGGCGCCATGTCAATATGACTTTAAACGGCTATAACTCAAAACTGTAGGCATTTTTTTTAACCAAACTTGTATATTACGTAGTTCTGGTCCTATGCTATAAGCTGATGTTAATGTATTTTTCGCACCTAGTCTCATTTTTTTGAAAATTGACTTCAAAGTTGGGGTTGATAACCTTTGACGGCGCCATGTCAATATGACTTTAAACGGCTATAACTCAAAACTGTAGGCATTTTTTTGAACCAAACTTGTATATTACGTAGTTCTGGTCCTATACTATCAGCTGATGTTAATGTATTTTTCGCACCTAGTCTCATTTTTTTGAAAATTGACTTCAAAGTTGGGGTTAATAACCTTAGACGGCGCCATGTCAATATGACTTAAAACGGCTGTAACTCAAATTTGTAGGCATTTTTTAAAACCAAACTTGTATATTACGTAGTTCTGGTCCTATACTATAAGCTGATGTTAATGTATTTTTCGCACCTAGTCTCATTTTTTTGAAAATTGACTTCAAATTTGGGCTCACTTACCTTTTGTACCGTGACCTGCCGGCATGACTTTAAACGGCTGTAACTCAAAACTGTAGGCATTTTTTTGAACCAAACTTGTATATTACGTAGGTCTGGTCCTATACTATCAGCTGATGTTAATGTATTTTTCGCACCTAGTCTCATTTTTTTGAAAATTGAGTTCAAATTTGGGCTCACTTACCTTTTGTACCGTGACCTGCCGGCATGACTTTAAGCGGCTATAACTCATAACTGTAGGCATTTTTTTGAACCAAACTTGTATATTACGTAGTTCTGGTCCTATACTATCAGCGGATGTTAATGTATTTTTCGCACCTAGTCTCATGTTTTTGAAAATTGACTTCAAAGTTGGGGTTGATAACCTTTGACGGCGCCATGTCAATATGACTTTAAACGGCTGTAACTCAAAATTGTTGGCATTTTTTTTAACCAAACTTATATATTACGTAGGTCTGGTCCTATACTATCAGCTGATGTTAATGTATTTTTCGCACCTAGTCTCATTTTTTTGAAAATTGAGTTCAAATTTGGGCTCACTTACCTTTTGTACCGTGACCTGCCGGCATGACTTTAAACGGCTGTGTAGGCATTTTTTTGAACCAAACTTGTATATTACGTTGTTCTGGTCCTATACTATCAGCTGATGTTAATGTATTTTTCGCACCTAGTCTCATTTTTTTGAAAATTGACTTCAAAGTTGGGGTTGATAACCTTTGACGGCGCCATGTCAATATGACTTAAAACGGCTGTAACTCAAAATTGTAGGCATTTTTTTAAACCAAACTTGTATATTACGTAGTTCTGGTCCTATACTATAAGCTGATGTTAATGTATTTTTCGCACCTAGTCTCATTTTTTTGAAAATTGAGTTCAAATTTGGGCTGACTTACCTTTTGTACCGTGACCTGCCAGCATGACTTTAAACGGCTGTAACTCAAAACTGTAGGCATTTTTTTGAACCAAACTTTTATATTACGTAGTTCTGGTCCTATACTATAAGCTGATGTTAATGTATTTTTCGCACCTAGTCTCATTGTTTTGAAAATTGAGTTCAAAGTTGGGGTTGATAACCTTTGACGGCGCCTTTTGAAAATTGGCGGGAAAAGATATTTGAGGTTAGGAACAGTAAAAGTGGCAGCCATGTTGTGTATTTGATGAAGGGGAGTAGGGGTGGGAGGGGATGTAGGGGAGTCACCGGAGGGGATGTAGGGGAGTCACCAATAATTGGCAGATTCACAGAAGTCGACAGTGAATGAGCAGATAATTACAAATAACATTACAATATAATTTATGAATTCAGTTATTACATGATCAGCTACAAAATTGGCTACGTTTGCCTGAACGGGTTTTGTGAGGTTTTAAAACTGATTAGGTTTTGGGAACGGTGCATTACTCGGCGGCTCCAAAAGGGATGCGATATCCCGGCCACCAACTTACTGTTTCTACGCGTCTTGTCTGGGTCAAGCTGCAACCGTACATATCCTCGAACTGCGTCCTCACAATAGAATCTACTGCGTGATGACACTTCTCCGGCAACGGATCTTTCAGCACAAGTGATTTTCGCTAGGGACCCATCTTGGTGCTCGTGCAATGAGCTCGTAATACTAAACCCTCAGCTGTTACGCGCATCGGCCGGCGACAGTCTCAAATGTAGCCTTGTTGAAAGCCCACTTGGATCTGTCAATGTCGGCGCGGCGCCCTCCACGCCGCATCGCCCGCGTGTCTGGCGTCGCTCAGGCGTCAGGGAAGCTGCGCGACAACGGCTCCGCTTCGATCTGATTTTCGGACAAAATCAAACCAAATAAGCTTCATTCCTGAAAAGATATGTAGTGGTATGCAAAAAGTAGTATTCCGAAAAAGGCTTTTTGTTTGTGCTTGGTAATTGAGACGCTCTGAAATAAAAAATGGACAAAATAAAAAGCAATCCTTAAGGACACCTGAACTATTAATCCTGAGCAATTATGATCTGAAAAATACTCCAATAACAACAAATCATAGTTATTTTAACTAGTCCATAAGTATCTAAAGTATTTGATTCACACCAAAAGATCCATTGAATAAACTAAGACTGCAATTAAAACTTAGCAGTTTGTCAGTTTGAACTGCTGCAACAACAATGGTGTGCAGGGTCGTAGGTGAATTCCAACCTGCTTGGAAGCCGACTCTCGTAGTAAACCACAAATCCTGCAAGAGAAACTCCGGGTGCAGGGCAATATTTTGGAATTGTTCATGATTAAAAAAAATAAAAAATGTTTCATTATTATGGGAAAATAATTTTTTTCTTTCGTACTATAAGTGTCAACTCTTTAAGAAATATGTCATTTTGAAGACCAGAAGGTACAATTCAAAATCTCCCAACAAATTTTTTATCATTACCCCAACGCGTCCAAAGAAGCCTGTTAATTCACAGTTTTTCGGTAGCCTAAGGTTCCTGAGGAAGGCGAAACCGAAAGTTCTTTCCTGCTGGGTCTTCAAAACGTCCAATGCCAAGAAGCCACACGTTCATTGGCTCTGTTACCGGACTCGGTGCTCTTGGATTGCTATGATTCTAGCCCATAGGTGCAGCATGTTACCAGTGCTACGTCCTGTTTCCATTTAAGCTAAAACTTCAATCACTGTCGGAAAACAAAATGATTTCTTCTTATCTGAGTCACCGTCTTCTTATATTCGTGTTTCATACCTGGTCATCAGCTTCCTGAACGAGATTTTTCCTCTTGTAAATATCCACCGTCATAAGTGGCAACATGAGTGGAGTCACCTCAAAAGCACCAGAACAACCGTCTGTCAGTCTAGTATCACTGTTGGTATAAATCGTGGGGAAATAACCAGGAAATTATTGATGTATTAAAAGTATTTCATTTAAAAATAACTATGTTGTAATTGTTATGAGAATTTTATCAATCGCTCGATATTTCCGCCTAAACTGTTGCAGTTTTGAACAGTTTATGCGATAAGAAGCGCTTGAAGGAGGCTGAAAACCGCTATTATAATAAGCTAAGATAATTGATTTAAAACACGTTTATTTCGAAGGTAATACCACTTTTGTTTTGGTAAACGCTGCAAGCAAAGCTGGGATGTCTCACTGGCGTCAGTTTCTGTTATAAGTTATATTCTTAGCCAGTCGATCATCGCAGTAGCTGATGGCTCGGGGAGCAATAAACACCGCGTCGTTGTTTGTGGGTTGTACACCGCGCAGTAAACAGACCGGACACTCCACTGTGCTTATTGATATTAGAGTATCCTGCCTCAAATAGCCGGATGAAAGTCACGGCAATGTTGTCTGATTGCTTATTTTTATCTATCTAAAGCCCAGAAGCCCACCAATTTTAATTTACCGTTTTATAGCATTGTCAATCGACTTTTAGCGAATTTCCCCTATAGGGAAGAAGCTGTTACCGTAGGTCTCATGGTAAGACCTAAGCCTAAAACCATCATAACTTTTCTTTTTGAGGTCCTCAGATGCCAAAAACACCATTCGTTCACTTTCATAAAAATATACCGGGTGTCTCACCTAAAGTGAACCAATAGCTAATTTTTTTATTATAAATCTGACAATGAACTTCTTATTGGGGACTTCCCTTTATTTTTAAAGCTGCTTTTTGGGGTCCCTTCGAAATTAAAAAAAATGGCCGCCATTTTCCAATATGGCGGACAACTTTGATTTTTCTTATGGAACACCCTGTATTTTATGGTTTTTTGGATTCTACAGGTAATTTTAAGACACTTTTACAATTGGGTACATATTCCTAAAATCTACCGTTAAGGAGATATAAGCAATTAAAGTTCCTTTTTGTTAGTGCATTTCGCCTAAAGTGAACCAATAGCTAACTTTTTTATTATAAATCTGTCAATGAACTTCTTATTGGGGACTTCCCTTTATTTTTAAAGCTGCTTTTTGGGGTCCCTTCGAAATTAAAAAAAAAATGGCCGCCATTTTCCAATATGGCGGACAACTTTGATTTTTCTTATGGAACACCCTGTATTTTATGGTTTTTTTTGATTCTACAGGTAATTTTAAGACACTTTTACAATTGGGTACATATTCCTAAAACCAACCGTTAAAGAGATATAAGCAATTAAAGTTCTTTTTTTCAATGGGGATATCCATAACAGTTGGGATATCCAAACAGCTGTTCAACAATAAAAAAAGTTAATTAAGTAAATAAATCGTTTTTTATTACTATTATTCAGCATTCTGTTACCTCGCTTGTCATTTTATCCGTGGAATTTTATCATTTTATTCTTTTACAGTTGTAAAAACTTTTTTTATTTCAGTTTTAGTTATTTTTTTAGCAATATGGATTTTAACGATCAAGTAGATATGTTATTAATACTAGGTGAGTGTCATAGAAATAGAAGGGAGGCTGCTGAAGTGTACTCTACAAGATATCCTGAAAGGCAACGGCAGTCTAGCAGTGCCTTTATCCGCCTTGAAAAGAGCTCGTTCAACAGGTAAGTTGACCGCAAAAGAACGTAAGCGAATTCACCCCGCCACGAATGCTTATGTTGAAGCCGATGTTTTGGCCATGGTACATGTTGATCCTCACGTCAGTACGCGTGAAATGGAGAGAGACTGCCAAATCAGTAGAGCATCTATTTCTAGAATTTTGCGTAGACATAAGTTCCATCCGTACCACATTACATTAAATCAAGATGTTTTGGAAGCCGATTATCCAAGGAGAATAGCTTTCAGTAGGTGGATGATTGATCAGATAAATGCAAATCGAAATTTCTTGTCAAACGTTTTATTTTCCGATGAAGCGACTTTTCTCAGCACAGGCCATTTAAATAGGCATAATATGCACTATTGGGCACCAGTAAATCCCCGCTGGATGAGAACAATTGACCACCAAAGAAGGTGGTCGCTAAATGTTTGGTGCGGAATTTTCAGGGGTAAAATTGTAGGCCCTCACTTTTTCGACGGGAATCTTAATAGGATTCAGTACGCAAACTTTATCGAGAACCATCTCCCTCTTTTACTTGAAGATTTTCCTCAAGAGGTAAGAGAACGAATGTGGTTTCAGCAGGATGGGGCTCCACCGCACTTCGGAAGAATTGCCCGAGAAGCTGTCGATCGTGCTTTTCCTGGCAGATGGATCGGAAGACGGGGAACCGTTGAATGGCCACCGAGATCACCGGATCTTACCCCGCTGGACTTTTTTCTTTGGGGAATACTTAAAGATAAAGTTTATAAGGAAAGACCAACATCGGCTGAGGATATGAAGGCCAGAATCCGAGCTGCTTGCAATGCAATCAGTGAACAAACGATATCTCTTTCCCAAGGTGTGCATAGAGAGCGGCTGGACATTTGCATCGAACAAGATGGAAGAACCTTTGAGCATTTGCTGTAACTGTTACATTCCTCATGATACTTGGAGAAAATTTCGAGTAACATTTATTGATAATGTATTAATAAAACCATTAACCGTATTCCTAAGTTTAACTGTGTAAATAATATCAAAGAAATAATTTTATAATGTACAATAATAATAAAAAATATTTATTTGTTTAGATTGATGTTTTATTAATTGTTGAACAGCTGTTTGTTAGAGCAATAATAATACGGATATCCCTATTAAAAAAAAGAACTTTAATTGCTTATATCTCTTTAACGGTTGGTTTTAGGAATATGTACCCAATTGTAAAAGTGTCTTAAAATTACCTGTAGAATCCAAAAAAACCATAAAATACAGGGTGTTCCATAAGAAAAATCAAAGTTGTCCGCCATATTGGAAAATGGCGGCCATTTTTTTTTAATTTCGAAAGGACCCCATAAAGCAGCTTTAAAAATAAAGGGAAGTCCCCCATAAGAAGTTCATTGTCAGATTTATAGTAAAAAAGTTAGCTATTGGTTCACTTTAGGCGAAATGCACTAACAAAATGGAACTTTAACTGCTTATATCTCCTTAACGGTTGATTTTGGGAATATGTACCCAGTTGTAAAAGTGTCTTAAAATTACCTGTAGAATCAAAAAAAACCATAAAATACAGGGTGTTCCATAAGAAAAATCAAAGTTGTCCGCCATATTGGAAAATGGCGGCCATTTTTTTTTAATTTCGAAGGGACCCCAAAAAGCAGCTTTAAAAATAAAGGGAAGTCCCCCATAAGAAGTTCATTGTCAGATTTATAGTAAAAAAGTTAGCTATTGGTTCACCTTAGGTGAGACACCCGGTATATATATATGTGTGTGTGTGTGTGTGTGTGTGTGTGTGTCTGTGTGTGTGTGTGTGTGTGTGTGTGTGTGTGTGTGTGTGTGTCTTTAAGCACGATAACTTGCGCAAAAATGGTCCAATCGGAATGAAATTTGGCATAGACATGTAAAGTAGTAATTATTCGGAAGAGTTCGTAAACCAGCCCGATCGGACCACCGGAAGGGGGGGTAAAGGGGGGTAAACCCCCCCAAAAATGGGTTTTTGAGATTTTTACATAGAAAAATAAAATTTTTCAAATTTTTATTGGCACCATTGAATTCAGCCCAAAAAAACAAACAATTTAGTATTTTGAATCATGGCTCTATGTCCATTGCTTGCCGAGATATTGAAAGTGGTAAACACAGTACGTTGTCCCAATGTTAACCTTATAGGAAATAAGTAAAATTCTATATCTCGCTTATTTCTCAACATATCTTGATAAAACTTGGTAAATGGCTTCTTCTAGTTCAGATCTACTAAATATTGAATTAAAACCACCCAGTTTTAATATACCTGTAGCAGCAAACCTCCATACTCAATTCCCCATGTTATTCTTATGGAGCTTTCAAAAACATGTCAAATCTCGTTATGTTGGATCGAAATATGTTGTTTTGCACTTGAAATTCGCTGAGTATGCAGGTCTGCTGCAAAGGGGGTATTCAGAAATATGGAGGTTAGGGGGATTTTTACGGTAGACTCAAGTTTTTGCCCAGTTTTGTATCGCACGACATGGTTTTGGGAATAGACAAATTTGCAACTTTGAAGCTCTGTTTTGATACATTAAAATTCATCATCTCTTAACATTAGCATATTTTTTTATTCACAATTTAATTTTGAACAAGATAGTACAAGATAGTATCTTTGTAGCTCTTCAAATAACCGAGCCATTGCGGAAAACTAAAATTGCGCACTTTAGTAAAATTGATAGTGCGGCGTTTTTTTGTGCACTTAGGTAAAAACTTTGAAACACTGCAACTTTGAAAATAACAGACATAAGTGAATATTGTTTTGTATCTATTCTTACATTTAGTATTGGAACAAGCTCACTAAGTTTCGTCAAATTCTGAAAACCTTGCGTGTCATCTCACCTATCTGCTGCTGGGTGATTTACGGGGCGTTTATAAAAGAATCATCAGGTTTCGATTGCTTGTAACTCACTTGATTCTCAAAATTAATCAGTGATTCAAACATCGGATTAAAGAGCATACTTTCAAGTTTTAGAAACATCAGTTCAATACCCAGATCCATTGTTATCTCGGGTTCATTTTCATTAGTAATCAAAGTAAAATAAAAAAAAATTATACTCTTAATTAAATGGCCAACTTGATCTCCTGTCTATGTAGGATTATTTTCTAGGGCTTTGTGAAAGACAAAGCTTACATTCAACCATCTCTTTTGCGTTTTAAGTAGAAAAAAAGCTTGGCCTTTCACAAAGCCTTAGAAAATAAATCCAACATGAACAGGAGATCGAGTTGGCCATTTAATTAAGATTGTACATTTAAAAAAATATTAATTTCATTGCTAATGGAACTGAACCCAGGGAAACTGAGTATTAAATGGCTGGTTATAAAACTTGAAAGTATGCTCTTTAATCCCATGTTTAAATCACTGATTCACTTTGACAAGCAAGTTAGTTGTAAGCAATTAAAACCGGATGATTCTTTTATAAACACCCTGTATAATGGGATGGCCCACTGGGCCGTTTTTCCGCTGCTGTTGCGCGGTTTTTCCCGCTCGAGAAGCAAAATCGCCTGATTTAAATGGAGGCTGCTACACCGGGCGAATAAAAACCGCTCAACAACAGCGGGAAACCTCGCTCAGTGTGACATTACCCTGAGCGTGTGCCTTGGTGATAGTGACGCATCAAACCGAAAGAGACATAAAGCACATAAAGCCTCATATTGTACATCGTAGCCAAGCCAATCCACCGGCCTCGCATTTCCGTGCGTTCAGGTTGCAATCTAATAAATACATTTGGATTAAGTAAATAATATTTCATTATTTGCACATTCTAACAGAGAGTCACACTAAATAGTTCAAGGAAGAATAAAACTTCCTAAAGATATGTTAAAAAATCTCTTGAATAATTATAATTTTGTTTTGTTACATACTTCATTTTATTAGAATTTACCATTAGAGCCTGAAATAAAGATGATAAAGAAAAAACGTAAATTAGGAAAAATTAGTATTAAAAACTAAATATCATTATCAAAACTACATTAGATTTCAAAACTGGTTTATGTTACAGGATGACGACCACTAACTGACTTCTCGCTACAACACAAGGTAACTTTTTCCTTTGCCTTAATTTGTTATATAAATTTTATTTACCTTTCGTTTTACCAGCAAAAAATGTATCAATTGGCCTTGGAAGATTCTACTGTTTTCTTTGTTGCAATATTAAGAATGTATTGCCATTATTTGATGTATATGTGGTTATATCAGCTGTACACAAATTTTTACTTTCGCTTGATGTATTGAAACAAAGAGTTTTTTTTAAATATTTTCTATCTTATTTTTACTTGTTATCACTAATACCAAGTTGGTTTATATTGTTTTTGACTATTAATTAAATCTCAGTTTCAATATAGGCCCTGTAAAAGAAAGTATTATTATGTTATTGGGTGATTTCACATGCTACAACACGATAAGTTGATAACAGGCATTTTTCACAGTGCTGTTATATTTTGTAGATTCTTAATTAGCTTTCATTTTCTCTTTTTTAATTTTTCATCACATATCTGTTCAATTAATATTTGCTAACATCTTTCTATGTTAAAGTAAATGTCATATAGTTAAAGGCTAGGATAATGTTGTAGTTTTACTGGAATAGAGTAGATTATTTTTATTTTCTGACCTCTGATTTCTAACTTCATGCATTACTTTCCTGTAGGTCACAGTATTCATCATTTTATTTTGACAGGAACAGCTTCACAAGTGTCAATGTTGATAAAATAAACAACGGAGATTTCATCGTATTATCATTCTTAAATTATTTGGAATGCTGACTATACTACGTATAACTTGTGTTACAGGGAATTTTTTGTATGATTTAAACTTTATTTAAATCATACAAAACATTCTGACTTGTTAAATTTCAAAGTTAAATCTTATTTAACTTTGTATTGTATTTATCTCAGGATTCTTATTAATTTCAGGGTGAGTTCTTTGCCATCGCTCAATTCACTAATAGGCTATTTATAATTCCCTCAAATGTATGTTTAAGGTCGCTGCTTCAGCCAGAGACCGAGCAACGCCTTCGTATGTTATTGTATATCCAGCCGCAGCATCAATTAAGATGCAACAGCAATTGCTGGACGTGTTCGTTGTTAATCAAGGCCGCAGCATCAGTTAAGATGCAACAGCGAGTACCTTGGTTTGTGCTTGTATTGTGAGTGCCACTACTTGTGTGTTGAATTCTGCCGCAGTATCAGTTAAGATGCAACAGCAAGTGCCGAAAGCGTACGGAAGCCGCGCCGACGGATAGTCAGGGCTAAGTAACCTTCGTGTGTAAGTGTATTATCTAAATTATGTTTACTCGCCAATTTAATCCCAACCTTTGGAAATCTGAAATTGTTAATAAATAAGTAGGGAAATAGGGTAGACTAACCTTATTTATTTTGTTCTTGAGATACAAAGGGAATTAATTACAAATTGAAATAATACAGATCTAATTTTTATCGGGGACTCTGCCTTTGTTCATAAATTCCTATTTCCCTAGTGGAGATGCGATTGCAGACCTCTCAGAGAGAGTGCAGCATCAGCCAATGAGATGTGTCGATCTGCTGGAGCCGGCCGCTGGAGCGCCGCTTAAATAGCCCCGATCAGCTGGGGATGATCACGTGACCACCTGGCAAAGTCGTTACAATATTCTACATTCCACTATAACAGTGTTACCAAAATTTCATATCATAAGTAGAAATGTCAACAAACCTTACACCTACTTTTACAATTATCGTTATTCATTTCTTAATTATGGATTATTCTAACTTAAAACTAATTAATATAAATTATTTTGCAATAGAAACAAAGTATTTACAAATGAGTAATGAAAATACAGACTGTGTTATATTTACTATGACGATAATCGGATTTCCTAACCTCAACGGTAAGTATACGGCATTACATTTTAAACGCTTTTTTAAGATTATTTTCAAATCAAAATGGATATGAAATTAATTATTTTGATTAATTAATAAGAAAAATTAACCTAAACATACATGATAAACAAACTACAAGTAGAAATTTTATATTACAGGGCTCAAATTTTTGTGATCTAGGCTAGGCCTAGTTTTGAAACATTGCAACACCTATGTCAAAATCTGATATCCAGAATGTGATATCCAACATAGCTTTATATTTAGCTACTAAGTATTAAAGAATTTTAATTGTTTTCCAACTTTACTAGTGTGTCTTGATTTTCCTTTTATTTTTTCTAAAATTATTGATGGCATTTTCTTGTATTCTTACACCTATTCAGTTTAGTTGTTAAGGTATGTTATTTTGTTTAGGCAATTCCTATGTCCACTAAGCTTAACTTAATATGTAACCCAATACGATTCTTTTCAAGCCTAATGTGAATAAATGAAATAAATAAACTGCAAATAATAAAATAATATTACTTTTATTTTAATTCAAACACCAAATGACATTTATAAAAATAATACAGATAAAAACATGTTAACATCAAATTTTAGACGGAATGAGGAAACTTTTGAAATCGTCACAGTGGCTCTGATTTTGCACGAGGTTGCAGCCACCCTTCTCTGCTTCCACCTCCCACGCCAAACAAACACGGGGCCAATATCGTGCCCGAATCGTCTATTGCTGCGTCTAAGTTATTGAAGTACAAGACGGCTTTGGCAGGATTGTTGCAGTTGTATTTTTGTTTGTTGAAAAATAATGAGGAAGGAAACAATACAGTTCGCTTGAACCATGAATATTTTGCTGTCGAACACATTTATGGAAAGGTTTTATAATATTACCTAAATTGATTTTTTAAGTTTATTTATTTAATATGATTACTTATTTACCTTATTAAGACTGATTTGGAGCTTTTATCCGTAATCTGTCAATTTCGACCCGTACCTGCAAAGCAAATTAAGGACTTTTATGCCAGATTTTACTGTTTTATTATTAAAAATGAATTCCCCAATTTATTCAAATTTGACTTTAAGGTGGACTATCGGGCTTGACGTTTAGATTGTTCTTGTATACAAATAATGTAATAATAGATTGTTTTATGTTCCCAATATTGTAAAGAATTACCATTTACATGTCTATAATCAAATCTCGCTAGAATTGGCACAAGTTGTCAAATAGAGTAATAAATAACTTTAACAACAAAACATACCCTGAGATAGGCCATAACGTCATAAAACGAAGCGTCAACAGCGAAGCGTGCCAAGTCCGCCAGGTGGCCCGCCGCTATCAACAATCTCAACTGTATTAAACCTCTCTTGGCTTTCGTCACCGTTTCCGCTTCCAGTTTTCTATCTTACTCTTACAAAACGTGATTATAGTTAGCAGAATGCGTGGCGTCAATCTCTGTCATTTATGCGCAAAGGTTTCCTGGAGTATTTTTCTTCGCGGGTGCTCCAGGCCGAGCGCGTTGCAAGCTCCGTACCCCTTCCTCTCCCTCGTGGGTGCTCTTGCCCCAAGAGCACCCAATGCCAAGTTCCATACCTCTTCCCCTCCTTCACGAGTGCTCATGGAATGGGAGAGACATACGCCACGCGGCAGTTTACGGTCGACAGTACGGGCAGTGGCCTAGGCAGCTGAACGTGGGACAGAGTGATACCCTCTCACCCTCTCCGCGCCAATGATCTTGTACCGACTTACATCTCAAGTAATGCTCGTCGGACGGAACACTTCTGGGGGACAACCGCCTAAATTGTAGCATTCCTTCATTGGTAACTTTAATTTATCGGTCAAAGAACGACCTCTTCTCTAACAAAATAGTTCTGTATTTCTCTTTAAACTGTTCAGCTATTTCCTTTAAATGTTTTATTCTCTCACGTTCAACTCTAGCTAGCTGAGTTGCTTTAGACAACCGTTTTCCTAAGGTACACTTTTATTGTGAACATCCTTATAGTCAGCTTCCAGGAGGATTGTACGTCGAAGGGGGTTCAGCTTCTCAGTTTAATATCAAGCAACCATTCGATAGCAAACAACAACATTTAGCAAGAATTTAAAATGCATTCTCAACATTTTGTTGAGCTTTATGAAGCCTGTATTCAAAGACCGATCGGCATGTTCAAGCGAGGGAGGAAAAGTGGGTATCTTAGACTTGTGTCGTGCGGCTGAGAGTGTTTTGGTGATGTTGGTTGTGGTTTTGTGGGGTGTGTGTTAACAGCTGCGCTGCCTCAGTCGTTACAGTACGGCCAAGGTTGTGGTCGGCGACCAGGACGGACGTCGGAGTTGTATGGTCATATATCGTCATCGGTCTTATATTTTTTTGTTGTACAATTATACTACTAATATTCTTAGAGATCCAGGTATTGAATTTTTATTTTTTGCCTTCATTTTTTTCGTAAACGAGGTCACAATCTTCCGTCTGTTTATCTCTTGAAAATACTTATTAAACAACATTATGTCTATATTTTCATTAAGATCTTATGACTTAAAACGTACACGGTCATCTAAAAATTATTAAAACGTTTTGACAACAGTTTTGTTTTGATTTTAATAATTTGTCGTGGTTATTCCGAACGATTAACAGCGCACATTTCTTTTAAGTAGTGTCAACTACATTCACTTCCCATTCAGGTTGAAACGAAAGAAGTCTTTCTATCATGATTAAACAGAATGATTGACAGCGCATATATTTTACAAGCAGTGTCAATTAACTCACTTCTCATTCTGTGAGAGAAAAGATCTAAAGAGGCCGTGTACGAATGAAGTTTCCTTTTTAGCGAATTTCCCCTATAGGGAAGAAGCTGTTACCGTAGGTCTCATGCTAAGACCTAAGCCTAAAACCATCGTAACTTTTCTTTTTGAGGTCCTCAGATGCCAAAAACACCATTCGTTCACTTTCATAAATATATATATATATATCTATATATATATATATATATATATATATATCTATATATATATATCTATATATATATATATGTGTCTTTAAGCACGATAACTTGCGCAAAAATGGTCCAATCGGAATGAAATTTGGCATAGTCGTGTAAAGTAGTAATTATTCGGACGAGTTCGTAAACCAGCCCGATCGGACCACCGGAAGGGGGGGTTAAGGGGGGTAAACCCCCCCAAAAATGGTTTTTTTGAGATTTTTACATAGAAAAATAAAATTTTTCGAATTTTTATTGGCACCATTGAATTCAGCCCAAAAAAACAAACAATTTAGTATTTTGAATCATAGCTCTATGTCCATTGGTTACCGAGATATTGAAAGTGGTAAACACAGTACGTTGTCCCAATGTTAACCTTATGGGAAATAAGTAAAATTCTATATCTCGCTTATTTCTCAACATATCTTGATAAAACTTGGTAAATGGCTTCTTCTAGTTCAGATCTACTAAATATTGAATTAAAACCACCCAGTTTTAATATACCTGTAGCAGCAACCCTGCATACTCATTCCCCATGTTATTCTTATGGAGCTTACAAAAACATGACAAATATCGCTATGTTTGATCGAAATATGTTGTTTTGCACTTGAAATTCGCTGAGTATGCAGGTCTGCTGCAACGGGGGTATTTTAAATATCTGTAGTGACAGGTAAATGTAGAAAGTAGTTGCTTTAGAAACGTATATTTGATATAGACGCGCATAACTGCATAGACAAAGGCTAACTTTTATGTTTCGGTGAACCGCGCCGAGAACCACAAGGCAGTGTGGTTACGCTGCGATTACTCTTTCATAGCATAAGATTGTTATTTTATTTTCATAATACTGACTCAGAAACATCTGTTTTCAGTTCCTTTTTTTGGCTCGAAAGTTACCCATTGCCGTCCTAGGCCGGCAAAAACTTATTCGGCCTAGGCCGGATAAACGGAAGTAAACAATCAGCTGATTTGCAGCAAACCGACGTTTAATGCTTGTTTATTGGTTACTTTTTAGAGGGTAGTGGCAGTACTGGCAGCCGTAGCAAATTTTTGTTCTGTTTGTTATAGGTTAGGTTTGAAGGATTGGGAATCGTATTTTTATGCAAGGTCTACGTTATGATTGAAAGTATGTTTCTTTCAGAGTAATATGATGAAAAATATCGTACGTTACTTGGCCGGGAAGTTTTGCCGTACTCGCATGAAAATCCCGCACTCGCTTTCAAATCGCTCGCGCGGGAATTATCATGCTCGTCCGGCAAAACAGTACTTCCCGGCCTTATAACGTAATATTCTGTCTTTGTTTGCTTTCAGTTTGAACTCGGTTGGTCACGACTAAATTATATCGTCCTAAAATTTAAATAAGTAATTCAACATGTTCTCCAACGCACGGATGCAAAGGGCGACCCAACTATGTTTTCAGCTGCTTAGAGCTTATCTCACAACATTGTTGGAGAACATTTAGAATGGTAGTGCCAGTGCGCCGACATTTCCCGCGAAAAGAACCCTCTGTACCCCCCCCCCCCGCTACCATCTCACCACGTCGAGCGTACAGACCGCGTCATATTGGTCGAGTAACTCGGCCGAGTTGCTAGGATCATCTGATTCCTTCCTTAGTAAACTCGCCCGCCACTCGACTCGCCATTTGTCACGACCGGTTTGCATTGGTCGAGTCTAGCTCGCCCTCCTACTCGACCAATGTGACGCTGCCTAATGCGACAATAGCTTCCACGTCAGCAGGGAGGTTCGAGGTTGGAGACATTTGACAGCAGCTTTTGTGGTTATGGCTCTACATACCACCACATTGGGTACAGTAAAACATCGTTGCTCCAGGTTCCGCTTTTTTGCACTTTACAATCATAGCCTTCTCTCTAAAATATTGCGATCTAATCCCATTAATTTTTTTTTGAACGTCTCTAGGGAGACGAGTCTGAGTTGCAGCAAGTTTACAGCGTCACCCTTTTGGTTAGCGTTTTCATGTTTCTGGCATAGTGGTTAGAGCGCGGGCTTTCGATCTCGGAGGCCCGGGTTCAAATCCCGCCAATCGGCATTTTCGCTATGTGATAATGCCGTGACCCACTAGACCTGGCCTGAAGTAATGTGTAAAACGGTTCCGGGCCAGGTCTAGCGTCCTGGGATGTGAAGGAAGGACAAAAAAAACTATTAAAGTCGCACAAAACAATCTCTTGTTCATAAAACGAGAACAATTCCTTGATCCAGTCAGGAGAAGACATGAAAGATTCACTTAACAATTCAATATCAAATATCTACTACAAAAAACGGACAATATCCGTTTAGCTACAAACAAAATAAACACCGTGTGTAACGCAGACTACTAGAGTCGGGTCCAATAGAACTGGCGGGTCAAGGTTAAGATTTAAAGCAGGTCAGCTGATCCTGGGCTCGTTTGACATAATGTTTAAAAATTAGTTGGCCTGTTTAAAGTCTTGACCTTTGACCTTCAATGGTCTTTACTTTGAGGCATGGACGTTGCGGGGCGGCGTGGTGTCCGCTACTGTCGCCGCGCGTGCGCGAACTCTGCTCACAACATCGTTGGGAGTTGGGACACCGTTTCCATTGTGTTTGAACTCTCCTCAAAACTTTTTGCTCTACACAATGTTGGCTAACAACTCTCGAGCGTTTCCATTAAAAATTTTACTTGTTCTCAAAAAAATGTTTTGAGCTTCTCAAAACATTTTTTTGAGCAGAATATGTAGAATGGAAACGTTGCTGAAGAAGTATGCATTTGAGTAGAGCACTCTGATAATGAAAAGACTGTCCAGGCAGTATGCAGATATGTAGTAAACACAGGTTATTTGGATTTTATAGCTTTACATGTTTCAAAAAATTACTTAAATTTGTTAGAACAAACTCACCACCACCAAAATACTGACTTAAATAAAGTTTATTGAAGCTCGTTTGATAAGAAACTTTAATCCTGTAAAGTAAGCAAATGTCGCACAACTGTAATGGTCTTCACTTGACTATTGAACAAAAACTATCCCAAAAGTCCTAATATTCTTAAACAAAATAAAAAACATTACGAGCAGGGCGATTCGATACGGGACTAACAAGAAATAGTTAAAAATTAATAAGTTGTCAATTAATTACTTTTTTAAATTTTGTTTAATTTAATTAATTTTCATCATTTAAAATTAGTTTGAAAGTAGCGATTACCTTGGGCGATTCGTCGCCGGAAACGAATTATAAACATCGCCCACTCCTTCCTCTAAACGGTCTTGCTTATTTTCAGCCCTACAATTTAAGAATCTCATAAATAAGTTTCTTAATTTAATTCGTAGAATATTGCAGTATCTCAGATCGACCTACTCTGCGCTCGACACATCCTACACGTAACTGAGACACGTATAGTTTATGATTTTATCACGAAGTAATTGCTTAAACTGTGTTGATTCACGTATGATCCTGTTCAAATACTGATATTTTTAATATGGTAATTTAAATTTAATGAGATAACACAATAGTATATTTCATTACCTGCACCAAAAGTGGCATTTTCCGGTGCGCATTCAAGTTTCATGAATTAGGTGGAGCCGAATTAGGTGGACCGAGTTTCACGTGCGAGGCGAAACCGAGCATGTGACATTAGTTTCACCTACGAGGAGAAGCCGAATATGAGAATAATTTGAGCTAGTGCCGAAAAATGACTTTCGGTACAAGTTATGAACGATACTTTTCATCAAGTCGCATAAATGCACACATACATAAGAATAAAGACATCAGTGAAATGAAAAATAACGTTTTTCTCAATTAATTTTTTGTATTAAGAACGTTCGACGTATTTGGAGGAATCCTAAACATGCACTTTGCTAACAGTACAGCAAATCTAGCTTATGCCTTTTTCCATGTTAATGGGATTGCAATGCAATTCTATTGTCGACTGCAATAAAGATATTATTTATTCACTGTATTCATTCTGTTCACATTTGGATTGTCAAACCGTGAAAATAGTTGATTTAAATATTGAAAATAAATGGCAAGGAAACATTAGTGCGCGTAACGTACAAATGGAAAAGTAATTGAGAGCAAGGGAAAGTAAATTTAGAGCAAGGAAAAATCAGCTGATGGTTTTCCTTGCTCTAAATAAGAGCTTGGGAAACGATCATTTTCATTTAAATAAAAAAAAAACATTCATGGCAATAGTTTGGCAATGAGATATGAGCTGTCATCGAAAAAGCTACTTTCGGTGCGGAGTGATGAAAAATGTTATCATTCTCACAAAGTTGTATTATCTCTGAATAAAAACTCACGGTAACAAATAATAATGCGTCTTATTCAACAAAAGGTACCCTTCTATCGGACAACCACAGGTCTCCCTTTGTATTGTACGGTTTCTCGGTGATGTCGCGTGTATCGACGTCGATGTACGATGTATCGCGGCGGATGCGACGTCAGTGCCCGGCTGCGGCTGTGACTTACTGCCGCCCATCAGCATGACGGATGGCGGGGAAACATTGATAAGTGACGGCCGTTACGGGCCGGCGGCAGTTGCTTCAAATACAGATATTTTAACCTTTATTGCACCTTACTTCTGAATATGCAAATCGAAAAACTAACTTGAACAAATTAGATGATTGATTTTATTCTGATTGATTTGCATGCGTTAGCAACCATTACGTAATAAATGTAACTGTAATATAATTGTTGAGATGTAATTCAAGATGAATCTCATCCTTATGTAAAGCTTATGCAAATGTATTTATTATCAAGTACACTGATGCGTTACGGTGTGGAAATTGAAACATGCAGATATGCAGATATAACTATTTCAATACAAGTTGCTCTTGGGGACGGTAAATCGCATAATAAGTAAGTAGTTATTCTGATTATTCCAATTTATTCTGATGCAATCTGGGACTCATATGTGAACCAACCGTTGATAAATACGCTTAGTTCAGGCAATGATCTCTGTCATGAAAATTAAAACCACTCCCCTAGAATCATTTTTAAAATCTATTATCATCATTTTATCATTATTTTTTATTTTTATTATTTCGTTGATTACTCAAAACACCAAAAACTACTATTTCCTGTTTATTGTAACTTTGTAAACGTGTTCTTAAAACGCTGTTATTTAAGGATTCTTTAAGTAAATAATAAAAAAAATAATCTAATGAAAAACTGATGGTTTGTCCAAAAATAACCACTCTTTTAAAAATACACATTTAATTAATGTTAATAATTCGGAATTACATTCCCATTTACTAAATCTGTAAAGACAAACTGGTTTATCGATTAATCATAAATAATGTAATTAAATTAACGTTACATCGTGGTCTACTTACTCGTGATTTAGGAAATACTCACGACTTAAAATATGGGGCGTATCTAACCTAAAGTTTAGCTTGGTCCTCTTACCTGTCCCTCTATTGACCGGGGTTCAATATATGCATTGGCTATGTCAGCGCTCCCTGTGGTCTCGACATGCAGTTTATGTGAGTAATGTTGTGCTTGGCTGGCCTCGCCTTTACACCGGCCATGAGCGTGATAAACTCACCGACGTCTTCTAAAGCGAGGAAGGGCATTAATAAGCTCTTTCACTTTAAGAGAGAGTGCACATAATGAAGTTTTCTTGGTTTGTTTTGTAAGTGACATTTGAAGTTGATTGCTTAGAGTTTTTTTGTATTATTATACTTTTATACCCTATATTAAAAGAATAAGGCGATTGAAGGCAGACGGTTAAGGGCATACTATTGGGTCATTATTGATTACTTATGTGTCGTTTGAAAGTTGAAAGCCCTTGACATATAGATGTGCCTTTTGAAAATCTTAAGTCAGTTCAGTGATTGATAAATCATTGGGAAGCCCTCAAAGATTAGTTTTGCCCCGTTTAAATAAAATCGGACATCAATGCAAAACAACAGACAGCTGTATACAGGGTTGGGCAAAAGTCTGGAATATATAAAATAACTTTTATACTATTCTGCAGAAAGTGATGAAACTTTACATTTGTGTATCTAGTACAAATAGGAATATTTTGGTGTATTTTCTCAGTTTTCGCACGATGATGGGACGGCCCACGCTGGAAGTCTTGAAATTCTTAAATGTAAGCATACCTCGAGGTATACCTCATTTTAAAGGTCTTAATTAGTAGATCACAACAGTGCAAACCGAGCCTCAAAAGGTTGATCCAATCACAAGTTACAGCTCCTCAAAGATTTTAATGTTGGCCATTAAACACAAGGCTAAAATCAGGGAATAAAGTCTAACAACTAATAAAACACTCGGAACGATGTAGTTTAGTTTTAGATACATGTATTTCTCATTGATAAGGATAATTTTACGTATTAAAAAAAATTACTCATGACAACGGGACGATCCGTGATGGAAGTCCAAACATTCTTAAGGGTAAGCATACCTCGAGTTATACCTCATTTTAAAGGTCTTAATTAGTAGATCATAACAGCGCAAACCGCGCCCCAAAAGGTTGATCCAATCAGAAGTTACAGCTCCTCGAAGATTTCAGTCTAATTTTAGCGTTGAGTATAATGGCCAACATTAAAATCTTTGAGGAGCTGTAACTTCTGATTGGATCAACCTTTTGGGACGCGGTTTGCGCTGTTGTGATCTAATAATTAAGACCTTTAAAATGCGGTATAACTCGAAGTATGCTTACATTTAAGATTTTCAAGACTTCCAGCGTGGGCCGTCCTCTCATCGTGCAAAAAACTGAGAAAATATGCCAAAATATTCCTATTTGTACTAGATACACAACTGTAAAGTTTCATCACTCTCTGTAAAATAATATAAAAGTTATCTTATGTATTCCAGACTTTTGCCCAACCCTTAATAAGCAGACTCTTAACTTACAAAAAATTCTTTTGAATTAGAATTCAAACACATATTTTCCTCTTCAAGTCAAATGACAACCAATCCTTTCCAAAAGCGTTTAAAAATAGGGTCATTAAAAAAACTCGTAATTTAATTTATAAAAAATGTAGATGTGGTTTAAATATACAATTATTCCAATCGTTCCTGCCATTATCAATATTTTTCTTTTTAGTGAAAAAATATTTTCTTTTTCACTATTTTTTAAATTTTCTTTTTCTTGAAAACTTATACTGTATTTTTATCTTAGTAAAAATATGGTTTATTAACAAACACATGGTTTACTATCACATTGAATCAAATGAATCTTTGAGAAAAAATCATTTTCTACCAAGCATTTCACTTTGGAAAATAGAATAACGTTAAAACTTCTAAATTAAACCGGGCTTTGGACTTCTATATTTTTAACGCATAAAGTTGTATAAAATTAATTGATATCTTATTATTTAAACAATGGAGGCCAACGAAGAAATCGATATTAAAAGTAAAAACGAATATGTCCATGGGAGCATTTATGATATTAGCTACTATTTGGTTTCAGTATTCTTAATTTACACTAAAATAGTTACCTAAGAGATGAATCGTGAGCTTTCCGTAGAATATCCCCTGATTGCCAGCTCGGTGAACGTGTACATCGGTGGTTGACTGGGGTTGGTGCCACCAATTCATTAGTCTCAGCCTTGTTGTCGAGGGGGTTGCGATGCCATCCCCTCGTCCCATTAATATATCGTATTTATATTGCTATTTACGAGGTTGTGCTCCTCGGTCGAGACACATCTCGGCGCCAGACTCCCTTGCCATGAGGGAGGCCCCTAAAATACAGGGTGTTTCGAAACTCTCTCCCGGAACTCCGTAAAAAGGAGGTATAAAAAATATAAAAAATGAAAACTGGGGGAAAGTTTTGTCATTCTATTTACAGTTTATGTTCTAAGTTTCAATAATTTATCCTAAGCCGTTTCAAAATTATAGAGTTTAATTGAAAAACACAAACTGACTCACAGACGGAAAACGGAGCGAGATAAACCCTATACTTATATGTCATCTTTTGTTTATTTTGACCTAAGGTACGTGCACACGGAGTTCGGGAGAGAGTTTCGAAATACCCTGTATATATGCTACATATGTATACAGAGTGTTTCACGATAACCCTGACAAACGTCAGGATATGGTTAGCCAAAGTCCCGTTTTCAAGATATTGTCCAAAAAGTAAAAAAAAAAAATCATTTCTCCTTCCACTAACCCCCCTCCCACCCAAACCCGACGCTCAAATTAGTGTAACTTTTGTTTATATTTTGGGGGAGGTGTATTGAAAAAATTGGCGCTGGCTAGAAAAATACGTTTTATGTCCAGGTTTAGGTCTTATTGCACCGAACTGTTATTGTTTTTTTCAATTGTGTACTGAAAAACTTAAACGTTTATTTGCGAAACGTTCATTAAACTAGAATTCCTCGAGATATTGCTTGTATTGAAGAGGTAATATGATGAACAATATTCTAGGGTTTTTGTTCTCACAGTGTCAGAGTTTTTAAGGTGCAAAAGAGAATTTTCCACTTGATAGCAGGGAAAGGTTGACGATCATCCTGTAAACCACCGTTTTTGAGGCTTGGCATCCTTCCACTATCCTGTATTTACATTCAGCAACCACTTATTCTTGTAAAAAATAACCATTAAATATTCCCTAACAGTATCTAGAATGTTTAGCCCATCAGACACAGATATGACATTGTTCTACGTGCTCATAAAAAAGCCTAATTTCAAAAATCTCCCTATTACATGAGTAAGGAGCTCTTCAACATACTCCCCAACCACATAAAAATATAAATCTTAACATAAAATTCATGTAATTGTTGAGTAAATACCTGAAAGAACATAAAGTTTATGAAATGGAAGGGTTTTTATATTGATGTAACAGGCAGTCAAATCTCAAAAATCTTTTTATGATGTGTATTATGAGAGTTGGTTTTTACACACAGCTAGTAAACTAAATTTGGTTTGTTATGTTCTCTAATTTTATATTTACATGGGCTAAAATTACAATGGGTGTGCTCTTCGGGGGTTTCTGGGACCATGCCATTACTTGAAACTCTAAGAAATCAAATAGTTAGGGCTATCATACATTACGTGAATCATCGATATTGACCCAGAAGTTCGGCCTTAATCTTCTCCACAAAAATCGCCCTATTCTTTTAAAACATAGATTTAAAATTTAGGCTCAGGGAAGTCTTTGATGCAAAATACTTATTTCTAGAAATTTTGTATCTGAAACTAGTGTACCCGCAGCAAGCTTTCCGGAACTGTTTTTGAAGAGATGTGCGATAGATTTACTACCAACCGAGAGGATCTTATATTGTTTATATTCAACTTCTTTGTTCAAATTTGGTTTTTATCACTACTTTTTTTCAACTTAAAAATGTAATGCGGACTTAATAATCTATTGTAATTTCAATGTTTCTAACCGTTACTTAAAGAATTTAAGAATATTTCCTCCAAAGTGAAATTCGGTTTTTCTTTGATAATATATGCATGAGTAACTCTCCCTATCTTCTAACACTCCATATGCTTAACAATCGATTGCTATCTGATCCCTTGTTTCTTATCGATGCTTCCAAACCGCATCACCAGAAATCGACTTTTAACGTGATAAGAAATTGGGGTGGTTCTTATCAAGACGGAAGACACCTCGCCCCCCCCCCCTTCACCTTCCCAAATTGCATTTCCGTCACGATAAGACTAATCCCTGCGACACTCAAGAATGTTTTATCAAAAAATGTGTCTAAAACGGTTGTACACAAACTTAATTATTTCTTTTTGTTCATCAGATTTTAAGCTCAAGTCTTAAATAAAGAATGTCACCAGGGCTCTACAATATGCGTGCAAAATTTATTATTTAAAAATTTTAGGGGCACAAACGTTATCGTTATTTTGTAAGCAAAGTTTATTTCTGAAATATTTAGAAAGTGAACACTTAAATAAATATGCAATATGTTTGTTACGCCAACATCCTAGCGGAATTCATATACTAATCTACTTTTTTTCTAATAATGTGGATAATGAAATTGCATGACGGAAACTGTGACGCAGGCCATGAAGCCAACTAAACATTTCGAATTTATTTATGTATGAACATACAAGAATTGAAATATTTTATGCTGAATAAAAAAAGAAACACCTCATATATTTCAAACGCCAAAGATAGCTTATTGGATTGAAAATTATATGAAAATTAAACAGCTTAGTTCGGTTTACGTATCTATAGTTCTGGACAGCCTTACTGGCGGGTGAGTGAGTGCGCTGTGTTCGGAATTTGCGTGAAACATCTGTGTTGTGTTGGTAATCAACCATATGATTACATGTTAAAGTAAAGACGCACTTACAATATCAAAGTTTATGCTGCAAGCTCATATGCAATAAATATTAAATCTAAACAAGGTCTCGTTTAAATCTATTTCAAACTTACTCGTCAAATGACGGTAAAGGTTCTCGCAGAACTTGCCGCAAGTCTTAGAAAAGGTTTTATTCTCATTAATAGTGGCAATACTTAATATTACGTTTCGTATTGTACGAGGCAACTTTCGGAAAATTATTGCAAGACAAATTTTGTAATGTTTATGTGCCTTAAAAAGATAAACAGTGTTTTGACAGATCGACACAATCAAGAGTTTTAGCAGATGATTTGTAGAGTTTCCACATTTTGCCACCCGCCAGTAAGACTGTCCAGAACTATAATAATCTAAACTTATATACAAAGTAATAAATTGTTACACAATTGCAGGCTTGCTCATTCACGAATTTCTATTTTTTTACAGTATAACTGTTATATTTACTACATAATCGTAATGCACACTCAATGTTCCGAAGCTTTCAGTGGCGGTTGTTTTTCATTCCTCCCCTTGCAATAACTCTAGGCCCATTACCCGTGTCCCTCGGTCGCCTGGAACTATTCCTGGAGTCTTCGTCTATTCTTGGACTCTTTGTCTCTAAGTCGGAGCGCCGTTCTTCTTGTCGCTGTTTTTTCATCCTTTGTTTATGTGTCTCCTGGATTTTGTCCCGTATTCTTATCCGATCGCACATTATTTAGACTTTCCGACACATATGAGTATTTCGGGTTATATATGTTATTTTCTTTCTTTGTGTTAATTTTACATGCCCTTGCCCTGCTGGTTCTTCAGTGCTTAATAAATTATACTGTACATTGATAACTAAATTGTATAGCATAATAATTAGGGAAACCAAAAAGGAATTTACGTGTTTCCACTCCCTTTTTTATTTACCTCATTACCAACGCATTGTTTGTAAATCAAAATATGAGTTGTTACCATTGAATAAAAAACTTTGAGATTATTTTGAGCTCGTAAAGATTTTATCAAAATTCATTAATTATTAAATCATGTTTTAAAATAACAGAAAGTTACCTATTACTAAAACCAGTCTTTTGCTTATTAATGTAAAGAAAATACATTTCAAAGGGTTTCAGTCAACTATTCTATTAACTAATATCTACCTGTTGTTATAAAAAACGGTTGTTCGAAATTTGTTTTCTAAAAAGCGAGGGCTGAATCTTCGATAGTTAAGTAAAGAAACCCTTTTAAAATTAAAATAACGTATTATTTGAATCTATTTACATTATGACTATATTAACTTTTTAAAATTAAGATATGAAATTTCAGTTGCATAACCATCTGCTTATCTCAAAACTGAGAAAGGTAAAGTTTCTGAAAGTGTGATTCCTGTACGATTCTGAGTTTCTTGTACGATTTATAAGAAGGAAAATGCATAGGTTTCAATTGTTGGATTATATCAACTTCAAATACCTGTATTACATTGAAATAACATTCCTACAATTAATCGGCATTAGTAAAGTATTTAATGAATGTAAAAGAAAGTAAATGTTTTAATAGTACAATACTAGTTACTCTAAAATTAAACAGACAACTAACTGGAGTCAAACGTAAGATATAAATAACCAAGAGCAAATCGCTCACAACCTTGGACATTCTCGTTGCGAGGCAATTAACTTGATTGTGAAAGTTACCAACAAACAAGTTAATATAATTAGAGTTGACCAAGTGAACTCAATCTACAACTTTTCCACTTGCTGAATTACTGTGATACATCAGTATCTCTGTTTGCTACACGTCAGCAGTTACTAAATAATTTGTGTAGCCCACAAAGACTTAAATTTGTTGCGATAAAAGATAAGTTATTAAGTTTCAATTAAAACAACAGAAAAAAATTTTGTTTAAAACTGTAACATTCCTGGTGTTCCCTTATTCCTGAAAAATAATAAATGATATATTTATTGATTGTTTCATTTGTTTATGTGTTTTTTGTTGATTTGACAAAAACTACCCCTTCTTTATTATATTATAAATAATAATAAAATTTATTGTATAAGGCACCATTTGATGCATTGTAATGTTTTAAATAGAATATAATTTTAATGACGTATGACGTATACATAAAAAACGCAATTATTTATTTAAACTGTCTTGAATTTACAAAATCGTAATTGTTTCCATTTTTTAAAAATCAATTTTCTAGTTTTATATTCGTGGTTGTAAATGTTCTTTGTGTCTTACAGTATCTTGCTCGCTGTAACTTCATTTCATCCAATCTTCTTGTCCTACCGTTATGTTTACCTAGTGTTATTTTTTTATACAAACTATAATATCTTTTAAGATATAACAATGATTGTAAAACGTAAATCTATGGTGGTGACATTATGTTTACGTTAGTAAAGAGAGGTTAGCAGTGTGATTTTGATGTTACACAAGAAATAATAATAGCTATTTTCTTGTACCTAGAATATTTGTTTCATACGTTGTGAATGTCCTCATATTAATGAGCCATAACCTTATATTGAATGAATGTATGCATAGTGAACTTGAATCAAAATGTCTTCACTAATATTGAATTTTAATCTTTTCAGGCAATATATTCCTTTGTTCTTATTTTGTATGATGTGATGAGTATGATCTTTCCGTGTTTGTGTGTAATGAAGAATAAGACATACAAAATTTAAAGGGTTTGAATGATAATTTTTGTTTGAATATGTATACTGAATATTTTGTGTCTTTTTCATGTTTTAATTTTAGCTTGTTTGGTGAATTTTGGCAATTGACTTCATTTAATTTAGCTGTGATGTTAAATTTCGAAAGTGTAAATTAGCTGACGCTAATTGAATTCCTACATAATCAGCAAAGACCGTTATAATTTGTTTGTCGGTAGATCATTTATTTATGTATTGAAAACGACAGGCCATAAAGAGCATCCTTGTGGTACTCCATAATTCACATTTCGTGGCCCTGAATATATTTCGTTTGATTTGACATAATGTATTTATTCGGTGAATATTATTTTATTAATCTCATAGAAATGTATTTAAATCGATCGTACCAAAAGCTTTCGATATATAAAATGATGTACGTGTACAAGCTTTCCACTTTCGATATTATTTAATATGCTTGTTACAAATTTGTAACTTGTAACTGCTTAGTTGTAGAGCGCATATTTCTAGATCTTCTAAAACCATATTGTTTTTTAGATAGTAAATTATTTTCTTCAAAATAGCAATATACTTTGTTTTGAAATAAATTTTCAAATACTTTGGGAAATGCTAACACAATTAATACTGGTCTATAATTTTCATAAAGTCTATTGTATATAAATAAATATCATATTTATGCAGGTCTGCTGCAACGGGGTCATATTTTTATATATTTACAAGTACTACATTCCTTGCGTTAAATACCTGTAAAATTTTCCGCCCACAGTAGGAGTGTAAAGTATCTAGAAAATGGAATTAAAAAAATAACCATGCTATGAAATACATTACCTGTAGGTGTCACTGCGATTTGTCGATTTAAATTTTGCAGCTCTTCAACTGCCGCCTGAATGCTCTGAAGTCTGGTTCTTTTACGTTGGGGTTTTTTTATGTGTCACACATGGATGTTCCAGCGGTTCAGTATTAAAATCTAATTCTTCAAAATTCACTCCAAGTGTTGTGGATGAATCTTGGTAGTCCATCACATCTACGGGTGTTGGTGTTGGTGTTGGTGTTCTGGATGTACTAGGTTTTTCCTAAAATTGATGAAATAATACATAGGAATCCAGCATTGTTTTCCTGTTATAGTTATTGCTCATAAAAATAAAAATTGAAATAACTTCTCAAACTAACTATATTTTATGACCTAATGGACGAAACTCTCCGGCATATTGTGAGGTTTCAGTTTAAGTACAGTATTTCTGTGGTGATTGAGCGCCTATCAGAGGAAATTTGAACTTAGAATTCGAATTCTGTAATAAAAAATAAAAAATGCAGCAATAAATGAAGTACAATTGATGAAACGTTTTCGGCTGAAGTTTTAAAAGCTTGATTGGTACATTACTTTTTTCATTTTACCGAAATATTTTTAATACAGCACTTCAGGATAAATTCCTTGATTAATACATTTATTATTGAATGATGTTAGAACCTCGAAAATAATCCAGGCTACTTCTGTAAATATTACTGTGTTTATTTCGTAAAAACTCATACAGGAGCTTGTTTAGAGAAAATATCGTTCTCAAATAGTTTGGGAGTATTGCTAGCCTAACAGTTAGCGTCTTGGACTTCAGTTCATGAGGTCGCGGGTTCAATTCGCGGCCCGCCCACACAAATTTGAGGGGTTTGGACCGCTATCCCTTAAAATCGTTTGAATATCTCATCTGTAAAAATGCCGTTGGCGTAGACAACCAAGAAAAAAAAGAATACTGTGAACCCGTAAAAAAATCTACCGCTTATAGTCAAATCAGCTGTATGCATTTCAAGAATCATATTGGCCTTTTAAGAATAGTTAAAATGAACCTCGCAAAATAAGATGAAGATAATATTTCATATCACGCGTGTTATTAAGAGTATTTTAAGTAAGGTAAAGTAATTCTCAACGGTGAAGTTAGGTATTTCCAACACTCTTAAGGTCACAATTGTTCCCCAACAAGATTATATAATGTAATGAACAAAGCTAGCAAACTTGATTCTTGACCTCAGCTTCCAAATTGTGGCATCTCGGGTCCGCGGCTCACCACTAAATCTTGTTATTAGTTAAACTTCGTTAGCTCCAATAACTTCAACATCTTGCATTATAAGCTTAATAACGTGCTCGTGCATTTTTATTTATTGTTTTACCTGATGATAATTAATTTGAAGCGTTTTAATCATCCATTGCTTGTAGAGCACGAACTTTACGTGAAGTGTACAGCGTGTCTGGCAACCATTGCGCCAAACTTTATAGCGTTATTCCTTGGGTTGAAAACAATATTTTCAACCTTAGAAGCACGGTTCTCCCTTGCCTTTCCGTCCATCGGTCTGTATTTATTTTTGCACAATGTGTCGAGTGGTGTAAAAGAAGTAAAGCGAAAATAAAAATACACAGGGAGTCGAAAAAGAACTTACAAGTGGCTGTTATTCAACCAATAACATTTTGTAGGTGTGGGTTGAGACTGGGATTCTGATGAAAAGTTACTTGATTATTTTTATGAAAAACAGGTATCAGAAACATTTTCCTTCGAAAAGGTTTAGATTTTTAAGTTAAATTAATCAAGCTATAAATCAGTTAGCACAGATCAGATGTCTATTAAGATCTTCACTTACGTACACTTTGTATTCCTTTTTCGTATATACAGGGCGTTTACAAAAACCCCTTCAGGACTTCGGGATATGGTTACTTTCATGAAAACTAAGAAAAAAGTTCCTATATAGACCATGGGTCGCCAATATAAAACCCTTCCCCCATCCCGTGGGAATTTTCGACACATATATTTTTTTGTTGCTACTGACACGTACTTTAAGGTTTTGCTTCTTTGCCACTTTTAAATTACAGCATAACCCTGAAAAGCAAAACTATCATCGTTAAATAGTTGAAAAAATTAACATGGGATCATTTTTGAAAAAAGTTACCTCACTGCATTTTTTACATGCTTTTTTAGTCATTGACTCGGGACCAACCCTTGTCATTGTTGGGTGTCTAATCCTTTATTTTGACAGGATAATAATTTTCGGCCGCCATCTTGGATCCGCCATAATGGATATCAACTTTATTTTTTTAATGTAAAGGTGGTGTTGTGACACATCATTATGAACCAGATTTTTACGCTGATTGCAATAGTGAAATTCGTTTAAAAGATATGCTCAAATAAAAATTTGTTCCTATACATATACATTTGTCGTTTTCTTATAGACGTTTCATATTTCCAATATTTTTTGATTATTTCTCTTATATCCCTCATTATAATTAAGATGGGTACAGTAGTTCGTTTTAGTCCTAAAATACTCAGTGAATTTAAAAAAAATGTAAAAAAAATAAAAATGTGAAATAAAAACAAAAATGGTACCATTGTAAACCATAAATGTTTAAATCAGTGTTGTAGTCAATGATAGCACACATTTCCCATTGAACACTTCATTTGGCTATTGATTTAACTATTAAATTGAAATATTATTTAAAAAACTTTTATCACAACTTTGGTAAATTATACAATATTTTATAGAACAATAAATTTGGGACTCAGTTTTCGAAAGTTTATTACTTTAGCGTCTTTAGGGTATCGAAATAATTCAAATATTCAATAAACTCGAAATTGCCCACTAAGGTCATAAAGTATATACCCTATCTCTTAGAAATACACCCCACCCTTGTTTAGAGGGGCTTGAATGGCTTCTTGAGGTTTTATGGTCCCTTTTGTTGTTATTATTTATTGCAGTACATTATTGTTTATAATAATCATTCGAAAATTATTTTATAAAAATCGGATTCTGATCAAATGTTGATCAAACTTGATCAAAATGTAGTCAAGTTTATTTGGGAATATCAAGGGTGACTTAATCAAAATTAATGAGCTTTGTATGAAATTTTGGAACGTTTCAAGTTGATCACGGGTCTTGATCAAATCTCTTTTAGAGTAGTCATATTGAATGTCTAAAATTTTATTAAGATATTATACTTAATACAAGAATTACTAGAAACTTGAGGATAACATTTATAATTAATGTATTTGAACATTGTGATGTTTCTAAAAAACCTTATAAATGTTATTACCTTCCTAATAACATTAAATGTGATTTTGAGGTGGAATATAAATGTATTTTAAACATAAAAAAAATAACTTTAAGAATTTTTAAATAAAGAAAAGTAAAGTTACAATTAACACAACCGTCACAGTAGTAATAACAATGTAAAAGTAAACATTATAAAATCATAACATATTTACTTAAAAGGCTGTAGAATATTCTAATATTTTAACTTCCTTATTTCGCTTTGGCGCGTTCTTATTGCTTTTATCAGACTTCGTCGACCCTCGACGGCAAGCCTTATTTCCTTAGCCATTGCTGCACTGCACTGGCTTCTGAAAGGCAAGTTTACTTTGATAAGAATCAATTTATTTTGTATGATTCCCTATGGATCCTACTTTGTATTAATGCGAGCCTTGAATGCACTTTTTACGTATTCATGGTCCCTTAATACAAGAATAACTAGAAACTTGAGGATAACATTTATAATTAATGTATTTGAACATTGTGATATTTCTAAAAACCTTATAAATGTTATTACCTTCCTAATAACATTAAATGTGATTTTGAGGTGGAATATAAATGTATTTTAAACATTAAAAATAAAAAAATTAACTTTAAGAATTTTGAAATAATAAAAGTAAAATTACAATTAACACAACCGTCACAGTAGTAATAACAATGTAAAAGTAAACATTATAAAATCATAACATATTTACTTAAAAGGCTTTTGAATTTTCGAACATTCTAACTTCCTTATTTCGCTTTGGCGCGTTCCTATTGCTTTTATCAGACTTCGTCGACCCTCGACGGCAAGCCTTATTTCCTTAGCCCTTGCTGCACTGCACTGGCTTCTGAAAGGCACGTTTACTTTGATAAGAAACAATTTATTTTGTATGATTCCCTAGGGATCCTACTTTGTATTAATGCAAGCCTTGAATGCACTTTTTACGTATTTATTGTCCTCTTTATAAATTAAAAAAAGAACTATTAACTTTGATAAGGCTCTAATATAGTGTGTTTCGTTGGTCAAAACTAGTTTTTATGAAGATTTCAATTTGTGTAGTGTCAAATAAAGATTGACGAAATGTACGCTACAAACCACAAGCTCAAACTTCTAGGTCTAAGCAAAGTCCAATATGAATGAATGAATGAAAACTAGATTTATTCCTCCAATTAATACAGTGGATAAAGGATACATATAATATGGTATTTATATTCATATTCATACTGTATATGTAACTTAAAACATAACAAAATATGGAAACAGCCCACATGGGCATCAAAGCCTGTGCGTGGGCTCTAAAAAAAAACATGTATATAAGATGGAAAGCAATTCGTATCTGAGAATTCGACTAAAATGATTAATTATTTAATAAAGTAGTCTTGATTATTTATATATTTATTTTTTATCATTTTCAAGCTTTTTCCAAGTTTTACAGGTCAATTGCTAATATGAAAATTTGTAATACATTTTGTATGAAAAAAAGTAAACAATGTTAATAAACCAACTTAAGTAGATATTTCAAAAAGTTTAGGGTGGGAGGGCCTTGTGAGAGTAGGGTCAGGTCCGCCCGTATCTGCTGACGATAAGAGATTCGGCTTCTTCAAAACTAAGCAATAGTAAAAATGTCCTTATTCTATTTTTAAAAATCAAAAGTGTCGGTAGAGAAAGAAAATTAGAATTTGGAAAACGCTGGCACATATTAACATAGAGAGTTTGAGCAATATAAAAGGGATTTGTTGTTAAAATTGATTTTTGGAGCTGAAAAGAATTGATTCCAATATTTTGAGCAAAACGAGTATGGTGAGAATGAGTAACCTGAGAGAAAATATTAAACTTAACAGAATAATAAACTTAACAGGTATTCTAACGGATCTGGACCGTTACCGATCAATACATTACAAATTGCCACTGGCGTTGAAACAAGAAATAAACAACACTTACCAAATACGGCATTAACTCCGATTTGATTTAGGGGTTTCCGATCTGCTCAGGCATTTTTCCCGTTAAGGTGCAGTTCATCAGAGTAATGTACCATGCGCCTTATATGGTAATGTGGTAACATGATACTCTGTGATTAATGTAATTACTGGTGTCTCACAAAATGTAATTTGGAATTAAATAAACAATTACAAATATGTTCAAAGGTTTTTATTGTAATGATCCATACTTCCCCTTTAATTCTAAAACGTTCTTCGCTGGCAGTCTTATTTTCTGATTCCTCAGGAATATATTCATTTCCTTTATTTTAAGGCACACGCAATTCCTATTCAATTATTTTACAATTGAGCTTACTCGACATAACTTGAAAGGTTTAAGAAGCATCCCTAGCTACGTTTCCCCAGTTTGAATGTATTTCACTGCCAAAGCACGAATCATAAACACGCGGGAGAGACGGCCAGCCTTTGTGTCCCGGGATGGCTTACTCCAATGGCAAGGTTTTGTGAATTGGCTGTAAAACACCGAGTTGTGCCTCCGTCGCGTCAAGCTATTTACTTTTCAATCCGAGTGCTTTAAAAGGTTTATTTTTCCGTTAGAATTTTAAATTTTGTTTCACTTAGGTTTCAATCTTTAGCTTTATAATGATAAATATTCTTGGTTTTTTTGGAAGTCTAACTTTTTTTAACTAAACAAAATTCTGAGACCGTTTTGGCACCAATAAAGGAAAAATTATTCGATTTAATACGAGTCGAAATACGAAATATAATGTTTGATAGAAAATTCAATCAACTGGAAAATAATTGCAGTTCACATTGATAAAAGTAATTCCAGTTTTCCATAGTGATTTTATAATTATATACAAAATGCCCATACTGCGGAATGGGTAAACTCACTTGCTCAATCACCGAAGTCAAAGCACTCTGCGGGGATTGAGTAAATCATAATACCAACGTCGCGACGTGTGCAAAACAAATTGCCCACTTCACGACGTGAGTATTTCCTGTGCAAACTCTGAAGCCTATGTCGTGTGCTTCGCTTTATGTGTTCTTGATATAAAATATTATTTAAAACGTCAAGGAAAACGTGTTTTTCCATCGTTACCTTTGTTGGATATTTATTTATTGAGAAAATATCGGGGCCGATATTTTTCATGGTAAAACTTTAAACCCTCTCCAACCCCTACTCACCCTATCTCTCACCCTACTCTAACTTCAAAATTTTAACTGCGATGGTTACCCTTGCGACAAATAAAAATTAAGGGATGAAAAAACAAACTTTTTCTCAAAGAAAATTTAAAATATCATCGCACCTTCTCAAGACGTTTCTAGATGCCAGGATTTCTTACTATAATTAATCAATAAATATGTGTTTATAAGTATGTTAGGATTGGTGGCGAGAAGGGGGTTGCAGAAGGTTTAAATTTTTACTGTGATTAATATCTGCCTCAATATAGTTGTAGGGACAGTTGCTTCCCTCAATCAGCATACCATCAATAAACAGCATAGCTTTACTTTTTCAATAAGAAACATCTAACAAAGGTTATGATGGTGAAAACACACCGTGTTTCTTTCATGTTTCAATTAATGTACTATCTGAAGAGTGCATAAAGTGATTTTGATTTTCTTCCGCAATTTTTCTTTCTCTTTAATTTGATCCGTCATTAAGGCTACAGTTTGATAAGTTAAAAGAATCTCATTTTATGAATAACTCTTTTAATTCAAATTCTATAATAATGATTGTTTACATTTTTGTTTTGAGTCTAACTTAAAACATAATCATATGTTTTATAAAAAAGAAATATTAAATATAACAGTTTGGGATAAACTGTTAATATATATAAACATCTCCCTCTTTTAGAGATCAAGTCTCTTAGGTGGTCTGACACACCTAGCAAATCGGCTTCTAAAAGGGGGCGGTCCTTTAGTCTTGTTATCATCTTGGTTAGTCTTATTATCATCTTGGTTAGCCTTATTATCATCTTGGTTAGTCTGTTGGAGTTCTGGGTTATCCCAATCTAAACTGTCATGGAGTTTTGTTTCAGATTTATTAGTCAACCTTCTTATATGATGTGAATTTCTTCTTACTACCTGCCCACTGTTATTCTTTAATAAATATGATCGGTTTTCGAGTTCCTTCAATATTACTGCTTCTTCCCAAGTTTTCTTATCAATGTTTTGTAACATAACTTTATCCCCTTGTTTAAAAACATCTTCACATCGCATTGCTGTTTTATTATAATAGGACTTTTGTCTATTCTGTTCTTTAAGCATTTCTTCATAAACATTTTGGTCGACTAGTTTTGGTTGAAGATCATCAATCCTCACAGGTAAGTTAGACCGCATTCTTCTGCTGTTGAGCAACTGTGAGGGCGATTCCTTGAAAACACTTACAGGTGAATTTCTGTAGTTCAATAAATAGAGTTCTATATCTTGATTAGATTCTTTGGATTTTTTTAGCATATTTTTGAAAATCCCTACTGCTTTTTTTGCAAGACCGTTTCCTTTAGGATAATGTGGACTAGACGTTATAATTTCAAAATTCCACTTTTTAGCAAAATTTTTTATTTCCATGCTATTGAAAGGCATGTTGTCAGCTACTAAAATGGCTGGAATGCCATATCGAGAAAATATTTCCTTGAGCTTACATATTACAGCATTAGAGTTTTTGTTATTTATTTTCAGAGCCTCTATCCATCTAGAGTAGTAGTCTATCACTACTAAGTATGAAGTGTTCTCAAATTCTGCTATGTCAGCTCCTACTTTGTAAAAGGGAGGATTGGGAATGATGTGATTGTGGAGAGGCTCATTGGTTTTTGACAAACCTTACATGATTGAACAATACCGTTAACATCTGATTTAATGCCAGGCCAATAAAACAAGTCATTAACCGTTTTGTTTATCTTGTTAAGACCTAGATGAGATTCATGCAACAAATTTAAAATAAACTTTCGCAAGTTAGTAGGGATAATTAACCTATTATTATAGTATAGTAAATCATCATCTAGTTCGATTTCATGTCGCAATTAAGTTTGATAAGTTAAAAGAAGCTAATTTTATGAATAACTGTTTTAATTCAAATTCTATAATAATGATTGTTTACATTTTTGTTTTGAGTCTAACTTAAAACATAATCATATGTTTTATAAAAAAGAAATATTAAATATAACAGTTAGGGATAAACTGTCAATATATATAAACAGCTACTATTTGAAATTATTAAGTTAGCGTTTGGGATGAGAAGGGGGTGTTTAGGGGCATGTAACTGTCATGTGAAATTTTACTTCTCCACTGCCTTAGTAGGTGTTTTCAGCAAACAGAACACTAAAATTTGTTTTGTTTTTGAATAATTTATGAAGCAAGTTTTGAAAAATAACCACCCTGCATATGGAAAATGCCTCTTCAATATTACTTAACACTGAGCTCTCAAGATGAGTCTAATGCGTCTAGTGGATGATTGTTTCAAAACATTCCATTAGTACTTAAACTTTCATTTCCTCGACAAGTTGAATCAAAAATGAGTTCTTCAAAATCAATTTCAACCAATTTTTCAATCATCATTACATTTTTCGTTTGATTCATAACACTTATGGTGTAAAATTGAAACATATAGAAGTTCTTGACGTTTGGAGACGTTTTCCTTCATTATACATCAATTGTATTACGTTTATTTACTTAACTATATCGCTACGATTATTTGTGCAAGTTCACTATTTGTTAAAACATTTTCTTTACTATAACAACTATTTAAAACAACGTTTTTTTAAATGGGTTTTCTTGTCTCAAAAGTGATAGAGCTTAAAAATAACAATAATCGAAATATAAACCCCGACCTGATTGAAGCTGGATTATTTACCCCACGGCCGAGACCAGTCATTACGCCGGCACCGGGCGGCGAGCACCAATATTGGCTTTGATCGAGCCGAGTAATTTAACTGAACATACAGGCATTGAATCATATTGACGGAGTGTGGGGAATAGTGAATCACACCCTGTGCAACGGTAAGCGCCCCAAAGGAGCTGTAAAACTGTTAGAGGGAAGTTGTTTTTGAAAAAAATTATTGAAAGTTTTTAATGCACAGGAAAATTTTAAACAAACAACTTTGCAAATGATCATTGATATTTTAAGACAATTTTACATTGTAGTAGCTAAATATTACTACTAACATTCTTTTTGAAAGTTCTACCTTATTTATGGACAAAAGACACAATAAAAAGTTGTAATAGAATATTTTTTTAAGAATTCTTTATGTTACATACTGTACCAACAGCATAATTTGATTAAGTTATTATTTATGGTGACAGTTTCGAACAATCAGAATTAGAAAAAAATCTTTTTTTTATTATTGCATTTTAGAAATTGGTGCAGCAGGAACATGTTTGTAGCTTTGATTCCTGTAATGCGGGTTGCCTAACCAAATAATTTAAGTTGAATTTCTTGGTACAAATCCACAGGGAAAAGTTTGAAAAATTGAGCTGTCATTTTTAGGACATTTTATGTTATTGAGGCCTCAAAATTAACAAAGTATTGAAGCTATAAAATTTCAAGTGGAGCAGGAAAATAATAAAAAAATTCCAGAACTTAAAAAGATTTTGAAATTTTTTTTGTTAGGTTTTAAACAGTAATGAAACATAAAAATTCCCAACATAATGCCTTTCAGATAAAGCGGTTTTCCATGTTGAGTTGTGCCAATAATGGCATTTTTTGTATGTTTTGTAGCTCTCATAGTTTCAATAAAAAAGCTATAAAAATTCCCTGTTATTGTCTCAACATAACATAAAAACATAGTAGAAAAAAAATTTAAGTAATTTTTAACCAAACTCCTTTAAATAGTGGGCGAAGAAATATATTTCACTAATGGAATAAGTGTAATTTTTAATATATTTATGGAATTAAAACTGAATATTCAATATTACAATAACTGTTACAATAATGGCGAGTGTTCAGGTCCCATGGGTGCTGCCATTAGACTACACTCACATTATGTCGGTTTGTCAACACGCCTGATTAATTACCGCTCCCCGAGGGAATCCAGTTGATTTTTCCGACGTATACTCATTAAATTTTAATCAGAATGGACGATTTGTTTGATATCGTGGTTAATGTTTGCGCCGTAGTTGATTGCATTTTTCTTTACACACTAACGATAAATTTCTCTGTACGATTTCACTAGGAGTTTTCGTATTGTTTGAACATGCGGCCAGATGAGTGGAAACTTGCACCATCAAAGTGATGGTAATTATGTTTTTTTAGAGTGCGTCCTCTACCACTTCCGCCCACGTACTCAGGAACTATGGACTCATTGTTTGGTTATGCTATAAGCCTTTTGGATAAAGTGAACAAGGAATACTGTCGACTAGTAAACCATGCATATTTATTAAAAAATTAGAGAACCTAACATTATGCAAACAATATAATAACGGTTACATACGGTATCTTAAAAACTGTCATAAATTTAAACATTGAGTAGTATGATGGACTCGAGTTTCGGCATTAATGCTGTCTTTTTCGTAATCGTGGACAAGAATATTTCATCTTCTAGTAGTTATTAATTAAAAAGTATTATATCCACTTGACAAAAACACGAACATAACATAACTAAGCAAATCATATTACTTAAGATTTGAATTGATGACAGTTTTTAAGGTATGTAACTTTTTTTCTATTGATTGCAATTAGTTCTAGAGGCATAAAATAAACAAGTTATGCAAATTAAATTGTTCTCACATTCAACGATTCTGAGGACAACGTTTACAACACAAAAGACTCCATTTCGGCTTTCAAATAATTTTGATCACCTCAAGGTGCAAGACAGGTTAAGTAGTTTTGGTAATCTAATAATCCATACCAATTATAGGATTACAGCTCAATAAAGGCCGCCGGCCGGAGTTGTGCAACTGTAACGTTGCTATTGTGTCTCTATCGCTGACAGGTCTGTATATGACACAAGTGCTGCCAAATTGCTACGATTGTCTATTATTTGTTCTTTTTCGTCAATACAATTTTTGATGATAACTGAATGGCAACTAATATTAAACTGTTGTTGTCAACTGCGTTACCAGTATGATTGCTGTTGGGAAAATTTCATTCCTTCAAGTTTTTTTTATATCTGTTGAGGAACCAAAGGTATAGAAATAAAAGTTTTGTTCTCGTTGTGTTTTACGTCCTTCTCTGGAGAATAATTACTTAGCCCATACTTAAGTTATTTTGCATTATTTCTTGGTTGATTTAAGTTTGACTAACTTATTGCTTTTAACGCTGATCATTTTCATTATTGAGTTTGATTTTTATATAATCTTAATTTTATTACTGATTTTTTTCTCGAGAGAATCCCAGCAGTTTTAGATTGCGTTCATTGTCATTAGCTCGTGGACATTTTTTAATGATCTTAAACAAAAGCGTCAGTTCATGGTCAAGCTTCGAAACAGGTCAGCTGAATTTTTATACATATCATCCCAGGATCAAACTATTAACTCCACTGAATAGCTCGAATAATTATTAGAACTATTTATAAATTAGACAATTAATTTGTCTCAATTTGGTTTTTAAAAGGTCTAAATAGTTAAAGAGGATAGTTGTACTATGAAAATGAAAAGAATACCATGTCTCCGCTTATGGTGGAACCAGGGTCGGAAATTTCGATCCCGCGCTAGCAGTGGTTAATATTTAGACAAAGTTGGACAATCATCGCCAGCTTTGCCGGAGACTGTTACCCATCTGATGGATATCCAATCACATTAGACTTGTTATCACTAATGATTGCCATGATCAGCTCTAGGCACTCTGATATTGCGATTGTATCAATTAATTTCTCATTTGCGGCACAATAACTTTACGTTTGATATTAGTCCCGAACTGAGTTCGACTAACCTTTCATATTGAAATAAGAATGGTCATTATTTTTGGGCATGGTTAGGTATACTCTCTGTAAACTATTTCATTATTTTTATCTAATTCAGTGACAGCTTTCGTCTGGTATCTGGAAAAGTTTTTCTCTGCTGACCTTTCGGTGTACCAATGTCTTTTTATAGAGACTTCTATAAAAGTATATAATAAGTCAGTGGTTATACTTTAACTCCTGGTTAAGCCCGGGATGCAGCATTAGCCGATTATTTTATCATAAATCCACAAAAAAAGTTGAAATTATTACAGTTGTATTAAAAATAGCTAAAAAGTGAGACAAAAGCGTTTTTTGTGTTTCACAGATTTATGTGGAGAACCGCCCTAGAATGCTCTATGAAATTACTTCCAACTGTAATTTTATCAGCTATGTAGTTAAGGAACAAAGATCTTTTAACGAATATTCTCATAATTAATCATTCATGTTTTTAGTATTTTACACAACATGTCAAACGTCTGTAAAATGAAAAAATTAAACGTCAACAGTACAGAGCTGTTATTAAGAGTTTTAAAAACAAATTATTACACATTATATATACGTACATTATAATATATACATATTATCATATAACTACTCCTGAAGACAATCATAAAGCGGAAAAATAAAGAATTGAGTTTTCTTTGCAGGTGTTTCATGTGTAAGTAACGGTGTGAGCCCGACAGGTATTAGCCGGCAGTGCGGATTGATGAATGAGTCTCAATAGAAATCTAGCGCGGCGAAATGGAGGTGAAACTAATTGAAGCACTCGCGAGAGGAGCGGCGGCGGCGGCGCGGCGAGCGTTCGCAACATTAAAAGTGTTTCGTTTCAAATACAAGTTCCAATGGAGTTTTTTATTTTTAGTTTTTTAGTTTATTTTTTATTTCTTTTTGGTCTGTAAACCCTCAATTGTTATGTAGTTTTTGTAACCTGGGTTGGATTGTTTCGTAGTTTACGAAGTTTTTATAATTTTCATTACTTTATCAACTTTGCGTGCATGACATTTTGCCTTACAACACTCTTGACTCAATAAGGAAAGCTATGTGACTCACCTAGCTTTATTGAGATTAAGTAAAGATTCCTCAAATTTTTGAGTTATCACATTTCATACCTTATACAGGGTGTTTCAGAACTCCCTACCAATATTTTACGGCATTTTTCCTGGGTAAGAAACATATCTAAATATCACATTAAAATTGTCTGGAAGTCCTTAACTACTCAAACAACCGTCATTTGGTTTTTTTTTCACTTATTCATTTATTTCCAACAAATGACTGAAGATACGAAATTGAAACTTTGCACAAACATTTATGACAACTAGACATAGCTACAAAAAATTATGAAAATTTTTTAAATTTATAAAACAAAAAGGCGGCTGTTTAAAATTTTGTTTCTTAAATAACTAAGAAACAGTTGATTTTTTTTAAATTACAAGAAACACTTTTTTCAGGTACCGTAATTCAATTACAAATCGATTTATTTTCATTATCTTGGAAAAAGTCAATATCATTATGTGAACTTAAGCTATTCAATAAAATCATTATGTTATTCAATATCATTGGAGAACTTAAAATCATTATGTGGATGAATGTTAACTGACTTTTGCTAGCCCTGCATTCTGTATTATGTCTCTGGAACTATTTCATATCTTGATCATCTGTTTTGTTACAAACAAATGTGAATTGGAAAAATTGCACAGCTACTAGCACAGATAGTAGCACTCTCGCTAGAATTTCAAAAAGCCTACCATGTGAAGGCTTTTATTGGGACATTTTCCAAACCCGCAAAAGGCACATATAAAGAGTGAAAGCTTTAATTTGATACCAAATATGTGTAGAAAAATTAATGTCTAGAGGTCGATGTGCTCTGTACAAAATCCGAGAAATTCTTTTAATAATATAGAAGATGGATAGATTCATGTTTTTACTATTTTACACAACAATGTCAAACGTGTAAAGGGAAATACCCCCGTTGCAGCAGACCTGCATACTCAGCGAATTTCAAATGCAAAAAAACATATTACCCAACATAGCGAGATTTGGCATGTTTTGGTAAGCTCCATAAGATTAACATGGGTAATGAGTATGCAGGTTTGCTGCTACAGGTATGTTTAAACTGGTTGGTTTTAATTCATTATTTAGTAGATCTGAACTAGAAGAAGCCATTTACCAAGTTTTATCAAGATATGTTGAGAAATAAACGAGATATAGAATTTTACTTATTTCCCATAAGGTTAACATTGGGACAACGTACTGTGTTTACCACTTTCAATATCTCGGTAAACAATGGACATAGAGCAATGATTCAAAATACTAAATTGTTTGTTTTTTCGAGCTGAATTCAATGGTGCCAAACAAAATTGGATTATTTTTATTTTTCTATGTGAAAAACCCAAAAAACCCATTTGATAAACTAATTGAAGCACTCGCGAGAGGAGCGGCGGCGCGTCGAGCATTCGCAACATTGAAACTGTTTCGTTTCAAATACAAGTTCTAATGGAGTTTTTTTAATTATTTTTAGTTTTTGGGTTTATTAGTTTTTTATTTCTTTTTCGTTTGTAAATCCTCAATTCTTATGTAGTTTTTGTAACCTGGGTTGGACTGTTCCTTAGTTTTACGAAGTTTTTATAATTTTCATTACTTTATCAACTTTGCGTGCATGGCATTTTGCCTTACAACACTCTTGACTCAATTAGGAAAGAGATTTGAGTCAGCTAGCTTTATAGAGATAAGTCAAGATTCCTCTATTTTTTTAAGTTATCACATTTCTTACCTGTACAGGGTGTTTCAGAACTTCATACCAATATTTTAGGGCATTTTTCCTGGGTAAGAAACATATCTAAATAGGTATCACATTCAAATTGTCTGGAAGTTCTTAACTACACAAACAACCGTCATTTTGTTTTTTTTTCACTTATTTATTTATTTACAACAAATGGCTGGACATACGAAATTGAAACTTTGCACAATCATTTACGACGACTAGACAAACCTACAAAAAAATATGAAAAATGTTCTAATTCATAAAACAAAATGGCGGCTATTTAAAATTTTGTATCTTAAATAACTAAGAAACCGTCGATTTTTAAAAGAATTTACAAAACTTTTTTAGGTAATTTAATTATAAATCGATTGACAACTTATTTTTTCAGATTGGACGAATATTAAATTAGATATGGCAGCTTTAGTGATACGTGACCGCTGGAGGTTAGTTGCAGTGCATGCCGGGGCATGCGGCTAAAGTCTGCCACAACAATGCAACAGTCTACGTCCGCTTTGCGAGTTATTTGTAAGCGATTGGGTCCTCTTTAAGTAGTTTTTTCTAACCAATATCCACTTACCAAACAGGCAATAACAAATTGCTTTATTGAATAATTAATTAATAACACGTTTGCTTTTTAAATAAACAGTACATTTAAACAGCTAATAAAAGTGAGTGTAAAAAGTTAGAGGAACTGACTACATTGAATAAATAATAACATTTTCAGGCAACAATAAAATCAGCTGATTAGTTTGTAAACATGTACGTTGACTTTCACCACAGCTTATATATAAAGCTTGGGTGTTTTGTGTGAATTTTAAACATAATAAAAGGGAGTGCAATTTTTAAGCCATTCTAATGATAGATAATTGATAAAAAGGATGCTTTTGGGGTGACGTAATATTTTATTATTGTTTGAAATAATCTAAAATCGCTTACAAATAAAATGCATCGCGAAGACTGTTGCATTGTTGTGGCAGACTTTAGCTGCATGCCTCGGCATGCAATGCAACTTCTTTTCAGCGGTCACATATCACTAAAGCTGCCATAGCTGAGTTAATATTTGTTCAATCTTAAAAAATAAATTGTAAATAGATTTGTAATTGGATTAACAAAAAAAGTATTCTTGTAAAACCTTTGTAAAATCAACGGTTTTTTAGTTATGTAAGAAACATATTTTTAAATGGCCGCCATTTTGTTTTATGAATTCGAAACATTTTCATAATTTTTTTGTAGCTTTGTATAGTTGTCATAAATGTCTGTGCAAAGTTTCAATTTCGTATGTTTAACCATCTGTTAGAAATAAATTAATAAGTGAAAGAAATGGCGGCTGTGTGAGTAACTAAGAACTTCCGGACAAATTAAATATGATATTAGATATGTTTCTTACCCAGGAACAATGCCCTAAAATATTGATAGGGAGTTCTGAAACACCCTGCATATTAATATGCGATGGATTTTTTCGGAGTCATAACTCGATAACGGCTGGACGGATTTAAAGTTTGAAGTGTATTTTTAAAGGTATTTTTCGTAGATTTGCCAATAAGTCTCCAAATTTTAAAAAGGCCACGAGGTAAGTACTGAAAAGGGCTTAAAATTTGTAACAGTGCCGCTACCCATTGAAATTGGATCGACTCACTTCACTTTTTTAACAATTTAACATATCAATGCTTTGAAAATAGTTATATATATCAACCAAAGATTGATTGATTGATTGATTGGGCAGTGGGGATAGACTCAAGAGGTCCTAGCACGTCAACCGAGGCTTATTGTGCTCCCCTAGTCTACTAGATTGGCAGCCCTACGTCTGTGCCTTCAACGAGGCTTAGGAGCTTCTTACCAATGCTAGCATCTTTCACTTCACCTGGTTGTTGAAGACCAAAAAGGGCTCTTCTCCTTGCCCCCAGTCTTTCACACTCCAAGATGATATGACTTGCAGTCTCAACAGAGCTGCCGCAAAGTCGACACTCCGGTTCATCGTGAGTGATACCCAGAGTGAAGAGATGTTTCCTGAAATGGCCGTGTCCAGTGAACAAGGCAATTACCCGCCTAACCTGTTTCCTACCCAGACTCAACAGCCAGCTGGTGAACAGGGCAGAGCTCTCAGGTAGCAGCTTTTTGCCGAGTGATTGGCCAGGATAGTTGCACCATCGAACGCGGTGCTGATCCTTAGCCCAGTTGTCGATGAAACCAAAGATTGCAGGACTTTGTTTAAAGAAAAATCATGCATTTGTTTACAAGCGGAGCTGCAAAGAAAAAAAACAGCCTGAAATCCTGGAAAATTATAATTGTTTCTCATGGACACCACTGGATTTTAGGTTGGTTTTTGTCACAAGTTTTACGTCGACTCTGTTAGTATTGTATAAACATGTTTATTGATAAAATTAAAAACCCCTACGGCAATAACAGAAGATACTTCGAATAACATTCGGAAAACAGAATGGCACCACGGTACTTTCGGTGTTCTGAACGAAAACACAATTTTATAAATTTCGGAATGGGTTTTATAAGTTCGTAACCTGCATCTATTACTCTGGCTCACAAAAAACCTCATTATTTGCCGCGGTTCTAGTGATCCATAACTAGACAATTCTAAGGAAGGTAACCTTGATTATCTTCTTATCATGAATCCAGTATGGCCATAGTTATTTTTAATTTCATGAATAAGGTTATGCATCACAAACAAAGCAAGAGTTATTTGAATTATAACTGGCCTTTACAGGAAACTGTTGAAAATACAGTATCTCAGACTAATTAATAAGCGGATACGAAGAGTAACGAGAAATATGACCGATCGTTCTTGCCTTCCCAAACCATGTCATGTTTTCTCGTTAATTGGTGTGTAATCCTTAGAACAACCGAAAGACATTTCTTAGATGATCCCTGTGATTGATTACACCTAAACGTGTTATATTAAAAATAATTAGAGAGTTTATGCTATGTAATTTTTAGAAAGTATTTTTAGTAATTAATACGAGAAGAAAATCTGTACGCTTCTTATAACTGAAAAGTATATAGAGACTTAGTTTTTACTCAGTAAATATTAACTATTAAAATGGTTTATTCGGATTATAATAATTTAATTAAAAATCTTTAGACAGCACGTCAATTTGACCTTTTTCAATTTAGATAAAACCGCATGTTGAAGAGATCTAATTGCACATTACCACCAATTTAAGCGGAAAATCGCATTGATGAACACTGCACTGCATTGGTTAGCGGTACAACTGTCTGGTTGTCGCTGAAACCACTTCAACTTTATAAAAAATGCCATACCATGACGTATTACAAGTTACAAAAAAAACCTAGTTCCTGTAATTTTTCAAAATTGTATTCGTATCTTATGTGATGATTTAAAACCCGGCTGTAAACATTGTCTTTGTTAGGAATTTCACTTCCCCAAGGAAGGGGTTGTTTGAATTCATGCAACGCATCGTCTATTGAAATGTGACGGCGTCGAATCCCTAAGAGAGGCTGGGAGCTCGGCTGAGGCGGAACGCGCCGACTGGGGGGATTTCTTCTTCTTTGCTGTTTATGTAATTACATTTTAATTTACAATCCATAATTCTGTGATTGCAGACTGTTTAAAATGATGTTTATGCTGTTTTCACTTTAATAGAGATACAGGTGTGACAGTAAAATTAAAAGGACCTATTATACGGTATATCCTACATTCCTTTGTTCACACTTAAAACCACATAATGGCTTGTAATTAAACCTTTGACTTGGCAATTTTTTTATATTTTTCAATTTTTAATCATAATATGTTTTTTTGTCTATACTTGGTCTAGTATTTTGCTTATGTTCTTTTTGATTGCCCATATAAATTGACAGTATGCTGAATTAATTTATAAAAATAAAAAAAAATGTGCCATCCTCTCAAACACAAGGGTAAAAGAAGCAAAACAGGTGTCCACTGAAATTACTATTAAACGTACAAAATGCCGTAACTTCCACTCAAGTTGGCCACCGTTTATTTTAGGTGGGCCCTGCCGCCAGTTTTACCACATATTTGCAAGCCTAATAGGGATTGCGGAAGGTCCAATCCAATTTTATAAATTTAAGAATGGATTTGATAAGTTAACAGCCTGCATCTATTCCTCTGGCTCAAAAAAAACAAGCCGCTGTTTTAGTGATTCATGATTTGACAACTCAAAAGAAGGTAACCTTGATTATCTTCTTCCTATGAACCCAGTATGGCCATAATTATTTTTGGTCTCATGAATACGGTTTTATTTTAATTATTGCAAAGCAAGTTTTATTTTAATTATAATTGACCTCAGCAGAAAATACAGTATCTAAGAGTTAACTAGCGGATAACGAAGGGTAACGAGAAATAATATGACCGATCGTTTTTGCCTTCCCAAACCATGTCATGTTTTCTCGTTAAATGGTGTGTTATCCGTGTAATCCTTAGAACAATCACATTGCTTAGATGATCCCTGTGGTTGATCACGTGTCATATTTAAAATAATTTGAGTTTTTTTATTGTGTAATGTTTCAGGCAGTTTTTGACCTGAAGAAAAACTGTATGTTTTTTAACAACAGAAATATATATTTAGACTTAGTTTTTCTCAGTAAATATTAACTATTAAAATATATTGAGATTTCGAGAATTGAATTTAAAATCTTTAGAAAGCACATCCATTTGACCCTTTTCAATTTAGATAAAACCGCATGTTAAATGAAGAGATCTAATTGCACATTACCACCAATTTAAGCGGAAAATCGCATTGATGAACATTGCACTGCATTGGTTAGCCGTACAACTGTCCAGTTGTCTCTGAAACCACTTCCACTTTATAACAGTTACCAATTTTTTTAAGTTACAAAAAAAATATAGTTACTTTAGTTTTTCAAAATTATATTCATATTTTACGTGATGGTTTTAAAACCCAGCTATACATGGTGTTCGAAAAATGTGGGGCAATAATGTACTTAATGATTCTTTGGGTCAAAATAAGCAAAATAGTTTGTATAGACATTAATCTCGTTTAGTTTTTTACAAAATAATTCATAACTCCATAACGGTTTGAGTTACAGCGTTGAGATCGTGCACAAATGCGTTGAGATCGTGCACAAATGTCTATCTTATTAGTCGCTGTCTTTGAATCTTTGACCATTTCATAATGGCGGCTATTTTAAATATTTAGTTTTCGTGAAATTTGCCGTGAAATTTTTAAAATAGCTGCTATTTTGAAAGGGTAAGGATTTTTATTAACATATTGTACGAAGATAGCTAGTAATAAGATGAACATTTGTGCTCAATTTCAACGCTGTAACTCAAACCGTTGAGGAGTTTTGATAAATTTTTAAAAAACACATACAGACAGATAGACAGACGCTAAACTAAACGTCTACATAAAATATTTGCTTATTTTGACCCAAGGAATCACTACGTAAATTATTGCCCCACATTTTTCAAACACCGCGTAAACATTGTTTTTGTTAGGAATTTCACTTCCCCAAGGAAAGCTAGTGGGGTTGTTAGAATTCATGCAACGCATCGTCTATTGAAATGTGACGGCGTCGAATCCCAAAGAGAGGCTGGGAGCTCAGCTGAGGCGGAACGCGCACGACTGGGGAGATTTCTTCTTTTTTGCTGTTAATGTAATTACATCTATAATTTACAACTCATTATACTGTGATTGCAACGACTGCTTTCAATGATGTTTATGCTATTTTTACTTCAATAGATATACAGTTGTGACAGTAAAATATAAGGGGGACCTATTATACTCGTATAATCTAAATTTCTCAGTGCACACCAAAGCCACATATTGCCACTTAAAACATTCCTTCATTTTTCAGAAGCCTCCAACCTTATTTTAATTTACACATTGTATAGTCCTGACGTTTCCTTGCCGAAAAAAACCGATTTTTTACCACCACTACTACACAACTATCGCATTGCCAAGGGGAATATCAATAATTTGCACGTGTTTAAATGTGAACCTAAGAATGAACGGTTCCCAGTCTGATTGTTTCATTCTCCATTGCAGCAATCAAAACGCAGATTCTCGCGGACCTTTGTTATGCTTGATTGGTATCGGTCGTTAAAAGAATCCAATCGCTTGATACGGTATATTGGTTTCAGATACCAAAAAGGATATTGTAATTTAAAATATACACTGTATTTTAAAGGATATTGTATTTTTTAAATATATTTTTGTACAGTATCGCATTTACGAGAATTGCATTTATTATGATATGAATGTGAAAAACTAATTTGCTGAACCATAAAAAAGATAAAAAAACTAAAAAATGAAAAATATAAGAATAAATATTTTTTTTAGCTAAAGAAGCTAAAAAAGCTATAAAGAAGCTGATAAATTGAACACAGAAATAAAATGAACTAGACATTATTATTAAAAGTCACAATTTATTAGCTAAATCAAACATATAAGTTATACCTATTAGAATCCTTAAAAAACTGGAACTGTTTACATATTTTGTAAATATTTATGACAAATGTCAAATATTATAACAAACACTAAGCAATAGTTTGTCTTTTAAAAGTGCAAATGAAGTCTAGATTTTGAAAGTTATAATTTCTATAACTGTGAAATAAATATTTTTAACAGTTAAAAACCAATTAATCCGATCTGCGATTTTAGGGACGTACGGCTGTCCTTTGTTTTTTATATGAGTTTAAAAATAAATATTTTATTGATTGGATTGCTTATGAGATATTTATTATTTATAATATTTTAATTTTATACGGATTAGCCCCCAAAAGGTATTCTCTTGTCCTCGGCTTGGTATTTGTCTGTGGAGTGCCTCCTTAATAGTCTTAAATTCACACTACAAAAAAACAGAATGATTGTTACAATCTAATCACCTTTCATTTGCAGACATGATTAAACGAGTAAGTACCTGTGGACTGCTCGGTATCATTTCATGTTTACCATTGTTTATCCAATTACTATAAAATGTTTCAGTAATTGATAAAAACCTTTTCATTACCACATGCAATCTTCATTACAAACGCTGTAATTTTTTCCTTGATGGCTTTAGATTGGAAACCGCTGTTAAGATTACTTTCCTTGTTTATTTCGTTGCAATCATGGCAATACATGAGGCCAACGTTTACATTTTTTAACTTTAAAAGTTATTTTATCACTTTATTAGATTTTTCTGGCTCAGTAATCTGCATAGAACATTTTTAAGTCATAAATTACTTATTTCAAGGCTTAGAAGGAAATCTTTTTTGAGATAACTGTGCAAAAAAAAACAAGCAAGCAAGCACGCAAGATAACACTGCTCATATAAGGGTATAGGATAAATCAAGAAGTATGAGAGATTCGTCTCTCGTATTTCTAACATAGTTATCATGCCTGCATCATTTTATTGCTCATGACAATTAGTAATAATCTTATACAGCCCGGATGTTTTGAAACATCGTTGTCACACTCAAGGAAAATCAGTTCCAAGGACGCGAGTTGTTCTTTATTTGGGAGATCGAAATTGGAAAACTCAATTACTGTTTTGGACAGAAATCTGATCCTCGCAAACCCATCTAAAATTGTTTTCACATCCGCAGCAGTGTCCTTGATTGGTTTGGCCACACTCCTCGACACATGCGGTGCAGCTCTATGCGTCCCTTACGGTTCGATGATTAAAAAAAATTATCGTGAACATTATTTTTTGTAGCTTTTTTGTTTTTTTGTAACAACAAACTGTTTTTTATTACAAAAATAATGAAATAACATCTTATTAAATTAATAATAATGCTAGATAAGAATATTATTTAGTAAAATCTTTTCTGAAAGTCGCACTGAGAGTTCACTTTCTATGCACTCCATTTTCGATTGGAAAATCAGCAAAAGAGTACGGAATAATGAGACAGCTAATATAGGAAAGGACAATTGAACATATTCCACTAAACGAATGATTATAGTTCTCTAACGAATAATGAAATAAATTTAAATTGAATTGTTTACATGGTTGACTTAGAAAACAAATGTAATTATATCACCATCCAAAGAACATATTTATTAAATACTTAGTTGTATGTTTTCAATCTTTTCAGTTTTAAAGTGAAAAAAAACCTTCAGTGGTCCTATGGATTCATTTTATCTCTAAATAATGTGGTTAACTGAGTTTTATCGGCTACATTTATTTTTATTACCTATATCACAATATTTGGGTAAAATATCGGTGACATATCGAACGACGCGACGCCTGAGAAAAAGATTTTAATAATCTCAAATAACATTAAACAGTTTATTTATAACTCCTCAGTTATTGAAAAAGTTTTTTGAAAGAATTCTTTCATTGCAACTAAAACACTATGATCTGCATATCTTTTCAAAACAATTATATATTAAGATTATCAATCCTTGTTGTGTAATGTGCAATATGCACATTAAAAACAGCATATATAAGGGTTTACTTGTATTTAGAGAATTTTAAATCCGTTTTCGAGGGCACGCTTGTGTGTGAGTCACCGGAAACAATATGTCCTAGCGCCGGCATGTCAAGCACTTCCGGAACGCAATCTCAGGTTTGCTTTTACAACCTGGCGTTCTTGCTCATTTTCTTTGGCCAGTGTTTCACCTCTGTAATAGTAACAACTTATTTACAGACCTTAATTAGCAATATTAGCTTACAATATTCAGATAATTTAATTGATAAAGACCCTGCCTGCAGCAACTTGCATTGTTTTATATATTTTAATTTTAAAATAAATTTCGCGTTTAATAAAAAACTATTCAATTTTATTAGTTTTTCATTTACCGATCCAAACAAAAACCGTCGATAGTAATGGTATATTTAACGATTATTATTACAATTTTAGTATAATTCAATATGCATTTAAATGAACTGTAAATATAGAAAATGTGTCAAAGATTTAAAATCTCCGTAGTCTGAAGTGACTAGCCAGTGTATGTACCGTCACTGGATATTGCAACAAAGGTTGGTACTATTGGTAGTGTGGTAGCTGTCTTTTTCAGTGATCGACTTCACTTTCCGAGAAACAGAGGAATCCATTTCTGTTGATTAAATAAACTTATATTTTGCGCCAGAACCTATCACATCTAATGTTTGCCACCCACCTGTCAGTACATAACTTCTCGTGGGACTCCAATTATACAGGTTTCAAACGTTTCGTACGCTTTCATCTTTTAATGTGTGAGTGTCTACTTTTCCTATATAGAGTAGTACGGCACTCATGGGAAAGTTGTATTACATGTACTATTAATTTTCTTGATGCAAGATTAAGTTTATTTTGTAAAGAAATAAAATTTACAGCATATTTTTTCATGGGGTGAGTGACATTGTAGGCACATAGATAGCCGTAATTCAATGCAAAACTATGCTGAACTTATTCACAATTTTTTTAAATGTAAAGATGCACACTTTTTAGAGATTAGAGATAGAAGAATTAAATTTGTGTTTGTTTTTTGGTCAAGTCCCCGGCCCAGGATTAATGCCGATCCAGGTATTGCCGAAGTTTTCATGTGTTAAGTGTCTGAATAAAAATTAAATACCCCCGTAGCACCAAACCTGCGTACTCAGCGAATTTCTAATTACAAAATATCCAGTAATTAATCCATTACTACAAAAAAAAGAAAAGTAAACAAGTGATATATTTATGTATTAAAATAACATATTACAGCTTGTTTTACAAAAACTTTGTAAAAAAATATTGGTAAATGACTTAGATGAAAGAACACAAATATTTCATATAATGAAGTAGGCAAGAATGTTTATTTTTTAAATTATATTAACATATAATTGTTTAGAAAACCAAAATTCTATTAAATACATTGATAAACTGAGAACTCACTCAAAGCGATTCCTTTAAAACCTCAGTAGAAAGTAAATACGAAATTGGGCAAGCTAACATTCTGCTGCCCTGATACTAAAAACACAGGGGAAAAATATCTCGGAGACCAATGGACTTAGAGAAATTATTTAAAATACCCAATTGTTTGTTTTTTCGAGCTAAATCCAATGGTGCAAACAATAATTGGATAAATATAATTTTTCAATTTGAAAAACTCAAAAAACCATTTTTGTGGGAAAAAATGGGGCCTTTACCCCACTTTGGATTTGTCGATCTGGCTGGTTTACGAACTCGTCCAAGAGAATCTAGTTTCACATGTCTGTACCAAATTTTGTTACGATCGGAGAATATTTACGAGAGTTATCGTGCTAACAAAATTCAAAAAACGAAAATTCTATTTCCCGTATAAGCCCATGTTAAATTTTGAAACAAATCGCGATTTTTGCAGGTAAAAATGCGTTTTCACAATAAACTCACTTCATATCCAGAAAGTACACATAAAAAGCTGTCAGTTAATATAAATATTAATATGATTGCTGAGGTTACCCTGAACGGATATTTTTTGTCCATTCTGTTCTGTTAAAACGACGGTAATAGCTTATTTCTAAGGAAATTCGCTAAAACATTAAAAACCACAAATATTTTCATTTTTACAAATTTATTTATTTTTAATTTATTGAAAATTTAATTGGCGAAGGTTTCAACTAAATAATAATCTTTTTAATTTCTAAGAAAAGTGTGTTAAATTCTTGAAAAATTTACGTTTGGTAAAAACAGTCGAAAGTCAGACATGTGGAGGGTGATGATTGGGCGTCTAACAAATTTATAATTTTGCATAAACTTGGTTTATCATTTTTGGAATGTGAAGTTTCTCACATCTTTGACATCTTCTGACATCTTCTCACCATCTCTGACCACTTCTCAGTTGAAGTGCTGATTAGGGAATTGGCACCAAAAAAAAGGCAACCTATTTCTAAACTCAGACGGGCTGTTCATCCCTCAAACGTCGATCTTTTTATTCGAAACCTGGAAAGAGAGACGTGGTCATTCCTAGGAGGCGATGCCTGCGTCAATGAGATGTTCACTACATTTAACAACTGTTTAACCTACCATTTAGACTTGACATGCCCCTTCAGGGCTGTTAAAGAGATCCCAAGGTCACAAAGGGACGCATGGATAACGCCTGGAATTCTTGTGTCTCGAGAAAAACTCAAATTTTATCATTCAATTTACATAAACACACAAGATCAAGAATTCAAAAATTTTTACAGAAATTATAAGAAAATTTACCGTAGAGTCATCAAGGCCGCCAAGGCCATGAACATTAATTGTACATTACAGTCTTGCGAAAACCTCTCTAAGACTGCATGGCAAATCATTAACCAAACAACCAAACAACAAAATTTTCAAAATCGCCAAAATCACTCGAACATAACTCTAAATATTGATGGGAAACGGATCGAAGATCCCCAGGAGGTTGCCACGGCATTTAATAATTTCTTTTCATCAGTAGGCTCCACAAAAACTCCGACAAAAGATGCCACTAAACATATTAGAAGCCCAGCTTCTTCAATGGTGCTAACCCCTGTCGATGAAGCGGAGGTGGCTCGGACTGTACTGAGACTGAAACCAAAGAGATCGTGTGACATTGGTGGTATGTCCATGTGGTTACTTAAAAGATGCTACAGGCCTCTCTTAAAACCACTGACCAAATTGATCAATGATTCATTTGAAAGTGGAATTTTCCCTGATCTCTTAAAGACAGCCAAGGTTTTACCGATTTTCAAAAAACAAGATCCCACTTCGGCCAGCAATTATCGGCCGATTTCAATTCTTCCGGTCCTGAGCAAAATTTTCGAAAAACTTTGCTGTGAGAGATTGACAAACTTCCTAGAACGTTTCGAAATCTTGAATCCTGGACAGTTTGGATTCAGAAAACACAGGTCAACAATTGATACTGTGACCAAACTCGTCGAAACTGTTGTCGATGGCTTGGAGAGACGAGAACATGTGCTCAGCGTATTTCTTGATCTCTCCAAAGCTTTTGACTGCGTGCATCATGCGACACTGTTGCACCAGCTGCATGCCTATGGCGTCCGTGGACTGCCACACAAGTGGCTCTCGTCCTATCTGAGCGAAAGGCAGCAGCAAGTCGTAATTGGGAACCAGTTTTCTGACAAGATCAAAATATCTCAAGGAGTCCCTCAGGGATCAATCCTAGGCCCAGTCCTCTTTTTGATCTATGTCAACAATTTAAATGAATCTGTCCAAAATGGAAGTGTGATTCAGTATGCTGACGACACCACTCTCTGTTTTAAAGAAAAGTCCCCGAGGGATCTGGAAATCAAGTCATTTGTTGGCTTGAACTCCATCATTCAAAATTTTTCCGAAATCAATCTTGAATCAAACAGCTCAAAAACAACTTTTCTCAACTTTTCTCTTCGACAGCAAAGTCAGGAAAATCGACGTGCTGTTATAATGGATGATGTCCTCTTAGAGGAAACAGATTCGACAAAGTTCCTGGGAATGCACCTTGATGAGGGCCTGACCTGGGACGATCACATTGACCACATCTGTTCTAGGGTTTCTCGAGGCATTTATGCTCTGCGAAACCGTGCTCAGTTTGTCAGTCAAGATGTACTTAAAATGGCCTATTTTGGCCTTGTTTACCCACACTTAGCCTACGGGATCAGGCTATGGGGTGGGTGCGCAAAGTACAGATTCGATCGTGTATTCCGACTGCAGAAAAAGGCAGTTCGAATTATGGCAAAATTAAATTTCAGAGAGTCGTGCAGGGATTCATTCAGGGAGCTCGATTTACTCACTCTGCCCTGTCTTTTTATGCTCGAGGTCTGTGTGTATAACCGATCGCGACCTGCGATTCGCGGTCGAGACGTCCACGGATACGAGACAAGAGGCAGGGATAGTTTTCGGATTCCACAACACCGAACGACTGCTTTTGAGCACCTTCCGACACAAGTCGGCCTCAGAGTGTTCAACGTGCTTCCTGATGAGATCAAAATGTCAGCGAATCAAAATCAATTCAAAACCCTTTTGAAACGGTTCCTGGTGTCTGGGGTATTTTATTCGGTTGAAGAATTCATGAGGAGCCGCCGGGCAGTATGATAAATCGCGATCTTCAGGCAACGTTGTCCCGTATGTATGTGTGTATGAATGAGCAACAAATGTATGTATGAATGTGAGAGTGATTGCAAAGAAATCTTAACATATTAACTTACAAAATTACTTAACATATTAAATTATTAACAAACTTGACGCATTGTATGCAATATATATATATTGTCGAAACAATAAAGATATTATTATTATTATTATTATTATTATAAGTGTAACATCAAAATAATTTATAAACATCGTAAATGAAATGTATAAAAACGACTTATCCAAGTGTTTCTCCTACCTTATCCTTTTTATATTCAATAATTGCTCCAGCTTTGATTGCTCTTTGCTGCAAAAATGTTATGATTTCCCTGACCTTAATTCTCATCTGCATTGCAGTTTTATAACCATTTGGACTGTAGGCACACCTTCACACCGTTCCATTCGGAAGCTAAAAATTAATGAAGTAATCGTTACATCCCTTACATTTCCTCGCAGCTCCGGCTGAGTAAACAAAGAGCGCGACGAAGGAATATTTGTTTTAACTGAGTGTGTTTGCACAATTGAAACAGAGGAACTGGATTTCCACTTGAGTCACACTACTTTGCAAGATTTATCTCATTTGAAGCTTAACCTCCAAGAAGAAATCAAAGAATCGCTTATTTTTTAAATATACAGGTTTTCAAACGTTGGTTCTTATGAATAAAAATTTAAAAATCGGAAGCCTCAAGAAATGTAATGTCGGAATGCCTTTAAATTAATGCTCAGAGGCAAAGTAAGAAAACGGCTAGAGGAAATTTGAAACTGTGACGGCAACAATGATGTTGAAATATTATACTTCGCAACAAGGGCCGAAAGTGAGGTTTTGCAGGCTCGAGATCGTGTTTCAAATTCCAGACGAAGTCAAGCATTTGAAACGATCGAGAGCAGCAAAACCCTTTCGGCCGAGGTGCGAACGCTATTTTTCACCACACTACCCAATGTAATATACTCTAAATAATTATAAAAAACGAGTTATTATTTGACTCACTTGAAAACAAAACTTGAAGGTTATGGATGACGATAAAACTTCTTTATTGCGATCCAAACAAACTCAGTTATGAAAATCATATGATCGCAACCATCCTGTCTTTGAATGCCATATAATTATGTGATGTTCTGACGTTGTTTCAAGCAAATAGACGATCAGCTGACTTTCGGCCGTAGGGCCCCAAAGGTTTTCGGTCCTGTGGCGGCAAACAGTGTGTTTCGGTCCGCGTTTGACGTTTGTAAAACAGGTGATTTTTTCGTAGCGTGGTAAATTTTTTTTTAATACTAATAGGGTGAGTGCACTAGTGAATGACCACCTTCAGTGAATGACCGGTTTGCAGAAAAACAATCATAATTAGAGTTTCAATTGAGTTAAAATAATGGAAACACCTGTAAAAGGTAGCTGTTATTATTTATTGTTATTTTAATAATATCTTAGAATGATTTTTTAAGTTTTAATTTACGTTTAGGTGCTTTTAATTTTTACTGTTTTGAATTTGGTCATCAGAACCTCGATCACTATAGTGTGATTCTATGTAAGACAATTTTTATTTTTCAAATAATCAGCTAAATACTTTTTATAGTGTTAGTTTTATAGTTTATAGCTGTAGATGAGTAGTTTGTACTGTGTTTGAATCGTCTGCTCATTATCTGTAAATAATATTAATAACTTTTCCGAGACCGGTCATTTACTGAATCAAAATTTTGGCCAAAACTAGTGAATGACCGATTTGGTTATTTACTGAGATATGACATGAATTATTCAAAATGATCCAAAAAAACACTACAAATAGTAAAAATGTACTTTGTTTCTTCAAAACAGCTAAAATTTAAGGGGGGTTTCTCGTCCTATTCAGTAAATGACCGGGGTGTAAGTAAACATCTTGCAATATTTTGGGCTGGTCATGTTAAATCGCTTAATTTTAATAAGGGAGCAATGACAGATACATAAATAAAGAATGCAAATTCTGACTTTTAGTGATATCACACACTTAGAGGATGAGCACATCTTCAGCTATTCTTAGTGAAGAAAACACCCCTGACAAAACGGCATTTAAAAAATAGAAGTAGTCAAATAACGCAAAAATAAAATAAAAATGGAAGAAGAAGGAGTGTTTAAAAGAAAAGCCAACGATGAAACAAAGAAGGAGAGGAACACGCAAATATAAAAGAAAGAAGCAATCAAAAGTTTTGAATGTTGGTTCCAATAAAATAAAAAATATAAAAAGTGAGGCAAAAAAGATTTGTAATCAAAAATAAATATTGCATTCATTACTTGATCAAAAAGTAACTTCACAAAAGTGTTATTTATCATTATGTTTACAATTATTTTTTGGAATTTGTTGAAAAATCATTTTCAGACATATTTTTTATCTATTTTAGTCGATATCAGCCCGGTCATTCACTGAAACATGACCCCGGTCATTTATTGACACGAGACCGGTCATTCACTGAAACCATGACATAGTTTTCCAAAAAATTAATTAAAACTTTTTTCTCCCTATTTAGATTTTTAAGTAATATCCTATATCAATCTATAGATCTTATGCAACAGTTAGACGATATAGAACACATCGAAATCTATTTAATGTGGAAGTAATCTTAATTTGTTCGGAGATCTCACCCTTATGTAACTATTTTTTTTTGGGTTTCTCTCACCTATTGTTATCCCTGGGATAACAATAGGTGAGAGAAACCCAAAAAAATAGTTACATAGATTGCACCTCACCAAAAACATGTCTTTCAAAAGTAGAATCTCACCCTTAACCGGTCATTCACTGATGCACTCACCCTATTTAAGGAGATTCTGTGGTAGTTTTGGGTTTTATATTTTTTTTCTTACGAAAATTCATGCCATCGACTGATTATAACCAAACAACTTTGCTGTCAGTACATTGGCAGTCATATTATAGGTGACAAATATTTGTTCTGTTAGATTGATCACAGTTATTAAACTACAACATGTTATACTCTGTTTCCAGTTAGGAACATCAAGTATAGACTTTTTAGACCTCCATAACAGAATTAAAACGTTTTTTGATCACCATATGAATGAATGAATGAATATAAAGATTTTATTCCAGTAAAATACAAAAAAGTTACATTGCAAAATAAATTATCTGTACTTGCATTTAAACAGCAAAAAAAACCTTGACGCATCTTCATGTATTATTAACAGTAAATAAATAAATAAAGTTACTTGCTATGAATATAAGTACCTTATTAAGTTTAATGTAAAAAATTACAGACTGTAAGAAGGTCTATGGAATAAGCAGACATGGGCACAAATGCCTGTGCGTCAGCTTCGAGATGCGTCCTTAATAAAATTACCTTAATTTAGATTAGAAAAAAAAATTGCAATGAGGGAGAACTGGAATAAAATTTATTATACCGGTAAAACCTAATTGTAAAAATAATGTAAACCCAGAAAACCAGAAAATGTAATTGAAAACTTAAAAAAAAATTGCAATATACATGCCAACACAGACTTAAATCCGACTTTTTTTACAAAGCTTTAAACATTAAGAAAACTATAAATCAATCATCATGAAGGAAATCTAGAAGCTAAAACATAGTTTTTTAAATTATTAATCTGTCGCTTAATAAATTAATAAGTTAATAAAGTTATTATGCAAAAACGTTATTACAACGATCTGGTGGACAAGTTAAGGACTTATTTGAAATGCACGGAGCGTTTACGGAAATGAACACTTCGTCTTGTAAACATTACAAAACATCGCATTATGTTCATCCGGAAACTTGCTCCTGATGTCTTATTCAGTTTCCTGTTCTCTTGTCAGTGCAACAAGGCAATACAAATATATGATTTTCTAAAATAAATTCAATTTGCTCCAAAAATTGGAGGATTATAAAAAAACTGCTTTTCCGAATATTTTTGAATAATTTAATTGTACCTAAGGTGGGGGCTGAATTGAATGTTTTCTATGATGTTAAGAAATATTATTTGCAAAGTAAAATTTGACGGATGCGTTTTCTAGATATTATAAATAGCAAGACATTTTGAAACCAGCATCACGGTGGAAATCAAGCGAATCACTAGATAAGAAAAATCGGGTGAACTAACTAAAAAGGGATTGACGTAAACATTTTTTTATTGACAAGCCCTAAACATTGTTTAGTTAGCCGGTATCACAATTAGTTTTTCGCCGGGCTTCGGACCATGAAGTGATATCGCGGTTGGAAACGCCGCGTCGTCGCCAACATTTACACAACTGCCCACGATAGTACTCTATACTGGCTCACGCCTTGCTTTGTTTGATAACGTCCACGCACATGCCAGAGCCTGTTATATGGAACTATGACGGGGAGAGAAGGTGCAAGGTAAAAAGGCCGCGGACCTTTTAATATTTAATTAGAAGACTTCTTGGAAGATAGTATAAATTTGAATTAATTTTGTTGATAAATTCTTGGCCTCAAGTACCAATATTTATACTGACGTCCGCGTTTATTATTTTGGTTGAAAACATAACTCTGTGATAAACAGGATTATTTTATGATAATGAGAATTATTATTATGTTCATTAATTCCGCAGAGAGAGAATCAACTCCCTAGGAGACACATGAAGTTTTTGATCGCTCTCTATTTTTGCAGTTTTGATGAATGATAACTGAACAGAATAAGGTAATATCGCATGAAATGTTTTACCAAACAACAGTCAAGCCGCAGACAAGCCGCCAGCGAGGCACGTGATTGCTTCAATCTTCTTAACATCGGCTCTTCTCGCCAATTACACTGTGTTGTGCTCACGGTGTGAGTACTTCCTCAGACAATCCTTGAAATTGTCGTTTTTATGATATTTCATTTTTCATACGTTAAATATGGTGCACTTAGCTTTATTTCCCCAGTTTTCTGTCGTAAATTTAGTCATTTAATTTCTTTGGTTGAAAATTTTCTTTGTATGAAGATTTAAAACGCTTACAATGTATGTATAAATATTTATACCAAATCATGAAAACTTGGTAATTTATATATATCGTATGGATTGTACAAATTAAAATATTAAACCTTTATTAATTTCAATAACAAACAACATTCTAGCCACAAATCAAGGAATACAATTACCGAGTATTTTATTCACAATCGAAGTGGCCGCTTAAACTAAGCTTGTATATCAGCCAAAGTACGAAGACAAACGGACTTGTTATCAAGATTGACTTGCGACGGAAGGTTTTACTATCGGGTGTGTTCCTTATCAAGCAAAGCTGTTGTAACAATTTACAATATAATGCTAGATGATATTTTTCATTAAAAAAGGGTAAAATTATATCCTATATCAATTATAGTTTGCAACGATAGCCGCGCGTGATGAGAATGTAATAAGATAAAGCTGACAGCGTTACGTCGCGGGCGTGGTCTCCAGAGGCTTAATTATAATTGTTTTAGACAAAATAGGACATTCGTAGATTAATCGGTAGTATCCGGTGGACCGAGCCTTGCTCAGTATTACTTTATGTTTACCAGTTCATCCAGTTAATATAAAACATTTCGATAATATTAATCTATAAGTACATTTTTTTATTACACCATGCAATGTTTATCCTACAAGCTGCATTTTTCCTATATGGGTGTAGTTAGCGAACAGCTGTTATGATTTCTTTATTTTGGTTATATTTCCCTTGTTTATTTCGTTGCCATCATGTCAACTCAGAAAGCTAATGTTGAAATTTTACAACTTGAAAATTCATTTTATTACTTTTTTAGATTCTCTCTGATCAAGTAATCTAGATAGAACACGTTTTGCAGTTATAAATTACTTATTTCCAGGCTTTGAAGGAAATCCTCAGAGCCGTTTATGAGATAATTGTGCATACAAACAAACAAACGTTTAAGATAACACTTTGCATACTAGAGTATAGGATTCATTTACCACTTTTCATTTACCAGCAAAATGGACAGTTTAGTAATTTTGTAGGCGAATTTTGCAATTTTACAAGCTAATTATTAAAACATAAGATTCATTTAGAAAAATATTTTATTTCATTATTTAGATAAAATAGGACCAATATTTATGGTTAAAGTGTTAAGTCTTCCTTATCTGAATCACCAGTTTTATAATTATGCCAAAGACGCTTTTATTCCGGTCAGCATAGATCAAAGTATGTACAATTAATGTTTTAAATTCAGCCTTTAATATATTTATTTATAAATTGACTGTATCTGAAAATCTTCCTTTCTCTTGGTCGCTCTCATCATCGTACTTTTTCTGCTTTCAAAAATGTAACTTTTACCGTCGTCGTCTTCGGAACGATTTTTTGTCATTCAAAGAAAGTAACATTCCCGATTAATTTATTCCTCTGTTTACTTGTAAACTGAGAGCGTTCGAAATGCGGTGCACAAAACTAAATATTGTAGGTAAAATAGAAAACGTCTTTACCAACCAAGTCCTGCTGCCCACTGTTCATTATTCATTGCTGGGCTCGATGGATGTTTGTTAGGACTTTATAAAATAACATACTTAGAGACTTTTTTAAATTTGTGCAGTTGTGAGCTGAACACTCATCCCCTCTTGATGCGGCCAACCCGCGAACAAACTGACATCAAATTAAAATGAAATTAATCTGTAACCAAAAAAATCGTTAGGCGTATCAAGGTAAACACATTTTACATTGACTTATAAAAAGTGTGATGTAAACCCACAACATTTGAATTATAAAAAGATCTAATCTGATTTCTCGTGGAAGCAGTGATTTTATGCCACCAGCGTTGCAAAGGGAGTACAATTTTTGCTTCTGATTTACGGGACTGCATATTTTCTTGCACTGGGATAACGAAACATCGTGTGATGAACGAGCATGTGGTGTGCTTATGGAACACAGTGATTGTGTGCGTGCCACCAGGATTGCAACCAAGTGACGAGAATGTGATTTTCCCTTGACTGTGGTTATGGCTTGAAAAGTACATTACTCTAAAAACAATACACATGGTCACACTGATCAAAACACAATGCTGAGTCTACGGAACACAAAACAATGCACAATCAACAATCAGTTGGAGCAAGCGGTTTATCGAAGCGCCATTGTTTGTTTAACCACCACACTAAACGTTAAGCTCAAGTGATTACTGTTTTGGATATTGTCTATTGGGGGTTTTATTTGAATTATGATTTCTTTGCGAAGTGTATAACCTGTATGGTTTCCCGTTTGTCATTGCGTGGTTTTTAGGATTTTTTACGAAAATGTAATAAAAAAAATCACAACTCATCACCTTTCGTTATATTTCAATTTTTAAGGCCTTTCCAAGCGGACAAGTTTTAAAATAAAATGTCATCTTATAAACATGTCTTAAAAGTTTTTTCATTTTTCAAAATTTCCTCATTTGGGGGTGCATTTAAAAAAGTCCGTCACCAAACGGCGTAATAAGGTTTATTCGGTAAAATTAAGCGAAAAAGCGTAATATGAAGGTATGTCCAAAAATGCTCACTAACCCAGATATCCGCCATCTTGTTTTTTCCACAGCATATTTTTGTATCTAAAGGTTTTTAACAGATTTTTTGAAACCCGCTCTGTACCTATAACTAGTCAAGTTTCGTTTATGAAAAAATAATCAACATGATCAAATATCAAAATTCAAATTCCAGCCGTTTATAATTTTCAAATTAAAATACTAGGCAAGACGGTAAGTTTTACAAACAATTATAAAGAATAGCAATGTTTTGTAAACTTAATATTAAATCTAATGACACCAAAATTCAGTGCACGCCTCAGAGTAACCATGTACCATTTTGCTCCAAACTATGTTGCCTCGTTGGCTACATTCGACCATAACTCAGTTATTTATGAACCGATTTTCATATTTTTTTTGAAAATTAAATTTGCGGAATATTGTTTTAATAATTTTTGTAAGAGTTACAGTTTTTCCGGAATTTTAATTAAATAATTATAAACGGCCACTATTTTTAAATTCATAATTCGATCATGTTGATTATGTTTTAGAAACTGAACTTGACTAGTAACAGGTACATAACGAGTTTCAAAAAAATTGATGAAAAACTAAAGAGATAAAAATATTTTGTAAAAATTAAAAAATGGTGAATATTTGGGTAAATATGCATATTAAGACATATCTTCAATTCTTCATATCAACTTTTTTGCCTATTTTGATCCAATAAACCATATTATAAAGTTTAGCGACGGGCTTTCCAGACACCCTCTATTTGTGTTCTATGTTTAAGGAAAAAATGAGAAAGTGATGTTGGGATCTGTGAATATTTTTCCAGGATTTTAAGTCAGTAATGTTGCAGTGAAAATATTACGAAAATAAAATGCATGTCAGAAGCAAATTTGCTCTAATCAACACGAATGTATTACGTTTCAAAATAAAAATAAAATCTTAAACAAACTGAATTCACAATTGCGTCGTAACCACACGTACAGTTCACTGATGTGCGATACATCATCTGCCGCTGACACAATCAAAGACAGTTGTTCTGCCAGGTATCACAGGCTGTGTCCGAGTACAATAGTCGTCAACTCTGTGACCTCACCGTCTCCCTCCCATCCCTGACTGGATCTATCGACACAACGGACTGTGGTGGTTTTGTGTTGTTTTCTTACATTTTACACGCGATTCAGAGAGAGAGAGAGAGAGAGAGAGAGAGAAATTAACTTTATTAAAATATTGACAGCTGTTTAGAATCCCAGATGACTATATATTTCGTTCTTAAAATTCATTTAAATATAGAGCTCTCTGGTAATTCCTTTCATTGGTTTTCTAGCAGTCAAATTCGTATGAAATATTTATAAATGTATATTTGTAACTTGGAGATCCTCCAAAACTCCTCGCCTCAGGAAAACATGTTTATTGACTCCCAAGGGGCGTTGTTTTAAAATTAAGCTGCTGCCACCTCTTTGCATGCCATGTTTCATTGATTCTATCATTTTTGATTCTATTATTTTGATTGATCTTGTTTTTCTGGAGATATGCTTAAACATGCAGCATAGATATTCTTTTGCACATGCTTTCGAGAATATATATTTTTATTTTGAATCACCTGGTAATATCTTTTATAAATACTAGATGACTGAAGAGTTATGGTGGAAAACAACAGAGCTCGCATCTCTAACAATATTGAAAACATCAAGTGATGATTGGAGCAATTGGAAGAGAAAATGTATTCAGTGTAGAATAGGTTCCGTCTTCGTAGCAAAGCAATTTTAATGAAAGCTGCAAAGATGAAAATGCGTTTTTGTGGGATAAATTATACTGAAACTGAGGTTATTTTATTAGGTGTGTTTATTGTTGGAAAATATCTAAATACATTCCATTTATATTCTTTACTAACAAGCTATGCAATCACGTTCGAGGAAGGTGAATCAATCCACGGCGTTTCAAGGTGTAGGTGTGTTGACTAATAGCTATTGTTCGAGCTGACTTCAACATACGAAAACACATTTCATTGCTTATAGCAATGCTCGTTTAAGGTTCTCTTTGACAGCTAGATGAGGAAGTAACTTAAAACAAACTGTGCGTAAAGTAGACTTAAAACCTCGTTATTTCCATTTCAGCATTCATTAACCAATTTAAATAATGCAATTTATTGGAAATATTAACCGTTTAGTTTTGAGTCAATACTCTTTAATGAACCAGTATAAGACAAAATCTTTGAAAATCCACAAAAATTTTTTAATTCCTAAACTTTACAACTACAAACTACACCCTTGGTAAAAAATGTTAATGTTAAAAACACCAAATACTTAAGAAGGTTTAAGAGTTATAAGATTCATAAAATCAGCTTTTTCAGTCAAGGTTTTTTTATAGCAATTTCATTCTCCGTGTTATATTTTTGTACCTACACACTTACCATTAACCCCCGAACGCCCCGCGATGTAGCGCTGCCAGCTTTATCTTATTACATTCTCATCACACGCGGCTTGTCGTTCTAAACCTTAATTTAGATGGGATGTGATTTTACCCTTCTCCAATCTAAAATGCCCCACATCATAATATTGTACGTGTTATCATTAGAATGAAGCGTATTCTGTGCTTGCCACGGTAAAGAGTGCGCCGTGTCCTTCACTTTTAGATGTATTTGCTGCGAGTTCAGTGCCTCACTGCCAAACTTACTCCTTACAGGCTGTTATCACACAGCTGCAACCTTTCTCCTAGGTTCTGTCAAACTGTATTTCTCAATTTTGTTCTCGGACAGACAACTTATATACGATACAGAATGCTCATGGCATAGAGCCATAGATTTCTGCACTACCATCTAATATCCTGTGGTAACCTCCATTTCCACCCTCATACTCCAAACATCTATACTGAAGTTTTCAATGTTAAGAGCACAAATTACATCCAACGCAGAACTATTTATTAGTCATAGAATATAATTATGACACGAAGGTTCGTCAAAATCAAGCGGACGAAATAGTAAATCGACTTTAAAATTAAAAAAGTGTGGTATATTTTCCTTTAGTTGTATTTGACTACAACAATTATAAACGTAAATAATTGTCGCAATGACAGATCATTAAATTGACTTATTATAAAATAAATGCAAGGTTTGTCCAATTGGTTGAAAAAAACTGAGCACCTAATATTTTGCAGCTTTGACGTCATATCACTTGTGACTGGTTGATGACGTGAACCCACAAAGACTTGCAAACTCAAGAAGGGACCAAACACTTCAGTCTCATTATTCTAAATGCTTAAGGACATTAGAATCGATTGAAATAATGCAGAGAAGTGATCGTGAATTTAAAGTTACTTTGTCATGCCTTACAGACGTGTACACCGTAAAAACAAAATGGGAGACATGTGACTGTTTATGTGGGAGGGGTGGTCGATAGTGTAAACACATGTGCGCTGTTGAGATTAAGTATGATATTCAAATGTCAATCCGCCCTTTGTTATCGGTAAAGGTAAAAGAAAATTTGCTACAGTGGCTTCTGGGTAAAGTATCGAAGACTTTTTTAAAGGCACAAACATTACAGAAGACATAGACGATACCAATGAATACAAAACCTCTTTGTATTCATTGACGATACGTAGATTATTTGGTGGGAGAAAAAAGAAACTATTTGTGTGTATCCTCAAGACCCTTAAGTGTTGAACAATCGCCCTATTCATGCAGAGTCGGATGATATAGAGCCGTCCACAGACTGCCTAAGGGTGGAACTAAACGAATTGTAGATGTGATAGAGAATAACCCAGATTATAGTGAATGTTAACTTCACAACCACTCAATACGTTGCTGTAATATCTGAGACTGACTGATGATCCACAAAAAACCACTGTACCGTCATGTTATGAGACGCCCTGTACACGCTGTGGTATCTTGTGGCAGCACAAACAGAGAATATGTTGAAACATGGGAGACTGACTGATGATTCACAGACATCCACTGTACAGTCGATATATTGACATAACCCGTACAAACTGTGGTATCTTGTGGCAGCACAAACAGACAATACGTTGTTGAAACATGGGAGACTGACTGATGATCCACTAACATCCACTGTACAGTCGATATATTGACATAACCCGTACACACTGTGGTATCTTGTGGCAGCACAAACGGACAATACGTTGTTGTAACATGTGAGACTGACTGATGATCCACTAACATCCACTGTGCAGTCGATATTGACATAACCCGTACACACTGTGGTATCTTGTGGCAGCACAAACAGACAATACGTTGTTGTAACATGTGAGACTAAATGATGATTCACAGATATCCACTGTATAGTCGATATATTGACATAACCCGTACACACTGTGGTATCTTGTGGCAGCACAAACAGACTATACGTTATTGTAACATGTGAGACTAACTGATCATACACTAACATCCACTGTATAGTCGATATATTGACATAACCCGTACACACTGTGGTATCTTGTGGCAGCACAAACAGACTATACGTTATTGTAACATGTGAGACTAACTGATCATACACTAACATCCACTGTACAGTCGATATATTGACATAACCAGTACACACTGTGGTATCTTGTACCAGCACAAACAGACAATACGTTGTTGTAACATGGGAGACTGACTGATGATCCACAAACATCCACTGTACAGTCGATATATTGACATAACCCGTACACACTTTGGTATCTTGTGGCAGCACAAACAGACAATACGTTGTTGTAACATGTGAGACTGACCGATGATCCACTAACATCCACTGTACAGTCGATATATTGACATAACCCGTACACACTTTGGTATCTTGTGGCAGCACAAACAGACAATACGTTGTTGAAACATGTGAGACAGACTGATGATCCACAAACATCCACTGTACAGTCGATATATTGACATAACCCGTACACACTGTGTTATCTTGTAGCACCACAAACATACAATACGTTGTTGTAACATGGGAGACTGACTGATGATCCACTAACATCCACTGTGCAGTCGATATATTGACATAACCCGTACACACTTTGGTATCTTGTGGCACCACAAACATACAATACGTTGTTGTAACATGTGAGACTGATTGATGATCCACTAACATCCACTTTACAGTCGATATATTGACATAACCCGTACACACTGTGGTATCTTGTAGCACCACAAACAGACAATACGTTGTTGTAACATGGGAGACTGTCTGATGATTCACTAACATCCACTGTACAGTCGATATATTGACATAACCTGTACACACTGTGGTATCTTGTATAACCACAAACAGACAATACGTTGTTGTAACATGGGAGACTGACTGATGATCCACTAACATCCACTGTACAGTCGATATATTGACATAACCCGTACACACTGTGGTATCTTGTAGCACCACAAACAGACAATACGTTGTTGTAACATGGGAGACTGACTGATGATCCACTAACATCCACTGTACAGTCGATATATTGACATAACCCGTACACACTGTGGTATCTTGTGGCAGCACAAACGGACAATACGTTGTTGTAACATGTGAGACTGACTGATGATCCACTAACATCCACTGTGCAGTCGATATTGACATAACCCGTACACACTGTGGTATCTTGTATAACCACAAACAGACAATACGTTGTTGTAACATGGGAGACTGACTGATGATCCACTAACATCCACTGTACAGTCGATATATTGACATAACCCGTACACACTGTGGTATCTTGTGGCAGCACAAACAGACTATACGTTATTGTAACATGTGAGACTAACTGATCATACACTAACATCCACTGTATAGTCGATATATTGACATAACCCGTACACACTGTGGTATCTTGTGGCAGCACAAACAGACTATACGTTATTGTAACATGTGAGACTAACTGATCATACACTAACATCCACTGTATAGTCGATATATTGACATAACCCGTACACACTGTGGTATCTTGTGGCAGCACAAACAGACTATACGTTATTGTAACATGTGAGACCAACTGATCATACACTAACATCCACTGTACAGTCGATATATTGACATAACCAGTACACACTGTGGTATCTTGTACCAGCACAAACAGACAATACGTTGTTGAAACATGTGAGACAGACTGATGATCCACAAACATCCACTGTACAGTCGATATATTGACATAACCCGTACACACTGTGTTATCTTGTAGCACCACAAACATACAATACGTTGTTGTAACATGGGAGACTGACTGATGATCCACTAACATCCACTGTACAGTCGATATATTGACATAACCCGTACACACTTTGGTATCTTGTGGCACCACAAACATACAATACGTTGTTGTAACATGTGAGACTGATTGATGATCCACTAACATCCACTTTACAGTCGATATATTGACATAACCCGTACACACTGTGGTATCTTGTAGCACCACAAACAGACAATACGTTGTTGTAACATGGGAGACTGACTGATGATTCACTAACATCCACTGTACAGTCGATATATTGACATAACCTGTACACACTGTGGTATCTTGTATAACCACAAACAGACAATACGTTGTTGTAACATGGGAGACTGACTGATGATCCACTAACATCCACTGTACAGTCGATATATTGACATAACCCGTACACACTGTGGTATCTTGTAGCACCACAAACAGACAATACGTTGTTGTAACATGGGAGACTGACTGATGATCCACTAACATCCACTGTACAGTCGATATTTTGACATAACCCGTACACACTGTGGTATCTTATAGCACCACAAACAGACAATACGTTGTTGTAACATGGGAGACTGACTGATGATTCACTAACATCCACTGTACAGTCGATATATTGACATAACCCGTACACACTGTGGTATCTCGTAGCACCACAAACAGACAATACGTTGTTGTAACATGGGAGACTGACTGATGATCCACTAACATCCACTGTACAGTCGATATATTGACATAACCCGTACACACTGTGGTATCTTGTAGCACCACAAACAGACAATACGTTGTTGTAACATGGGAGACTGACTGATGATTCACTAACATCCACTGTACAGTCGATATATTGACATAACCCGTACACACTGTGGTATCTTGTAGCACCACAAACAGACAATACGTTGTTGTAACATGGGAGACTGACTGATGATCCACTAACATCCACTGTACAGTCGATATATTTACATAACCTGTACACACTGTGGTATCTTGTAGCACCACAAACAGACAATACGTTGTTGTAACATGGGAGACTGACTGATGATCCACTAACATCCACTGTACAGTCGATATATTGACATAACCTGTACACACTGTGGTATCTTGTAGCACCACAAACAGACAATACGTTGTTGTAACATGGGAGACTGACTGATGATCCACAAACATCCACTGTACAGTCGATATATTGACATAACCCGTACACACTGTGGTATCTTGTGGCACCACAAACAGACAATACGTTGTTGTAACATGGGAGACTGACTGATGATCCACTAACATCCACTGTACAGTCGATATATTGACATAACCCGTACACACTGTGGCATCTTGTAGCAGCACAAACAGACAATACGTTGTTGTGACATGGGAGACAGACTGATGATCCACAAACATCCACTGTTCCAGAAACAATCTTAGTGTCAGAAGTTGATTCATAGTTTAGTGAACCCTTCTGATTTATGATGATAGCCTACGGTTTGGTTTTAATTTTTGAAAATATCTAATAATTGCGTCTAAGTACCGTTGTATAACATCGCGGACGATAAGAATAACCATTGTTTACTTTTATATTTCTATAAAGTTAAGTTAATAATTTCAGTTTTGAATTCTGTAATACTACTTTCATACTTAGTACAACCTTATAAAATTTGTATGTTTTTTTTTAGAATATGTTGTTTTAATGTAGATTTAGATTTGTAAGTATAATATTTAAATTTATTTTAAGAGATACAATTTTAATCATTCAAAATTTATGTGTTTTAACATTGACTCACAACTTTTGTAGGTGTATATGTCTGTAAAATATTTATGTTAAGCATGGTTTTGTTGATAAAATTTGATTTTTTTATCATTACGTTCTAAAAGGTCTGTCATTAGTTAATAATTTCTATTTACCTTTGAAATATCATCAACGAGTAGAAGCTGCGACATGATATCAGTAAATATAATTAGTTAATGACCTTTGAAAACATCACCAATTCAGAGTATAGCCATTTCTAGGATATTAATTATAAACCAATATTTTCTTTCCTTATTGCATTTCTGCGATAAATAGATAATGATGGAAGTTGTAACTGAAATTCGCTCTTTGAGATACCATAGTTTTATTACTTTAGTGATAATCTTTTATTAAAAATAGGATAATCTTGTTGTTTTGTTTTATTTAAAATATCTAATGGTCAAATCTACTTATGTAAGTATACAAAATAACTTTAAAAAGCATTTCATAACAATTAATTGACGTACTTTAATACCTTTGACGATTAAAACTTTATTTACGACAAGTGAAGTTTAAAACGATTCCTTGCAACAATTCTAAAAGTAGTTAATTCATTAACAAATCTAAAAACGATCTATATTACTTTTAAATTAATCTATATATTTGTAAAAGAAGCCGTATTTTTAAAACAGTCATATTTTTTTATTTCAAATCATACGACTATTTATAAAATTGATTGAAACTGTTACTGTGCCATTCCCAACAACTTAAATGTTGTCCGGTACTTTTGAATTGTTCTGATTAAATAAAATATATAAAATCGTTAATAGAAAGCATAACGTTACCTCTACGCTTAAACAACATCAGATAAATCCTACCGAATACCTTTTATCTTACGGCCAGTAATTGATTCTGTTTTAAGAGGCCATACGTTAGTAACCTGTAACTGTAGTGAAACATATTATAAAGTACCAAAAATTAGTGATGTAATTCCCAAATCACCCTCCCCTTTTACTGAACAATTTCAAATTGAGTGTGAATTAATCTATACACATATTATAAATACTATGTATAAAGGAGAACGGGTTTTCTAACGGTCACCAAATCTCATAAACCATAAGACCTACAGAGTTGACATTTGGGGTTTGTCTCCTTGGGTCCTAGATGCGTAATAAGAAACGATAATACGTTTCTTTTATACGCAACCCATTTTTAAGATTGAATAATGCACAAATAAAGATGAAATGAGGATTGTTTTGGTTATCTTTGCATTTTTTATGAGCTGTTATTTAAGTTTAGTCACATTAAGATTATATTATGTGTTCAAACAATCTGCCATTGACATTTATACAAAGTTGTGTTATCTCCATCAAATTCCTGAACATGTTTTGCAAAATACCTCTTGGAATTTCTTTTATTAAATTTTCTATGTTTGTTTCGATGTGCTGAATATCCTTTGAATTGTTTCCTGAGATCTTAATTGTTATGTATACCCAAAAAAATAATATGATGGGGTCAAATCCGGGGATCTTGGGGGGAATAATCATTCACTGATGAAATAAAGTTTAGGATGCGTTAAAGAAAACACCCTGTATTAAATTGCTATCGAAACCTATTGATGTATAATAAAATAAATCCCAAATCCGCGGATTTTTTTGTTTTTTTGGGGGGGAGGGGTTCACAGATAGAATCGGTTTGATCTGCTAGTATTAAATACAATAATCTCTTCTTATTATTTAGTCAAGTCTACTTAAAGTTTGTAATCCAATAATTCCTAGGTGTCTGTAGGGCGCTGTATGGGGCGGCGGTAAGGGGAGTTCATTGCTACAGCAAACCGCCACTGTGGCCTGGTCGGCCAGGGTATTGCCCGGTGTTCAATATTTACTAAGGCTGGAATATCCTGCCGGCTTCTGCACTCAAAGTAGTAATATCAACTCCATAGCTCATTTTTTGTGAAACGTGAATATCTTTCTACCACTAATGTTCCTGTTTCAAAACACTTGGTTATGTCTTTAAAATTTGACTTTGCACAAATATTTAGTATATTAGTAAGCAATAGACCAAGTATTTCTCAATGGAGTCGACCGTACATTTAAAACATCGAGCTACCTAAATCTGCTACTACGAGTTTCTGAATTGTTTTTACGATTCAATTACAACACTTTAACATTATTTTATACCAAATACATCACCTTAGTTTCATTTACCAATTAAATATGTAGATAAACACCTAAAAAACGTCCTTCATCATCACTTAACTTTGTCACTTAAAATATTAAATGAAAGGTTTTTGTACATGTGAATTTCAATTCATAATATACACGCATACAATAAGGATTACGAACATTTTCGACGATACTTTTAAAATTCTTTGCGTCAAACTCCTACGGTCCATTTCGAGTTGTTCTCGCTAACAGAAATAGTTTCAAGCTTTCGATACCAGAAGGTTCAGTGAAGGGTAAGAGCAGATGTTATTGAAACGTTTCTCACTAGAAGCTGTCCAATAGACGATATGAATAGTGGCTGGACCATCGAGTTGATGATATTGGCACCTCCTCTCCCTCCCTCCGAGTGTATTTGTTCCCCTCAGCTGGAATATCAAGTAACAAATTTATTTACAGTTATGTTTAATGATTTGAAAAAGAAATAATTAGTGTACTCGTTCTAAGTGGCTTAGAAAGCATACTCGAGTCAATGGAAATTTATTTAGTGTTACCTTGAAACACTATGAATGCCCTGTAAACAGTAAAAATAAAGTAACTGCGATTTACATTTCAATATAAGTTTGTTAAAATTTGTCTAAAAAGTTACTTTTTAGACAAATTACAACAACAACATCCCAACATTGTACTTCTCCGGGGCGTATCCTGAGGTGATTTAAAGGATGTGAATACGACTACGTGATTGCCAGTTACACGATATGTCTTTTTTCAAATTTTAACCCACTCGGTTCTTTATTGTTTGTAGTTTTTTATGTTTAGCAAGTAGACAAAACCAAATATCTAATACTCGAGAAGTTTATTCTGGATATGAAATACACAATAACGTGAAATTAATTATTAACAATTTTTTTACCTTTGATGGTAGCCTTAAGGTGTCAAAGTAGATTTCTCAGCAATACGCGTTTCGCGTCAATGACGACGCATCATCAGTTGCATACTGCACTGGTTCACAGCTCATATGATGAGTGTTTGTCAGCGTTTATAATAAAACAACGAACACGAATGCGGACATAACGACAACGGACACAAAAGTTAACACATAAAATTGACACAAAAACGTTCGACATATCACACGACAAATACTATACATAATTGATATACCTATAATTGATATAGGTGTCTAGGCTTCAATTTGGAATTGAAATTAATTTATCGAGCAGCTCAAGAAAGAATGGTACCTGAACTCTTACCATTTCAATTTTTCTCTTATTGAACTTAAAACATTCAGTTTACGGAATCACTAAGTAGCCATATTAGCTATTATTACTTCTTTACTCAGCAAAATATAGAATAGAAGTATTTTCAGAGCTTTGATTTCTATGTCCTCCAGATAAAAAAGGAATTATATTCATTTCAGATAGCTTGTCAAAATCTTCCATTTATCCCAATCTACCTCTTAAAACTTCTATCCCAACTATGAAACCAAAAAACAGTACCATGAAACACACTCCGCAAATATGGTGGATTTTTTATTGTAAGAAACAATAATCGCATGAATTAAAACCTCTGGACATACGAATGATAAACAAACATTAACCCGCTTACAACCTCTCTATAAGTAAAAAATAATAATTTTACTGTGAAAAGTGAAGTATTAATTTATTGCCACTGAATAGGCGGCAGAGGTTGAAAGGCGATGAATTGATCAATGGTTTTCTATCGGAATGTTTTCCAGTTTGACGCGGAGGGTAAAATTACTCCGCTCAGGTGGTTCATTTGAAATTGAAAAACCTCAACTGAACTGTTTACGTTCTAACAAATGAAAATTTTGTCTTTATATTGGACAGTTAAAAAAAAATTATTAAGTAGTATTTGATCGTGTGGATGGACTCCTCGCATGCGTAAAACATTAACCTTTAGGGAATGATACCGTCTGAACCCAAATTATTTTTTGACGTCACCCTCTTTAGAGCTACCGTCATAAAACGTAAATACGCTTTAAAAGGAGTTCATTTAAAAGATATTTACATAAGAAAAGTTTGAGTTGCTCCCAAAATTCTCATTTTTGCAGGACCCTTAAAATTTTAAATATTACTAAAAGAGGCATCTTTTTCATTCCATACATTTTTCAAGAGTTTCGTCAGACTTCAAAGACGCCAAAGGTGAAATTAAAACTCCAAAAGTCTTAGACGCTACGTTAGAAGGAGTTGTATTCAAAACTTCGACAAGCTACCAATTTTAAAAGAAACACGATAACGACCTCCAACCTCCATCAACCGCCCATTTTTTAAAGCTCTTTCAAATGAGGGGGCACTCAAAAGGAGTATGCATTTGAAAGTTTTGAGCTGCCCCAAAATCCTCCATTCTTGGAAGACAGTCAAAATGTCTGATAAAAGAATTGGGTTAAGTTAGTATAATTTTCAAAAGATAAATTGTTTGTATTAACAAGCACAAAACAATTAAAGAGGGGGGATTTTTTCTATTAAAAGGGATTACGTTTGAAAATGTTAAGTAGTCCCCAAAGTGCCCTATTTTTGGGGGATACTCAAAACTTTTAATATTACCATAACAGACTATTTTTTTTCATCTATTGACAGTATACCAATGTTTGTTTCATTTTTTAATCACCAAAGGTGAAATTAAAACTCCCAAAGTCTTAGACGCCAGGTTTCAAGAAATTTATGTATTTAAAACTTTGACAAGCTTCCAGTTTGGATAGAAATACGTTAGAGATCTCCAACCTCCAACATTTGCCTATTTTTGGAAGCTCTTTAAAATGAAGGGTCACTCAAAAGGGGTTTGCATTTGAAAGTTTTGAGTTGCTCCCAAAATCCCCTATTTTTGAGGGACACTCAAAATTTTTGGTAACGTCAAAAAATAATTTGGGTATAGTTAGAATAATTAACCAAAGGTGATTTATTTATCTTTAAAAAACAAAAAAAATTAAAGAGGTATGTATAAAAATTTTACACACTTATACAGGGTGACCGGGCTAGAGGTATCAGGAAATAACTATCTCGAATGATATTAACATGTAATTTTTATTTCGAAATAATTATAACAACATGTTATAAATATAACCAAGATTGTGTAAACAATGTTTAACGGTCGTATTTCAAACACAATGCCTAAAAACTACAAGTTGAGAAAAATGCTGTCTTAAGGGAAATGAGCAATTCCCTGGTAGTCGGATTGGTAGAGGAGGGCCTATTGTATGGACGGCAAGATCACCAGATCTTACCCCTCTCGATTTCTTTGCATGGGGGTTTATCAAAGATATTGTGTACCAGGTAGGGGTGCAAAGTTTAAGTGAACTAAGGCACAGGATTGTGGCTGCAGTTGAGAGGATAACGCCAGAAATGCTAAACAACGTGTAGCAGGAGATTAATTACCGATTGGACCTCTTGAGAGCGACTTATGGTGATCACATTGAACTTTACTGAATAAGATACCAATCTTGGTTGTATTTATGACATGTTAGCATAGTTATTCTAAAATAAAAATTACATTTTAATATCATACGAGATAGTTATTTCTTGATACCTCTAGCCCGGACACCCTGTATTTCTCAACAGAATACGCGAGCTGTTCGGCTCGTAATGCTCTTACAATGTTATTATTGTGTTGGACATATTCCAATAAAGGAAAAATAATGGGTTTGAGAAAGCACATATTTCAATAAGGGAAAAATAATGGGTTCGAGAAAGCACCTGTTAAAGAGACGACACACATTTGACTCATTTAACTGCAATAGGACACGGTAACACGTTGTAATAATTTACAAGACATGCACTTAACAGTAGACGAGTTGTACGCTACGTGAAGTGGCTTTAAATCTTTAACGTGAGCTAAGTACACCTGATTCCCGTTCGGATCCCTTGCACAACAATTTTTTTATTTTAAGTTTATTATAAACCATGGATCTTAAGGAAATCGTTATTATTTATTCCTAAAAATGTACTTGTAATCTAAAATTTCTTGAGGAGAAATTATCACTTTGTAAAGGGTAAATTAGAAAAAAATCATAAACATTTTAATGAGCGTAATCGTAAAGGAACCGCGTCTCACAATACTGTACCTACAAGCATAACAAAGAATTGTTTAGAGAATCTAAAGCATTTTAACACGTTCCGGTAACAAAAGAAAATTTGAAAGAATTAAACGCTATAAAGTGTACCTGGACGGCTTCAGCAGGCGGATCGGTCAGAGCAGAAACTGTAAATTGGCTCAACTCGGTTAACAGAAATAACATTAACTTGTTGCTCGACGCCGACCGGCCTGCTTGGTTTATTCCAGCTCAGCACTATTTAACTCTCGTCGGTTGCACTACTTAATCTCGTCTTGCTTCGAAACTAAATCTCAATCATCGGTCAACCGTTATTACGTGAGTCGATTTCATACGTCTGGGTAATTTTTGTGGTTTACCTTCACCCCAACGTGTACGGGTCTTTTAATTCTACATTGAGTCATACTGAAAGGATTTATTCTCAGTATATTGACGTTTTTGTCCGAAAAAAACAAACATTACAATGAAACAATAAATTTAACACATTACCGTCCGGACAGGTATTCCAAAATGCATAAAGTAAACGCGTAGAATTATCGAGGATCTGTCCACCTCCGTGGAGGAAGATGTAATATTTGATGAGAGTAGCCACTCCTCGTGGAGGGAAGTCCTCACTTTATTGACATAAGCTAAAAGCGCCTTCACCCTCTCAGTTAGCCACGAATGTACATCTTCACTTGAACCCTTCTTTTATGTGACCCTTCTTAAACGTTAAGGTTAGAGCAGTTTAAACTAGTCAGGTTTAGTTCACTCCTGTGAATTAGTTCACGAACTATTTAAAAAATCTTTATCAAGGACTCATTAGATTTTAATGAATCTATATTCATTAAACAAATTTTCCTACGCTCCTATGTAATTTTTTGAAAATTATCTATCTAGCTTCTACCTAAACGTTCCGATTTATCCGTCCAAAAGTGTTTTAACGTAGTTTATCCAATACAACTTCTCTTTGGAATGCATCCATAACTACATGTCATTTAGAAAATCAATATTACTTAAATGGGTTGCTTTAGTACATTCTTTAATTATTGTTCTGTTATTTTTGTAAGATATCCAAGTATTTTCAATAATTTAAATGCCTCTACAATCTGGTTTATTTCAGTAATGACTGCAAGGGTTCGTTGTGATGTACATTTAATAAATTCTTGGCTACAAACTGAATAAATGAACTGGACGTATAATTTTTTTGGTTTATATAACTTTATAAAATGTTTGTTTTGAACAGACGATATTTACACAGTTATTAAAGTCAATTAAAGCCGTGTATAAACATGTGACACTCTAGAGCATATTGACATTCTACTTTCGGTCACCAAAATGATTTGAAACAATTTGAAATTACGTTAAGAGGATCTCTTGTATTTATATCTCGTATTACACTTTTGATGATGCGTAATTAAATGAATAACTCATGAAACTCATTTGACAATGGCCTGGTGGGGCCGAAACTATAGTCATCCCTGATTATATTTAGAATCGACGAAATTATCTGGGGTAAGTAAACCCAACTATTTTAGTTACTTAACATCGATTCTGGAGGCAAAATCATGAATAAATAACATGAGTTTAACATAAAGAGTTTAAGTTTAATATTCAATTGTACACCTACGAAAAAACTCAAGTACTTTTAGGTGCCATTCCAAATGTACTAACTCAAAAAATATTCAATATTTCTATTATTGTATAATATTTACAAGCAAGTTTGATATTTGAACTGAAGAGCTTTTGATTTTATGTATATCCAAACAGTTAATTTCTCTCTAGTTTTCAACCGTTATGAGAGTGAATACTTATCCCTACTCCACGCTGTATTTTACCTCCGTAATATAGCACAGTGATGGTTCGGGGGATGCGTCCAACTTTTATGGTGCCAATAAAATTTCGATTGAATGGCTGTGCAACTCCCTACACAACAGTTCTGGTTTTGATCTCGGAAATTAAAACTTTTATTACGACAACTCGAACAAGGCAAAAATTATTGTTGTTCATGAAAATTTACTTCTTTATACAGGTATTAATCCGGGCATATAATATTGTTTTGGTGGGTTTTTAAGTTTTCAAACCTAGAATAAAACTACGTGTAGAGCAACAAAACGCTTGTACATAGAAATCAAGGGTAATCTTCTGTCAGTCCAGGTTTTTGATGATCCGGCTAAAAAGAGAGATTAAGTAAATCTTGAATTTCAATAACACACTATGTAAAGCTTTCCTCTGCTCCGCCTCACAAAATCGTTACGGGACCCCAGCACATTGCATACAAACATTTTACGATACGATCCAAACATTCATTTGTTCTATAAAGCTTACCTAACCAAAGTATATGCAATAAACCTCTAAAGAGGGACTTGAAACATATGCTTGAGCTTGCTCTATTTGCCCATTGCTCATTTTATGACAGCCATTCCCCGTTGCCTGCAGATCGTCAGCTGTTGTCAGCTACTCTATTTTAACACGCAATCATATGTCACTCTCATAACTACTAACCTTAGGAATGTAATGGGTTTTGATGAACTTAGGTGGGATTTTTAATTCACTTAAAAATACTAAGATGAGACAGATTTTCAAATAAAAGTATATTTTTCAATTATTTTTATTTTGCTATCTCGAAAATGGTTTAAATTCAAATGGATGAAATTAGTAGCGCAAATATCTAGATTTTTTCATAAGCACATTTTATTGCTAAGCTATGTTTTGATTGAAATAAACCATCTACTTAAAACTGTTGTAGCAAATCTTCGTATACATCCCAAGAAATTTGCCGTATTTTTCTTTATTTGTGATAGTTTTGAGTAAAGGCAGGGACAAATCTTTTTATTAAAGAAAAAATGTAATCAATTTAAAAAAAATTGAAAATAAAGTTTAAAAAAAAACTTTGATGAAATGTGATAAATCTATTGGAGTGGTTAGAAGACCGCACCTGTTACCTCGTGGGAGCCGGCCTGGTTTACTGTACAGCAATAACGCCTCAACATGGCCGGGGCTGTAACTCGGCAAATAACATCATTGTTCCCCCAGAGTGTCCATATATTGTGTTTCATAATGGGTTTTGTGTTAAGTTTCAATTTAATTATTCAGTCACTTCAATTTTCAAAAGTTTAAAATTAGTAATCCGTTTTGTTGTTGTATTTTTTTGTAGCTGGTCGTTGTACCACCGGATTGTTTGTTATTTTAGGGAAAGGCGAAAATTATTGTTTTCTCTATGCTTAACCGAAATCTGCCATTTTCAGTTTTATTGTTGTAAAGAATATCAACACCACTGATTATCAGGCCATTCCTGGGAGCAATGACGCTACCGCTACCGCATGAGTGCTGCTGGGAAACAGCGCTACGCAACTTACTTTAGTATAAATAATATATAAAATAATAAAACATGAGTTTTGTAGCAAAGGAAACTTGTACTAGAAAAATAATTTCTAAAGTATATTTTAAAAGATGTATTTTTTGTCAGCAAGGAACAAAAAATCAAATTGTAGCGACCTATCGGAAAACACAGGTCGAACGAGCTGAAAAATTGCTCAGTCTTTGCTGGGAATAGCAGGATGAAGTATTTGTAAAAGAATAAGTACGCTAGATGACGCTAATGGTGTATTTTCTGCAATCATATTATAAAACAAGCTTTGTTTGGATACGTATTTTAAAAATGTACGCCAACCGCCCTGCCAGAACTACTCTGCAAACCATAAACCAGGCAATCCACGAGGCTTTTACTTCAATACTTTCTGAAGTAGACAGTAATCTGGACAGCAATTGCTGTGAGTTGTGTTGCCTTACATCTAAACCGAGAACCTTAACTGAGTGTGTTAATGTTACTATAGACAATAGGTTAGTAAAAAAACCGCTGATTGAGCACTATGGCGAGGAGTCGGTTTTGGCTCAACCTAAAACCCAATCTATATCTCCTATGGGTTTTAATGCTTCAACAAAGCCTGCTGACCTCTTTGAAAGCATTCGTAATATTTGCGGAAATTCACTAAACGCAGAAGAATTAAAACAATAAATAAAAACAAATCCATTCAGTATAAAAGGGTATGCGTGCAATGATACGTTGATATCAGAAGAATAAGAAAACTTCAATTTGCATGCAAATTGGGAGATATTTTTCAAGACACTTCTAGGTCCATAACGTGTACCATTAAAAAATATGTAAAAAAGAAGTGTTTTCAAATTAATATGGACTTGTATTATCTTGTTACTGGAGGAAATTTGACCCCAAAGCATGTTTCATTAGCAGATTGTATTCGTCACTACATTCGATCAAAATTGTTGATAACCACCCTTAATAAACTGGGGCATTGTGTTAGCTACAAAGATGGGAAAAGAACAACACACGCAACAGCAATGGTATTGTATCAGACTGCTACGGACCAGTCTTTTCTACCTTTCCAATCTAAAAGAATCTTTACAGCTACGTTGGATTCAAGCTTCAAATTAAATGAAATTATTCCTTGCCAGGCAATAAATAATGTTTTGGTATGAAAAAGAAGCCTGACGGAAGCTTCAGCTGATGGAAGCCTGAAGATGTTTTTGAAACAGGAAGAACAGGCTTTTGAAAGGTCCGAATTAAAGAATCTCATCACAAGCTTCAAAATGCCCTCTCAAGTACAGAAAAAGATGTCCCAAAGATATTCGATATGATTAAAGTTGATGGTATTGATATTGTCTCACAATTCAACAGATTTTTTGAAACAATCTACAGCAAATGAAACCTTCAAGTATTGATGAATTAATATGAAATGGTAGAGATCTTATTAACTTATTCAGACCAGAAAGAGATGGCAAATGGGAATTACACCTAAGAACCGTTACAAGAATGATTCCATACCTCTTACAATACAACCCCATCAACTACTTGAGAGGTTGTGTTGACTTTGACGTTGCTCAACAGACCTCAAGAATTAACAGTCTTGTCTAAGGAATGTGCCAACGTCATGTGTTGTAACGTTTATTTATCTGACATGTTGATATTGCCATCAGAACTGAAAACATCGTTCAAGCGAGGTCGGTTTTTTGTAAACAGAAGTCGAGAAATTTCAACATTGTGGTTACATACCACGCTTTGAAGCAATCACTAATACGCTCCTCAAAAGTCAAGGAGGTTTAATTAATTGGAATAACATCTAATTAAAATGCCTTTCTGAACTGGTGTTTATTGTACCACATCAAAACAGGTTTGTGCCAAGCTCTCCAAAAGTTCTGGGAACTATTTCAAGACCCCACTGGATTTATTGATGGGCATTCACACAAGGAAGGAGAACCAAGCGAATCAAGAGGTACGAGTGTGACGTTAGATTAATCCTTAATTTTACAACCAATTATGACAATCCATTCGAAACCAGCAAGGCAGAGTTAAGGAACATTGCAAGTGGTTTAATAGTGTCTTAAGAGGCTTCAAATTTTCTTTCGACCATCAAAGAAGAAGGCACCAAAAAGGTACGAGGTATTTTTAAACGAGAGAACAATCCAAAAGGTTAAAGGAATTTATTCACTAATAAAAAGGGCGTGTTTTGTAACAATGTCAACAACATGCAATAAAGAAAACTCTAAGAAATCTAAGAAAAATACTCATTTACGAATGTGAAAGTTGAAAATGTGTCTCAAAAATGTGGGCGCCCCTAGGTCCAATATTTTTCCGCCCTCAGGTTTTGAGGTTGTTAACCTGAAAATACATCTTAAGAAATGAAGTTTTTTTATGTCACTTGTCAGGAATTACATGAAATTTTCTACCATCCTAAAGTTTTCCCGGGGGGTCGTGCCGGCAAAAACACTTTCGTACTTTGAATAGTTTGAAAAGGATCCTTGAGTCCTTGGCTTTAAGGCCTTAAAAAGGCTCTTTAAAGCCACCAAAACACACATTTCGGAGGATGAGTCTTGCCTCATCCTCACTTTGAGTTTTTTCATTCTTTTTTCCACCTCTGAGTTTTTCTTTAATTTTTTCCTCCTGTTTTCTTTCCATTCTCAGATATTCTTTGTTATGTCCACGGGACATAGTCTTATTTATAATTTTGCTTGTTTCCGAAAAAGTTTTTTTAGAGACTGAAAATTTTACAAATTTAATTTTGATGTTTCATATGAATGAAAATGAAGTTATTTAAAGTAATAAAATCAAAACTTACACGTAACCTTTGAGTAAGTCCAACATCAATCAACCCTATACTTAAATGAAAATTCATGGTGAGAAAATTAAATAAACCATACAATATTATTAAATTGTGTTCGACATATTTAAATAGAAAAAAATGACGGTTTAGGAAATCACATGTAAAAGCGACTACAAAGATTTGATTCATTTAACTGCAATAGGACACAGTAACATGTTGTAATAATTTACAAGACATGCACTTAACAGTAGACGAGTTATACGCTACGTGAAGTGGCTTTAAATCTTTAACGTGAGCTAAGTACACCTGTTTCCCGTTCGGATCCCTTGCACAACAATTTTAGTATAAATCAAGTTTATTATAAACCATTGATTAGAAAATCCTTATTATTTGATCCTAAAAATCTACTTGTAATCTGCAATATCTTGAGAAACAAACAATTATCACTTTGTAAAGGGTAAATTAGAAGAAAATCACAAATATTTTTATGATCGTGATCGAAAGGGAAACCGAGTCAAGGAATCAATACCTACAAGGATAACAAAGATTTGTTGAGAGATTCTAAAGAATTTTAACACGTCCCAGTAACAAAAGAAAATTTGAAAGAATTAAACGCTATAAAGTGTACATGGACGGCTTCAGCAGACGGATCGGTCAGAGCAGAAACTGTAAATTGGCTAAACTCGGTTAACAGAAATAACATTAACTTGTTGCTCGACGCCGACCGGCCCGCTTGGTTTATTCGAGCTCAGCACTATTTAACTCTCGTCGGTTGCACCTCTTAATCTCGTCTTGCTTCGAAACTAAATCTCAATCATTGGCCAACTGTTATTACGAGAGTCGATTTCATACGTCTGGGTAATTTTTGTGGTTTACCTTCACCCCCCGTGTATGGTCTTTTAATTATACATTGAGTCATACTGAAAGGATTTAGCCTCTGTATATTGAAATTTTTTGTTCGGAAAAACAAACATCACAGTTAAGCAATAAATTTAACGCATTACTGTCCGGTGCATTTAACGCATTAACGTATTCCAAATATGCATAAGTAAACGCGTAGAATTATCGCGAATCTGTCCGCCTCCGAGGAGGAGATGTAATATTTGATGATATGAGAGTAGCCACTCCTCGTGGAGTGAAGCTCTCACTTTATTGACATAAGCTAAAAGCGCCTTGACCCTCTCAGTTAGCCACGAATGTACATCTTCACTTGAACCCTTCTTTTATGTGACGTTTCAGTTAAGATTTAAGGACAGTTTAAACTAGTCAGGTTTTGTTCACCCTTGATGAATTAGTTGAAAAACTATTTTTTAAAATCTTCTATCAAGGACACATATATGATTTTAATAAATCTATATTCATTAAAAAAATGTTGTCTGAAGAACGATGTATGGTAAAAACAAATTTTCCTAAGCTCATATGTAATTTTTTTATTAACTACATTCTACCTTAACGTTCCGATTCATCCGTTTAAAACTGTTTTAACGTAGTTCATCCATTGCAACTTCTCCTTGGAATGCATCCATAACTACATGTCATTTGTAAAACAATTATTACTCAAATGGGTTGCTTTAGTACATTCTTCAATCACTGTTGTATTATTTTTGTCAGATATCTAAGTATTTTAAATAATTAAAATACGTCTATATTGCGGTTCATTTCAGTGATGATTGAAAGGCACGTTGTGATGTACATTTAGTAAATTCTTGGCTACAAACTGAATAAATGAACTGGACGTGTAATTTTTGTGGTTTAAATAACTTTATAAAATGTTTGTTTTCAACAGACGATATTTACACAGTTATTAAACTCAATTAATGCCGTACATGTGACACTCGAGAGTATATTGACATTATATTTTCGGTCACCAAATGATTCAAAAAAATTTGGAATTATGATAAGAGAATCTTTTGCATTTATGTTTCGAGTTGCAACTTTTAAAAAGTTGTAATTAACTCATGAGTTTAACACAGAGAGTTTTTATTTTAATTTTCATTACACCTTAAAGCTTTAAGCCTTTATGTTCTTTTTCATATTTTTATTTAATCCATAAATATCAAAATTCATCAATGAGAGAGTTTTAATTTTAATTTTCAATTATAGACTTTTTTCCGGTGCCATTCCAAATGTACTAACTCCAAAAATAATCAATATTTACATTATTTTTTAATATTTACAAGTAGGTATGATGTTTTTGATACAAGCCGCTTTCTGATATCCAGGTTTTGTGGATTAAAACAGCTATGTAATTCAGAATAAAACTGAAGAGCTTTTGATTTTATGTATATCCAAACAGTTAATTTCTCTCTAGTTATCAACCGTTATGAGAGTTAATACTTATCCCTACTCCACGCTGTATTTTACCTCCGTTAAATCGCACAGTGATGGTTCGGGGGATGCGTCCAACTTTTATGGTGCCAATAAAATTTCGATTGAATGGCTGTGCAACTCCCTACACAACAGTTCCGGTTTTGATTTCGGAAATTAAAACTTTTATTACGACAACTCGAACAAGGCAAAAAATATTGTTGTTCATAAAAATTTACTTCTTTATACAGATATTAAACCGGGCATATAATATTGTTTTGGTGGGTTTTAACTTTTCAAACCTTGAATATTACTAAACCAAGCTAGTTGCATTAAAATTACACATGATATATTTCAATAATTTAGATTGCATGAAGGGCAAACACACGCTTAATTGCACATAGAAACCAAGGGTAATCTTCTCTCAGTCCAGGTTTTTGATGATCTGGCAAAAAGAGAGATTAAACAAATCTTGAATTTCATTAACACGCTATGTGAAGCTTTCTTCTTCTCCGCTTCACAAAATCGGTACGGGACCCCAGCACATTGCATACGAACATTTTACGATACGATCCAAACAATCCTTTGTTCTGTAAAGCTTACCTAACAAATGTGTATGCAATAAACCTCTAAAGAGGGACTTGAAACATATGCTTGAGCTCTCTCTATTTGCCCATTGCTCATTTTACGACAGCCATTTCCCGTTGCCTGCAGATCGTCAGTTATTGCCAGCGACTATTGGATACAACACGCTATCATATTCCACTTTCATTATTTATTACACAATAACTACAAAACTGAGGAATGTAAGGGTTTTCATGAAAGTTAGGTGCGATTTCTAATTTATTTAATACTAAGGTGAGACAGATTTTCAAATTAAATTGACTGCCTAAGAAAGAGGAGGAATATGCCACAAACACATAGTTTTGAGAACAATTAAAGAAAGGTACTGTAAGTAAATATTTCAGGTTCATTGCATGACTCAACACCACACAAAAGAAATGAAAAGAAACCTCCCTTCCCCCTCCTTTCTCTTTATCTTTCAGTTGTGTCTGAGAAAGAGAAGGGGCTATGCCACAAAACTAAAATATTGATTTAGTTACAGTACCTTTTTTAAATTTTTCCCAAAACTATGTGTTTGTGGCATATCCCCTTCTTTTTCTTAGGCACTCAATTGTATTTTTTCAACTAATTTCACTTTCGGTATCTCGTACTTTAAATTACTAATTGAAGTAGTGCAAATGTTTAGATTTTTAATTTGCACATTTTATTGTTAACAGACACTAAGCTATGTTTTGAGTGAAATATACCATCTACTTAAAATTGTTGTAGCAAATCTTCGTATACATCCCAAAAAATTTGCCCTTTTTTATTTTTAACAATTTTTGTGAAGGTATGGAAAAATATTTTCATCAAAGAAAAAATGTAATCAATAAAAAAATTTTAAATAAAGTTTCAAATAAAATTGATAAAATGTGATAAATCTATTGGAGCGGTCGGAGACGACCGCACCTGTTACCTCGTGGGAGATGGTCTGGTTTACTGTACAGCAATAACGCCTCAACATGGCCGGGGCTGTAACTCGGCAAATAACATCATTGTTCCCCCAGAGTGTTCATATATTGTAATTCATAATTGGTTTTGTGTAAAGTGTTAGTTAAATTATTCGGTCAGTTCAATGCTCCAATTTTTAAAGAAAAAATATATTTTATTGTTGTATTTTTTGTAGCTGGTCGTTGTACTATCGGATTGTTTGTTACTTGAGGTAAAGTCGGAAATTATTGTTTCCTCTATGCTTAAACTAAATCCGCCATTTTCAGTTCTTTTATTGTAAATAATATCAACGCCACTGATTATCTACTTACGAACTAGGTAGATGCAAAATCTAATGGTCATTCCTGGGAGCAATGATGCTACATTTACCGAATGAGTGCTGCTGGGAAACAGGGGTCGACTAGCAGTGTTGGGCGACTGAACGAGAATGAATGACAGTTGAATCAGACAGAATTGACTATATAGAAGACATCCAAAAAATAATTTGTTTAACGTATTCCGATTATTCCTTCATGTAAGAAGAAGATGTACATGTGGTTTATTTTACACAACTGCAAAAGAAACTTCAATGTGATCGAGTTAAAATTTAGATTCTCAAAAATTATAAAATGCACTATTATAACTATGCCCTATGTTCTTTACTGTGGAAGTTAGTTATTAGTACAGGAGCTGAGTGGGGTTGAGCATGCACTTCCTGGTGCTGTCAGTTTTATGTTTGATTCTTATTCTGGGCACTTGGTTGAACATAAAACGCATGTTGTCACTTTCCTAACAAGCTTCTCGCGCCCGAGCCTTCCGAGGGAGGCACGACTAGGCTGGCGTGGTGGGGGAAATCAAACGAACAATGACGGAAATAACCGAATGTCGCTCTTATGGCAGTAGCCGAATTGTCGCAATGAAGCTTCGATAGTTCCGATAAGCTCGGAAATATCGAAACAAATATCGATATTGACTAATATTATCGACTACATTTCGCAACATATTTGAGTGAAATTCCAGTTTGCTGCATTTCAGTGGCAGCATACATGCGTACTCCCTTACCAATGCTAACTTTGCGGGTAATAAATAAATAAGTCATCTTGCTTATTTCTTGTCACACCTCAATACAACTTGTTTTGTGACTTTATCTAGTTGAGACCGGCTGTATACTCTGTTCTTACTTATGAGTTAGTTAAAGCTACTTAAATGTACTTAACAAATGGACTGATATAGGCCTAAATTTGCATAAAAAATACTAATAATTGACATATATTGTAATGACAAAGTCTATTTCACTGAATGTATTGACATGCCCTACTGTACATTTGTACCTAAAGGAAATAAATGTGATTTGATTTGATTTGATCATATGTTTACCAATAATCTCTCGATTGGCGAATTACTCCTATGGGGAGGAAATTGCTACCGTAGGTCTCATGGCAAGAACGAGACTATGATAACTTTACGATGAACTTTAATCTTTCTATTTGAAAATCTCAAAAACCCCATTTTTGAGGGCCAAAAAGGACTTTTCCTGCGAAGGAAATTCGTTAATATCTTTGAGACCAATGGACTTAAAGAAATTATTTAAAATACCAAATTGTTCGAGCTGAATCCAATGGTGTACCAATTTATCCAATCGAGTAATCGGATAAATTTAATCATTCAATTTGAAAAACTAAAAAAACTTATTTTTAGGGGGTAAAATGGAGTTTTTACCCCACTTTAGGATAGGTCGATGAGGCTGGTTTACGAACTCGTCTACGATAATATAGTTTAACATGTCGTCATGTCTGTACCAAATTTTGTCACGATCGGACGATATTTACGAGAGTTATCGTGCTTACAGACACACAAAAAATGAAAATTCTATTTCCCATATAAGACCATGCTAACTTTTGAAAGAAATCGTAATTTGTGCAGGTAAAAATGCATTTTCACTAACTAATTTCATATCCATAGAAAGTACTCATAAAAGCTATCCATTTATAGGATAAATATACCCTGGACGGATATGTTTTGTCCATTCTGCTAAAACGACGGTAATAGCTTATTTCTAAAGAAAATCGCTAAAATCCTATATCTCGCTCGTTTCTCAACATATAAAACATGGTTTGTGGCTTCGCCTTGGTGAGATCTATTGTATATTAACCTCAAATCGCCGATTTTTGCATTATCGTAGCTGCAAATCTGCACCTTATTCCCAATGCTACCCTTGTAGGAAATAAAAAAAATGCGCTGTCTTCCTTATTTTTTAAAATAACATGATGAAACAATATTTTAGTAATATTTTTAGCGATATTTTGGTAATGTAAGGTAAATTAATTTTGTTAACTAGGTAAAGATTTTTTTATTTCTCTGGATGAAACATTTGAAATGCGAGGATAATATTTCATTTTAGAGATCGGAATTCCTCTTTCTTTTTGCAAATAACGTAATTGAAATAAACAAAACAGAATCGATGTTGACGCGAGATTGCCAAGACGCGACGGTACCAAGTGCAATACAAACGATATTGCGATGTCGTATATCGACATATCGCGAGTAAATCGTATCGAACAGCTGTTGGCATCTGCACATGCGCACTCCGTCACTAGTCGTGCCTCTCCTCGGAAGGGTCGGGCGCGAGAAGCTTGTCACTTTCCTAGGGTGTCGACATCATGGGGGGAGGGAGACAACTCCCCCCCTTGGTAAGGCTGTATGATTACTTAAATACTAATAACTCAATAACGGTAAAAGATAAAAAGATTAAATCTAAGCCAATATATTCAAAAACGTATGCTTAGTAAAAAAGGCGATTAGAAAAAATATCATAATGTCTTATAGTTTCTGACTAAAAACATGTTTTGTCAACAATTTCCTTAATTTTTCATATTTTTGCTTAAAAATCGTACGTAGCCTGTTCGTATAAAACATGGTGGGAGGGGGGACATTTCCCACCCTCCTTAGATGTTCTTGTCCGTTTACTTAACTACTCATAAGTCAATGACAGTTAAACTTATAAAAGTAAAAAAATTGAACTATTATAGTTATAAACATATATTTCACCAAAATACCCCCTGCCCCTGCCAGACCTACCTAATAAATCAGCTCTGGCAACCATAAACCAGGCAGTCCACGAGGCTTTTACTTTAATACTTTCTTAAATAAACAGTAATCAGGGCAGCAATTGCTTTGAGTTGACTGGCCCTACATCTAAACAGAACCTTAACTATGAATGTTAATGGCACTATAGACAATAGGTTAGTAAAATAACTGTTGATTGAACACTATGGCGAGGAATTTGTTTTTTCTCAATCTAAAAGCCTGCTGACCTCCTTGAAAGCATTCGTAATATTGGCGAAAATTCTTTAAACACAGAAGAATTAAAACAAGAAATAAAAACAAATCTATTCAATATAAAAGGGTATGTGTGCAATGACACATATGAAAACTTCAATTTGCCTGCAGATTGGGAGATATTTTCAAGACATTTCTAGGTCCAGAACGTACGTTTGAAAAAGATGAAAAAAGTAGATTTTTTTCTATTTATATTGACTTGTATTATCTTGTTACTGGTGGAGATTTGACCCCAAAGCATGTTTCATTAGCAGAGTGTATTCATCACTACACTCGATCGAAATCGTTGATAACCACCCTTGATAAACTGGGGCATTGTGTTAGTTACAAAACTCTTAAGAAGTTGGATTCACAAATTATTAATGGACATTGTGATGAGAAATAAAACAGGAACCGTTCCGCTGCCTTCAAATATAGTTCGTGACCCAAACATTTTCCTTCACGGAGCTGTGGATAACGACTATTTTGCAGAAGAAACACTAGACGGGAAAAGAACAACACACGCAACAGCAATGGTATTGTATCAGACTGCTACGGACCAGACTTTACTACCTTTCCAATCTGAAAGAATCCGTACAGCTACGTTGGATTCAAGCTTAAAATTAAATGAAATTATTCCTTGCCAGGGAATAAATAAATGTTTTGGTATGAAAAAGAAGCCTGATGGAAGCTTCAGCTGATGGAAGCCTGAAGCTTCCATCAAACAAGAAGAACAGGCTTTTGAAAGGTCCGAATTAAAGAATCTCATCACAAGCTTCAAAATGCACTCTCAAGTACAGAAAAAGATGTCCCAAAGATATTCGATAAGATTAAAGATGATGGTATTGATATTGTCTCACAATTCAACAGATTTTTGGAAACAATCTACAGCAAATGAAACCTTCAAGTATTGATGAATTAATATGAAATGGTAGAGATCTTATTAGACTTATTCAGACCAGAAAGAGATGGCAAATGGGAATTACACCTAAGAACCGTTACAAGAATGATTCCATACCTCTTATAATACAACCCCATCAACTAATTGAGAGGTTGTGTTGACTTTGACGTTGCTCAACAGACCTCAAGAATTAACAGTCTTGTCTAAGGAATGTGCCAACGTCATGTGTTGTAACGTTTATTTATCTGACATGTTGATATTGCCATCAGAACTGAAAACATATTTCAAGCAAGGTCGGTTTTTTGTAAACAGAAGTCGAGAAATTTCAACATTTTGGTTACAGACCACGCTTTGAAGCAATCCCTAATACGGTCCTCAAAAGTCCAAGGAGGTTTAATTAATTGGAATAACATCTAATTAAAATGCCTTACTGAACTGGTGTTTATTGTACCACATCAAAATAGGTTTTTGCCAAGCTCTCCAAAAGTTCTGGGAACTATTTCAAGACCCCGCTGGAGAGATTGATGAGCATTCACTCAAGGAAAGGAGAACCAACCGGATCGAGAGGGACGAGTGTGACGTTAGATTGATCGTTAATTTTACTACCAATCATGACAATCCATTCGAAATCAGCAAGGCAGAGTTAAGAAACATTGTAGGTGGTTTAATAGTGTCACAAGAGTCTTCAAAATTTCCAACGACCATCAAAAAAGGCAGAAAAAGGTACGAGGTATTTTTAAACGAGAGAACAATCCAAAAGGTTAAAGGAGTTTACACACAAATAGAAAGGGTGTGTATTGTAACAATGTCAACAACATGAAATAAAGAAAACTCTAAGGAATCTAAGAAAAAAATACCTATTTACGAACGTTATAATCGGAAATGTATCACATAAATGTGGGCGCCTCTAGGTCCAATGTTTCCGCCCTTATGTTTTGAGGGAGTTAGTCTGTAAATCCATCCTAAGAAATTAAGTTTTTTTATGTAACTTGTCAGGAATTCTAAATTACATGACATTTTCTACCATCCTATAATGTACCCTGGAGGCCACGCCACCAATAGCTGTTCAAAGTGTGAAAGTGTTTTGCCGGCGTGGCCGCCAGCTTTGCAAACTGCTTGAAAAGGATCCTTGAGTGCCTGTTAAAGCCACCAAAACACACATTTCGGAGGATGAGTCTTGCCTCATCCTCACTTTGAGTTTTTTCATTCTTTTTTCCACCTCTGAGCTTTTCTTTAATTTTTTTCCTCCTGTTTTCTTTCCATCGTCAGATTGTCTTTTGTTATGTTCACGGAACATAGTCTTATTTATAGTTTTGCTTTTCTCCGCAAAAGTTTTTTAGAGTCTGAAAATTTTACAAATATAATTTTGATCTTTCATATGAATGAAAATGAAATTATTTAAAGTAATAAAATCAATACTTACTCGTAACTTTTGAGGAAGTCCGACATCAATCAACCCTACACTTAAATGAAAATTCTTGGTAAGAAAATTAAAAAAACATACAATATTATTAAATTGAATTGGACATATTTAAATAGGGAAAAATAACGGGTTTAAGAAAGCACATGTAAAAAAGACTACACAGATTTGACTCGTTTAACTGCAATAGGGCACGGTAACACGTTGTAATAATTTACAAGACATGCACTTAACAGTAGACGAGTTATACGCTACGTGAAGTGGCTTTAAATCTTTAACGTGAGCTACACCTGTTTCCCGTTAGGATCCCTTGCACAACAATTTTTTTATTTTAAGTTTATTATAAACCATGGAACTTAAGAAAATCGTTATTATTTATTCCTAAAAATGTACTTGCAATCTACAATATCATGAGAAACAATTATCACTTTTTAAAGGGTAAATTAGAAAAAAATCACAAACATTTTTACGATCGTGATCGGAAGGTAAACCGCGTCACGGAATCAATACCTACAAGCATAACAAAGATTTGTAAGAGATCTAAAGCATTTTAACACGTTCCAGTAACAAAAGAAAATTTGAAAGAATGAAACGCTATAAAGTGTACCTATTTGGGTAAATTGGCTCAACTCGGATAACAGAAATAACATTAACTTGTTGCTCGACGCCGACCGGCCTGCATGGTTTATTCCAGCTCAGCACTATTTAACTCTCGTCGGTTTCACTACTTAATCTCGTCTTGCTTCGAAACTAAATCTCAATCATTGGCCAACTGTTATTACGAGAGTCGATTTCATATGTCTGGGTAATTCATTTGGTTACCTTCACCCCAACGTGCATGGGTCTTTTAATTCTTTAATTCTTTTAATTTGAAAGGATTTAGTCTCTGTATATTGACGTTTTTTGTAAAAAATCCAAACTTTGCAATAAAACAATAAATTTACCATCTTATATTATTTAACTTACGTCTAACAATCCTGAGTTTTATTTTGGATGTACGCATTTCAGCCCAGGCAATCATCAGCATCCATAAAAAGCGGGCTCAGAACTGGCTACTTGCTAGCCAGTATTATTACTTAAATGGGTTGCTTTAGTACATTCTTTAATTATTGTTCTGTTATTTTTGTAAGATATCCAAGTATTTTCAATAATTTAAATGCCTCTACAATCTGGTTTATTTCAGTAATGACTGCAAGGGTTCGTTGTGATGTACATTTAATAAATTCTTGGCTACAAACTGAATAAATGAACTGGACGTATAATTTTTTTGGTTTATATAACTTTATAAAATGTTTGTTTTGAACAGACGATATTTACACAGTTATTAAAGTCAATTAAAGCCGTGTATAAACATGTGACACTCTAGAGCATATTGACATTCTACTTTCGGTCACCAAAATGATTTGAAACAATTTGAAATTACGTTAAGAGGATCTCTTGTATTGATATCTCGTATTACACTTTTGATGATGCGTAATTAAATGAATAACTCATGAAACTCATTTGACAATGGCCTGGTGGGGCCGAAACTATAGTCATCCCTGATTATATTTAGAATCGACGAAATTATCTGGGGTAAGTAAACCCAACTATTTTAGTTACTTAACATCGATTCTGGAGGCAAAATCATGAATAAATAACATGAGTTTAACATAAAGAGTTTAAATTTAATATTCAATTATACACCTACGAAAAAACTCAAGTACTTTTAGGTGCCATTCCAAATGTACTAACTCAAAAAATATTCAATATTTCTATTAATATTTCTATTATTGTATAATATTTACAAGCAGGTTTGATATTTGAACTGAAGAGCTTTTGATTTTATGTATATCCAAACAGTTAATTTCTCTCTAGTTTTCAACCGTTATGAGAGTGAATACTTATCCCTACTCCACGCTGTATTTTACCTCCGAAATATAGCACAGTGATGGTTCGGGGGATGCGTCCAACTTTTATGGTGCCAATAAAATTTCGATTGAATGGCTGTGCAACTCCCTACACAACAGTTCTGGTTTTGATCTCGGAAATTAAAACTTTTATTACGACAACTCGAACAAGGCAAAAATTATTGTTGTTCATAAAAATTTACTTCTTTATACAGGTATTAATCCGGGCATATAATATTGTTTTGGTGGGTTTTTAAGTTTTCAAACCTAGAATAAAACTACGTGTAGAGCAACAAAACGCTTGTACATAGAAATCAAGGGTAATCTTCTGTCAGTCCAGGTTTTTGATGATCCGGCTAAAAAGAGAGATTAAGTAAATCTTGAATTTCAATAACACACTATGTAAAGCTTTCCTCTGCTCCGCCTCACAAAATCGTTACGGGACCCCAGCACATTGCATACGAACATTTTACGATACGATCCAAACATTCATTTGTTCTATAAAGCTTACCTAACAAAACAAAAGTATATGCAATAAACCTCTAAAGAGGGACTTGAAACATATGCTTGAGCTTGCTCTATTTGCCCATTGCTCATTTTATGACAGCCATTCCCCGTTGCCTGCAGATCGTCAGCTGTTGTCAGCTACTCTATTTTAACACGCAATCATATGTCACTCTCATAACTACTAACCTTAGGAATGTAATGGGTTTTGATGAACTTAGGTGGGATTTTTAATTCACTTAAAAATACTAAGATGAGACAGATTTTCAAATAAAAGTATATTTTTCAATTATTTTTATTTTGCTATCTCGAAAATGGTTTAAATTCAAATGGATGAAATTAGTAGCGCAAATATCTAGATTTTTTCATAAGCACATTTTATTGCTAAGCTATGTTTCGATTGAAATAAACCATCTACTTAAAACTGTTGTAGCAAATCTTCGTATACATCCCAAGAAATTTGCCGTATTTTTCTTTATTTGTGATAGTTTTGAGTAAAGGCAGGGACAAATCTTTTTATTAAAGACAAAATGTAATCAATTTAAAAAAAAATTTAAAATAAAGTTAAAAAAAAAACTTTGATAACATGTGATAAATCTATTGGAGTGGTTAGAAGACCGCACCTGTTACCTCGTGGGAGCCGGCCTGGTTTACTGTACAGCAATAACGCCTCAACATGGCCGGGGCTGTAACTCGGCAAATAACATCATTGTTCCCCCAGAGTGTCCATATATTGTGTTTCATAATGGGTTTTGTGTTAAGTTTCAATTTAATTATTCGGTCACTTCAATTTTCAAAAGTTTAAAATTAGTAATCCGTTTTGTTGTTGTATTTTTTTGTAGCTGGTCGTTGTACCACCGGATTGTTTGTTATTTTAGGGAAAGGCGAAAATTATTGTTTTCTCTATGCTTAACCGAAATCTGCCATTTTCAGTTTTATTGTTGTAAAGAATATCAACACCACTGATTATCAGGCCATTCCTGGGAGCAATGACGCTACCGCCACCGCATGAGTGCTGCTGGGAAACAGCGCTACGCAACTTACTTTAGTATAAATAATATATAAAATAATAAAACATGAGTTTTGTAGCAAAGGAAACTTGTACTAGAAAAATAATTTCTAAAGTATATTTTAAAAGATGTATTTTTTGTCAGCAAGGAACAAAAAATCAAATTGTAGCGACCTATCGGAAAACACAGGTCGAACGAGCTGAAAAATTGCTCAGTCTTTGCTGGGAATAGCAGGATGAAGTATTTGTAAAAGAATAAGTACGCTAGATGACGCTAATGGTGTATTTTCTGCAATCATATTATAACACAAGCTTTGTTTGGATACGTATTTTAAAAATGTACGCCAACCGCCCTGCCAGAACTACTCTGCAAACCATAAACCAGGCAATCCACGAGGCTTTTACTTCAATACTTTCTGAAGTAGACAGTAATCTGGACAGCAATTGCTGTGAGTTGTGTTGCCTTACATCTAAACCGAGAACCTTAACTGAGGATGTTAATGTTACTATAGACAATAGGTTAGTAAAAAAACCGCTGATTGAGCACTATGGCGAGGAGTCGGTTTTGTCTCAACCTAAAACCCAATCTATATCTCCTATGGGTTTTAATGCTTCAACAAAGCCTGCTGACCTCTTTGAAAGCATTCGTAATATTTGCGGAAATTCACTAAACGCAGAAGAATTAAAACAATAAATAAAAACAAATCCATTCAGTACAAAAGGGTATGTGTGCAATGATACGTTGATATCAGAAGAATAAGAAAACTTCAATTTGCATGCAAATTGGGAGATATTTTTCAAGACACTTCTAGGTCCATAACGTGTACCATTAAAAAATATGTAAAAAAGAAGTGTTTTCAAATTAATATGGACTTGTATTATCTTGTTACTGGAGGAAATTTGACCCCAAAGCATGTTTCATTAGCAGATTGTATTCGTCACTACATTCGATCAAAATTGTTGATAACCACCCTTAATAAACTGGGGCATTGTGTTAGCTGCAAAACTCTTAAGAAGTTGGATTCACATGACATTGTAATGAGAAATAAAACAGGAACAGTTCCGCTGCCTTCAAACATAGTTCGTGACCTAAACCTTTTCCTTCACGGAGCTGTGGATAACGACTATTTTGCAGAAGAAACACTAGACGGGAAAAGAACAACACACGCAACAGCAATGGTATTGTATCAGACTGCTACGGACCAGTCTTTTCTACCTTTCCAATCTAAAAGAATCTTTACAGCTACGTTGGATTCAAGCTTAAAATTAAATGAAATTATTCCTTGCCAGGCAATAAATAATGTTTTGGTATGAAAAAGAAGCCTGACGGAAGCTTCAGCTGATGGAAGCCTGAAGATGTTTTTGAAACAGGAAGAACAGGCTTTTGAAAGGTCCGAATTAAAGAATCTCATCACAAGCTTCAAAATGCCCTCTCAAGTTCAGAAAAAGATGTCCCAAAGATATTCGATATGATTAAAGTTGATGGTATTGATATTGTCTCACAATTCAACAGATTCTTGGAAATTCAATCTGCAGCAAATGAAACCTTCAAGTATTGGTGTAATTAATGTGAAATGGTAGAGATCTTATTAGACTGTATCAGACCCAAAAGAGATGGCAAATGGGAATTACACCTAAGAACCGTTACAAGAATGATTCCATACCTCTTACAATTCAACCCCATCAACTACTTGAGAGGTTGTGTTTTCTGTTTATCTGAAATGTTGAAATTGCCATCATAACTGAAAACATCGTTCAAGCAAGGTCAATTTTCTGTAAACAGAAACCCGGGAAATTTCAACAATGTGGCTAAAACGCTTCCACCACGCTTTGAAGCAATCGCTAATACGCTCCTCAAAAGTCCAAGGAGGTTTAATTGGAATAACATCTAATGAAAATGCCTTACAGCAGTGGTGTTTATTGTACCACATCAAAATAGGATTTTGACAAGCTCTCCAAAATTTCTGTGAACTATTTCAAGACCCCACTGGGAATATTTATGAGCATTTACACAAGGAATGGTGAACCAAGCGAATCGAGAGGGACGAGTGTGACGTTAGATTGATCTTTAATTTTACAACCTATCATGACAATCCATTCGAAACCAGCAAGGCAGAGGCAGAGTTAAGAAACATTCCAAGTGGTTAAATAGTGTCACAAGAGTCTTAAAAATTTCTATCGACCATCAAAGAAGAAGGCAGAAAAAGGTACGGGGTATTTTTAAACGAGGGGACAATCCAAAAGGTTAAAGGAATTTATAAACAATTAGAAAGGGTGTGTATTGTAACAATGTCAACAACATGCAATAAAGAAAACCCTAAGGAACTAAGAAAAAAATACCTATTTGCGAATGTGATAGTTGGAAATGTGTGTCAAAAATGTGGGCGCCTCTACGTCCAATTTTTTTCCGCCCTCGGGTTTTGAGGGTGTTAGTCTGCAAATCCATCCTAAGAAATTAAGTTTTTTATGTCACTTGTCAGGGAATCTAATTACATGACATTTTCTACCATCCTAAAATGTATCCTGGAGGCCACGCCGGCAAAAACACTTTCGTACAGTACCTGTTCAAAGTGCGAAAGTGTTTTTGCCGGCGTGGCCTCCAGCTTTTCAAACTGTTTGAAAAGGATCCTTGAGTGCCTGTTAAAGCCACCAAAACACACATTTCGGGGGATGAGTCTTGCCTCATCCTCAATTTGACTTTTTTCATTCTTCTTTTCCACCTCTGAGTTTTTCTTTCATTTTTTTCCTCCTGTTTTCTTTCCATTGTCAGATTTTCTTTTGTTATGCCCACGGAACATAGTCTTATTAATAATTTTTTAGAGTCTGAAAATTTTACAAATTTAATTTTGATGTTTCATATGAGTGAAAATGAAGTTATTTAAAGTAATAAAATCAAAACTTACCCGTAAATTTTGAGTAAGTCCAACATCAATCAACGGTATACTTAAATGAAAATTCATGGTGAGAAAATTAAATAAACCATACAATATTATTAAATTGTGTTGGACATATTTAAATAGGAAAAAATAACGGGTTTAAGAAAGCACATGTAAAAGACACTACACAGATTTGACTCATTTAACTGCAATAGGGCACGGTAACACGTTGTAATAATTTACAAGACATGCACTTAACAGTAGACGAGTTATACGCTACGTGAAGTGGCTTTAAATCTTTAACGTGAGCTAAGTACACCTGATTCCCGTTCGGATCCCTTACACAACTTTTTTTTATATTTATTTTATTATCAACCATGGATCTTAAGAAAATCGTTATTATTTATTCCTAAAAATTTATTTGTAATGTAAAATTTCTTGTGAAAAAATTGTTCTTTTGTAAAGTGGAAATAAGAAAAAATCATAAACATTTTAATGATTGTGAACGGAAGGGAAACCGCGTCACGGAATCATTACCTACAAAAATAACAAAGAATTGTTTAGAGATTCTAAAGAATTTTAACACGTTCCAGCAACAAAAGATAATTTGAAAGAATGAAACGCTATAAAGTGTACCTGGACGGCTTCAGCAGGCGGATCGGTCAGAGCAGAAACTGTAAATTGGCTCAACTCGGTTAACAGAAATAACATTAACTTGTTGCTCGACGCCGACCGGCCTGCTTGGTTTATTCCAGCTCAGCACTATTTAACTCTCGTCGGTTGCACTACTTAATCTCGTCTTGCTTCGAAACTAAATCTCAATCATTGGCCAACTGTTATTACGAGAGTCGATTTCATATGTCTGGGTAATTCATTTGGTTACCTTCACCCCAACGTGCATGGGTCTTTTAATTCTTTAATTCTTTTAATTTGAAAGGATTTAGTCTCTGTATATTGACGTTTTTTGTAAAAAATCCAAACTTCGCAATAAAACAATAAATTTACCATCTTAAATTATTTAACTTACGTCTAACAATCCTGAGTTTTATTTTGGATGTACGCATTTCAGCCCAGGCAATCATCAGCATCCATAAAAAAGCGGGCTCAGAACTGGCTAGTTGCTAGCCAGTTCCGAGCCCACTCCCGAATACGTGCGCACGTTTGTAAATTTCATTGTCGGTTTAATGTGCATGTTTGTCGTTTTCTTGTACCGTAATAAGTGTAAACTTTTTAAACTTGACGCCGGTAGTTAAAACATCACAAGAGCGAAGAATGCAGGAAACCCAGTGTACAGTATATTTTTTATGGATGCTGATGATGGCCTAGGCTGAAGCGCGTACATCCAAAATAAGACTCAGGATTGTTGGACGTAAGTTAAATAATTTAAGATATTGATAAAACCAATCTGTGCTACAAATCATAAATCATGATTAAATTTAACTGTTTACCGTCCGAACATGTATTCCAATATGCATAAAGTAAGCTCGTAGTATTATCGAGGATCTGTCCGCCTCCGTGGAGGAAGATGTAATATTTGATGAGAGTAGCCACTCCTCGTGGAGTGAAGCTCTCACTTTATTGACATAAGCTAAAAGCGCCTTGACCCTCTCAGTTAGCCACGAATGTACATCTTCACTTGAACCCTTCTTTTATGCGACGTTTTATAGTTAAGGATTCAGGTCAGTTTAAACTTCTCGAGTATTGTTCACCCTTGATGAAGTAGTTCAAAAACTATTTAAAAAATCTTCATCAAGGACACATATAAGATTTTAATAAAAATATATTGATTTAAAAAAAATTTGGTCTGAAAGGACGGTGTATGGTAAAAAGAAAATTCCCTAAGCTCCTATGTAATTTGTTTAAAAATATATCTATCTAAATTCGACCTAAACTTTCCGATCTATCCGTCTAAAAGTGTTTTAACGTAGTTTATCCATTGCAACTTCTCCTTGGAATGCACCCATAACTACCTGCCATTTGGAAAACAATTATTACTCAAATGGGTTGCTTCAGTTGATTAAATGGTTGTGCTTATGGTTGTGCTTACTGCCTTAACAATCCAATACAAATTGTTGTCCAATATAATATTATATTGGATCGCTGAGGCAGTAAGTACAACAATTTAATTGTATAAGCAATCCTGTAACCAGATCATAAAAAATGGGTTTTCTTTAGTACATTCTGTAATTATTGTTTTATTATTTTTGTAAGATATCCAGGTATTTTAAATAATTTAAATACCTAAATAAACTGGACGTGTAATTTTTGAGGCTTAAATAACTTTATAAAATATTTGTTTTCAACCTACGATATTTACACAGTTACTAAAGACAATTAATGCCGTGTATAAACATGTGACACTCGAGAGCATATTGACATTCCATTTTCGGTCACCAAAATTATTCAAAACAATTTGAAATGATGTTAAAAGGATTTTTTGTATTTATTTGTGTTTCGTGTTGCAACTTTTGATAATGTGCAATTAACTTGATAACTCATGAGTTTAACATAGTTTTAATTTTAATTTTCAATGATAGACTTTTAAAACAAACTCAAATACTTCCAGGTGACATTCCAAATGTACTAACTCAAAAATTATTCAATATTTCTATTTTTTTTTTTACATTTACAAGCAGGAATGATACACCTGATACAAGCCGCTTTATGTGATATCCAGATTCTGTGATGAAAACAGCTATGTAATTCAGAATAACACTGAAGGGCTTTTGATTTTTTCTATATCAAAACGGTTAATTTCTCTCTAGATTTTAACCGTTATGAAAGTTATCCCTTCTCCACGCTGTATTTTACCTCTGTTTTATCGCGCAGTAATGGTTCGGGGGATGCGCCCAACTTTTATGGTGCCAATAAAATTTCGATCGAATTGCTGTATGTAACTCCCTACACAACAGTTCCAGTGCTGATTTCGTAAATTAAAACTTTTATTACGACAACTTGAACAAGGAAAAAATATTGTTGGTCATAAAAACTTACATCTTTAATACATATATTTAACCAGGCGTAAAGTATTGTTTTGGTAGGTTTTTAACTTTTCTAACCTGGAATAAAACTAAACCAAGTTAATTGCGTTAAGAATTTCACATGATATATTTCAATAATCTAAACTACGTGTAGAGCAACAAAACGCTTGTACATAGAAATCGAGGGTAATCTTCTCTCAGTCCAGGTTTTTGATGATCCGGCTAAAAAGAGAGATTAAGTAAATCTTGAATTTCAATAACACACTATGTAAAGCTTTCCTCTGCTCCGCCTCACAAAATCGTTACGGGACCCCAGCACAATGCATACGAACGTTTTCGATCTGTTCCAAAAAATCTTTTGTCCTGTAAAGATAACCTAACAAAAGTATAAGCAATAAACCTTTAAAGAGGGACTTGAAACATATGCTTGAGCTTGCTCTATTTGCCCATTGCTCATTTTATGACAGTCATTTCCTGTTGCTTGCAGATCGTCAACTATTGTGAGCTACTATTGGATACAACAAGCTATCATATTTCTCTTTCATTATGTATTAGGAATATAAGGGCATGAAACTTACGTGCGATTTCTAATTTACTTAATATTAGGGTCAGACATATTTTCAAATTAATTTGAGTGCCTGAGAAAGAGAAGGGGATATGCCACAAACACATACTGTAGTTTTGAGAACAATTAAAAAGAGGTACTGTAACTAAATATTTTAGGTTTTATGGCTCAGCCCCAGACACAACACCAAACAAAAGAAAAGAAACCCCCTTCCCTTACTTTCTCTTTCTCTTTCAGTTGTGTCTGAGAAAGAGAAGGTGGTATGCCACAAAACCTAAAATATTTATTTAGTTACAATACCTTATTTATTTTTTTCTCAAAACTATGTGTTTGTGGCATGTCCCCTTCTCTTTTTTAGGCACTCAATTGTATTTTTTCAACTAATTTTATTTTCGGTATCTCGTATTTTAAATTACTAATTTAAGTAACGCAAATATTTAGATTTTTAATAACCATATTTTATTTTTCACAGACATAAGCTATGTTTTGGGCGAAATAAACCATCTACTTAAAACTGTTGAAGCATATCTTCGTATACAACCCAAGAAATTTTCCGAATTTTTTGTTTTTAACAATTTTTGGTATAGGTAGGGAAGATATTGTCATAAAAAAAATGTAATCAATAAAAAAATTGAAAATAAAGTTTTTAAAAAGCTTTGTAAAAATGTGATAAATCTATTGCAGTGGTTGGAGTAGGCAACTAACCAGCCACACCTGTTTCCTCGTGGGAGCTGGTCTGGTTTACTGTACAGCAATAACGCCTCAACATGGCCGAGGCTGTAACTCGGCAAATAACATCATTGTTCCCCCAGAGTGTTCATATATAGTGATTCATAATTGGTTTTGTGTGAAGTTTTAGTTTAATTGTTTGGTCACTTCAATGTTCCAAAGTTTTAAAGAAATATTTTTTATTTTTAAATAAATAATTTAAAAAGTTTTAAATTTTTTATGTGTTTTTTTTTTTTTTTGTAGCTGGTCGTTGTACTATCGGATTGTTTGTTACTTGAGGGAAAGTCGAATTATTTCTCTATGCTCAACCAAAATCCTTCATTTTCAGTTCTTTTGTTGTAAATAATATCAACGCCACTGATTATCTACTTATGTACAAGATAGATGCAAAACGTAATGGACATTCCTGGGAACGAACATGCTACCGCTACCGAATGAGTGCTGCTGGGAAACAAGGGTCAGCTAGCAGTGTTGGGCGTCAACCGTACTCGCATGACAATCCTGCACACGCTTTTCATCGTGCGGGAACTATCATTCTCGTCCGGAAAAATAGTACTTTCCGGCCTGGTTACGTAATATCATTGACTTTGAATCTGAAGTCAATTATATTGACTTTAACTATTCATAGTCAAATGTAATATACTTCTAAGCTGCACATCTTCATCCATTGGGGGTAAAGTTTGAATAAGATCTGCTTGGTTATTAGTTGGAAACACAACATTTTAACAAACGTTTTAGGGGTTTAGCGACTTGTCAACAACTACCTCTTAATATCCTGTTCTTATTCCATGCACTCCGGGGGCCTTATCATTATTTGTGATCAATAATACTATCTTTTAAATCACTACTATAATTTATTATTATTTACAAAGACACTAGCAAGAAATATTGTTGGGTTTTGCCTTCCTTCACACATTCTGATTGTCGGATGCCACATTTAGCAAACGTTTTACTTATTCAGAGTTTTATTTAGCGAGTAAAATAATTAAGCTAGTTTGAGTAACAAACTTATTACCACAAGCCAAAATCAGATTGGTACTGAGCTGATAGCTGGGTGGTGCAGCGGTTTAGTTATTAGATTGTCCTGAATTCCGTCTTTGGCTATGTTTCAATTTGATGCTGGATCTGTAAAGGTCCAGGTAAATTTAAGCTTAGAAAATAAATAATTATTTTCTAGGCACGAGCGTTTATTATTAACACTCGAAGAGATGTTGTAGGAAGGGATCACCTGGTTTACAGTGAAAAACCCTACGGATATAAACTCTCTGTTAAACGTGTCCTATGGTGACTAATAAGAGACGGCTGTGCGCAAAATTTCTGGAGTCTGTAAAACTCAGCACCGTAATCCATTTTTATAGATTTTAAAATCCTGGCGATATTGAATCTTTACATTTACCAATTTCTTTTACTTGTAAAATTAAATTTAAATTCACTTCCTATTCGGCAAGAAATTCACACTCATTGTACGAGAAACAGGGTTATGATGAATATACAGGGTGTCCGGAAACTATGGTAGAATATTTTAGTATAATATGTTTGAGAAGTAAAAATAAGAAAACAAGTTTAAATTAACTTAGGTCCTTAGGTGCTTCGTTTTCCGTCTGTGCAAAAAACGGACGGAGTTTGTTTGTGTTTTTTACGTATTTAATTATATCTCATGAATCTCTTAACTTATAATCTTCAAACGTGGTACATGGATGACCACTATCAAGAAGTATTTTTGTATGAAGTATCAAGTTTCTACTTTGTGCCATTTCAAAATGGCGAGTGTTTTTTTGTTTTCAAAGCTAAATATCTTCAAAAACGCAAATTTTAAGATTATGATGATCGGACTGCTAATAACAGAGAAATTTTAACTTTTCTGAATAAAAACATGGCTTTTTATTATGTACTGTCTGAAATTTGAATACTTTTATTCGAAAAATTTACAATTTCTCCATAATTAGTTGTCCGATCATTTTAATCTTAGTATCAGCGTTAATAAGATTAAATTATCCTACTTTTTTGTCACTTAATAATTTTCTTAAAATTTATGGTTTTTAAGATATTTTACTTTGAAAACAACAAACAGACGCCATTTTGAAATGGTATAAAGTTGGATTTTGATACTTATAACAAAAGTAGTTATTAATAGTGGTCATCCATGTACCAAGTTTGGAGTTAATACTTAAAGAGGTTCGTGAGATATAATTAAATATGTAAAAATCTCAGTCACACAATCTGAAAACGAAGCACTTAAGGACCTATGTTCATATAAACTTTTTTCCTTATTTTCAACTCTACTATCATAATCTAAAATATTTTACAATAATATCTGGTCACCCTGTATTGCAACAAAGATTGGCAAGGACCGGAAATTCCCATAAATTAAATTGAATAATTTTTTTTTAATAAGCTGCCTGACCAGCAAAATTAGTTAGTTATAACATTTAAGAAGAAAGTTGTACGATCGGTTGGTTATTTATCCTGTTTTATATAAGTGACTATATAAGTTAAAATGTAAATACAAAATTTCGACATTCTGTTGTAATTCGATATCATGTATAATTTTATTTGTAAGAATGTATTTCCCATATGTTATTTTAATTTTAACTATGACTTGTCCTATTTATGTTATACGGATCAATGGAATAAAGCATTTTTTATTTTTATTCTTATTCTAACATTGAACCTTTGCTGATAGTGGTTTACCTGTGTTTGCTTTCCAGTTTTTAACCTTATGTCCACCATTGAAGTATTTAAGTATACCAATCAGAAATATAAATACTTCTTTTATTTTTTCCAAAATTGCTCAAACTTGCCGTGCACTTGTTTGCTTTCGTCAAGACAAACAACCGCCAAGATTACCATAAGAAGATAAAGAGATTTCGAAAATCCGGCCTCTCAAATGTGAATATAAATCGTCATAAAATGTTACCAAGATGCAACCAAGATGTTGTATTAATGCAACATCAATTAATACCAAGGATGTTGTATAAAGACAAGGATATTTAGTTTCATTTTAATCAAAATGGCGTGTTTAAGCATTTCCAAGAAAACCCAGTCAACTTTAGTCGGCACCACTTTGTTTAAAATTACTGAGTTAAACATTTAGTGTTGAAACAGCGTTTCATAGTTGTATTTCTAATAACGTGTAACAATAGTTATAAAACTATAAAGTATGCATTACATTCCATTTGAAAGTTAATTTCAACATTAAAAATTAAACTGTTATCATTGTAGTTCTTATTTCGTACTTCTAGATTTACCAAGTAAGGCAAAAAATTCCACTCAGGCCTTGGAGGGGTTTTTAAGTCTAAAAAATGTAGCAATTATAAGGTCGCTCTGGTGTTAGAGTTTATATGCTTGCGAATTGTGAATTAAACGTTAATTGTTGTACCGTCTGTTGTGAAATGATTCTTGATAGTATGCCTTTTTCACAATGGAAATATACGTTTTCGTAACTAAATAACAAAACTGAGCTCGTTACGTACTGAGCAAATAAATAGTTATCTTTAAACATTCTTCACCCTGCACCTCATAAAAAATCGGTAAATGTTCAGTTAGTGTGATTCTTAAAATATAAAATACTTTTTGATACACATGAATAATTAATGATATGCTGAATTTCATCGTAGGAACTTACTACAAATTATTTGAAGGAAATATTAAACATTTCACACTATACTAGGTTCATAGTTTTAATATTTACGTTTTCGCGAAGTTTCTCGAAATTCCCCATACAAATCGAATAAAATGTTTACTTTGGGTCAACTTTAAAATGTTGATAAATAATACAGGGTCTTTGCCAGAAAAAGATATTGTTTGAAGTAATTAATAACTCTTCTTAAATTTGATCACATAATATGATTTTTTTTGCTTACGAATACAGAATTCTCGTTAAATCCTTTGTATTCTTTTCATCCATCCGAGGCTCGTGGAACATTATCTTTATGTAACTCAAACTTAATCATGCTTTACAAATACTTAAGATAATCAACAAATTTAAAACTAAACGAAGTCAGAGATTACGGTTAGGTTTTATATAATGACTGACTGGGTTACATAGAGGTAAAGGTTCTAACTTCGTAAATGGAAAGTCGCCAAATCGATCTTAAGCAGGATCCTGCGAGGAGTTTTCGAGGTTCCGAGTCTGGCCTCAGCTGCCGTTGATTATAAGGTTATTAGTTATCCTGATAAAATCAATCAGCTGGCCTTTATTAGAGGAAAATATTTCATCTCAGCCATCCTACACTCATCCTACAATCATAGTTTGGTTAAAATATGCACATGATCTTACCGGCCGCGGGAAATTCCGTTATCGCTGCCACCCCAGCTCAAGAATGGGGCAGTCCCACAGGTGTATAATATGTAGACGTAAATGACTAATCGAAGTTACAAGTATAAATAATTGTAAAATTCACTGATTTAATTAATTGTTTATCAATATAAAGTATTAACGGTATTTAAAGTAGTAATCTAAATTAGAATGAGGGGAGAGAGATGTCCGGTCTGGACGCAGCTTGAACTGATTCAGGTACAGTGTCGAGCCCCCGAGAATGGACGAGAGTGACGTGAAGATGGCTAGTGAAACTCTGCTGCTTGTGGCCGACCCACGTTGGAAATTAAAACTATACTAACCACTTTGTCTTACAAAATATTTTCCCAAGTAAAAAATAATAATTTTTATTCAGCTAGGCGTAGGAGTGAGACTCGCACTGTGCTGCATTCGATCTCAACCAGGTGTTAAGTGCTGGTGATACCCACTGAGATATGTGACGGTTGTCGGTGTGTTGCAGGGAGGCAGCATGCTGTGGGCCCTGCTGCTGCTGCTGGCCGCGCCGACCGCGCCCCAACCGCAGTACCGCTTCACGCAGCCCTCCTACAACGTCAGCCTGCCGGAGAACTGCCCCCGGGACACCGCGGCCACCACGGACACCAAGATGGGCATGTACGGCGCCGCCGCCAACGTCTCCTACCGCCTGGTCGCCGGGGACCCCAGCAAGTACTTCCGCGTCGAGACCAGACTCGTGGGCGACTTCTGGTTCCTCGTGGTGCGGGCGAGGTCCTCCAGCCTCAACCGGGAGCGGAAGGACCGCCACGTGCTGCGGGTGGAGGCGACGGTGACGGCGGGCGGCGCGTCGCTGGAGGCCGCGGCCGAGGTGGTGGTCCGCGTCGTCGACACCAACGACCTCAGCCCGCTGTTCTACAGCGCGGAGTACGCGGCCACCGTCCCCGAGGACGTCCCCGTGCACAGCAGCGTGGTCCGGGTGTTCGCCGAGGACGCCGACCTGGGCAGGAACGGCGAGGTGTACTACAGCCTGGTGGAGCCCTCGGAACACTTCGCGGTGCACCCGGTGACGGGCGTGGTGACCGTGATGAGGCCCCTGAGGTACACCGAGCGGTCCGTGTACGACCTGCGCGTGTCGGCGAGGGACCGGGGCGTCGACGGGAGGAAGCCGAGCAGCGTGGCGAGTGTGCGAGTGACGGTGACCCAGGTGAACCTGCACAGCCCGGAGATCTACGTGTACCACCTGCCGGAGCTGCTGGAGCACTCCACGGTGGACGTGTACGCGGTGGCGCGGGTGGTCGACAGGGACGACGGGGTCAACGGGGAGATACTCAGTCTGGAGGTGGTGGACGGCGACGACGACGGGCACTTCAGGATCACCAAGGCGGACTCTCCCACGCCGGGCGTCAGGGGCGAGGAGTTCAACGTGGAGGTGCTCAAACTAGCGGACAAGCTCAGCAACCAAGGCGGGTACAACTTAACGTTACGAGCTATCGACAGAGGCACTCCTCCGAGAACAACGTATATCTCGGTGCCCTTCAAAGTAAAACTGAACGATCGAAATAAGGCGGTTTTCGAACGAGAAATTTACGAGGTGGATGTTTCGGAAAACACACCTGTGAATACTTCGATAATAAGACTGAAAATTGCGGAACGAAATAGTTTAGAATCCTCTCAAGTAATGTTAGAGATTGTAGGGGGCAACGAAGCCGGTGAGTTTAGGATTAATTCGAGGACGGGTGTTTTGTATACTGCGGTCCCTTTAGACGCCGAAATTAAAACGTTTTATACGCTGACAGTGTCTGCGATCGACCACGGAATGGTACGCACTAGAAAACAGTCTTCGGCTAAAGTGAAGGTACAAGTGGTGGATATGAATGACAACGATCCTCTTTTTGAGTCTTCGGTGATGGATGTATGGATTAACGAAAACGAACCCGCCGGAACTTCGACGATCAAAGTGACTGCGAAAGACAAGGATTCCGGAGAAAACGCTTACATATCTTACAGCATCGCCAATCTTAACTCTGTACCCTTCGAGATAGACCACTTTACTGGCCTCGTCCGTACCACTAAACTATTAGACTACGAGTCTATGAGACGCGAATATACTCTGTACATCAGAGCGTCCGACTGGGGCGCACCCTACAGAAGGCAGTCTGAGATGAAGTTGCGGGTCAGGGTGAAAGATATCAACGATAATAAACCTCTTTTTGAGAAAACCGACTGTGTAGGCCATCTCCCCAGACAAGTCCCGATAGACACAGAGATCGTCACACTCTCAGCGATAGATCTAGACGCGGGAAACATCATAACCTACCGCATCGCCTCTGGCAACGAGGACGGCTGCTTCAGTCTGGACGTCACTTCCGGGATGTTGACCGTGGCTTGCGACCTGACGGAAGTGGGCTCCGCGGAGAGACAGATCAACGTCACGGCCTTCGACGGCACGCACTTCGCGGACTTCGCCCGCGTCCACATCAAACTGATCAACTCGGAACATCCTAGAGATTTTCTCGTCAATGGCGAGTCGGCGAGTTTCGATTGCAAAGACTTGGGAGTGGCTAAGAGGTTGACGGAGGTTTTGGCTCTAGCCGAGAAGAACAACGGTCACAAGAGTAGACAAGAAGACGAAGTCACATTACCTAATCGGTACGGGGCTAACGTCCACTCACCGCAGTTTATAAGTATGCCGAACGAGATAGCGATAAACGAGTCCGTCCCTTTGGGTTTTGTCGCTCTAAAAGTTAAAGCCGTCGACAAGGACTTGGGTTACAACGGCAAACTGGTGTTTGGAATCACTTCGGGAGACGTCGATTCAACTTTCTCGATCGACCAAGAAACAGGCGAACTAAGAGTGACCGGTTACTTGGACAGAGAATACAGGGAGAGATACTTTTTGAACATAACAGTCTTCGACCTCGGACAACCGCGCCTCTCGTCTTCAAGAATCCTCTCAGTAGCTGTGCACGATGTGAATGACAACGCGCCTGTTTTCGATAAGAACGTAGTCAGTTTCAGAATTAGAGAAGACACCCCCAGCGGGTTCGAGATATTTCAATTCAGAGCGAGGGACGACGATCTCGGCGAGAACGCTCGAATCCGATACGAAATCGAGACGGAAACCGACAACTTCGAGATCGACAGCAGGACGGGAATGTTGACAATATCAGCGCCTCTCGACCGGGAGACGCAGGCTCTGCACGAGGTGAAGATACGCGCCTCGGACCGCGCGTCGGACCCGCGGGACCCCGAGGCCCTCCACTCCCTCGCCCTGGCCCGGGTGATCGTGGAGGACGTGAACGACGAGGCGCCGACGTTCGCGGCGCAGACCTGCCTGGTGAGGCTCCGCGAGGACCTGCCCGCGGGCACGGTGGTGGTCACCCTGGACGCCTGGGACCCCGACCTGGACCGGGGCGGCGTCGTGCGCTACTCCCTCCAGCCTCTCGACCTCCCGTTCGGCGTGGACGAGGAGACCGGCACGGTCCGCACCACCGGCCCCCTCGACTACGAGGACCGCCAGATGTACGCCCTGACGATCAAGGGCGAAGACCTCGGGGTCCCCTCGCTCTGGTCCGAGGTGAACCTGACCGTAGAGATCACTGACGTGAACGAGAACGTGCACCCTCCGAGGTTCGCGGACTTGGCGTTCGCTGCGCGGGTGCGGGAGAACCTCCCGGCGGAGACGCTGGTGGCGACCGTGGCCGCGACGGACACCGACGCGCCGGGCGAGGACTCCCGCGTGTCCTACAGCGTCGCCGGCGGCTCCGGGCTGGGGCTCTTCACCGTCGACGACAAAGGTAGGTCCCGCACAGTGTATTGCTTATGGCTGACCTGTTTGGTGATTGATTGGTAAATCCTATCACCTGGGTGAAAAAATTAATACTATTCGCAGATGACACTACATTTTCTATTCAAATATCAACAGTTCTTATTTAGAAATTTCCTTTCATATTCAAATATACCAGAATGGTTAAATAACATTGGACTAATTAGTTAATAATTAAAAAACTAATTTCATGAGCTTTGAAAAAAAATTGTTCACTATAAAAAATCATAATATGCTCCTTGATTATAATACGATCTATGCTTGTGAATCAACTAAGTTCCTTGGGATATTATAGCTAATTTATCATGGTCACCATATAATATACAAGAATTGTGTTAAAAAATTGGTTCTGGAAATTTTATGATCAAAATTCTTTAAAAATTGCTGAAATTTTAATGTAATTAAGCAAATTTATTTTGCTTGTGTACATTCACACCTATGATATGGAATTATATGTTGGGGTGAAGTTCGGAAGGCAAAAAGGTATTTAAACTGCAAAAAGGGCACTACGTGCAATGTGTGATATGACAAGAAGAGAATCATATAAGTCAATATTTCAAAAGTTTAATATTCTTCCACTTCTGGCACTTTATATTTTTCAAGTGAAAATTTATGTGCACCGCAGAAAGACAAATTTCTAAAACAAAATAATTAAGCATCGTTATTTTACAAGACTGAATAATAATTCTCTTGAATTATTATTCACAGCACTTGGACAAAACAAACTCAGACTATGAGGGATAAAATTCATATTAAAATACCTTATTCAGTAAAACATTTGTCAAACATGAAAAAATTTTTGTCTGTATTAAAAGAACTGACAAGAAAATAATATATATTTAATGGAAGAATTTTTAAATGAAGATTTTAAAATAGAAGATTACTTATTTATAAAAACAATTAATTTATATTTATGTAATGCATTAGTCTTAACCATATTACTATGGCAATTAAGGCTTATTTGTTATAAATATAAATAAATAAATAAAAGGCTTTCTATTAGTGGACGTTAATCTCATTTCTAAGCGTAGTTTGTCAAAACACATATAATTATTTGCGATACAGTTATTTATGACAGATATAAATTAAGTTTAAGTCATAAAAATCGATCGAATGGCTCAGCTTTTTTCTTGTTCAATTTTAATTTCGCTGCGACCCAAGATGCGGTAAATGTTATTGCTCGATTAAAGTGAAACTCGTTAGGTGCTGCAGAGTAGACGTCCTGGATCTGACGTCAGAGATATATGACGTCAGTGCCGAGCTATAAGTCACCGCTATCTGGTGGCGGCTCCTGGCGGCTAAACAATGTCATCGCCTCTCTATACAAGCGCCTTCACACTACGGTTCATTGGTGAGAAGAAAACTGTGAAAGGAGAATCAAGTATTAGGTTGTGGTAAGCCATACAGCTTCTGAAAGGAAAACTTTGAACAATGGACCGCAAGGGTGTAATGGTCTTAGAACCTTGATGTTATAATCACGTAATATTGTGAAAAATATTTAGATAAATTGCAACTTACGTGTGTACTATCTTGGACCCCTTAATTTTAATAAGACAGAGTGTACTTTTTTTGCATCCATTCTGTTTTTAATTAGATAAAATTCTGTACTAATAAATTCAAAAACAATAATATCGGATGTAAGTAATTAATATCAATAGCTTCATATAAAAGTTCACTGCAAAAAGTACTTTAGAGGTAGTTTTTTCATGAAATGACTAAGGTAGTTGAGAGAGATTTAATATTAAATTTTGCTAATCGATAAAAATGAAATTATTGTGCGTGGTACAATCAACCACGAATTCACGAGTTCAAGTTCATTACCTAGAAGTAATTATGTAAAACAATTATGTTTTACATAATTGCTTCGAACCAAGTAACAGACAATTCGAACAATTATAATAAACCAAGTTTGTTACCTCGATAAGTTATCGAAGTTTGTTATCTCGATAAGTAAGTAATCCAAATTCGTTACATCGAAAAGTAATCAAAATTTGTCACCTCGAAAAGTAATCCAAGTTTGTTACCTCGATAAGTAATCCAAATTTGTTACCTCGATCACTGAACAGTACACGTAAAAATGTTCTTTTTTTAATGCAACACAATAATATATTTATAGTAAATAAACTTATAGGGTTGAAACTGCAAAACTCGTTTAAAAGAGGTAAATTTTATTTCGATTTTTGACGAGATTGCGTTTGGCGCTTGTCATTTTTCGTTGGTCTAATATCATAAACACGTATACAACAAATAAAAAATACCGTATTTAGACAAGGTAGCCTTCCTTTATCAATATGTCTTCCTAGGTTATAAGTTGAAAAAATAATTCCAATGTTATTACAAGCAGAACTGTAATTACACTTTTTAAAGAATCATATTTCAGGTAGTATTGGTGTGAACGATCAAGTAGTAAAAAGATATATTCTCAGGTGTATAATTCTTCGATATGTCCACTATCACTACTGTTCCCCTTCAATATTTTTACAGTATCCTACAAAAGATCGTTAGATGGAAGTTACACTGTGGAAAATTAACGTAATTTTGATTCTCGGTTCCGTCACAATCACACGACTGACTTGCGTCAAATCCAATATCGTACCAAGCATGAACAATGGTAAAATTAAACCTCCTTCTCTACTGCAGATACTGTAGTAAATGTTTGATTTATTGAAAAATCATAAAACAAAGTAGTTAATTGAAATCATACTACATCAATGTTTATTGCAGATAAAACATAAAATAAAATCCACCGAAAAAGTTTGATTTTAGTATGTACGATTCGTTTCAATGCAGTCATAAAAACGGGTTCGATGTATTGGTCCTCTTTTACGACTTTTAGAATACGTAAAACGCTGCCTTATCAAAAGCGTTCACTACCTCAATAGTGCAATAGGTAATTAAGTTTATGTTGTAATTAGTATATGGTTAGTACTTAAGCAGTGTTTATGGCTGAATTGTATGTATTTTTTCTCTGTAATGTGTACTTATGGATAAATAAACGTATTCATTCATTCAAAAAAAAAAAAGTTTTATCGTCCGTATTTCGTGTGGCAATACATCCGTATACATAGTGCAAACTTCTAATTCACACAGCCACTGGGACAATGATATGAAAAAAAAATTGAAAATCTTTTTTTATCTTATCTACCTCATTCTCTTATGTTCGTGCGGACAAAACCTGTAGCTACGTTGGCACGAACTTGAGTTTTACCTATAGGTTTTATTAATTTGAAGGGTAAGAGATGACTCGCAATATTCTGGCATATTGTGCCAGTGTTTTGGAGAAAATACTTTCTTAGTGTTAATAGCTTTTACTAAAAAAATGAATACTTTTCGTTAAGTCCCGAGCGCCATTTTTATGTGTCTGAAATGCCGCACCTAGACAAACTAAGCAAATATTTCCTAAATACTTAGATTTAGTCTACAATTTTTATAATGTGAACATACATTTCCCGGGCCTCGTTATCTTTTTTCCATCACTAAGAATTTTTTCAAACTTAGTGCATTTGCAATGCTAATCCGGAGTTTTTTGTAATCTGATGCAACAAGGTTTAAAACAACACATGATGCCGTAACAGATTTTGAGCGATGCCAAGACGAAGAAATAGCACTTTCCTTAAACATGTCTATGATCAAACTGAATATGATAACTTATAATGAGTTATTATAAATTATTCATCTTAGAAAACCGAGGACGGATCCTTGGAAACTACAGAGAGAAGTTTTAATTAGAACGTGTATGAGCTTGCGGCTGTAGCCACCTTCTTGGATACAACTTTTGGAATAATCATAATATGATTAAAGCAACAAACTATCTCTGTTCTTGACTTATCTTGTCTCTCTCAAAGTTATGGAAGTTAATATGAGTTATATTTCACTCGTGGCTTGGTTTCTTTTTCAAGTAGTTCGTCTCAGTTAGAAATTCAAAACTGAAATTTTTTCATGATCGCTGTTTTGAGAAGATCGCTTGGCGAAATCCCCAAATTTTACTATGACATTACCGATCCCTCTTCATAACGATATTTCAACAAAGAAAATCTGTAAAATAGGTCCATTTGCACACTCGAGTAGTCAACAAACACAGACCTTACAACTCGATCATGTGCTTAGGATGGATGACGGATGAGGTATTGACATTTACACTAATGTCGGTGTCGGAATTAGTGTAGATGTCAATACTCGCTGATCGTTGATCTAGCGAGCTCTGATGGATCGCAGCAGATAACATCTGTCAACCCTCGGTTGATAAATAATGAAGATGCAATCGAGACGGCGCCGGCACCGCGGTGGCGAGGGGTAATCAGTAATCATGTCACTTGTGCGTAGTTAATTGCAGTACTGAATTAGCAAACAATGTGCTGGAGAAAAGGAAATGGTCCCACAATAGCAGACTGTGAGGTATGAGCTTTACTGCTTTATTATACGGCTAACTGAATCTCCTAAGGAAAATACTATTCTTTTTTGTGTTTTGTGTAATTTTATAAATAAAATTACACATATATACCAAATAAAACCTAATATATTTTACTAATCCTTGCAATAACATAATAACGTAGAGCCCAGTAAGATATTCCTGTTGTGAAATTGTAATACGTTTCGTTCTTTTGATTTTTCTTATGGAATTCCATTAAAATGCTGAGATATTTAATTGGAGAGTTTATGTGGTGGCGTATGAAGGTCGGTTCTAGCGCTTTGTGGCGTACATTGTGCGTCACGCGTACAAGTGTGTGAGTGAACCATTTTAGAATCCATCTGCTTCCCGATGTCTGCTAACTCTGTCTGATTACACGCAGTACTAGAAAACTAGGATGTGACTGGAGATATTACCGTCGAGACCTTTTTAGGTATCGGCATTGTACATTTTGAACGCAAATGACTGATGTAGTTGAAAATGGCGACAACCAAACACATGCCCTACGAAGAGTGAATAAGTGCGTGCACACGGAAGTTTTCAGTGAAGATGTTATAGAAGATTCATCCAGTGCCGCACGGATACCAGAGACTACCTCTCCAAGTAAATCGACTTAGTTGAAGACAGTAACCTCATAATTTGGTTGTGATAAGACATTCTTAATAGAGAGAAAGATTCTTAAATTGTACTGTAACACAACAAAATAAATAATGCAATCGTAGTATCCTGAGTGTTTCCAATACTCTCACCAGTACCGATATAGACACCAGATAGGAGAATGCTGTCACACGTCCAATCAGGTGATGGTTCATTGTTGCCATCCTGTTTCGGCCGACCACCCATCATTGTTATTGCCTTGAACTTGTGTACGTTCAATTCACACCCTTTGAAAATAGAATAAACTAGTGATTATTCCTGTTCAACTATAATGCTGTATCCAAACATGTCAACTCACTTTGAGCTTTTGATTTAATTTTGTCATTAGGATAAAGCCTTTCTCTGAAAATTTCAATTTTATTTTTCCTAATATATTAGGCGTTAATAATATATTTTGCTTTGTATTATTTAGCAAATGTCATTAATTATTACGCAATTATAATTATAGAATAGTCATAATAAATTCTCTATGACTACAAAACCATTAGTTTGATTCTCAACGAATGATGAAATATAGGTGAGGATAGTTTAATAAAGTGATAAAATATTCAGGAGGTTAAAGAGGGCTAAGTTAACGTGTGGTTTGTTAAGAACAAAAATACAAATACGTCTGGCAAAATAAGACCTTAATATTTGCCTTTAATCCTAAGAAGGCGACCTCTAATAGAAACGTAGGTAGGATAAAATTACCTGAAAATAAATTTGAAGATTTTAATCGCCTTGGTTTAAATCCGTCTACACTTGTAGGTAGATGGATCTGAGATGTTGACACCCAGGGGTAAAGACTGGTGCATCTTGGATGAGCAGTCCGCTTGTCGCCCACCAAGTGTCGGAGCCATGTATATTATATGGCGCCACTGCCAGCTAATATACACCACATACACCAGGGATGTCTTACAGAAACTTAAGATTTTGTGACAGCAGCGAGACAGATCTAAAAAACTCCTCAAGAGTTTAAAATCCTCAAGCCGTTAGGAGTAAGGAACGAATAAAATGGTTTTCGTATTATTTTATTCTTATCACATACATTGTTTTCTTGAAAGAAAACAACTATATTTAATATAGAAGACAAATTAAAGAGAGGCTAATCTATCAATATTATCGTTTTCCCTCAAAAGAAGGAAACTAAGAGTGCAGCCATTGAAAAATCCTTTAAGTACGCTACCATTTGTTAAGGTAAACGATAGACTGTAATACATTAAATTGTAAAATTTTTAAATTCAAAATTACAGTTAGATTTTAACCCTTTAATATAAATCAACCCAAACAAACTATTTTTTGCATTTACCTTTTTTCCTAGTTTTTGGGTACAACTTTTAACATTTTACTTAGCCATTATTATTGAATTGTTTTAGGAAATCAACTTTAATCTGCATTACTATACTTTACTAAAATCAGCAGCCTATACAACCTAACAGAACTCAATTAGCAGATCAATTAACAGAAGTGTTTGCGTTTGAATGACTATGAATGCGAATTGGTGTTTGAATGTCAGTTGTTATAAAAATACAAAATCAGATTTCAAAAGCTGCCACTTCAGTTCATTATGACTTCCAACAGTTTCTAGAGTCATCAACAGATTAAAGTACAAAGACTTAGAAAGCCGAAGGTAATAAGCAGCCAACAATGGGTGGAGTTTCGTTATCCAGCTTGAAGGTGTTGTAAAGAGCTACTGCCAGTTATTACCCTTTTCTCGGGTCACAATACTTTCAGCGCGGAACAATTCATTGTTGTGCAGCATTTCGCTGATTATCTCAAGAACAGTAAATTTTCCCTCGAACTCTCTTAATTAACGAACATTATCGGTAACGTTGTCGCTCGGAGAAATGTATTTTCTAAGAAGTTACACAAAGTCGAAGTTCCAGACTATACAATATCCACAAAGAACGAGACAATACTTTTAGGTAGCAATGTTAAACTAATAATGTTTTACGCATATTAGACATTGCTTGAAAAGGCGACCTACCCAAGTAGCCAAATATGAATGACATAAGAGTGTAGGATGATTGTGGCGCGATCTTGCAGTCTTGTTACTGACTAGAGCCGACGCAAGTCTTCAAAGTCTTCGTCCGCTGCAGGTCCGGCGTACCATACCGAGTTCGAGTCCGGGTTTGTCACCTCCGACATGTTCCTCAGACAGGACTGTTAATTTTGAGCCCAACAGCCAATGTAAATCATAGATGTAAATGTCGATGGTGGTGCAAGCACAACTTCAAGCTGCATATCATTATTGACTTCCAGACTTTCACCAACTTAATTGGGTTACGCCAACACATGTTCTTCGATTCGATTTTTACGGTGAAAGTTTTTGGTATTTGAAATTAGTGATGTCGACAACGGATAGCGTCTCAGTTTAGAAATTTCAGCCCCTCCCCGTGCTTTTAAGTTGTGTTTTTTATTAAAACCTTTTAAAGGCATTGGCAAATTGAAGCGGAAACGCATTTAGATTGACATCTCATAGTTAAAATCCATCCAACCGTTATCGAGTTTTAACTATTAAAAGAAACTTCTTTCAATGTAAATAAAGTTCTGCCTGTCTTTTCTTTGAATAAATTTTATATCATTTTACAATTTCAGTTTTATTATTTGGAAATAGTAATAATGAAGGGTTTTGGTAATGGATTTTTGTTTTCATCAATGCTTAACCTTGAACCAAAACATTTTAATATCAGTTGTACAATATTTTTAACTTGTTAAGTTCAAGTCTTATAAAACTTGATTTTTCTTATTCAATTTTTACAATGCTCTTTGGTTATTAATTTTGAATCGAGTTGGATCAAAACACCAGCAATTTTCCCTTATTTTAGAGAAAAAAAAATTAATTGTGTTTTGTTATTTTATTTACGTTAATAACATTTACAAATTGTTGAGGTTTTAAGTTCTCAACAATTTTTTGTTATAGGGCTTCGTGCAATCCTTCAGTTCAAAATCATTACAATTCTTCGTGCGATTCTGCTGTTGGTTCTGCCAGAACGCATTTTTTTGGCAGGTGGGATTTTTGTCTACTTTTCGGGAGGGCTTCATTTTCTTTTATACTTCTTTTTTTTGCGGGGGGCTTTTTTCTTAATTTTTGGGGCACTTCTAGTTTTCAGCGGATTTCATTTTTCCTTTAACTTTAGCTCGCTGGATTTTCTTCATGTCTTGGAAAAGATGTATAGGGAAGAGGATTTGGTATTTTTCTTAAAGTTTTCCGTATTTGAGGGGGCGAGGTTTCTTGTGTTCTTGTCACGTACTGTATCCTTTTTGCCTTCTGGGAAGGAGGTACTACCAACGATCGCGTTCCTTCTTGGCCGTGGTGTTCTTGACACTCCTTATGGTTTCTCTATCTTCTCCTCCTCCCCTCTCCCTCCCACGGAGCCGCCGCCAGAAGCAAGGAATAAAGAATCTTTATCGTTTTGCATCTCATGCAAAACTCCCACAGGATTTCTAAGCGACACAGCCCGAACTTGATTCCATGCTTATTCTTGTATTTTTCGGAGCATTCATCTGGCCCCTGATTAGCCGCTGTGTCCCGCCGAAGCCTGGATGGAAGCCAGACAGCAGTGATCGAGGACCGCCTGAATCACTCCCATTGTCTACAAAAATACCGGGCCCAGTTGAACATCGCCTCGCGCCAAATAATTGGGGAGGCTTTGAACTTGAACACTAAACAAACTTTTCGGAAATTACTCTTCCAAATGGATCTTCACTAACGTATCAAATTTTTTTATCATACATTAATCAAACTTAATTACTTAATTTAAAATGTCCGGTGGCGGCGCATAATAGATGATTATTCAAACTCTGAAGCAGTCTTTAGTGTTTTTTATTTATTTTTTATTAACCTAGTCGTAGAAAATCTTGATTTCTATGAGTTAGGTAATGAAAATGACATTTAGACTCAGAGTGAATGATGCACTCCTGAGCGATTAAATGCGACATTAAATGTAATAGAAAACTCTAAGTTTGGAACAAATTATTAACTTTATTAAAACAAACTTATTTTAACTTGTAAAATTTTAGTAATGATTGTTAACGAAAATAATAAATAAAATCAGATGCTAAATTTAAAATATTCCTCAACAAATGTTGCTAAGTGGTCACCCTTCTCTTACCCACGATTGATTAATATTTCTAATATTAAAACCCAAAACCATTATGAAAAATAGTTGTATATTTTTAATTGTATCGTATTTAATCTCTTACAAAAATACCACAGTGAGTCAGGGTTAGTGAGTCGTAGGCGCAGTTGGTAGCGCACTCGGCCTCGGAACTGTGGCCACGAAGCGTCGCAGGTTCGAGACCCAGGCTTGTCGCATACTTTTAGCAGTTCTGTTCACCCTTGTACTGTACCGGCTCACTCCTTGACTTTGCTTGATAACGTCCACGCACAGATCGATTGTCTATGTGGGCGGGGCAAAGGCAAGGTGAAAAAAGAGGCCGCCACCTTCTTTTTATAAAAAAAGTGAAAGTGAAGTGAAAGACCATGCTGAAAATAGGAAACGAAGATGAAGTAATGAAATGAAATAATGACTTTATTCCCCAATAACATATCAAATTTACAATAATTACAAATATAGCTTGGAATAAATTACGTTGTCACAGTATCCAATAATGGTGACAACGTTTTACAACAAAAAGAAAATGTGTACATGATAGTAAAATATAACTGAGTCCAGTCCTTTCTTGAAAATTAAATTATAAACCATGCCGCTCTCCGTGGCGTCTTAATCAAATTTATTTTACTTACAGGAAAAAACTTAAATCACTGATTTAATTATTATTTAAAAAAATAAATAACTACTTTTCAAAAATATCTAACACTTTTATGCACCAAATACATTACTGAATGTTACTGATCTGTAATGTGAAAAGAAAAAAAAAATAGATAGAAATTGCAACCTTGTGTCGGGATCAATTTCGGGTCTGACAAACTGGCCCCTTGAGAGGAATATATCCAGGCTTTACGCTTCCACTAATACACCGCTGGAGGTGTGGGCTGCAGCCAGCAACAGGTCCGAGCGACACACTGTGTAAACCGACGACTACACTCTAGTGATTTAACTGACCTACTCCCGACCTTGCACGAGACTGTAGCTTGCACATACTTCCACTAATACACCGCTGGAGGTGTGGGCTGCAGCCAGCAACAGGTCCGAGCGACACACTGTGTAAACCGACGACTACACTCTAGTGATTTAACTGACCCACTACCGACCTTGCACGAGACTGTAGCTTGCACATACTTCCACTAATACACCGCTGGAGGTGTGGGCTGCAGCCAGCAACAGGTCCGAGCGACACACTGTGTAAACCGACGACTACACTCTAGTGACTTAACTGACCTACTCCCGACCTTGCACGAGGCTGTAGCTTGCACATACTTCCACTAATACACCGCTGGAGGTGTGGGCTGCAGCAGCAACAGGTCCAAGAGACACACTGTGCAAACCGACGACTACACTCAAGTGACTTAACTGACCTACTCCCGACCTTGCACGAGACTGTAGCTTGCACATACCTCCACTAATACACGGCTGGAGGTGTGGGCTGCAGCCAGCAACAGGTCCGAGCGACACACTGTGTAAACCGACGACTACACTCTAGTGTCTTAACTGTCCTACTCCCGACCTTGCGCGAGACTGTAGCTTGCACATACCTCCACTAATACACCGCTGGAGGTGTGGGCTGCAGCCAGCAATAGGTCCGAGCGACACACTGTGTAAACCGACGATAAACCGACGACTACACTCTAGTGGCTTAACTGACCTACTCCCGACCTTGCACGAGACTGTAGCTTGCACATACTTCCACTAATACACCGCTGGAGGTGTGGGCTGCAGCCAGCAACAGGTCCGAGCGACACACTGTGTAAACCGACGACTACACTCAAGTGACTTAACTGACCTACTCCCGACCTTGCACGAGACTGTAGCTTGCACATACTTCCACTAATACACCGCTGGAGGTGTGGGCTGCAGCCAGCAACAGGTCCGAGCGACACACTGTGTAAACCGACGACTACACTCTAGTGACTTAACTGACCTACTCCCGACCTTGCACGAGACTGTAGCTTGCACATACTTCCACTAATACACCGCTGGAGGTGTGGGCTGCAGCCAGCAACAGGTCCGAGCGACACACTGTGTAAACCGACGACTACACTCTAGTGACCTTACTGACCTATCCCGACCTTGCACGAGACTGTAGCTTGCACATACTTCCACTAATACACCGCTGGAGGTGTGGGCTGCAGCAGCAACAGGTCCGAGCGACACACTGTGTAAACCGACGACTACACTCTAGTGTCTTAACTGTCCTACTCCCGACCTTGCACGAGACTGTAGCTTGCACATACCTCCACTAATACACCGCTGGAGGTGTGGGCTGCAGCCAGCAACAGGTCCGAGCGACACACTGTGTAAACCGACGACTACACTCTAGTGGCTTAACTGACCTACTCCCGACCTTGCACGAGACTGTAGCTTGCACATACTTCCACTAATACACCGCTGGAGGTGTGGGCTGCAGCCAGCAACAGGTCCGAGCGACACACTGTGTAAACCGACGACTACACTCAAGTGACTTAACTGACCTACTCCCGACCTTGCACGAGACTGTAGCTTGCACATACTTCCACTAATACACCGCTGGAGGTGTGGGCTGCAGCCAGCAACAGGTCCGAGCGACACACTGTATAAACCGACGACTACACTCTAGTGACTTAACTGACCTACTCCCGACCTTGCACGAGACTGTAGCTTGCACATACTTCCACTAATACACCGCTGGAGGTGTGGGCTGCAGCCAGCAACAGGTCCGAGCGACACACTGTGTAAACCGACGACTACACTCTAGTGACTTAACTGACCCACTCCCGACCTTGCACGAGACTGTAGCCTGCACATACTTCCACTAATACACCGCTGGAGGTGTGTGCTGCAGCCAGCAACAGGTCCGAGCGACACACTGTGTAAACCGGCGAAGGTTTTCCCCGAAATTACAGAAGTAATTTCTGTACCAATAGAAATAAACTGTGTAATATTTTAGGTAAAACAAACTTTACATGACGGAAAAATAATTTTAAATACAATGCAATTAAATAAATTACAACTATTTCACAAAATACAATGTGATTTTAACATTATTGATTACTTAAGAAAACAGAAAACGTACTGGCGATTGCGGAACACGCACGCAACTTAAATATTTTTAATTTTTAACGCCATCCTTTCTCCCTTCCTTCCTTTCTTTCTGCTTTCTATCCGCCCACACAATGCGCAGAGTCCAGTGCGCACTGTCGCACTGTATGTTGCCATGACAACCGTGTGTCGTCATAGGAACGAGCCAATCACGCACTGTGTTTTAAGACAACAAACAGCCGTGTAATGAAAGACAATATGATAGTCTGCGCTTGCGCATGTTGCCAACCTTTCAATGAATATTCGATAGTTCATTTATTGCGTCTTGACCAAGTTGAAGTTCGTGATTATCAACTCTCTAATCATCGAAAACTCGAAATATGATCTATATAACACGTATTAAAATAATGTCGTGTTTGTTTAAAAATTAATTGCAAGTTATTAAATACACTTCAATTACATTTTTTGTGAAATAATTTTTTTGCGAAAGTTGAAAGTAAAAACGTGATTAAAAATAATTCTTGTTGCCAGTTTTGGACACCGGTTAGGCGCGCCGCCTGGTTAATATGCCTCCGGATAAATCGTTGTTCTATTGTCCGTAAATGTTAGTTAATGGCACAACGTTGGTCGCCTGCAGGCAAGTTTTCCAGCAGCCGAAGTTAGGGCCTTGTTGTCATTCAAACAGTGCAATGGTTAGTGAGTGATAAGTAGAGGTCTGCGGGTACCCGAAAATTCGGGTAGCTTCGGGTAATTACGTGAACCCGAGTGGTCGGGCGGGGTCGACACGTCTCAGGCTTAATTCGGCGGGTTTTTATTACACGTCGGGTCGGGCGGGTACCTACTACCCGAAAGAAATCGGGTTGACGATACCCGACACACTACCCGAAAGAAACCTGAAACTTTAAAAATGTTCAACAATAAATGATTCGCGCCAAGCTTCTGACTTATGGCGTCCACGCAATATTATAACGAGACGAACAATGATGGTCGCGATCGCGATGTCAAACTTCGAAGCGATCTTCACTATACGTCTCAGTCAGACAACCAGCCGTCCCCTTGCCGACTCAAAATTATCGTACGCTTACTGCTTAATATCGTATCCTCGTATAACAACTTAAAAGGACCGATGCTCCTTTTGACGCAATGAAATAGTCGTACAAACACTAAACAGCTTTGAATAAGGTTGAATTTCTAGCCGAGCTTATGATACGAGAAGTCTTATCGAGAAGATAATTTTTGTGATCTATTTTTGGTCACGTTAAACCGGAAGAGCGTGTCCTTCCCACCAGGGGTGCCTACAGGGGGAGGGGGGGATTATGACGCCAATGGCGTCATAGAATTTTTTGGGGGGGATTTTTGTTTGTTTTGTTTACTGTACAGGTAAAACGTACTACTACTAATTTTTACAAATAAATCGTCAAAAATAAAATAATTGCTACACGATTTAAATTTGTATATAAATTAAAACTATTATTTTCAATGTACGAAATAGAAATAAACTTGGACATGCCCGCACGGCCAACTGTCCAGTGTATACCGTCAACGTTCCTGTGCACTTGTATCTTCCGTGTCGGCCGCGGCACGCAAACAATCACAAACAAATTAATTCTTTCAACCTGTCCTGTTCCCTATCGATAAATTACTCAACGACTTAAAGGGAGAAATGCAAATTTGCTTTGTTACACTTGAGAAAGTAAAATTAATAATTCCCCCAATATAGCTTTGACGATTTAAAACTTATTTTGAGGAGGGAGGGTGCATTGAAATGTATACAGTAATTACTTTTTACCGGGGAAATGTAAAAGTGGCAACACAACAAAATCTTCATTCAGTCATCTATAATAGCAAAATGAACGATTCCCCCCCCAATACAGCATTGACGTTTTAAGGATTATTTTTAGGGGGGAGGGTTGCGTTGAAATGGACAATTACTTTTTAGCGGGGAAACTGAAAACTGGTTACACAACAAAGTCTTCAATCGGTCACCTAATAGCAACATTAATGATTCCCTTTCAATATAGCTTTGACGTTATAAAGATTATTTTTGGGGGGATGGGTGTGTTTAAATGAACAGGTCCTTTTTAGGAAGGAAATTAAAAAATGGTAATACCACTTCAATCAGTCAACTAATAGCAAAACGAATTATCTCCCCTTCGATATAGCCTTGACGTTTCACAGGTTATTTCTAGAGGGAGGCTTTGAAAAGAACCATTACATTTTTGGGGGTAAAAGTAAAAATGGTGATAAAGCAAAATTTTAATCGGTTATCCATTAGCAAAATTAATTGTTCCCCCCAATATCGCGTTGATGTTTTAAAGATTATTTCTAGGAGCGAAGGGGGCGTTAAAAAGTTTTTAAATATTTAGGAGCAGGGGATTGTAAAAATTGTATATGGTACATATGTATTTCTAGACGAATGAAAGTTATACGTTTTATCCACAAGTTTTATTAATTTTATATCTTGAAAGCTAATTTCGAATTTTAAAAATGCCGTTGATTTTCCAATAAATATAACCTTGTAGATTCAGTTAACTAATAAAAGCTAATACTATCGCACGAACAGATCAGGTAAACAATTTTGACGAGAAATCGGATTAAAGTTCGTTAGTGAAGTACGTGATAACTAACAAAACTAAGTTCAACAATTCTAAATAAATCACTACGACGAACATTACCTTGTGGTTTTGGAATGACATGCTATTGTTATCATTTTTGTTAAAATATGTTTGGGAAAAAAGGCACCCGGAGAATCCCGCTGGGTTTTGTGTGATGAAGTGAAGGAGACGGGAAGGGTTTTGTTCACGTGATACAGGACCAGGGACGAGAGGTCATGATAAGGTAAATCCCGCCCTCGGGGACTTGGTCAACTTATCAGCCTTGCTGCGCTGCGGCCTTCAGCTTCTTATCAGTGCTCAAAGCCACTCTCTATGTTTCTTTATAAGCTCTAGATTGAACCGAACGGGGTTTTAATAAAATTTTTATAATAGTACGTTATTTCAGTTCAACACAAAAATATACTAGTAAGACTACCAGAAGGTGTTCAACTAATTTATATTGATAATATGTTTAGAAAAGAAAAAGTGTTAATATGGTTATTACAAAACTGATAAAAGACAAACAAATAATTCGATTCACTTATTTCATAAATATAAGTAGGACCTAACAGCTTTATGGGATTTTATGATACTTTTATGTGCCTTTTGCATGAAAAAATCTAAAAGAATTATTTTTTCGTTCGTCCATAGTTTTGTTTTCAATGTCATAATGTTTTAATAAAAAAACAAGCCTACAAATAAATGTTATAAAATATTAAATCGGGCTTTCATTTTCTTTGTGGCTTAGGAAGATAATCGTCTTCCAATGCTGTTACAATTAATTTTAACTCTTTAAATATATTTAAAACCGTGATCTATTTTCATCCCTTCTTTGAAGTTTCTGGTCATAACTTAATGTAATGTACCGTGTAATGTAATGTTAATGTTTCTGGTCATATTTCAGTTATGTATTTATTATTGGAGAGAGTATTTTATTTCCTATCTTTGACATTATTTCTAATATTGTTGTCTTCTGAGTCTGCGATAGTTAGCTTGTTATACTTCATAGTTTTCTCAGTTAAGTCTGTTTCTTCTAATACTGCAAACGTATGACATTGTATGTGAATTATTTTATTTGATAAGACTGCATATATTAATTGTTAATAAGACAACTGAAAATCCAAATTATGTGCTTTGGTTAGTCTATAAATATTAGAAATACTTTTATTAGATAAGATTAAAAAAATTGTAAGAAATTTAAAAAGCGAAAAAATATTTACAAAATATAAACAAGATGACACGTGGTTGTTTGGTTCTCCACTAAATCAAAGTGAGGAAAAGACTGATGATATTGCGTTTCCGTAATTTCTTTACCAATGTTTGAGTCTTCTTTGGTGATCGCTCTCATGATAAATGATCTACGTTCTACTTTGCACCGCCTACAACATTAATCGTAAATGTTGTGTACATATTTTTGTTTATGTGCTGATGTGCTTTACTAATTAAAACATTGTCCAGAGTGAAACATCAAGTCCACATATTTAAATCTGACATATTTACTTTATCGAAGTATCGGAAAAATATGATTTAAAAAACATTAATTTAGAATGTCTGTTACACACAGATCTGAACAACCATTTCATTCGTTTCAATATGTTTATTGTTTCATTTGTCAGCCGAAAACACTTCGAATAATTTCAATTTGATACTTAACTTTTATTAAAGTTCCCGATATTATCTCTCTAAACCTAAGCCAAAATTGTTATAGTAACGCGTTAGATAGTAACAAGACCCGGGTCTTGACCGTTCCCGATCAAAACGTAAAAAAATTCCACTGGCGTAGAAAGACACAAAATACAAAATAACGGAGTACTACATGGACATAGCACACAATTCACTTAGCATAGCATAATTTAAAATTTTGAAGAAAAAACTACGTTTAAGTATTTTACCAAGACCCACCCATCAATATTAACACCCACTATACAAAACAAATACCGTAAAAATTGTAAATATCTCAATTGCTTGGTTGTGCATATTTATTATATTATGTTATATGTGTATTTGTCATATCATTTTTTGCCGTAAATATTGTTTTTAACTATTAATATTACACAACCAACCTCTCGGGTTTCTTTGAGAGGATTTATCATACATACAAATGAGTTGAAAATCCACCCAGTCAGCTTAGTAGACACATGAAATATTGACCAAACTAGAATGTAGCTTCGCTAAGGATATTGGAATACTATTAGAGCGGTATGCGGGCGTTAGCGATATTCTGTAATGACACATAACAGTAACCTATAGATTCCATCTTTGACCACCGCTACTAGCACTTTGTTGTGTCTGACACAAAGCAAATATTTTTAACTAGGTTAAATTAAACACTTAAAATTCACTTTAGATATTTGAGTTTAAGAGAAAACTAAAACAAACAGCATTGATTTTGAGAAATGTTCTATAAAAATAATGAAATTTCCTCCAGCACATCTTTCTTGTATCAAATAAACGAATGATGTGGGTAAAACATTAAAATTTAGCAAAATTAAAATGTAAAAAGAAAAAGAAACACTTTCACGGATGTGTGTTTCCTGAAGCAAGAACATCTTTAATTAACTCTCAAGACAAGTGAGAAAACGAAGTATTTTGAACTAAGTATGAAAACTCTGTTTATATATTTCGTCACTTAAATTGCTGGCATATTCAGATCACAAAGCTAATATATTTTCCCATAACAATCGATAAAACTCTCTTCTTACAAAGTTTTATTTCGACGTTTTACCAAAACGTGTCTTGAATCTAATTTTTTTATTATTACTTTGCTCGCTATTTTAATAATGAAATCCTGTAGTCTTAATAACTTTCAGGAAGTCTTAGTTTTACAGTACATCACATTTGTTATACATAAGGTAAAAACATTTTCATAATTTACACATTGCGAGAGTGATATTGAAATTACTATAACCTATTACAAATTGTTAAGTAATTATTTAAAAAAATTATACACATAAGAATATTGTAAATATCAAAATACTTTAAGTTCAAAACATTTAGGTTATCTTGATTCAACTTTTACTAATAGTAAAATATAACTTAAATTTTACTACTTTAGTAACTTGTATTGGTTAGAACAAATTTAACACGATAAGATGTTGAGTACCTATAAGAAAACTTAAAATGAAAATCATTATTTTACTCTTACTTTATATCATTATTATAACACGTAATTCTGTGACTTTGAACTTCCTGCCAAAAAAAGATTTTCTACGGTATAAAACGGTTGTAAATAATTAACAAAACAGAGTGAAAACAAGGACGTAAATGTTTAGAAACACGGCTAGATCGATATTTTAATTTGAAACTAACGTGAAAAACTTTTTAAGTGTAAGGGACCTAAATGTTTAGAAACACAGCCAGATTGATATTTTAATTTGAAACCAATGTGAAAAACGTGTTAAAATACAGGTCACTATGATCCCAGATGAGAATAATACAAATGAGTTAGATATTAGCAGCATTACAACAATCCTGTACCTTAATCAGCTGCGTAATTATATGCAATTGCGTAATTATATGTAATTGTCATACATTATTGTAATTGTATCTGAAGCTTCATCGTTGGTATTTCCGTCCAGAGATAATAAATAGTACTTAAATTCAGCTGCAGATTTATAGAAACGATTCAAAATTTAATAGAAATTTAATTAACTAATAGTTTAATATTTTTCACGCTTATACTTCTTTAAACAAATAAACAAAACCCTTAGACTGATAAGAAAAGTTGAGTTTTTTCTTCCTGGAAATAAAATAAATTGTCTATATTTTTTACTAGTAAATGAAACTAACGATAAAAATAAGTACTGTATCATTAGCGTTTACTTAACTGTCTGTAATAAATATAGTTAATAAAACTAAAATAAACTAAAAATAACCGCCGTTATTTGGTAACAGATAAATGGTTTGTTAGGTAACTTGAAGGTGGTAAGTTATAAAATAACTTCAAATAAAAAAGGGTTTCAATGTTATGTTAATTAAAAAAAAAACATTGCTTCTGATAGTGAACTATTGTTTCTCTCAGAAGCAATGTTTTTTTAGTTAACATAACGTTTAAACCTCTTTTATTTGAAGGTATTTTATAACAGTTATAAAATGTTTTGTTGACAAGTCATGTTTTGTGGGAAAGGAATTTTAGTGCTGCTCCTAGTGGAGAATTATTGAACTTATGACTAATGTCACTTTCATTCTAAACACTTCTCCGTTAAAGGTTCTCAAATATTGACTTAACTCAGTTTTTCAAAATTTGGCTTATGCCACTTTTGTTCTCACCGGCTCAAATTATCACCTTCAAGTTACCTAACAAACCTTTAATCTGTTACCAAATAACGGCGGATATTTTTAGTTTTTTGTTTTTTTAAGTTGACAGAAAGGACAGCTTCTCACTACAGAAATGGTTCCTGTTGAGAATAGTCTTGTAGCAGTAAATACAAAGCTAGGTTGGACATTGATGGGGCGACACAGTGGGAACCGAACAACACTCATTATGTATTATTTGAAATTAAAATGTGATTATAATTTTAATTAGGTTCATATATTTTGTCACGACTTTTGGATTAGAAATTTAAGATCAAATTTATTTGACTCTAGCTGATCAACACGGTTTCGCCCGTGGAAAAACAGAAAAACTTCCTTGGATTCAAGATTTATGTTTAGGTTGCCATGAAAACTTCATAAGCTTCCCTATAGGGTCGAAATCAAATAAAATTCGCCTTTTAGAACCTTGCTGTTTAGTTTCAGAAAGTCTTACGCTAGTTTTAATTCGTCTTAAACCTTCTTATAATATGTGCATACAATACAGAAAATAAGTTTCAGCCATACCAGTACTCTAGTGTTTGCGTGAAAAGCGGTATAATGTGTGATCGTAAGCGTTACCAACAGAGTGACAGAAATTGAGATAAGGCTTCATTTGGATTCTCTGACCTGCAAGACGCAAAAATAATAATTTCATAATTCTAAGCAATGTATAGACAAAACTCAAATTTCATTTATATAGATTGAAATAGTTACCAATAACAATCGCCTCGGCCTATACAAATTCAAAATGAATAAAGGCCTAAAGAAGGCAAACCACCATGAATAAGCTATAATAATCTTTAAGCTTAATCTTCATGATCTTCATTCAGTACAAGTATAAATCTAAAAAGCTATGATAACTGGTTGCAATAATAAACATGTGAATTAAGTAAGTCAAAACAGTGACCAAAAGAATGCCACATACATCGCAAACCAGTTCACATGAATCTCCGGACGCTTGTTGGTTTCAGTCTTGGGGTAATAGTTGTTTTCGGTTGGGGGAGTCCGGGTTTCAATTGTGGTTGGTTTCTGCCGGCTGGTGCTAGGAGTTTTCTTGGTGCGATGATTGGTTTTTAGAGTTGTGGTGCGAGTAGTAGTTGTGGTGAACGCCCATTTCAATTTCAGCAGGTACACAAAAGGTCCTGGCAGCCCCCTTTCTGGTGTTTGTTGCGGTGTCATATTTTTGGAAATTGCCACCTGGTTCCCGTATTCTTCGTACAGCCTTTCTAGCACTTCTGGTTCATAACACTGCATGCAATATTTTATCTCTGGGATATCTTCTATAATAGTACGTGTGGTTAGCGTAAAAACCTTGCACTTTTTGATACAGCTTAGCCACTTGGTATGTGAATGGAAGATACCAGTAGAAGTATTTTTGTCCGAAGATCCAACCTTGAATTTGTGTAGAACACCCCCATATCAGTCATTAAAGATGGCCGCTATTACATCCATAAATTGCTCTATAACGGTAATAGTATTCCGATCTTGATAAACCTTTTTCTGTTTGAAAGATAATTTTAAAATAAAACTTTTTTGTATTTAACATTTTTTTCTAAAATTAATAGTTTTCATTGTATATTTAAAAAACGAATTTTTCCATTTAATTCCATGGGAAAGTCTAATTCCTCAATAAAATGCGTTTTCAGGGGCTCAGCAAGGCTATGGCTAAATTTAGAATATTCTCTAGGTTTAAAACTTATACGAACAGAAAGTTTATTCCAATCGGTCAACTATTATCAGAATAATGGCCTCAAAAAGATATACTCACATGCCATTATACGAGTTATCCTAGTTTTTTCGGTATTTTAATGGGGTAAAAAAAATATTATTGAGGTGAAACCTGAAACATTTGAAATCTTATTGTTCAAATGTTTATGTTAAATATGTTCATGAATTTTTATTAATTTCTATGGACGGATAAAGTATTTGTTACGAAAAAAGTCAGAGCCTGTCCTTTTGCCCTATGCTTAACATGGGGCGACCAAAAACTTCTTTTGGACCTTCAAAATGGATGAAAACCTGGAATTATACTATTATGATCGATTTTTCTCGGTCGTTTAGTTATTTTTATTCGTTTTAATTCAGGTTTCACCTCAATAACAGTTTTTTTACTCCATAAAATACCGAAAAAACTAGGCTAACTTGGAAAATGGCCTGTGCGTATATCTTTTGAGACCATTATTCTGATAACAGTTGACCTATTGGATTAAAATTTCTGTGCGTATAAGTTTTCAACCTAGAGAATATTCTAAATTTAGCCATAGCCTTGTTGAGCCCCTGAAAACGCATTTTATTGAAGAATTAGACTTTCCCAAAAAATTAAATGGAAACTTTCGTTTTTAAAATATACAATGAAAACTATTAACTTTAGAAAAAAGTGTTAAATTCAAAAAAGTTTTATTTTACAATTTTTCAAACAAAAAAAGGTTTATCAAGTTCGGAATACTATTACCGGAGTTATAGAGCAATTTATGAATGTAATGGCGGCCATATTTAATGGCTGATATGGGGGGTGTTCTACACGAATTCAATGATGGATCTTCGGACAAAAATACTTCTACAGGTATATTCTATACACATACCAAGCGGCTAAGCTGTATCAAAGAGTGCAAGGTTTTGGTGAAAATTTACGCTAACCACACGAACTGTAACGATTCCCAGTTATTTCCTCATGTGTTTTGTAGCCTGGTTTCTGACCCCGTCCAGTTTTCCTTTTGTTATGGTTGTACGTGGAGTTCTCAAGGCATATATTAGTAACTTCGCCATCTTAACTTATTATTAGCTTATTATTAAAACTTTTTCCGGTACAAGTGTGTTGAGCAGTCCTAATATCCTCGTCTTATTTTGCATATTCAAGTGCCATTTCTTCCTAAAATCAACATTTACTCCCACCGTATGTGTGCAGGGGAGATACAGGGCGGCCATTGTAGCAGGGATGTAGTTTGTCTTCTGTACTTAATTTAAATTCATATATGTTATGTAATACGTTGTGTTCTTGTTTTTGTATTTTGAATGAAGGTAATTGTTTCCCTGGTTAAAAAAAATTCTACACGTTTTTTGTTAGTATTCCCCGAACTCTTAACGGTAGCTGATTCGCAGCCTTATGATGGTGAAAACTGTACACTTTAAATGTGTTAACCTGCGCGACAATCGGTTATTATAAGGATTTAGTTTGGTAAATTTCAGGATTTTATCATGAAAACGTGTTTTAACATAAGCTTGTTCTTTTAACAGGCTTCAATAAAAAATATGCATTTGGCTTCTTTAAAAAAAAAATTTAATCAAAACTTAAAATATTTTTACCAATTATTAAAACATTTCTACATTTAATACGTCAGTAGTCACAGGTCTAATTTTTCAGTAATGAACTTATGATGGGAGGCGACAAACTCTATATACTAATTTATTTGAAAGTTTTAACAAACTTACCCAAAAAGACATACCCTTGTAACTTTATTATGCCTTATAACAAGTGAAAAGTAAATATTAGAGCCCGTATAACCAGCAACAGATAGTTTAGAAACGCAATCAAGTATATAACGACTGCATTACGACATCAAGTTCATTAATGTAGTTTCTATCCCTACAGTATTTAAGGTCTGGATTTTTCGAAAAGTATATAAGGTTTGAGCCTGTGTTAAAAAAACATGATTTCAGATCACTGTATGACGAATTTTAGTGCCAACATTTTAAGCTCTAGACAGCGAAATCACCGCAGCGCTCACCTGCTGTTTTTGCGTCAATTTCCCTAGATGTGTAGAGAACGAGGTTCCCTTCTGTTTTCAACTACAGCATAATTATGCAGGTTAAGGAGTTTATTGTTACCGTAATGAGGCTTCTTCCTTAATTAGGACCTAAGTTTTGCTGCAGTAATACTTTCCCCCTATACGTTAACAATAACGCTTTTGAGCCGCGTTTTAGTTTGTTTCATATTTCTGTCAACAAAAAAACAACTCACATTATTCACAAGCTGTAATTTTCTGAGCACTTTAGTAATGTTTGGCTCGAATTTGTTCGAAACACGTTTATGAAAAAACATTTATTACAAATACGATTCCTTTTTTGATAGTACGTTAACTAGTTTTATGAGCAATACAATACGTGCGATTAGAGGTTAAAAGACCGTAAGACGTGATTTGTCTTGCCTCGAGAGTGGGTTGGTTATCAGCACAACTTGTTGCTGATACAGCGTTGGGAACCTCCCAAGTCCTCTGTTACGTCTCAATCGTTCCATCCAGTTAATTTTCGAAAAATTCACTATCATTCCTTCAGTAAATACTTTTATTTAATGTCTACTATTACTTTTGCGATATCATAAAGCCCTTTTTTCTACTTAACAAAAAATAATTCAACCGTGTTTTGTTTTTGTGATTGTAATATTGATAAGATTAGTAGTAATTTAAAGATAATAAAAATGCAAAGCCTTAATCTTCCCTGAGACGTTTGAGAAATCTACAAATTTGATACACTCACCCCTATCGTTGAATCGGGAAAAAAACCGACCAACAACCTAACGATGTTTGTGCTTTTTAACTTTCTCTCCCCTATACAATGTATAGGGAGAAAGTATTGTTTTCATTAAAATTTTCGAATTTGAGTTGTCAGTGGATATATTCGTTTTAGTGCTCCCTGAATCCAAAAAAGTGGTTTTTGGCGTGGTGTCTGTCTGTCTGTCTGTCTGAGTGTGTGTGTGTGTGTGTGTGTGTGTGTGTGTGTGTGTGTGTGTGTGTGTGTGTGTGTGTGTGTGTGTGTGTGTGTGTGTGTGTATGTGTGTGTGTGTGTGTGTGTGTGTGTGTGTGGATGTAAACAAAGCTATAGACGACACCAGTGGACCGATTTTCATGAAATTTGGCATGTAGGTATAAAGCCGTGGTATCTCCAGGCGTATTTTTCATTTTTTTGAATTTTTGATTTTAAGGGTATTTACCCTATAAAAACCCATAAAAAATTACAAAAATCCAAATTTCTCAAAAACGGTTCTAACGATTTTGATAAAAATTTCACGGTTTTTAGTACTTAGGACAAACAAAGTGACACCATCCGCATGTCTGTAAAAATTCAGGTTCAGAAGTTGTGGGGGTTTAAGCGGTAAAAAATTCATATTTTTCAAATTTCACAAAAATTGTAACTTTTAAAGAAAATATACTTGCAACCATTAAATTTGGCTTGAAAAACTAAATAATCTAGTATTTTGAATCATTAGTCTCCGTCAACCGGTTGCAAAGATAATTGATATTTTAGTTTGGCGGTAAACACAGTACGTTGTCCAATGTTATTCTTATGGCAAATATTCAAAAACCGATATATCCGTTATTTACTAACCGATTTTGATAAAATTTGGCATATATTTGTGTGATAATTAATTGTTAATTTGTTTTATTTCACTAAATATGTTTTCTGGTTTTAAATGGATTGAAGGGTGAAAGTATGTGTCAGTTTCCTGATACCGTTTATTTTAAATAAATTTATCCGTTATTAGTAGTCCGATCATCATAATCTTAATATCAACGTTAATTAGATGCAATTTTGCAACTTTTTTGTGTCTTTTAAAATTTTTCTAAAATTAACGGTTTTAAGAAAGTAGTTAAAGTTAAATTTTTTCCCATTTAAAATGCATTAAATCCATTTGACCGTGCTATCCTTGTACTCCTTATGGAGTAAAAGAATATTCAAAATAATACTTTTCCATGAGTTATTCTCTACTACAAATTATTTTATGGTTAAATGTCAATTAAACTCGCATTTTAAGCCAATTTAATTCTTTGGTATGGTTTACTAAACCTAACCGTTTTCTATATATAAACTATCAATAATATCCCAATGACTTTTAAATAGGAAAAAATCAATCTTTACCTGTTCATACCTCCTTAATCATTGAGCTAACGAAAAAATTACAAAAAATAAAAAGTTCCTTAAAATAAGCGTAGAATCAAGAAATATCCTAAAATACATGGTGTTCTATAAGAAAAATTGAAGATGTCCAATATATGAAAAAGGTGGCCATATTTTTAAATTTCAAAGTGGCCCTAAAAAGCAGCGTTAAAAATAAAGGAAAGTCGTCTACCATTAAGAGTTATTTTCTCAAAATTGCAATCAAAATTATACCTATTGGCTCACTTTAGGTGAGCCACCCGGTATTAATAAAATGACTCGGTTTATAACATGAGGAAAGAAATTTCAGGGAACAGCTTATCATTAGAAATAATGTTTCACCAAAGCTACTGAGCAGTGCGTGTCCAATGGTAAAAATTCCAAAAGAAATTCCACAAGTTCCTTTCGATTTTTTATATTTTATTTCACGAAAGACCAAGAGTGTTTTTGTAACGATGTAACTACTGTATTGATGTAATAAAAATGAATATTTTAAGGAAACTTTTACTCAAATACAAGTTGTATATAGTATCAAAATTAAAACGTGTTAGATAATCGTAAGGTGTCACTAGAAAAATAAATAACTTTCAAAATTTATCACTCTAAGCTAAAAAAAAATGATCCGTTATGTTCATAATTAACCCGTCAACGGTTGGGCTAGATCGCTCATTCACACGGATGAAACACTACAGCACATGATTAGATTTGTGAATATTTATAGCTTAGTGGACAACAAAATGAACTAATGAGTTTATGGATTTATTATTCTGTTTGTGGTGTTCATCAATCATCAGAGCGTCCGGCGACTTTTGACATTCTCATTACCTTTTTTTATACTCATTTATAACATCGAGGGACTGTAAAATGTTTGTTTACGTTGCAACAGTTTGAAAAGGGGTTGGAATTAAAATTAAAGTATCAAGTTTTTTTGGGGGATTAATTATAAAACCTCTTGATATATTTTTAAATATTTATATTGTACTATTGTTATTTTAGTATCTGATAACGAAAACTAAAAAAAATTGATTTTTTCTTTATTTGCACTCGTATTTTATGCCATAAAGAGGAAAAGCGATGCCAGTATTAAGGTATTAAGTATTTCAATTGGTGTTCCATGTTTACTTTATAGCAAAACATAAACTTTTTACTGACGTTTTATGCTGATTAAAGAACGACAATATTCACTCTGCACAGCTTAATTTTAAAACCAATAACATTATTGTTCGGTCACAAACTTTATACAACTGGACAATTGTTAACTTTTTGTGACTGAAACACGAGAGATGGCTATGCTGAAACTCATACGCAGTTGAAAATATATAGTTTTATTGATAGTCTTTATTTATTCTATTTATGTCTTAAAGGTTTAATCTCAGGGTAGGGGTCTTTGCCAAAGGCATGTTAAATTATCTAAGCTTTCTTTATTTTAACTCAATAAAGAGAAATAGTTTATAATAACATAGTTTAGTTTATTGAACGTTTTTTAAATTCTACTTTACAAAATCGAATATTTGATAAAATGAGATGGAATGGGACAAAAGGGGCTTTATTCACGTTTTCTTTCTTTAATTAAAATCGCTTTTAGATCAATTAATTTCCATATAAGACTAGGAGAAACAGCTAGTCGCCGATGATCACCGAATCTTATTTTGTGGAATCCTTATTGAAACAGCTTGACAGCCATCAATAAGTTTGAAGAGACAAGTCCAATTTGTAAATGAGGTTATTGTTTGTGTTTATTCAGATTAAAAACAATTCAAGGTAATTAATGAATTATAATTGTGGTAGATAATTTAGAATATGTATGTTAATTTTATTGTGATGGGATATTGTAACGTCACAATTGTCCCCTTAAAAAAATTGGGATTTTAAAAGAAAAAACGAAATTTTTTACGTAAGGTGAATGATGATGAATGATTTACAACAAAACTTGAAAACTAAATAAGATATAAAATGTTCCTCACGTCTTCCTTCAGCAGATAGCGTCCAGTAGAAGGTCGTCTTCGTCAACATGAATCCGCAGACAGTCTTCATGAGGTTCGGCCAGAGGAGAGAGGAGTTTTGGAATTGCCATTTTTCTTAAGATGTATTTTCGATGGATATTTTTCTTTTGGACATTTTCGGGTAAATAGGTTTTGTAGGGTTCAGCACCCGATTGTATCTTCGGGTTCAACATTAAAACACCCATACCTCCAATGATGTTGTTCGATCTTTCTCATAAAAATTGTTCGCTCTTCTTTAGCTTTGGCTCTTGTGTGAGCGATGTCATTTCGCGTGAATCTAATGGCTCTAACAGACTTGGTGTTGATGAGTTTTCTCAATCCTTCTCATCAGGGGTCGTTTTGGGGGAGACGCTCCAGCCATTTCATAAAGGCTTTATTTTTATTTTTCCCTCCTTTCTTGGGTAAGTAGAATTCAGAAGACATCTATAATTATTAATAATCAAATAAAAACAAAATAAATAAACAAATAAATACATTTTTTAAGTGCTTGGACATGATAAGGTCCTTTAATATGAGATTTATGTAAACCGAACAACATATAGGTAGATTTACCTATCTTGTTATATATTTCGTAAGGCCCTTAGTAAATTAGAGATAATCCTTTGGTTTCACCTGCTATTGACTTTGATGTAGGAGAAGTTTTTAAAAGTACTAATTCTCCTATCTGGAATTCAGTTATTTTATGGCTTTTATTTATCTTTTTAGATCTTATTTTGTTTATCTACTGTTCGTTTCTTAGCTAATTCTATTTTAAGGACATGGCTTGCATCATTTCCATATAAGACTAGGAGAAACAGCTAGTCGCCGATGATCACCGAATCTTTTTTTATGGAATCCTTATTGAAACAGCATCACAGCCGATTATCAATAAGTTTGAAGAGACAAGTCCAGCTAAGCCGAGAGTCCTTACCTTTCGGTTTGGAGACCAGCTGTTGCCGAGTTCTTCTACCTTTATTTGCATGGGAAAATGCCGGGGTCATTTGAATTCGTACGGAATACAGAATACTTTGAACAAAAAACCAACTCATTCCTCCTGGCGGTCTTTCTCGTATAGTACCGCGACCGAGGAGGAATAAAAATTGCTTCAAACATCATATGGTTAGGAACGTCAAATTTGTAAATGAGGTTATTCTTTAAGTTTATTAAGATTAAAAACAATTCAAGGTAAGTAATGAATTATAATTGTGGTAGATAATTTATATTATGCAATTTAATTTTATTGTGACGGGATATTGTAACGTCACAGTAAGCATATTTTCGAAAATTATATCGAGTCGTTTTTCTCTATTCTCTCTTCTTCTTTCTGTTTCAGGGTTCAGTTTGCAATATACTGTGTGTCCCAAAAGTCCCGGAACGGTTTAATTTCTTTTAAAGTAAGCCAGATATAAAAACAATATTTTGCATACTTTTTAGTACTAAAAAAACTACTTTTTGATGTATGTGTCATTTCTGCCCCTGCGCCAAAATTGGATTTTGGGGGGTAGCCCCAAAATTTTAAATGTAAACCCCCACCGTGTGACTGCTTATTTTAAAAGGCTTGTTATAAGAAACACAATGCCCCAAACCAGAGGTCGATATCATGATCCAGTCCAAAAAGGCAGCCATTCAAAAATTAAAAAATTCTGTCCGTAAATTAAAATTGAGTATTTTCTGTGTTTGGCAATTCACATTTAAATCGAATAAGAACCACCAGAACACATATTAATTACTTAAAAGATACAAATATAATAATTTCCTGTCGTCATCATCAACCCTCCAAAATTGTTTTTGGGGGGTGGGGGTTTTTCCAACCAATTCCAATATCAGCTCACATCCTATGTACTTACTTACTTGGTACTTTGTTTGTCATCCAGCTGGCCGCGCAGGCGGCGTTGGATCCGTCATTCATTGCTCCCGAAGGGACGCAATATCGGGAGATGTGATCATCTCCGGCTTGGCAATGTTGGGTTGTTTTGGATTGGGTTAATTGGGTTGGGTTAGGCTAGGTCTGCCCTCTGGTGGTTTGACAAAACAAGTAAAATTCTTCCAAGTTGTAAAATGATTGACTTAGTAAAAAACTTTTAAGACCACTCTTAAACTTTAAAAAATTGTTTTCTAATCTAATGGAAAGCGGAAGTTTTTGAAAAAATTTTTGTCCTATATACAAAGGTTTTTTCTCAAAGAGAGCTAATTTATGTTGTATGGCAAAAGAGTTCTTAAATCTAGTGTTGTAACTATGGAGTTTATTTTGAGGTTCTAAATTGTTTGATTTAATATATGTTGCTATTTCTAGTATATACAAACTTGGCACCGTCAGAATACCCAAGGTTTGAAAATATTCCCTACAAGAGGTTCGAGGGTGTAGCTTGAAAATACTTCTGAGGGCCTTCTTCTGCCAAATCAAGATTCGATTTAAGTTTGTTTCAGTCGCACCCCAGAGGACAATAGAGTAGGAGATATAGGACTCGAGCAAGCAGTGGTAGATAGTTTTCAGAAGTTGAAGGTTTTGAAGATTTCTCAAACTGCGAAGGACAAAAATCCCCTTTGCAAGCTTGGATTCAATTTTTTCCAACTGCTCACTCCAGTCCAGGGCATCGTTCAATCTCACCCCCAGAAAATCAACTGATGTGGCAATCTCGAGTTCCTCATCCCCAATGAAGAGGTTGGGTCCTCTTGCCAATTTTGAATTATTTTTGTGGTGTGTCTGAATGCAGATAAAATTAGTTTTATCTGCATTCAGTCTGAGTTTGTTTTGTTCAAAGTATTGGGCCAGACAATTTATTTTGGTGAATGTTGATTCTTCCAAGTTGTCATAATTTCTGTGCTTGGTGACAACCGTTGTGTCATCAGCAAACACAAAAATGTTGTTTTCTGGGATTGCCTTTGTCATGTCGTTAATGTAAGCTATAAAAAGAACAGGGCCCATAATTGATCCCTGCGGAACACCGCTTGGGATCAATTTTTTAGTTGACTGGACGGACATTACTTTAGATTCTGTTTCCCAATCAATTTCGGTCACTTGGGATCTGTCGCTCATGTAGGATACTATCCATGAAAGAGCCGATCCTTTAATTCCTAGTGCCGACAATTTTTGAAAAAGAATGGCCGCATCGACACAATCAAAGGCCTTGCTGAGATCTGCAAACGTACCGATTACAGTCTCCCCGGCCTTCATCGCATCAATGCAGTCATTCACAAAATCAATTAATGCCAATTTGGTTGGTTTTGATTTCCTGAAACCATATTGCCTCCCATTTAGAAGGTTGTTACCCTCCAAATAGGAGACAAGTTGGTCACAGACAGCTTTCTCTATAAATTTTGAAACTGTAGGCAACAGTGATATCGGTCGATAATTGCCCATCTCCAACTCATCCCCCTTTTTAAAGACAGGCCTAACCTTGACAATTTTGCAGCCCTCGGGAAAAACCCCCTTCAGGATGGAGACATTTATCAAGTGTAATTATGTCCACTCGTTTTAATATGCTGAATGAGAAAAAATAAGCGAAAGCTTGTTTTGATGAAATTTTAAAAAATTAGTTATTTTTGTGGCAAATATTTGGTACTTCATGTATGGGCGTTATTCTAAAAGGTAACGCATAGACGACCCTCCGCAGGTATAGTGAGCTAAAGGTCGAATCGCATTAAGGCGGATATTAATTAGTATGTTCGTTAAATAATTTTGACACTAACAAAATTCATTTATTTATTACAAGTAAGGTAACTTTTTTAAAATTTAATTAAAACAAGCTTTGGCTTATTTTTGTACTCAGCAAATTAAAATGAGTGGTCATACGATGTGAATTGATATTGGGATTGGTTGGACAAACCCCCACCCCCCTTCACAATTTTGGAGGGTTGTGCCTTGATGATGACAACAAGAAATTATTATTTTTGTATCTTTTAAGTAATTAGTATGTGTTCTGGTGGTTCTTATTCGATTTAAATGTGAATTGTCGAACACAGAAAATACTCAACTTTAATTGACGGACGGAATTTTTTAACTTTTGAATGGCTGCCATTTTGGACTGGAGCATGATATCGACCTCCGGTTTTCGGCATTGTGTATATTTTAACAAGCCCTTTAAAATAAGCAGTCGCACGATGGGGTTTACATTTAAAATTTTGGGGCTACCCCCCCAAAATCCAATTTTGGGGGCAGGGGCAGAAATGACACATACATCAAAAAGTAGTTTTTTTAGTACTAAAAGGTATGCAAAATATTGTTTCGATATGTGGCTTATTTTAAAAGATATTAAACCGTTCCGGGACTTTTGGGACACACAGTATTTATAATCTAACAATCATGGATCTTCACCATAAAGAATGATTTACCTGCCTCAATTTGGCTTAAATGTTCAATGAAAGTTGCCCAAATTCATTTTTCTAGGCTGCATTGGATCTTTTTTACATTAGCATTCAATCTATTTTCGTTTACAATGTGACTGGTTAAAAATTCGTCTCAAGGTAATCAGCTGTTAAATTACAATCACATTTTAAAACCGTTTTAACGCAAGTTAGTCACCACTGGAGCGTTGAAAGCGCCCTCTGGAAAAAAATCAAAGCCTTGGGGATTGAATCCGTAAAAGATATGCCCATTTTAATTATCAGTCGCCGGTGCGCTACATTATAAGCTTTAAAATGACACCTCAATCGTAAAAATCGGTTTAGTAGGACGGCTGAAAAAGGGATCTAACAGAAAAAAACCCTTATTGTATTAAGATTATAGAAGATTCAAAGTACTCCTGTATTCAAAACCAATGGTAAAATTTTAAATATCATATGAAATACACAGCTTATGGAAATTACCTGTTGAAAGGTGAACGTGGAAAGTATATTATTATAAATTGATATTTGTAATATCAATTTACAAATTGAGGATTGAGTTCGGGTCCTGCTTCGCTTTCAAATGTTATATTAATCTTCATATGTCTATAATAAATTAATGATAAATAATTATCTTATAAAGTTCACATTTATAACTTTTCTTTCGTTTAAAATAGTCCACACTGCCGTTGAATTTTCTAAAAATGTAGTGATAAATGGAATAAGCGATAGTTTAAACATAAACAAGAAACAAGAAGCTAAATGCAGAAGAATGCAGTCGGGAGAGGAGCACTCGAGGTCTAGGGCTCTTGAGTGATATTGACCGTGTATCTTACCCGCAGCGAGGCTACGGCGGATATTGACCGTACATCTGCCCCGCTGTGAGGCTACGGCGGATATTGACCGTGCGTCTGACCCGCTGTGAGGCTACGGTGGATATTGACCGTGTATCTGACCCGCTGCGAGGCTACGGCGGATATTGACCGTGCATCTGACCCGCTGTGAGGCTACGGAGGATATTGACCGTGCATCTGACCCGCTATGAGGCTACGGCGGATATTGACCGTGCATCTGACCCGCTGTGAGGCTACGGCGGATATTGACCGTACGTCTGCCCCGCTGTGAGGCTACGGCGGATATTGACCGTGCATCTGACCCGCTGTGAGGCTACGGTGGATATTGACCGTGTATCTGACCCGCTGCGAGGCTACGGCGGATATTGACCGTGCATCTGACCCGCTGTGAGGCTACGGAGGATATTGACCGTGCATCTGACCCGCTGTGAGTCTACGGCGGATATTGACCGTGCATCTGACCCGCTGCGAGGCTACGGTGGATATTGACCGTGCATCTGACCCGCTGTGAGGCTACGGAGGATATTGACCGTGCATCTGACCCGCTGTGAGGCTGCGGTGGATATTGACCGTGCATCTGACCCGCTGTGAGGCTGCGGCGGATTTTGACCGTGCATCTGACCCGCTGTGAGGCTACGGCGGATATTGACCGTGCATCTGACCCGCTGTGAGGCTACGGCGGATATTGACCGTGCACCTGACCCGCTGTGAGGCTACGGCGGATATTGGCTGTGCATCTGACCCGCTGCGAGGCTACGGCGGATATTGACCGTGCATCTGACCCGCTGTGAGTCTACGGCGGATATTGGCCGTGCATCTGACCCGCTGCGAGGCTACGGTGGATATTGACCGTGCACCTGACCCGCTGTGAGGCTACGGTGGATATTGACCGTGCATCTGACCCGCTGTGAGTCTACGGCGGATATTGACCGTGCATCTGACCCGCTGTGAGGCTACGGCGGATATTGACCGTGCATCTGACCCGCTGTGAGGCTGCGGCGGATATTGACCGTGCATCTGTCCCGCTGTGAGTCTACGGCGGATATTGACCGTGCATCTGACCCGCTGTGAGTCTACGGCGGATATTGACCGTGCATCTGACCCGCTGTGAGGCTACGGAGGATATTGACCGTGCATCTGACCCGCTGTGAGGCTACGGCGGATATTGACCGTGCATCTGACCCGCTGCGAGGCTACGGTGGATATTGACCGTGCATCTGACCCGCTGTGAGGCTACGGAGGATATTGACCGTGCATCTGACCCGCTGTGAGGCTACGGAGGATATTGACCGTGCATCTGACCCGCTGTGAGGCTGCGGCGGATATTGACCGTGCATCTGACCCGCTGTGAGGCTGCGGCGGATTTTGACCGTGCATCTGACCCGCTTGAGGCTACAGCGAATATTGACCGTGCATCTGACCCGCTGTGAGTCTACGGCGGATATTGACCGTGCACCTGACCCGCTGTGAGGCTACGGAGGATATTGACCGTGCATCTGACCCGCTGCGAGGCTACGGCGGATATTGACCTTGCATCTGACCCGCTGTGAGTCTACGGCGGATATTGGCCGTGCATCTGACCCGCTGCGAGGCTACGGTGGATATTGACCGTGCACCTGACCCGCTGTGAGTCTACGGCGGATATTGACCGTGCATCTGACCCGCTGTGAGGCTACGGAGGATATTGACCGTGCATCTGACCCGCTGTGAGGCTACGGCGGATATTGACCGTGCATCTGACCCGCTGCGAGGCTACGGTGGATATTGACCGTGCATCTGACCCGCTGTGAGGCTACGGAGGATATTGACCGTGCATCTGACCCGCTGTAAGGCTACGGAGGATATTGACCGTGCATCTGACCCGCTGTGAGGCTGCGGCGGATATTGACCGTGCATCTGACCTGCTGTGAGGCTGCGGCGGATTTTGACCGTGCATCTGACCCGCTTGAGGCTACAGCGGATATTGACCGTGCATCTGACCCGCTGTGAGGCTACGGCGGATATTGGCTGTGCATCTGACCCGCTGCGAGGCTACGGCGGATATTGACCGTGCATCTGACCCGCTGTGAGTCTACGGCGGATATTGGCCGTGCATCTGACCCGCTGCGAGGCTACGGTTGATATTGACCGTGCACCTGACCCGCTGTGAGGCTACGGTGGATATTGACCGTGCACCTGACCCGCTGTGAGGCTACGGCGGATATTGGCCGTGCATCTGACCCGCTGTGAGTCTACGGTGGATATTGACCGTGCATCTGACCCGCTGCGAGGCTACGGCGGATATTGACCGTGCATCTGTCCCGCTGTGAGTCTACGGCGGATATTGGCCGTGCATCTGACCCGCTGCGAGGCTACGGTGGATATTGACCGTGCACCTGACCCGCTGTGAGGCTACGGTGGATATTGACCGTGCACCTGACCCGCTGTGAGGCTACGGCGGATATTGGCTGTGCATATGACCCGCTGTGAGTCTACGGAGGATATTGGCCGTGCATCTGACCCGCTGTGAGGCTACGGCGGATATTGGTCGTGCATCTTACCCGCTGTGAGTCTACGGCGGATATTGGCCGTGCATCTGACCCGCTGTGAGGCTACGGCGGATATTGACCGTGCATCTGACCCGCTGTGAAGCTACGGCGGATATTGACCGTGCATCGGACCCGCTGTGAGGCTACGGCGGATATTGACCGTGCACCTGACCCGCTGTGAGGCTACGGCGGATATTGGCCGTGCATCTGACCCGCTGTGAGGCTACGGCGGATATTGACCTGCATATTGACCTTGCATATGACCTGCACTGAGGCTACGGTGGAACACGCGGACCGACCGGCCAAAGTGGGAAACCAGCGGGCACGAGGTAAAGACAATAAAGGTAATAATAAAAAAAATTAAAATTGAAAAAATTTCAAACGGATACCGTACAAACTAGTCGAACATAGATTCTTCTACCTTTATTTGCATGGGAAAATGCCGGGGTCATTTGAATTCGTACGGAATACAGAATACTTTGAACAAAAAACCAACTCATTCCTCCTGGCGGTCTTTCTCGTATAGTACCGCGACCGAGGAGGAATAAAAATTGCTTCAAACATCATATGGTTAGGAACGTCAAATTTGTAAATGAGGTTATTCTTTAAGTTTATTAAGATTAAAAACAATTCAAGGTAAGTAATGAATTATAATTGTGGTAGATAATTTATATTATGCAATTTAATTTTATTGTGACGGGATATTGTAACGTCACAGTAAGCATATTTTCGAAAATTATATCGAGTCGTTTTTCTCTATTCTCTCTTCTTCTTTCTGTTTCAGGGTTCAGTTTGCAATATACTGTGTGTCCCAAAAGTCCCGGAACGGTTTAATTTCTTTTAAAGTAAGCCAGATATAAAAACAATATTTTGCATACTTTTTAGTACTAAAAAAACTACTTTTTGATGTATGTGTCATTTCTGCCCCTGCGCCAAAATTGGATTTTGGGGGGTAGCCCCAAAATTTTAAATGTAAACCCCCACCGTGTGACTGCTTATTTTAAAAGGCTTGTTATAAGAAACACAATGCCCCAAACCAGAGGTCGATATCATGATCCAGTCCAAAAAGGCAGCCATTCAAAAATTAAAAAATTCTGTCCGTAAATTAAAATTGAGTATTTTCTGTGTTTGGCAATTCACATTTAAATCGAATAAGAACCACCAGAACACATATTAATTACTTAAAAGATACAAATATAATAATTTCCTGTCGTCATCATCAACCCTCCAAAATTGTTTTTGGGGGGTGGGGGTTTTTCCAACCAATTCCAATATCAGCTCACATCCTATGTACTTACTTACTTGGTACTTTGTTTGTCATCCAGCTGGCCGCGCAGGCGGCGTTGGATCCGTCATTCATTGCTCCCGAAGGGACGCAATATCGGGAGATGTGATCATCTCCGGCTTGGCAATGTTGGGTTGTTTTGGATTGGGTTAATTGGGTTGGGTTAGGCTAGGTCTGCCCTCTGGTGGTTTGACAAAACAAGTAAAATTCTTCCAAGTTGTAAAATGATTGACTTAGTAAAAAACTTTTAAGACCACTCTTAAACTTTAAAAAATTGTTTTCTAATCTAATGGAAAGCGGAAGTTTTTGAAAAAATTTTTGTCCTATATACAAAGGTTTTTTCTCAAAGAGAGCTAATTTATGTTGTATGGCAAAAGAGTTCTTAAATCTAGTGTTGTAACTATGGAGTTTATTTTGAGGTTCTAAATTGTTTGATTTAATATATGTTGCTATTTCTAGTATATACAAACTTGGCACCGTCAGAATACCCAAGGTTTGAAAATATTCCCTACAAGAGGTTCGAGGGTGTAGCTTGAAAATACTTCTGAGGGCCTTCTTCTGCCAAATCAAGATTCGATTTAAGTTTGTTTCAGTCGCACCCCAGAGGACAATAGAGTAGGAGATATAGGACTCGAGCAAGCAGTGGTAGATAGTTTTCAGAAGTTGAAGGTTTTGAAGATTTCTCAAACTGCGAAGGACAAAAATCCCCTTTGCAAGCTTGGATTCAATTTTTTCCAACTGCTCACTCCAGTCCAGGGCATCGTTCAATCTCACCCCCAGAAAATCAACTGATGTGGCAATCTCGAGTTCCTCATCCCCAATGAAGAGGTTGGGTCCTCTTGCCAATTTTGAATTATTTTTGTGGTGTGTCTGAATGCAGATAAAATTAGTTTTATCTGCATTCAGTCTGAGTTTGTTTTGTTCAAAGTATTGGGCCAGACAATTTATTTTGGTGAATGTTGATTCTTCCAAGTTGTCATAATTTCTGTGCTTGGTGACAACCGTTGTGTCATCAGCAAACACAAAAATGTTGTTTTCTGGGATTGCCTTTGTCATGTCGTTAATGTAAGCTATAAAAAGAACAGGGCCCATAATTGATCCCTGCGGAACACCGCTTGGGATCAATTTTTTAGTTGACTGGACGGACATTACTTTAGATTCTGTTTCCCAATCAATTTCGGTCACTTGGGATCTGTCGCTCATGTAGGATACTATCCATGAAAGAGCCGATCCTTTAATTCCTAGTGCCGACAATTTTTGAAAAAGAATGGCCGCATCGACACAATCAAAGGCCTTGCTGAGATCTGCAAACGTACCGATTACAGTCTCCCCGGCCTTCATCGCATCAATGCAGTCATTCACAAAATCAATTAATGCCAATTTGGTTGGTTTTGATTTCCTGAAACCATATTGCCTCCCATTTAGAAGGTTGTTACCCTCCAAATAGGAGACAAGTTGGTCACAGACAGCTTTCTCTATAAATTTTGAAACTGTAGGCAACAGTGATATCGGTCGATAATTGCCCATCTCCAACTCATCCCCCTTTTTAAAGACAGGCCTAACCTTGACAATTTTGCAGCCCTCGGGAAAAACCCCCTTCAGGATGGAGACATTTATCAAGTGTAATTATGTCCACTCGTTTTAATATGCTGAATGAGAAAAAATAAGCGAAAGCTTGTTTTGATGAAATTTTAAAAAATTAGTTATTTTTGTGGCAAATATTTGGTACTTCATGTATGGGCGTTATTCTAAAAGGTAACGCATAGACGACCCTCCGCAGGTATAGTGAGCTAAAGGTCGAATCGCATTAAGGCGGATATTAATTAGTATGTTCGTTAAATAATTTTGACACTAACAAAATTCATTTATTTATTACAAGTAAGGTAACTTTTTTAAAATTTAATTAAAACAAGCTTTGGCTTATTTTTGTACTCAGCAAATTAAAATGAGTGGTCATACGATGTGAATTGATATTGGGATTGGTTGGACAAACCCCCACCCCCCTTCACAATTTTGGAGGGTTGTGCCTTGATGATGACAACAAGAAATTATTATTTTTGTATCTTTTAAGTAATTAGTATGTGTTCTGGTGGTTCTTATTCGATTTAAATGTGAATTGTCGAACACAGAAAATACTCAACTTTAATTGACGGACGGAATTTTTTAACTTTTGAATGGCTGCCATTTTGGACTGGAGCATGATATCGACCTCCGGTTTTCGGCATTGTGTATATTTTAACAAGCCCTTTAAAATAAGCAGTCGCACGATGGGGTTTACATTTAAAATTTTGGGGCTACCCCCCCAAAATCCAATTTTGGGGGCAGGGGCAGAAATGACACATACATCAAAAAGTAGTTTTTTTAGTACTAAAAGGTATGCAAAATATTGTTTCGATATGTGGCTTATTTTAAAAGATATTAAACCGTTCCGGGACTTTTGGGACACACAGTATTTATAATCTAACAATCATGGATCTTCACCATAAAGAATGATTTACCTGCCTCAATTTGGCTTAAATGTTCAATGAAAGTTGCCCAAATTCATTTTTCTAGGCTGCATTGGATCTTTTTTACATTAGCATTCAATCTATTTTCGTTTACAATGTGACTGGTTAAAAATTCGTCTCAAGGTAATCAGCTGTTAAATTACAATCACATTTTAAAACCGTTTTAACGCAAGTTAGTCACCACTGGAGCGTTGAAAGCGCCCTCTGGAAAAAAATCAAAGCCTTGGGGATTGAATCCGTAAAAGATATGCCCATTTTAATTATCAGTCGCCGGTGCGCTACATTATAAGCTTTAAAATGACACCTCAATCGTAAAAATCGGTTTAGTAGGACGGCTGAAAAAGGGATCTAACAGAAAAAAACCCTTATTGTATTAAGATTATAGAAGATTCAAAGTACTCCTGTATTCAAAACCAATGGTAAAATTTTAAATATCATATGAAATACACAGCTTATGGAAATTACCTGTTGAAAGGTGAACGTGGAAAGTATATTATTATAAATTGATATTTGTAATATCAATTTACAAATTGAGGATTGAGTTCGGGTCCTGCTTCGCTTTCAAATGTTATATTAATCTTCATATGTCTATAATAAATTAATGATAAATAATTATCTTATAAAGTTCACATTTATAACTTTTCTTTCGTTTAAAATAGTCCACACTGCCGTTGAATTTTCTAAAAATGTAGTGATAAATGGAATAAGCGATAGTTTAAACATAAACAAGAAACAAGAAGCTAAATGCAGAAGAATGCAGTCGGGAGAGGAGCACTCGAGGTCTAGGGCTCTTGAGTGATATTGACCGTGTATCTTACCCGCAGCGAGGCTACGGCGGATATTGACCGTACATCTGCCCCGCTGTGAGGCTACGGCGGATATTGACCGTGCGTCTGACCCGCTGTGAGGCTACGGTGGATATTGACCGTGTATCTGACCCGCTGCGAGGCTACGGCGGATATTGACCGTGCATCTGACCCGCTGTGAGGCTACGGAGGATATTGACCGTGCATCTGACCCGCTATGAGGCTACGGCGGATATTGACCGTGCATCTGACCCGCTGTGAGGCTACGGCGGATATTGACCGTACGTCTGCCCCGCTGTGAGGCTACGGCGGATATTGACCGTGCATCTGACCCGCTGTGAGGCTACGGTGGATATTGACCGTGTATCTGACCCGCTGCGAGGCTACGGCGGATATTGACCGTGCATCTGACCCGCTGTGAGGCTACGGAGGATATTGACCGTGCATCTGACCCGCTGTGAGTCTACGGCGGATATTGACCGTGCATCTGACCCGCTGCGAGGCTACGGTGGATATTGACCGTGCATCTGACCCGCTGTGAGGCTACGGAGGATATTGACCGTGCATCTGACCCGCTGTGAGGCTGCGGTGGATATTGACCGTGCATCTGACCCGCTGTGAGGCTGCGGCGGATTTTGACCGTGCATCTGACCCGCTGTGAGGCTACGGCGGATATTGACCGTGCATCTGACCCGCTGTGAGGCTACGGCGGATATTGACCGTGCACCTGACCCGCTGTGAGGCTACGGCGGATATTGGCTGTGCATCTGACCCGCTGCGAGGCTACGGCGGATATTGACCGTGCATCTGACCCGCTGTGAGTCTACGGCGGATATTGGCCGTGCATCTGACCCGCTGCGAGGCTACGGTGGATATTGACCGTGCACCTGACCCGCTGTGAGGCTACGGTGGATATTGACCGTGCATCTGACCCGCTGTGAGTCTACGGCGGATATTGACCGTGCATCTGACCCGCTGTGAGGCTACGGCGGATATTGACCGTGCATCTGACCCGCTGTGAGGCTGCGGCGGATATTGACCGTGCATCTGTCCCGCTGTGAGTCTACGGCGGATATTGACCGTGCATCTGACCCGCTGTGAGTCTACGGCGGATATTGACCGTGCATCTGACCCGCTGTGAGGCTACGGAGGATATTGACCGTGCATCTGACCCGCTGTGAGGCTACGGCGGATATTGACCGTGCATCTGACCCGCTGCGAGGCTACGGTGGATATTGACCGTGCATCTGACCCGCTGTGAGGCTACGGAGGATATTGACCGTGCATCTGACCCGCTGTGAGGCTACGGAGGATATTGACCGTGCATCTGACCCGCTGTGAGGCTGCGGCGGATATTGACCGTGCATCTGACCCGCTGTGAGGCTGCGGCGGATTTTGACCGTGCATCTGACCCGCTTGAGGCTACAGCGAATATTGACCGTGCATCTGACCCGCTGTGAGTCTACGGCGGATATTGACCGTGCACCTGACCCGCTGTGAGGCTACGGAGGATATTGACCGTGCATCTGACCCGCTGCGAGGCTACGGCGGATATTGACCGTGCATCTGACCCGCTGTGAGTCTACGGCGGATATTGGCCGTGCATCTGACCCGCTGCGAGGCTACGGTGGATATTGACCGTGCACCTGACCCGCTGTGAGTCTACGGCGGATATTGACCGTGCATCTGACCCGCTGTGAGGCTACGGAGGATATTGACCGTGCATCTGACCCGCTGTGAGGCTACGGCGGATATTGACCGTGCATCTGACCCGCTGCGAGGCTACGGTGGATATTGACCGTGTATCTGACCCGCTGTGAGGCTACGGAGGATATTGACCGTGCATCTGACCCGCTGTGAGGCTACGGAGGATATTGACCGTGCATCTGACCCGCTATGAGGCTACGGCGGATATTGACCGTGCATCTGACCCGCTGTGAGGCTACGGCGGATATTGACCGTACGTCTGCCCCGCTGTGAGGCTACGGCGGATATTGACCGTGCATCTGACCCGCTGTGAGGCTACGGTGGATATTGACCGTGTATCTGACCCGCTGCGAGGCTACGGCGGATATTGACCGTGCATCTGACCCGCTGTGAGGCTACGGAGGATATTGACCGTGCATCTGACCCGCTGTGAGTCTACGGCGGATATTGACCGTGCATCTGACCCGCTGCGAGGCTACGGTGGATATTGACCGTGCATCTGACCCGCTGTGAGTCTACGGCGGATATTGACCGTGCATCTGACCCGCTGTGAGGCTACGGAGGATATTGACCGTGCATCTGACCCGCTGTGAGGCTACGGAGGATATTGACCGTGCATCTGACCCGCTGTGAGGCTGCGGCGGATATTGACCGTGCATCTGACCTGCTGTGAGGCTGCGGCGGATTTTGACCGTGCATCTGACCCGCTTGAGGCTACAGCGGATATTGACCGTGCATCTGACCCGCTGTGAGGCTACGGCGGATATTGGCTGTGCATCTGACCCGCTGCGAGGCTACGGCGGATATTGACCGTGCATCTGACCCGCTGTGAGTCTACGGCGGATATTGGCCGTGCATCTGACCCGCTGCGAGGCTACGGTTGATATTGACCGTGCACCTGACCCGCTGTGAGGCTACGGTGGATATTGACCGTGCACCTGACCCGCTGTGAGGCTACGGCGGATATTGGCCGTGCATCTGACCCGCTGTGAGTCTACGGTGGATATTGACCGTGCATCTGACCCGCTGCGAGGCTACGGCGGATATTGACCGTGCATCTGTCCCGCTGTGAGTCTACGGCGGATATTGGCCGTGCATCTGACCCGCTGCGAGGCTACGGTGGATATTGACCGTGCACCTGACCCGCTGTGAGGCTACGGTGGATATTGACCGTGCACCTGACCCGCTGTGAGGCTACGGCGGATATTGGCTGTGCATATGACCCGCTGTGAGTCTACGGAGGATATTGGCCGTGCATCTGACCCGCTGTGAGGCTACGGCGGATATTGGTCGTGCATCTTACCCGCTGTGAGTCTACGGCGGATATTGGCCGTGCATCTGACCCGCTGTGAGGCTACGGCGGATATTGACCGTGCATCTGACCCGCTGTGAAGCTACGGCGGATATTGACCGTGCATCGGACCCGCTGTGAGGCTACGGCGGATATTGACCGTGCACCTGACCCGCTGTGAGGCTACGGCGGATATTGGCCGTGCATCTGACCCGCTGTGAGGCTACGGCGGATATTGACCTGCATATTGACCTTGCATATGACCTGCACTGAGGCTACGGTGGAACACGCGGACCGACCGGCCAAAGTGGGAAACCAGCGGGCACGAGGTAAAGACAATAAAGGTAATAATAAAAAAAATTAAAATTGAAAAAATTTCAAACGGATACCGTACAAACTAGTCGAACATAGAGAAAAAAACTCATTCCCCACTAAACCGACCCCAAGGAAAAACGTAAGAATATTTTTAAGTTTTTTTAAAACACAGGTTCGAATCTCAGAATTCTCAAATGAAGACATATGTCATGCTATACATAAGTTTAAAAGTTAAAAAAACGTTTACAAGTTTTTGACAGTACTTTTAACCTTTTTTATTGTTGGTAGCCCTGAAAATGAAAAATTGTTAATTGTAACGTATGAAAAACAGAATATTATACTAAAAGTCTTCCAAAATCCTACAACTTTTCAATTTATACCTACCTATCATTTACTAGAAAAAAATAGCTAGTTTATTTTATTTTCAAAATGAAAAATTCAACTTTTCTTGTCAGTCTAAGGGCTTTATATGTGTGTTTAAAGAAGGATGTGACTGAAAAATAATAAAGTATTAGTAAATTAAATTTAAATGATATTTTATATCCTATCTATGAATCTGCGCCTTTATTTATGTACTATCTATTAACTCTGGACGGGAACACAAACGATTAAGCGTCTGATTCAATTACAATAATCTATGACAATTACATTGCATATAATTACCCAGCTGATCAACGTTCAGGATTGTTGTAATGCCAACAACTCTGCCAATATGGAACTCATTTGTATTATTCTCATCTGGATCATGGTGATCTGTATTACTCTTAAAACGTTTTTCACATTAGTTCCAAATTAAAATATCGATCTATCAGTGTTTAAAAACAAACACGTCTTTGTATCGTTTTCCACTCTGGTAAATTATTTAAAACACTTTTATATTGGAGAAAATATGTTTTTGAGAGGGAATCACTTTAAAGCCGCAAAATTACGTGTTCCAACAATAAAATAAAATAAGAGTAAATTAATGACTCTCGTTTTACGTTTATTATAGGCACCAAGGTATTCAACATCATATCGTGTTAAATTTGTTTTAACCAATGAATTTAATAAACTAGTTAATTTTAAGTGATATATCAACTATTAGTGAGTAAAAATTGAATCAAGGTTACCTTAATGTTTTGAACTTGAAGCATTCTCATATTAACAATATTGTTACTTTTATTATTTTTTTTATTTTCAGTTTGTAATAGGTTATAATAATTTCAATATCATTCTCGCAACGTGTAAATTATAGAAATGTTTTACTTCCTAAATTTCTAATTTTGGTATTTACCAAATGTGATGGACTGAACAACTATATACTTTCTAGAGTTCTTAAGCATACAGGATTTTATTATTAAAAGAGCGACCGAATAATAATACAAATTCGACTCAAGACACGCTTTGGTCAAACATAGAAAGAAAACTTTGTAAGAAGAGAGTTTAATCGGATTTCATGGGCACATATCTCAGCTTTGTGAAGTGAATATGCTGGCAATTTAAGTGGTGAAAGATATGAACAAAGTTTTCATACTTAGTTCAAAATACTTCGTTTCCTCACTAGTATTGAGAGTTGATTAAAAATGTTCTTGCCTCAGCAAATACGCAAGCGTGAAAGTGTTTATTTTACATTTCCCAGAGCCTTACAAAACTATGTGTAAACCATGAGATATATTTTGTAATAAAAGAATGTTCATGTTACGCATGTATGAAAACTAAAAGAAGCTAACTGCTCAAATGTCTGACAAAGACGACTGCAGCTAATCAATCCTCATTACAACCTGTACCGGAACCTTTAACTCGATATTAACTTAAACTGAAATCGTAGCTCGATCTTTATTGTAGTAATAATATCACATAAATACCTCCATCTCTCTTTATATTTATCACAATAGACATACATCAATTATTAAAAATAGTATTTATTTGAAAACAAATTTTATGCAGCGCTAAATTTTAATGTTTTACTCATTTCATACGTTTATTTGGTACAATAAAGATTTACTCGAGGAAATTTCACAATTTTCATCAAACATTTCTCAAAATAAATGCTGTTCGTTTTTATCCCCTAAACTCATAGATCTACATTGGATTTTTATGTGTTGGATTTAACCTCACAAATATTTGCTTTGTGTCAGACACAACAAAGTGCGAGTAGCGGTGGTCAAAGATGGAATCTATAGGTTACTGTTATGTGTCATTACAGAATATCGCTAACGCCCGCATACCGCTGTAATAGAATTCCAATACCCTTAGCGAAGCTACATTAGTTTGGTCAATATTTCATGTGTCTACTGAGCTGACTGGGTGGATTTTCAACTCATTTGTATGTATGATAAATCCTCTCAAATAAAGCCGAGAGGTTGGTTGTGTAATATAGATGGTTAAACGATGAGTTAATTATATAAAAAAAAAACACACCAAGCAATTGAGATCCATTACTATTTTTATGGTATTTGTTTAGTTTAGCGAGTGGTAATATTGACAGTCTTTGAAAATAAGTACCAAAATGAAATTCTACTGAGTTTGTTCGGCTAACAAATGAAATAAAAACATATTGAAAGAAATTAAATGGTTGTTTAGACCTGTGTGTAACAGACTTTCTAGATTAGTATTTAAAAAAATCTTATTTTTGCGATACTATTGTTTATGCAAAAAGTAAATATGTCAGACTGTAAACCTCAGGGACTTAATGTTTGACTTAGGTCAATATTTAATTAGTAAAGCATATCAGCAAACAAAAAACATCAGTTACACAACATACACATCAGTTACGATTAATTTTGTAGGCAGTGCAAAATAGAAAGGGAGATCATTTATCATGAGAGCGATCACCAAGAAAGACTCAAACATCGGTGGAGAAATTACAGAAACGCAATATCATCAGTCTTTTCCTAAAATTGATTAAGTGGAGAACCAAACAATCACGTGTCATCTTGTTTATATTTTGTAAATATGTTTCACTTTCTGTAAGTTCTTAAAAGTTGCTTAATCTTATATAATCCAATTTCTAATACTTCTAAACTAACCAAAGCACATAGTTTGCATTTTCAGTTGCCTTACAAATTAAAATATACTGTCTTTTCAAATAAAAACTTTAACTTACAATGTCATTATAAGTTTGCAGTATTAGAAGAAACAGACCTAATTGAGGAAACTATGAACTCCAACAAGATAACTATGGTAGACTCAGAAGATAACAATATTAGAAGTAATGTTAAAGAGAGGAAATTAAATACTCTCTCCAATAATGAATACATTATTGAAATACCCCTCATGACCAGAAACATTTAAGAAGGGATGAAAATAGGTCACGGTTTTTCATCTATTCAAAGAGTTGAAATTAATTGTGAACAGCATTGGAAGACGATTATCTTTCCTAGCCATACAGAAAATGAAAGCCCAGCTTTAGAATTTTAAAACATTTATTTGTAGGACTGATTCTTTATTTAAAACATTAATTAAATTTTTTTAAACTATAAACGAACGAAAAAATAAAGTATAATTGAGATTTTTTCATGCAAAAGGCGCGTAAAGGAATCCTGAAATCCCATAAAGCCGTTGGGTCCTACTTCTATTTATGAAATAACTGAATTGAATTATTTGTTCGTCTTTTATCAGTTTTCTAATAAGCACATCAAAATTGTTTTTCTAAACACATTGTCAATATAAATTAGTTAGCAGTCTTACTTCTAAATTTTTTATGATAACCCAGTTCGGTTCAATCTAGAGCTTACGAAGAGAGTAGCCTTGAGCGCTGATAAGAAGCTGAAGGCCGCAGCAAGGCTGATAAGTTGACCAAGTCCCTGAGGGCGGGATTTACCTTATCATGACCTCTCGTCCCTGGTCCTGTAACACATGAACAAACCCTTCCCGTCTCCTTCACTTTACCACATAAATCCCAACGGGATTCACCGGGTACATTCTTTCCCAAATATATATGACAAATTTTCCCCCTGAACGAAAATTGTCACAAAGGAAGTTTGCCACAGACGGCTCAGCCTACAATTGCTGGGCTATTCCAGGGTTCGCTGGCTCTCAGGGACACGCAGACACTCTGCTGATTCAGGTCCGGCTCATACAAATCAACAACAAAACAAGTGCAACGCACACGAGTCGTAATCACGGCCAAACCTGAAAGAGGGGGGGGGGTGCACCTATCAGCGTGCACCCCCCCCCCGGCGATAAGGCGATAAGCCTTATCGCCGGGTCAGGGTGCAGCCGCCACCGCTTGCAGCCAACCTGCGTCGCTGGGACAGGTCCGCCGCCACCGCCGCAACCTGTCCGTGTCACAGCCACCGCTTGCTGCCCGCCGCCGTCGTCGCTCACCAGCCGGCCGGCGACGAGATCACGTTGGTCTTACCCCCCTCAAAATATGACTCGTTATATATATTTTAAGAAAAAATGATAACATGTCATCCCAAAAATACTTGGTAATGTTCGTCGTAGTGATTTATTTCGAATTGTTGAACTTAGTTTAGTTAGTTATCACGTACTTCACTAACAAACGTTTATCCAATTTCTCGTCAAAATTGTTTAGCTGATTTGGTCGTCCCCAATTAAATATAAGGTTTTCGTGCTATAGTATTTATAGCTTTTATTAGTTAACATGAATATACAAGGTAATCTTTATTGAAAAATTACTGGCAGTTTAAAATTCCAAGTTCGCTATCAAGGTATAAATTTAATTAAAACTTGTGGGTAAAATTTTGAACTTTCATTCAACAAGAAATACTTATGTACAGACAATACAAAACAATAATGAAACTGTAAGGGCTCTTTTTAAAATCCAAATGTACAACCTAGAGTCCCACGAAAGGTCGGGATAGGTCAGTAAGGTCACTAGAGTGTAGTCGTCGGTTTACACAGTGTGTCGCTCGGGCCTGTTGCTGCTGCAGCCCACACCTCCAGCGGTGTATTAGTGGAAGTATGTGCAAGCTACAGTCTCGTGCAAGGTCGGGAGTAGGTCAGTTAAGTCACTAGAGTGTAGTCGTCGGATTACACAGTGTGTCGCTCGGACCTGTTGCTGCTGCAGCCCACACCTCCAGCGGTGTATTAGTGGAAGTATGTGCAAGCTACAGTCTCGTGCAAGGTCGGGAGTAGGTCAGTTAAGTCACTAGAGTGTAGTCGTCGGATTACACAGTGTGTCGCTCGGACCTGTTGCTGCTGCAGCCCACACCTCCAGCGGTGTATTAGTGGAAGTATGTGCAAGCTTCAGTCTCGTGCAAGGTCGGGAGTGGGTCAGTTAAGTCACTAGAGTGCAGTCGTCGGTTTACACAGTGTGTCGCTCGGACCTGTTGCTCGCTGCAGCCCACACCTCCAGCGGTGTATTAGTGGAAGTATGTGCAAGCTTCAGTCTCGTGCAAGGTCGGGAGTAGGTCAGTTAAGTCACTAGAGTGCAGTCGTCGGTTTACACAGTGTGTCGCTCGGACCTGTTGCTCGCTGCAGCCCACACCTCCAGCGGTGTATTAGTGGAAGTATGTGCAAGCTTCAGTCTCGTGCAAGGTCGGGAGTAGGTCAGTTAAGTCACTAGAGTGCAGTCGTCGGTTTACACAGTGTGTCGCTCGGACCTGTTGCTCGCTGCAGCCCACACCTCCAGCGGTGTATTAGTGGAAGTATGTGCAAGCTTCAGTCTCGTGCAAGGTCGGGAGTGGGTCAGTTAAGTCACTAGAGTGCAGTCGTCGGTTTACACAGTGTGTCGCTCGGACCTGTTGCTCGCTGCAGCCCACACCTCCAGCGGTGTATTAGTGGAAGTATGTGCAAGCTTCAGTCTCGTGCAAGGTCGGGAGTAGGTCAGTTAAGTCACTAGAGTGCTGTCGTCGGTTTACACAGTGTGTCGCTCGGACCTGTTGCTGGCTGCAGCCCACACCTCCAGCGGTGTATTAGTGGAAGTATGCGCAAGCTACAGTCTCGTGCAAGGTCGGGAGTATGTCAGTTAAATCACTAGAGTGCAGTCGTCGGTTTACACAGTGTGTCGCTCGGGCCTGTTGCTGCTGCAGCCCACACCTCCAGCGGTGTATTAGTGGAAGTATGCGCAAGCTACAGTCTCGTGCAAGGTCGGGAGTATGTCAGTTAAATCACTAGAGTGCAGTCGTCGGTTTACACAGTGTGTCGCTCGGGCCTGTTGCTGCTGCAGCCCACACCTCCAGCGGTGTATTAGTGGAAGTATGTGCAAGCTACAGTCTCGTGCAAGGTCGGGGGTAGGTCAGTTAAGTCACTAGAGTGTAGTCGTCGGTATACACAGTGTGTCGCTCGGACCTGTTGCTGCTGCAGCCCACACCTCCAGCGGTGTATTAGTGGAAGTATGTGCAAGCTACAGTCTCGTGCAAGGTCGGGAGTAGGTCAGTTAAGTCACTAGAGTGTAGTCGTCGGTATACACAGTGTGTCGCTCGGACCTGTTGCTGCTGCAGCCCACACCTCCAGCGGTGTATTAGTGGAAGTATGTGCAAGCTAAAGTCTCGTGCAAGGTCGGGAGTAGGTCAGTTAAGTCACTAGAGTGTAGTCGTCGGTTTACACAGTGTGTCGCTCGGACCTGTTGCTGGCTGCAGCCCACACCTCCAGCGGTGTATTAGTGGAAGTATGTGCAAGCTAAAGTCTCGTGCAAGGTCGGGAGTAGGTCAGTTAAGTCACTAGAGTGTAGTCGTCGGTTTACACAGTGTGTCGCTCGGACCTGTTGCTGGCTGCAGCCCACACCTCCAGCGGTGTATTAGTGGAAGTATGTGCAAGCTACAGTCTCGTGCAAGGTCGGGAGTAGGTCAGTTAAGCCACTAGAGTGTAGTCGTCGGATTACACAGTGTGTCGCTCGGACTTGTTGCTGCTGCAGCCCACACCTCCAGCGGTGTATTAGTGGAAGTATGTGCAGGCTACAGTCTCGTGCAAGGTCGGGAGTAGATCAGTTAAGTCACTAGAGTGTAGTCGTCGGATTACACAGTGTGTCGCTCGGACCTGTTGCTGCTGCAGCCCACACCTCCAGCGGTGTATTAGTGGAAGTATGTGCAAGCTTCAGTCTCGTGCAAGGTCGGGAGTAGGTCAGTTAAGTCACTAGAGTGTAGTCGTTGGTGTACACAGTGTGTCGCTCGGACCTGTTGCTGGCTGCAGCCCACACCTCCAGCGGTGTATTAGTGGAAGTATGTGCAAGCTACAGTCTCGTGCAAGGTCGGGAGTAGGTCAGTTAAGTCACTAGAGTGTAGTCGTCGGTTTACACAGTGTGTCGCTCGGACCTGTTGCTGGCTGCAGCCCACACCTCCAGCGGTGTATTAGTGGAAGTATGTGCAAGCTACAGTCTCGTGCAAGGTCGGGAGTAGGTCAGTTAAGTCACTAGAGTGTAATCGTCGGTTTACAGAGTGTGTCGCTCGGACCTGTTGCTGGCTGCAGCCCACACCTCCAGCGGTGTATTAGTGGAAGTATGCGCAAGCTACAGTCTCGTGCAAGGTCGGGAGTATGTCAGTTAAATCACTAGAGTGCAGTCGTCGGTTTACACAGTGTGTCGCTCGGGCCTGTTGCTGCTGCAGCCCACACCTCCAGCGGTGTATTAGTGGAAGTATGCGCAAGCTACAGTCTCGTGCAAGGTCGGGAGTATGTCAGTTAAATCACTAGAGTGCAGTCGTCGGTTTACACAGTGTGTCGCTCGGGCCTGTTGCTGCTGCAGCCCACACCTCCAGCGGTGTATTAGTGGAAGTATGTGCAAGCTACAGTCTCGTGCAAGGTCGGGGGTAGGTCAGTTAAGTCACTAGAGTGTAGTCGTCGGTATACACAGTGTGTCGCTCGGACCTGTTGCTGCTGCAGCCCACACCTCCAGCGGTGTATTAGTGGAAGTATGTGCAAGCTAAAGTCTCGTGCAAGGTCGGGAGTAGGTCAGTTAAGTCACTAGAGTGTAGTCGTCGGTTTACACAGTGTGTCGCTCGGACCTGTTGCTGGCTGCAGCCCACACCTCCAGCGGTGTATTAGTGGAAGTATGTGCAAGCTACAGTCTCGTGCAAGATCGGGAGTGGGTCAGTTAAGTCACTAGAGTGTAGTCGTCGGTTTACACAGTGTGTCGCTCGGACCTGTTGCTGGCTGCAGCCCACACCTCCAGCGGTGTATTAGTGGAAGTATGTGCAGGCTACAGTCTCATGCAAGGTCGGGAGTAGGTCAGTTAAGTCACTAGAGTGTAGTCGTCGGATTACACAGTGTGTCGCTCGGACTTGTTGCTGGCTGCAGCCCACACCTCCAGCGGTGTATTAGTGGAAGTATGTGCAAGCTTCAGTCTCGTGCAAGATCGGGAGTATGTCAGTTAAGTCACTAGAGTGTAGTCGTCGGTTTACACAGTGTGTCGCTCGGACCTGTTGCTGGCTGCAGCCCACACCTCCAGCGGTGTATTAGTGGAAGTATGTGCAAGCTACAGTCTCGTGCAAAATCGGGAGTGGGTCAGTTAAGTCACTAGAGTGTAGTCGTCGGTATACACAGTGTGTCGCTCAGACCTGTTGCTGCTGCAGCCCACACCTCCAGCGGTGTATTAGTGGAAGTATGTGCAGGCTACAGTCTCGTGCAAGGTCGGGAGTAGGTCAGTTAAGTCACTAGAGTGTAGTCGTCGGATTACACAGTGTGTCGCTCGGACTTGTTGCTGGCTGCAGCCCACACCTCCAGCGGTGTATTAGTGGAAGTATGCGCAAGCTACAGTCTCGTGCAAGGTCGGGAGTATGTCAGTTAAATCACTAGAGTGCAGTCGTCGGTTTACACAGTGTGTCGCTCGGGCCTGTTGCTGCTGCAGCCCACACCTCCAGCGGTGTATTAGTGGAAGTATGCGCAAGCTACAGTCTCGTGCAAGGTCGGGAGTATGTCAGTTAAATCACTAGAGTGCAGTCGTCGGTTTACACAGTGTGTCGCTCGGGCCTGTTGCTGCTGCAGCCCACACCTCCAGCGGTGTATTAGTGGAAGTATGTGCAAGCTAAAGTCTCGTGCAAGGTCGGGAGTAGGTCAGTTAAGTCACTAGAGTGTAGTCGTCGGTATACACAGTGTGTCGCTCGGACCTGTTGCTGCTGCAGCCCACACCTCCAGCGGTGTATTAGTGGAAGTATGTGCAAGCTAAAGTCTCGTGCAAGGTCGGGAGTAGGTCAGTTAAGTCACTAGAGTGTAGTCGTCGGTTTACACAGTGTGTCGCTCGGACCTGTTGCTGGCTGCAGCCCACACCTCCAGCGGTGTATTAGTGGAAGTATGTGCAAGCTAAAGTCTCGTGCAAGGTCGGGAGTAGGTCAGTTAAGTCACTAGAGTGTAGTCGTCGGTTTACACAGTGTGTCGCTCGGACCTGTTGCTGGCTGCAGCCCACACCTCCAGCGGTGTATTAGTGGAAGTATGTGCAAGCTACAGTCTCGTGCAAGGTCGGGAGTAGGTCAGTTAAGTCACTAGAGTGTAGTCGTCGGTTTACACAGTGTGTCGCTCGGACCTGTTGCTGGCTGCAGCCCACACCTCCAGCGGTGTATTAGTGGAAGTATGTGCAAGCTACAGTCTCGTGCAAGATCGGGAGTGGGTCAGTTAAGTCACTAGAGTGTAGTCGTCGGTTTACACAGTGTGTCGCTCGGACCTGTTGCTGGCTGCAGCCCACACCTCCAGCGGTGTATTAGTGGAAGTATGTGCAGGCTACAGTCTCGTGCAAGGTCGGGAGTAGGTCAGTTAAGTCACTAGAGTGTAGTCGTCGGATTACACAGTGTGTCGCTCGGACTTGTTGCTGGCTGCAGCCCACACCTCCAGCGGTGTATTAGTGGAAGTATGTGCAAGCTACAGTCTCGTGCAAGGTCGGGAGTAGGTCAGTTAAGTCACTAGAGTGTAGTCGTCGGATTACACAGTGTGTCGCTCGGACTTGTTGCTGCTGCAGCCCACACCTCCAGCGGTGTATTAGTGGAAGTATGTGCAGGCTACAGTCTCGTGCAAGGTCGGGAGTAGGTCAGTTAAGTCACTAGAGTGTAGTCGTCGGTTTACACAGTGTGTCGCTCGGACCTGTTGCTGGCTGCAGCCCACACCTCCAGCGGTGTATTAGTGGAAGTATGTGCAAGCTACAGTCTCGTGCAAGATCGGGAGTGGGTCAGTTAAGTCACTAGAGTGTAGTCGTCGGTTTACACAGTGTGTCGCTCGGACCTGTTGCTGGCTGCAGCCCACACCTCCAGCGGTGTATTAGTGGAAATATGTACAAGCTACAGTCTCGTGCAAGGTCGGGAGTAGGTCAGTTAAGTCACTAGAGTGTAATCGTCGGTTTACACAGTGTGTCGCTCGGACCTGTTGCTGGCTGCAGCCCACACCTCCAGCGGTGTATTAGTGGAAATATGTACAAGCTACAGTCTCGTGCAAGGTCGGGAGTAGGTCAGTTAAGTCACTAGAGTGTAGTCGTCGGATTACACAGTGTGTCGCTCGGACTTGTTGCTGCTGCAGCCCACACCTCCAGCGGTGTATTAGTGGAAATATGTACAAGCTACAGTCTCGTGCAAGGTCGGGAGTAGGTCAGTTAAGTCACTAGAGTGTAGTCGTCGGTTTACACAGTGTGTCGCTCGGACCTGTTGCTGGCTGCAGCCCACACCTCCAGCGGTGTATTAGTGGAAATATGTACAAGCTACAGTCTCGTGCAAGGTCGGGAGTAGGTCAGTTAAGTCACTAGAGTGTAGTCGTCAACAGGCCCGAGCGACACACTGTGTAAACCGACGATTACACTCTAGTGACATAACTGACCTACTCCCGACCTTGCACGAGACTGTAGCTTGCACATACTTCCACTAATACACCGCTGGAGGTGTGGGCTGCAGCAGCAACAGGTCCGAGCGACACACTGTGTAAACCGACGACTACACTCTAGTGACTTAACTGACCTACTCCCGACCTTGCACGAGACTGTAGCTTGCACATACTTCCACTAATACACCGCTGGAGGTGTGGGCTGCAGCAGCAACAGGCCCGAGCGACACACTGTGTAAACCGACGACTACACTCTAGTGACTTAACTGACCTACTCCCGACCTTGCACGAGACTGTAGCTTGCACATACTTCCACTAATACACCGCTGGAGGTGTGGGCTGCAGCAGCAACAGGCCCGAGCGACACACTGTGTAAACCGACGACTACACTCTAGTGACTTAACTGACCTTCTCCCGACCTTGCACGAGACTGTAGCTTGCACATACTTCCACTAATACACCGCTGGAGGTGTGGGCTGCAGCAGCAACAGGTCCGAGCGACACACTGTGTAAACCGACGACTACACTCTAGTGACTTAACTGACCTACTCCCGACCTTGCACGAGACTGTAGCTTGCACATACTTCCACTAATACACCGCTGGAGGTGTGGGCTGCAGCCAGCAACAGGTCCGAGCGACACACTGTGTATACCGACGACTACACTCTAGTGACTTAACTGACCCACTCCCGATTTTGCACGAGACTGTAGCTTGCACATACTTCCACTAATACACCGCTGGAGGTGTGGGCTGCAGCCAGCAACAGGTCCGAGCGACACACTGTGTATACCGACGACTACACTCTAGTGACTTAACTGACCCACTCCCGATTTTGCACGAGACTGTAGCTTGCACATACTTCCACTAATACACCGCTGGAGGTGTGGGCTGCAGCCAGCAACAGGTCCGAGCGACACACTGTGTAAACCGACGACTACACTCTAGTGACTTAACTGACATACTCCCGATCTTGCACGAGACTGAAGCTTGCACATACTTCCACTAATACACCGCTGGAGGTGTGGGCTGCAGCCAGCAACAAGTCCGAGCGACACACTGTGTAATCCGACGACTACACTCTAGTGACTTAACTGACCTACTCCCGACCTTGCATGAGACTGTAGCCTGCACATACTTCGACTAATACACCGCTGGAGGTGTGGGCTGCAGCCAGCAACAGGTCCGAGCGACACACTGTGTAAACTGACGACTACACTCTAGTGTCTTAACTGACCAACTCCCGACCTTGCACGAGACTGTAGCTTGCACATACTTCCACTAATACACCGCTGGAGGTGTGGGCTGCAGCAGCAACAGGTCCGAGCGACACACTGTGTAAACCGACGACTACACTCTAGTGACTTAACTGACCTACTCCCGACCTTGCACGAGACTGTAGTTTGCACATACTTCCACTAATACACCGCTGGAGGTGTGGGCTGCAGCAGCAACAGGTCCGAGCGACACACTATGTAAACGACGACTACACTCTAGTGACTTAACTGACCTACTCCCGACCTTGCACGAGACTGTAGCTTGCACATACTTCCACTAATACACCGCTGGAGGTGTGGGCTGCAGCAGCAACAGGCCCGAGCGACACACTGTGTAAACCGACGACTACACTCTAGTGACTTAACTGACCCACTCCCGATTTTGCACGAGACTGTAGCTTGCACATACTTCCACTAATACACCGCTGGAGGTGTGGGCTGCAGCCAGCAACAGGTCCGAGCGACACACTGTGTATACCGACGACTACACTCTAGTGACTTAACTGACCCACTCCCGATTTTGCACGAGACTGTAGCTTGCACATACTTCCACTAATACACCGCTGGAGGTGTGGGCTGCAGCCAGCAACAGGTCCGAGCGACACACTGTGTAAACCGACGACTACACTCTAGTGACTTAACTGACATACTCCCGATCTTGCACGAGACTGAAGCTTGCACATACTTCCACTAATACACCGCTGGAGGTGTGGGCTGCAGCCAGCAACAAGTCCGAGCGACACACTGTGTAATCCGACGACTACACTCTAGTGACTTAACTGACCTACTCCCGACCTTGCATGAGACTGTAGCCTGCACATACTTCGACTAATACACCGCTGGAGGTGTGGGCTGCAGCCAGCAACAGGTCCGAGCGACACACTGTGTAAACTGACGACTACACTCTAGTGTCTTAACTGACCAACTCCCGACCTTGCACGAGACTGTAGCTTGCACATACTTCCACTAATACACCGCTGGAGGTGTGGGCTGCAGCAGCAACAGGTCCGAGCGACACACTGTGTAAACCGACGACTACACTCTAGTGACTTAACTGACCTACTCCCGACCTTGCACGAGACTGTAGTTTGCACATACTTCCACTAATACACCGCTGGAGGTGTGGGCTGCAGCAGCAACAGGTCCGAGCGACACACTATGTAAACGACGACTACACTCTAGTGACTTAACTGACCTACTCCCGACCTTGCACGAGACTGTAGCTTGCACATACTTCCACTAATACACCGCTGGAGGTGTGGGCTGCAGCAGCAACAGGCCCGAGCGACACACTGTGTAAACCGACGACTACACTCTAGTGACTTAACTGACCTACTCCCGACCTTGCACGAGACTGAAGCTTGCACATACTTCCACTAATACACCGCTGGAGGTGTGGGCTGCAGCCAGCAAGAAGTCCGAGCGACACACTGTGTAATCCGACGACTACACTCTAGTGACTTAACTGACCTACTCCCGACCTTGCACGAGACTGTAGCCTGCACATACTTCCACTAATACACCGCTGGAGGTGTGGGCTGCAGCCAGCAACAGGTCTGAGCGACACACTGTGTATACCGACGACTACACTCTAGTGACTTAACTGACCCACTCCCGATTTTGCACGAGACTGTAGCTTGCACATACTTCCACTAATAGTTGGGAGTTGGTCAGTTAAGACACTAGAGTGTAGTCGTCAGTTTACACAGTGTGTCGCTCGGACCTGTTGCTGGCTGCAGCCCACACCTCCAGCGGTGTATTAGTGGAAGCGTAAAGCCTGGATATATTCCTCTCAAGGGGCCGGTTTGTCAGTTGCGAAATTGATCCATACACGAGGTTGCAATTTCTACCTTGTTTTCCTATTATCAACACTGTATTTGCTATGATATGAGATAAAATAAGATAAGATTGAAAATATACAACAATTTTATGGTAAGGGTTTTGGGTTTTAATTTTAGACATATTAATCAAGCATGAGTAAAAAAAGGGTTTATTCTAAATGAAAATTTGGTATCTACACGTAGTAGATTAATCCTCCAATGTAGGTAATGTGTTCTTTAGCTTTTGTACTTACTTTTAGAAATGTATTACTTTTATGAATGTTAGCCCTTCATGACAATTACATAGTTTTTGAGGGACCGCGAAACAAAGTCTACCTACTTTATCCTTAAATATTATTTCACTGCTAGACTTACTCTGAGTCTAAATGACATTTTGATTACCTAACGACAAAAATCAATAATTTCTACGAGTAGTAAATAAAAAAAATACTCAAAAACTACTACAGAGATTGAATGAAACATAAGTTATGCTCCGCTACCGGACATTTTAAATTTTGTAATTAAGTTTGATAAAGCATGATGAATAAAATTTGAATCAATAGTGACGATCTATTCGGAAAAGTAATTTCTGAGTCCGCCACCTCGGAGTTTGTTTGGTGTTCAAGTTCAAAGCCTCCCCAATTATTTGGCGCGAGGCGATGTTCCACTGGGCCCGGTATTTTTGTAGACAATGGGAGTGATTCACGCGGCCCTCGATCACTACTGTCTGGCTTCCATCCAGGCTTCGGCGGGACACAGCGGCGAATCAGGGGCCTGATGGATGCTCCGGCAAATACAAGAATAAGCACGGAATCAAGTTCGGGTTGTGTCGCTTAGAAATCCTTTGTGAGTTTTGAACCGTTCCAAACCACGCATAAGATGCAAAACGATAAATATTCTTTACTCCCTGACAAATAGTAGTAAGTGCTAAATTTGTAGATCGATAAGGGACCGGTGTATTTTAAGTGATTAATTGATTTTAAAAGTGTGAGTGGGCCGATTGAGGACTCGGGGTTCCGGCAGCCTGCTGAACTTGGATAGTTATGACAGGATAATCCTGTTGGGAGAATACAGGCAACGCAAGGGGTACTTGTTGTTGTTGCCTTCTTGATCCTGGCATTGGTGAAAATGGCCTCCGATGCTGAGATCCTCTTCCTCCTTCAATGAGAACTACTGAAGTTGTCCTTGAAGTCTTAACATTAGGTTTGCTGGGCTGTAGAAGCATCGGCTGAAGAATACCGTTCTCACTTCAAGGGAAGGATTCCTCATTGACTTTTCAGCAGTTGAAAGGATAGAATGTCTCACACCGTCGACGACCTTTTTTTATAATAGTCGATTTAACGGCTTTGAGCGCCTTCAAAAACTTTTTAGCTATTGACCATTTTCATAATTTCCAATTCAGCAGAAGACCACCTTTTGGGTAGTTGATTTTCAAGTAACGCAAAATTGGGCGAAGAAATAAGTGTGAGAAGTAAGATTGTCTGAATAGGATGATCGGTGAAACGTGTCACATTATTTTTGTAGATTTCTCCGTCAGTGAGGACACAAAATAAATGTTATGAGCAATCCTTTAGCCAGACCATTAAAAATGGCGCAATAAGTTGATATAATCAGGTTGCAGTTTCAAATGTCATGTTAAAATAACTACAGGTCGCAATTTAAAATGCCGTAGTAAAATAACTACTCGTAACTATAAGAGCAAGTTTTTTGCTCTGTAATTGCAGTTTCAAAAGTTGGCAAAATGTAAGGCAACAGTCACACAGTGGCGGGCCGGTAGTTAACACAATTTATAGCCACCTCAGGAGCGCCGTGCATTACTGTACGTGAAATGTTTGATTTGTAACAACAGAATTTACAATTTACAGCGATAAATGCAGTTCGGAAATTCCGTACCCGTGCCTTGGTCGGTAAACTAAACTCTCTCTTCTAATGTCATGATTTCTTGGCTGGTTTAACTTGTTGATTTAAATAATCAAAGGCACAAAGGAAAATGAAATAGTGAACAACTATATAGTTATTGCGATAGTGAAAAGCTCAGTCATTTACTGCCGCTTCAATTTATGGTAAAGTTTATTACTAAATTTATTCAAAAATATTTTTTACCGATTACTTCTTACTATAAATAAACCGAAAGACGCTAACATAATGTGCCATTGAAGCTTCTACTATTCTGGGGGTGGTATTTGCTTAGTTATATCGACTTCCGGTATACGTAAAAGAAGAAAAAAACTTTAATGTAAAAATATAGCTTGATAAGTTAATCATTCTTAATACCACATAATATGAAAGAGGTTTGCAATTGTTTTACTCCCAATCATCTTCCATGTTTTCGGTTTAAAAAATAGATTGTGTAAATTTAAATACAGCTTGACATTTTTTGATCATACTGATGAAGAAAATGAATTATACCATTCTACAGCTTTCCGAACAATCTCGTTGAAAAAGAGTATTTGCTCAACAAATAAGTCCTTTAAAAATTGGAACAGAAAGCCAAACAGACTGATGTTAATACCTTGACAAAAAAAACATAGCAGTACAGTGGGTTGAAGCTTTGACTATAAATAATTAAGACTTCGGATTCAAAGTCAATGGTTGAAGCTAGAAGATCCTTATCCTGTTGCTATAACCAAACTAGTAGTTGCCCGTGGCTTCGCTCGCCATAAAAATTACAGCTGATCTTACTTCTGATCTTGAACTGTCATTTTAGTATTCACAGCTGTTTACAATTCAGTATTTGAATGTTTACATCCTTATAAAATGTAAACATTGAAGCTAAGGATATTCACGAGGCGTAGCCCGAGGGGATTTTAAGGAAGTGAATAGGCTTATGTCCTTTTCTGATATTGTGTCTCTATTCCTGCACAATTTCAGCTCAGTTGGTCCAGTATTTTTCACGTGGTTGAAAGACAGATATTCACACAAACATCTATACTTTCACATTTATAATATTAATAAGGAGGATAAATTTGAAAATTTGCCTTAAAAGCCTCTACCCGCGTTTAGAGTCGATTGCAACGAGTTTTCATACATCGTTTTCACTATTAAACTATTCTAAAGCACCAAAAAGATAAAAAGTAATCAAATCATGAAAATTAATGAAGAGAACAATTTGTTTTTTTTTCTGTTTATTTAATGATTAGCTCTAATTTTTTTAACACTTGAAAATAATAACTAAAAACTGCTACAAAAACTACAGTATGGTAAAGTTAGATTTTAGGTTCTCAATAATTATAAAACTTTCTATGTTACCACTCCCTACACGATTATGAGTTAACTAATGGTGTCATATATTGTGGACGGTCACTCGGTCAGTACTAGTACGGTACATGACGCTCTTGAATCCGCTCTTAATATTGGACTACTAATCTACTACAGGTGCATTGTGACTGCTAAAACATAATTCTAAGGTTTGATAAAAGTATCAAAGACTTGTTCATTTATTTTAATCTTTTTAGAATCGGATTTGACCAATAATTGTCTTTCAAAATGCAGTATTCAGTTTCCCTCAACTGAAGAAATTCAAAACGATGTTTCTCAATACAGTGCAGTTAGTGTTTCAGTTCGGTAAATCAAATTTTCTTATAATACTATCTTAAAAAAGGCCTATACAGGGTTCGGCAAAACTCTGGAAGATATTAAATAACTTCTATATTATTTGCTCAATGTAATAAATATTTGCAGTTGTGCATCAGTTATAATTAGAATTATTTTCAAGTGTTTTATTGTTTTTTTGCATGACCAAGGAACGTCCAACGCTGGAAGTTTTGAAATTCTCAAACGTAAGCATACCTCGAGTTGTACCTCATTTTAAAGATCTTAATAGGTCATAACAGTGCAAACCGCGTCTCAAAAAGTTAATCCGTTCAGAAGTTACAGCTCCTCAAAGATTTTAATGTTGGCCATTTAACTCCATGCTAAAAGTAAGGAGAACAGTCTAATTACTAATTAAGCACTCTAAACAGTGTTATTTGATTGTAGATTTTTTAATACGTCAAATTATATTATTAATGAGAAATACATGTATCCGAAACTGAACTATACCGTTCCGAGTGCTTTATCAGTAAAACTTTTTTTCCTTAATTTTATTGTCTAGAGTTTTATGGCCAACAATAAAATATTTGAGGAGCTGTAACTTCTGATTGGAAATACCTTTTGAGGGGTTTGCGCTGTTTTGATCTACTAATTAAGACCTTTAAAATGAGGTAAAACTCGAGGTATGCTTACTTTTGAGAATTACAAGACCTCCAGCGTGGCACGTCCCCTCACCATGCGAAAAACTAAAAAAATACGCTAAAATATTTCTGTTTGTACTAGATACACAACTGTAACGTTTTATTACTTTCTGAAAAATAATATAATAGTTGTAAGATCACTAGTTAATATAATAAATTATCACATTAAAAGTTAATCATTTATTACTTATCTCAAAATACAAAAGTAAACATAAACAATAAACATGACATGACATATGGTTAAACTAATCATATGACATCTTCTCTTCTTCATAAAATCAGTCTTTTCGGCTTTGCAACCCTACCAAACCTTGTCTTGTAGGGAGCTTGATTAGGAGTGGGATCTTTAGTCGAGGCCATGGGAAGTTCCACACTCGCTCTTAGCTGTTCTACTATCTTCTCCTCAGTTATTTTATTATCGTTAGAGTTTCTCGACCGAATATCTGCTTGAATATCTTTTTGACTGAACCTTGGTTCTTCAATTTCAAAATCCAACAGTGGAGCAGGCTGCAGAAATACTCTGTTTCGCCTAAAACTTTACCCTGGACATCAACCAAGTATTCTCTGTTGTTTATCCCTTCCGAAACAATATATCCATATCTCTTCAGGTCTTTTATGAAGACACGCTCGTTTCTCATTAGATTGCTTAGTTCCCGCGGATTGTGCCTTCTGTCAAAATAAAACTTCTGGTTTACCTTATCTTTCTCCCAGAACTTCTTGTGGTCGTCAACTCTTCTCCAATTAGGTTTCAACATTCTTTTATCAATTGGGATGTTAGTCCTGATCCTTCTTCCAAACAAAAGCTCTGCAGGAGACACCCCACTATCCAATGGAGTCGATCTGTGAGCTAGCAGACCATCACTTAGATCCTTATTTTTCTTCAAACATTTCTTAACAACTTTCACAGCAGATTCTGCCTGACCATGAGATTGAGCATGCTTTGGGCTCGAAGTAACCACTATAAAGTTGTATTCCTCAGCAAAGTTTGAAAATTCTACAGACTTGAACTGGGTCCCATTGTCAGAACGCAATACAAAAGGAACGCCGTGTCTAGCGAATATTTCCTTAACACTGCGGATTACAGTGATGCTCCTCATATTTGCCAGAGGAACGGCCTCAATGTACTTTGAAAAATAATCCTGAAGTACAAGGTAGTTTCTTCCCTCAAAATCTCCAATATCTGCTGACACTTCTTGCCAAGGGCCCTCTTGTATTTTAGCCGGTCTCAAAGGTTCTGAAACCTTAACACGGTGCTCTAAGCACACAGGACACCCTTCCACTTTCCTCTTAATGTCAACCGTGATTCCAGGCCACCAAACAGACAATTTTGCCCTCGCAATACATTTGACAATACCTAAATGGCCACTTTGAATATGTTCCAGCATTTTGGCACGAGCACTTCTAGGAACAAAGACTCTATGTCCCTTCAACAAAAGCCCATTATGAAACACAATATCTCCACGTTCCTTGTAAAACTCGGTATGTTTCAAACTTGACCAGTCCCCAGAAGCAATACATTCTTTTAGTGTCTTACAAGAATAATCATTTTCTTGAAGTTCTTTGAGCCTTTTCATGCTTCTATCTGAAAGGTCGATTAATGTGACTACACTAGATACATTTAACTCAAGTTCATCCAAAACATCCGCCTGTTCATTCGGCTCAGACCTCAAAGGTTCCCTAGAAAGCGTATCTGCAATTAGCATTTGCTTACCTGGAACATGAACCACTTGGAAATCAAATCTAGCCAGCCTCATCCTAAAACGTTGAAGTCTTGCAGTTAAATCATCAATCTGCTTCTCACCCAATAGCTGAACCAGCGGCTTATGATCTGTTCTCAATACAAATCGACAACCAATCAAGTATTGAGCAAATCTCTCACAGGCCCATGTCGAAGCTAAGGCCTCCTTCTCTATTTGCGCATATCGGCGCTCAACAGAACTTAAAGTTCTTGAAACAAACTGGATTGGCTTCCATGTATCTCTAACTTTCATCTCAATGACTGCTCCTAATCCAAAACTTGAAGAATCTGCTGAAACTCTCAAAGGCAAGTTAGGATCAAACAAAACAAGTGCAGTTGCATCTCCAATCATTTGCTTAATTTTCCTAAACACATTCTCATGTTCAAAACTCCACAGCCATTCATTTTTTTCACATAACAGGCTCTTTAATGGTTCAGTGGCGGAGGAAAGCCCTGGAACAAACTTCATCAAGTAATTAATCATTCCCATAAATCTTCGTAGCTCTGTCCGATTTGTAGGCGAAGGCAAAGATTCAATAGCCTTTACCTTATCGGGATCAGGTAGGACTGTACCATTATCAATCACGTGGCCAAGGAACTTAATTTTAGTCTTCTTGAAATCACATTTCTCAGCATTCAAGGTAAGTCCACTTAGTTCAAATTTCTTTAACAAAGCAATCAGATTCCTGCCATGCTGTTCAGGAGTGTTCCCGAAAACTAGAAAATCGTCCGCTAAATTTATTACACCCTCAAGTCCATCTGCCATCTCAAAAGTCCTCCTCTGAAAGTGTTCTGGAGCAGATGAAATACCGAAAGGCATTCGATTGAAAAAAAAATCTTCCAAACGGTGTAATAAATGTGGTAAGCATGGCAGACTTAGCATCAAGAGGTACTTGCCAAAAACCGCTGTTAGCATCAAGACGGCTAAAATACTTTGCATTGCCGATCCTTGCCAAACACTCGTCTACAGAAGGCAAAATGGTCTTCTCTCTCTTAACATATTTGTTCAACATGGTATAATCCACAGCCATTCTAATTGACCCATTCTTCTTAGGAACCACTACTATTGGAGAACACCACTCAGTAGGGCCGTCAACCTTAGTAATCACCCCTTCACTAACCATCCTATCTAATTCAGATTTTACTTTGTCTCTTAAATGTAAGGGTATCCTCCGTGGACAACTTATAGAAAAAGGTCTGTAATTTTCCTGAAGTTCAATTGTGAACGGATCTCCTACAAACTTTCCCAATCCATTGAAGACCTTAGGAAAAGAGGTAATTAAGATATTTTCACATGAGACAGTCTCAATATCTCCCGAAATCAACCCCAATTTAATTGCCATACTTCTACATAATAGGGGTTCCCTCTGACCTTTGATTACATAGGCAACTTCCTCTTCAACTTGTGATTTATATTTTAACTTTAAATTGATACACCCCAAAACAGTTAGTGGAGAATCTCCTGGACCTCTCAAGCGTAATGACGTAGGGAGCAAGTTTAACCTTAGCATCTTTACATGTTCCTCTCCCAAGCAAGTAACATCAGCCCCAGTATCTAATTTAAATTTAATAAGACAATTGTTAACTGAACAGGAAACAAAAATCCCTTTACTATGATCAGTTATTTTACTTTTCCTAGGAGCCTTGTTCTCAGCCACAATAATACTGTCGATATTACCATTATCACTATATGAAGGAAGATGACTGCTTGTCAACATCATTTATTTCATCAACCTTACCTTGAAATTTACACGCTCCCTTGCTGTGTCCTCGTTTCTTACAAATGTGGCAAGTAACAAACTTAGCCCAACATTTGCCGACTTGATGCGGCCTTTTACCCCCACAATGAAAACATTTAAAATTAGTAGTACCTCGCTTCTTACGACTATTTTCTGCATCCCAAACTAATTTATTTCTGTCAATACGCATTTGTTCCACAAAACCATTCCCTTCCCTTGAAGTACTACAGACTTGAGGACGGAGCTGGAACTGTTCCGCCTGCCTTACTCTATCAATAATCTCCTTTAAGGAAAGTTCTTTCATTTGAAGTTGTGCACTCAAATGTTTATCAGCTAATCCTGTAACTAATTTAAGCATTATCATTTTATCATTGTAGCTATTTTTGCACTTTTCACATGACCAGTCACAGCGCCCAGATAAGTAGTAAAGGTCATTTATAAATTCATCAACATTTGTACCAGGTTTTTGAAAATGATTGATAAATCTGGACCGCTCAAAAAATAAATTACTTTTGCAAGAGAAATAGTCAGAAAACTTTTCTTTTACATCATCATAAAACACTCTCGACTCTTCAGGCATTCCTAAAGCATTAAGCAATTCATCAGCTGCAGAACCCATACAATAAACTAACATACTAATCTGTTGAGATTCACATTTATTGTACAACCCAGAGGCATTTCTAAATAACTCAAACTGCCTTAACCAATTCGACCACTCGGCAGGTTCATTTAAGTTAAAATTAGGTGGAGGTTTTACTTGGAAAGTGGCCTCTGCAGATTCAGGCTTTTCATTTGCCTTCCCTGCACCTGATTGTTTCAGAGCTTCTGCCATTATTGCAACTAGGGCATCTAAAGTTTCTTTATCTACAGGCATCTTAATAATTGAAATAGCCTAGCAAAATGTATAATTTACCTCCAAATAATGTGTTCACCGCTAGCCACCATGTAAGATCACTAGTTAATATAATAAATTATCACATTAAAAGTTAATCATTTATTACTTATCTCAAAATACAAAAGTAAACATAAACAATAAACATGACATGACATATGGTTAAACTAATCATATGACAATAGTTATTTAATATATTAGTAGCTTATTAAACAACAATTTTTTGGAAAGGGGGGATTACGAGAGTTTGATGCTTGCATTTATTCGTTTGGGATATCCAAACAAACAAACGAATAAAGAATACGTTTATGAAAGATGTAAATGGTAACATAAGTTGCGTTGACATCTGTCTGTCGTGAAATGAGGAGTGATCATCCCTGTACATTGACAGTGCCATCGCAAACACAACCAATAATGTCGACTGTCAATTCCAATACACTATATGTGATAAGTTGAGTCATACATGTCAGGATAATGTTTTGTACTCCACGTTCTAAATTCTCTCCTATACATTATTGATTTAGTAAAACTGTACGTTTGTTTTGATCTTAAATAAAAACAACTCAACGAGGGTTGAGTTAATTAAACCCCGTAATAAGACATTCAAATACAGCATAATATTTTTGTAAAGGTCAGAGATAAAATAGAACTAAGCGACCCTTTGCGTGATAAAAGAAGTCTTGTATTCCCTTATGAGGATATCTTACTCCTCGTTGAGAGAAGATGAGTTGATAGAGTGAACACGGACAGGGATAATAGAGTTTCATTTAGCTTGTATTGTCACAATTTAAGTCTGCACTAAGTACTTCGAACAATGTGGAGTGCTTAAGCCGTGCATTTCAAATGAATGTTTCAGTGGTCCTAAAACATTTCTTGCTCCTACAATAAAGTTTTTGTGATTAAACAGTCAACTAGAATTTTATCGGACCTTATTGTTTCCTCTACATGCCTAACCGCGGAACTAGAGGAGGCAGGTTTCATATTCCTCCTAACGTGTTACATGAAAGGTACTCGCGTTCAAGGGCCTTGCAGTAGTCAGCGCTTAAAAAATTGGGAGTCTCAAACACAAAAAAAGTCAAATAAATATCGTCTATAATTTTTGAGCGTATGTCAGTAGAATGCTGTTTTGCACAACTTAAGTCAGTACAACATAACTTACGAAGAGCAAACATGCACGTATATACAAGTGTTAAAAATATTTTATAACTAACTTGTCAGCTAAATAAATATTTGTAAAGGGTTCTTTACATTTGGATCAATGCAAAAATACTAAATTATATACAGAAACATGCACGTATGTACAAGTGTTAAAAATATGTTATAACTAACTTGTCAGCTAAATAAATATTTGTAAAGGGTTCTTTACATTTGGATCAATGCAAAAATACTATATTATATACAGGGTGTTCAAAAAATGTGGGGCAATAATTTATATAATGATTCCTTGGGTGAAAATAAGCAAAAAAAGTGTATATAAACATAGGTCCTAAAGTGCTTCGTTTTCCGTCTGTGTGTCTGTTTATGATTTTTACATATTTAATCATAGCTCACGAATCACTCAACGTATAAACTTCAAACTTGTTATATGGATAACGACTATTAAGAACTATTTTCGTAAGAAGTACCAAATTTCTACTTTGTACCATTTCAAAATGACTACTGTTTCTTATTTCAAAGCTTAATATCTTAAAAACCGTAAATTTTAGAAAAATTATACAAGAGACGAAAAAGATGCGAAATTTAATCTAATTAACGATGATATTAAGATTATAACAATAATGTAGAATGTTTAAATTTTTCGAATAAAAACATGCAATTTTCAGACGGAATGTTCTAAGGAACGATGTTTTTATGCAGAAAAGTTAAAATGTCTCCGTTATTAGTAGTCCATAATCTTAATATCAGCATTAATTGAGTTAAATTTTGCAACTTTTTTGTCTCTTGTATAATTTTTGTTTAATTTACGGGTTTTAAGATATTTAGCTTTGAAAACAAAAAATGGTCGCCATTTTGAAATGGTACAAATTAGAAATTTAAAACTTCTTGAGATAATAGTTCTTAATAGTCTTTATCCGTATACCAAGTTTGAAGTTTAAAGTTATACGTTAAATGGTTCGTGAGTTATGATTAAATATGTAAATATCATAAACAGACACACAGGCGGACATGGGGCACTTTAGGACCTATGTTTATATGAACTGTTTTTGCTTATTTTGACCCAAGGAATCACTACGTAAATTATTGCCCAACATTTGTTGAACACCCTGTATATAAACATTGAAATAACAAACTCCTTTTACTTGTATCAAACCACATTAGATTTTTACTACTCAGATTTTAGTGTAGACCTTGGGCTCAACTTTTCCTATTTATTTTTTTAAGTGCTCTGTCATAATCAGTTATTAATTTTGGCCTGGAACGCTGTTTTGGTCCATTTATCACAGTTCAGAGGTCCTGTGACAAATAACAATTAATATGAATTGAAATAAACGTACGCAAAGCAAAAAATGTTGGTTTAATCTTTTGTTTGGACACACGGAGGCCTTTCTTATCGAAATGGATGAAGAAATCTGGAAGCAGAGACAAGAAAAGCAAGACTATCTCCCCCGAGCGGCTGATCATGCCGCCAGGTCGGCTTACCCGTTTTCTTTTTTCATATTTGGAGCTTTAGGTTGGAAAGGTCAACGAATTTATTTCACTTTTCCTTATTCATCCTTACCAAACAATGCAGCAAAAAGATAACAAGTTACGCTGCGAATGTATCTAACTAAAATGTACTCTCCTAAAAAAATACCATTAAAATACTATTAGTTAAAAAAGAGATTTTTGAAATGAAATGATCTCTTACTAATCAAGCATTTATAGTGTAAAGGAAAACTGCAACGCTTTGTCAGATTCAAAATTTTGTTCTTGTACTTGTCACCAATCGAAAATTGAATATATTATCAACCAACTCTAATAAATTTATTATTGAAAATGATTTGAATCAGTTAAATATGTTCAATACGTTTTGATAGTTTGCTATGGTTTACTAAAAAAATAATCTAAGCACAAGTAACGTAAAACATTTAAATTTTCACTACCAGTTTTTGATACTTAACAATTCACCAGTTAATCCAGCTTGACAAAGAGGTCCGTTTGGACATTAAATTACAAATGTTATCTTATTTTCTTTCGGAAATGTTAATTCAAATGCTACTGTATTGCACAACCTGCAACTCTATAAATGTCTTATTACCGAAAAGCATATATTTACCACACACCTGTTTTAATAGGCTTCACGATATCTTAATTAGTATTGTACAGTATTTTAATCGTTAGGGGAATTCACAAGAGCTGCCGTAATTTTTTATGTTTATGTGCACACAACACACACAGTCCCCGTGACGTTGTGTGCATGTCTGTATGTTGCCTTCTCATGTAGTCCAGGCAACGAAAAAGTATATAGGGAAAGTTTTGGAACACAATTTTTGGTTTTGCAGCTTTGTTTGGACCAATCAGGAGGTGGACATATCAAAAGACCCCGTCCGAAGTACTTGAGCCGGAGGAAGGAGGAGTGTCTTGAAGGCACAATGCTCCACTGGGTATGTATGTTGCACACAAATGTACGTGTGTTTTTTAAGGAAGGAATTTTTTTAATATTACTAAAATAAGTGCTCATATTGTAATTGGCTGAACCAATAAACATATTGTGTACTTTTCTTAAAGGAAATTTAATTTCCTTTCATTTTTCAATTTAATAAGCAATACTAAAAGTTAATAGTTTTCAAGATATTAGGAAAACCCTAAAAATGGCACTTTCAGACCCCCCTCAATCCCCCCGCTCAAGGGCTACTACGGACGGGGAATTTTGATATGTTCACCTCCTAACTAGACCAAACAAAGCTTCAAAGTCAAAAAATTGTGTTCCATGCATTTCCCTCTATACCTTTTTTGAGCATTCGTTGCCCGGACTGATGTGCGTGTTGTGTTGGTCGCTGCGTTGGATCTCACAATCGTCAGTCACTCTTCAACTCTCGGGCTCTTTGATGTAAACCACCGCCTCTCATTAGAGACGCTTCTTCACACTCCCTGTTCATCCCTCAACACGGAATTACAGTAAAATTTTGAATTTATTTGTTTATTCGTTTACCGTCTGCAAAAATGTAACAGTGAAATAGAATATCAAGTAGTTAATTCTGCTAAGTTGCAGTTTTAGTTTTTTCTCTCTAAGAATTACAGAAATGATTAAATGTACCGTTATTTATGTTGCTGTCCAGATAAAGTTATTCATTATTCTAATAAAAATTCAACTTTGTATTTTTTACAATATTTTGAAACATGTTTAGTTTTTGAGATATTAAGCTTTGGAAAATAAAAATTACCACTATTACGAAATTTAAAAAATTAGAAAATTGATACTCCGCACTGAAATTGTTTAAGTAAATTATTATTCACGCTTCTGTTTTTTGAAGTCCATACCTTTAATAGTTTATTACGTCACTTATCGAAAGAACTACACTAAAGGTGTTAGATAAGTGAATTTTCATGGGAATTTTTAATTGTAGATTGATAATCAAGCCTGTAATCAAAATATACTTCAACATAGATACTTTTACGGCTTTTTGAAACCAATAAACATTTGATATCAATACAACATAGGGTTGGAACATTTTTACGTTGTTCCTATTTAAAGACAACCAATTCAAACTATTATATTGTAAATTAACTTTGGAATTGATATACTGTTATCAAAGAGACGATTCACAGTTAAATATTCTCAAACTTGTCGATTGTATCCTCTGATTTATTAACCCTTTCTGTTGCTATTTACTCAGAGATGTCAGAACGCTAAACGCTCTTAGAATAAACGTTGAGAAATTACATTAAACGACAACCATTTAAGTAATTTTCAATTAATGTCATAATGTCTCCAGTTATCAACAATTTGTAAAACGCGTCTCTTTCTCAAAGTTAAAGTGGTTTTATTTTATTTGAGAGAAATACTCCGCCATAAATAGTACTTTTTTAGTATAAACTTATATATTATAAACATACAGTTATGATTTCAGAACGTTGATTATAAACAAAATTAATTAAAATAATATAACATCCAACGGCGGCATGCAAAACATTAAAGTAATAGGTTCTGAAAACCACCTTTTTTATCAACATAAACATGATCTAAATATCAGGTGCCAAAGATCTTATTTTTCTATGAAAGTGTATGGCCTTCCAATCAAATTTGCCATTAAAAAGAGTTTAGGAGACCGATTTATTTCGAGGTGCATATACCGAGCGTGTTAAAGAAGTTAAGTAAAACATTTACAAATAAGATAATGTCAACTTAATTAAATAATTTCATCATTGAGATTTTAACTGCCTCTGCAAATGGATTGACAATGACATTAAATCTATAAAAGGATAGAATAATATTTGAAACTTAAAATTATATTAGGTCAAACAATTACCATCATTCAAACAGTTAAAAACAAAAATTAGTCTTCGCTAAGGATAATTCATCAAACATTTAAATTGTAGAAGAAACAAGAACTCTCTTTGGCGTTATAACTCCCAAGTTATAACTTGGATAAACTCCAGATTAAGTCAAATGCCAACTTAGCAGATGGCTCACTCGGTTGACGTTAAGTTTGTTTTGTTGAAATCTCCTTAATGTCTACAATTTATTCCTCTAGTTTTAATTTCAAATTTATCTTTTAATTCATATAGATTTCGCTAAAGTATTTACTTTATATTACCTAGTGTGACTGAGAATAAACATGTAACCATGATATATGCTGATTTCATTCATCTCAATTATTTTGCTTGTGCTTGTGTTCTTTTGTGTCCAGCGAATTAATTGTTTTCTCAGGCGAAAAGTACAAACGTACAATCAAATTAATGAAAAGTTAGTTGTAAGCCTCACAAGTTACCTTTGATTAACCTTGTTTAACCTTTGATACTAGACGAGCTAGTTACTCATCATTTCGTGTAGGAAAGACACACAAAAGGTCAAACGGAAGTCAAACAAAAGAAACCGTTAGTTGAAGGTTTGTTAATTTGTTAATTAATCAATTACATTCTCATAACCGATAAGAACCTCTCCAACAAATACTCACTAATGTAAGCTTTAAGTTAATTTTAAATTGATTTTGTTTATAGTAAAGGAATTTTTATTAGTTTACTCAATTAATTATGTCTAATGAATAAATCTTATCTCATTTACAGCCACCCAATGAGACTCAAATGAACTCGATGTTAGTACGAATGCAATACTAAAAGTATTATTACATGATAAAAGTCTTACTCTAATGAAAACTTTATTACAATTGGTCATTACTTAACAATGAGTGCGCTGCAGTGGATGAGATGCTTCTGGTAAATGAAGTACTAGTTTCCGAGCCATAACCGCCAATTCCTACTTCAGCGATGTTACAGACCATCAGCGTCTGGGCAGCTCGTGATAGTGACACCCCATTGGCGCTCGAGTGACGTTCCGGGCCATCAAACTTCTACGATCCAATAAGATGGAACATTTATACATTTTGAAGGAAGTGAGTCAAGGTCCAGATTATAAAATTTCAGAACGCTCGCGGCATTAGGAAAAAGATAAAAACATCACTAGAAAGAAAGAAGAACAAAGAAAAAGCCTTTATTTATCACAAACAATTTGATTAATACAGTGTTGAATCTTAAGGCAAATACAACAATGGTCTATGACGACCGTCTGTTGGGTCGGCCTAGGTAAAAAAGTTTATTATTATTTGCACTTCCTGCAACACAAAAACAAAATACTTCCCTTATAATCCTGTGAAAAAGTATAAAAACCTGACACAGTGAAATAAACTTAATTAACATCAAATTATAAGGAGGCAATGTTGGGCTGAAACATAAATAAATAAATGAACAGTGTTTTACAACTCTTAAGAAAAAGCAAAAATACGACTTCATTAATCATTATTAATTTGTTACCTCCTGTTCTCGAAATGACATGTTAATCAATAATAGAACACTGAAACATTTACTTCAGCAGACTGATACATTTCTTTTTATCCCACAAAATTTTCCATTTCAGACTTGGCATCGAATTATTGTATAATTTCCCATCTATATATAAAAACATCACTATCCGATAAAAAAAATTTGATATACTAGTTCCTGAAACAAACATGTTTTCAGCCATTTCAAGTTCCGTACCATGTTCACAACTAGTTTACAGACTTAAAAAAAATGAACTTTTTATACAGGATAAAATATTCTTCTAATTGTTTGTCGATTTGTCAATTAATATTTTATAGTCTTGAAAAATTATGCAAACACTTTATCTTTCTTGGAAAATTTAACAGTAGGCTAGTTCCGTACGGGACACCACAAAATAACATGTCATCATAGTTTTGGTAAACTTTTTTATTCTATTTGTGAGTGTTGTAATACACAGCAACGAAAGACATTTCTAAACCGCTTAACGCTAATTTTTAATGTTTATCAATGGTTACTGCAGAATTATAATGAAATGTTCTGGTTCCGTTAGGGACACGTGTGAATGGAGCTTTCAAATCAAGTAATTTTTATTATACCATAAGGGTTTTGTTATTTCATTAATACATCCCGAATTAAGAACTTATTTGTGGGTATTTTGTGTTAAAGTTTATCCAATATATTCACTTTATGTGAAAATTTCATTCTTAAAAATAACTTGATTTAGGCTCAAAAACTATGGAAAGATCAATAAAAACAAACAAAAATGGATGTTTAATGGCCGGATTTAAGTTGGAGAACTAAAAAATCATTAAATGTTAACAGTTTTCTTACATGGATTGGGATAAGATTACTATTTTCGAAGTAGTTTTCACTAAAATAAACAGGAAAAACTAGATTTTTATCTTCTTGTTCTGAGGCTCATCTATTCTGGAATGGCTGGTTGCTATTTTCGTCATTATATATTATCCTATTACGTTTTTCTTCGAAATCACTGTTAGTGCTAAAAAGTGATTGGTACATTTTATTTGTACTGTTCATAACTGATCGTTATACACATTCCTCAGATTTACGAAATTAGGCCTACAATTATTGATTTTATCAACATTTCTTTTTCTTGTCATACACCAACATACCAAATATTATTCTTTCAAATGATAAGAAAAGCGTTCATACTAAAACCACAAAACTATTTGTTTTATTTTACATAATATGATCATGTGATATTTTTATGATAAATTATAACAATAAGTTTAACATATTTGGCACAGTTTACGATGTTCCCCTTCGATAAAAATCGATTTTCGCAAAAAAACGAATCGCTTTATTTCTGTATAAATTATAGCTTAATTTGAGTTGCTTGCCTTAGTTTCTCAAACTTTATTTTACCCAATGGTTGGTCATCATCTGCATTGTCTTGTAATTACGCATAATGGATTTTTTTGTTTAGCTACGAGATCTTTAGTTAAATGATGTCTTATGTCAATATGTTTTACTTCTTTGGAATCCTTGGAATTTTGGGCTCTTTTGGAATTTTGCCATTGAAATTCCACTTAAACTGCCCATATAAAACATTGGTTTACTTTTCACTTTGAAATAAGAAAATATACCTTTAATTTTCATTTGTTCTTAAGCAGCTGAACCCCCAGCTACATACTGTGCTTCTGCTGAAGACAATGTCACACAACTCTTGCTTTTTAGAGAACCGTCTTAAGGTACAAAAAAAGGTGCGGTCTTCACGTACGTGCCCCGCACGCCGTACATTGCACGCCATGCAACGTCTCAACGCCATGCATCTTATGAGACGTGCCGCGCACGCCGAAGCCCACAAACGTACGGCACGGCGCATAAGACCAATGTTGTAGAATTGCATGACGAGCAATGCTCGGCGTGCAAAGCACGTACGTGAATGGTCGCCTTAACATGATTTTCATTGCTAAACACAACAGAACCACTTACACTTTTTCTATTACGATAAAAAATAACATTAAAACGTAATCTACGTGAAATCTTATTACAAACATTTACTCACACAACACACAAATGTGGAACAGTGGAATTTTTTGATTTAATTTTAACTTATTGAAATATAAACGGTTACACCTTAACAAAAATTATCTTCAGGTTATAACTAACATTTCTAGGAAACTGTTAGAGTGTTTATCATTTAGGTATCGAATCTCTTATATTCATAGGAAACTATGACAGTGTTTATCATTCAGGTATCGAAAGTGTAGGAATCTCTTATATTCACAGGAAACTATGACAGTGTTTATCATTCAGGTATCGAAAGTGTAGGAATCTCTTATATTCACAGGAAACTATGACAGTGTTTATCATTCAGGTATCGAAAGTGTAGGAATCTCTTATGTTCATAGGAAACTATGACAGTGTTTATCATTCAGGTATCGAAAGTGTAGGAATCTCTTATATTCATAGGAAACTATGTCAGTGTTTATCATTCAGGTATCGAAAGTGTAGGAATCTCTTATATTCGTAGGAAACTATGACAGTGTTTATCATTCAGGTATCGAAAGTGTAGGAATCTCTTATATTCATAGGAAACTATGACAGTGTTTATCATTCAGTTACCGAAAGTGTAGGAATCTCTTATATTCATAGGAAACTATGACAGTGTTGATCATTCAGGTATCGAAAGTGTAGGAATCTCTTATATTCATAGGAAACTATGACAGTGTTTATCATTCAGGTATCGGAAGTGTAGGAATCTCTTATATTCTTAGGAAACTATGACAGTATTTATCATTCAGGTATCGAATCAATTATATTCATAAGGAACTGTGACAGTGTTTATCATTCAGGTATCGGAAGTGTAGGAATCTTTTATATTTTTAGGGAACTGTGACAGTGTTTATCATTCAGGTATCGGAAGTGTAGGAATCTCTTATATTCCTAGGGAACTGTGACAGTGTTTATCTTTTAGGTATCTAAGTGTAGGGAACTGTAACAGTGTTTAACATTCAGGTATCGAAGTGTAGGAATCACCGCCACTGGCGGGCCGGAACTGCTGCATGGATCTTGATACCCGCATTTGCTGTCGGAGTCATTACAGCCCTGCATCTAAAAAGTGAAAAAATCTACTATCTGTAAAAGTACACTACACTTCATATTGTTAATTGTGGTATTATTACCTTGGTTTTTGAACCATTCTACTCAATTTTATTTACAAACGACAATTGATCGTTTGCCGGTCTTTTGTATACATTGCTACTGTTTGTAAATAAATAAGTATTTTCTCTGTAATAGGACATCTACAAAAGAATTACTATATTTTTATCTTCCTAGAAAATCTAATTTTTCGCCGAAAGTTATTTAGGATATTTAGAAGATTTTATGTGCAGGGTCTACCCCAAATATCCAATAAGAATTACTAAGTAATGAAAACTGGCTGGGCATTGCCTGCTGGCCGAAATTCAACCAAAAAAAATTTGAGTTTAGTTTTACTCAAAAAAATTTTTCAGTTAATTTTGAGTTTTGCCGTGGCCGTCTCTATTAATAGATGACAATGGTTTTTAATCATGATCCAATAAAACATTTCACCGCTTTTGTTTTCATTTTGTTGTTATTTCGTAACCATCATGGCAATTCATAAAGCCCAAGTCTTTATTACAATATTAAATAATTTTTCTACAATCCGCAAAAACTAAAGGGAATTAAAATGTCTTTTTGCAAATCTAAAGGAAATTATTTTCTAAGGGTGTGCTTAGATTTTTCTTACGTTTCACATAAGCTGAGAAAAAAGGATTACAAAAATCAGGATTTTCTATTAGATTTCATAACTGCAGTCGGCTACACGTTCACATTTCATTATTGAACTGTCGTAAGCCATGTATTTCAACTAGCTTTTGTCGTACTATAGTTTATGAAAGAGTACCTTTTTACCTTATTTTACACATCGATTTCACATTGATAGGTTAAGCACAACAAGCGTTTATACAATATATTTTCGCCAAATGTTTTCCACAAATATAATTCAAAGAAATGTATGTCATAAGTACCGCATAACGAATGACATTTTTAGAAATAGATCTTACTTTTAAACCATGCAGAAAGGAAAGTAAAATTAAATTAAATGCTTTGTTATCGTTGTTTTATTTCATAATTATTTATTTCGCTATTAAATTTATATTGACGTAGATCTTGAAATGTATTTTCTAACTTTATTGCAATCTGTCGGTCACTTTATTAAAAATTTTCTGTAAAAATTGAGTTACCATTGCTGTCATTAAACATGTTTCTTGAAGAATGTGATAAAATTGTATTCAAAATTTACATAATTGTACACATTGTGAATTGCCAATTGACTAAGAATACTTGACATTAACTTTGGTAATTTAGGATTTTATATTATAAAGATGGCTCTTCAATATTTTCACTAAATATTAGACAGCTATTACTGCTATGTAATTTAGAGTTTTGTTTTTAAGTCTAAATTTATTCCAGAATTCTTTGACAAAATAAGATAAATAGGTCCCTCTTGCTCCTATCAAGATTCCATAAACTCCAAATTCTTTTATATCATACTTTTTTATAACAAATAATATTGTTTTTATAAATATTCTTCTTTTCAGTATTTAGTTCCAATGGCTGAACTTAGTTGGATCTATTTTTAAATCCTCGGCTACATTTTCTTTCGATGACAATTATGTCTCTTCTTCTCAACGTCCATTGGTTTCTATAGCAGAAACCTCTTCAAATACTTAATGTATATTTTTTATTCTAAATTGGTCTGCAATACTCTTTCTAGTAGTGTGGTGTCTAGTATTACAAAAAAGTTCGTCATATGGGCGCTGCCCAAGAACTTGGGGTAATGTTTCAACTATCTGATTCTCAGTGTCGGGACAGTGCCGGCTCTGGACCTCCCTCGCAGACTTCTGACTGGGGAAAAGTAGAACTTCGTAACGGCGTTAAAAGAATCAAGAGCATCATTAAATCGACGTCATGTCCTTTTTATACACGGCTGTAAAACCTTTTTTCTTAGTCCAAGGATAACTTTATTAGATTTGATTTCATTAGATAGGGAGGAAGTCTCACAATTTCAAGTTCGTAAACTTAAGATATTTCAGAATTCTCTTTGAGAATAGGAACGCCTTACTCTTTGCACTATTTATTTCGATGTTGATATTTTTTCAAACTTACGGGAGAGATTGGAAGCATTGTCGATGACGACGACGCACGGTACGAGCTGGGACGTCTGGAACAGAATTTTCCACAAATCGCTTTTCGTGCGTGTCTCAATCCATTTTTGGGTTAAAGTCCGTTGTTTTTCTTTGGTAAAAATACTATCTCTGCTCTTTCAACATATCCACTTTGGCCTCCAGCATGAACGATGACAAAACTTGGCCCTCTTTGGGCCGGGTCCCTTAAACCTGGAATCTCAAATGAAAAATCATTTTTATCACAAACTGAAAATTATATGGGTTTAAGACAGACTTAAAACTATGAGAACTATATGGGATTTTCAAAACTATAAGGACTTCAGAGCTTAATTTGAGGAATATTCTAAATCTGGTAATTTTAATGGAAATGGTCTTAGGGCCCTAAAAGTGTACACATAAGCGTTTGGTGGTCACTCTAAGGATAATTGCACATCGCGCGGAACCTCTACGCTCGACATATCCAAAGTGGGGTAAAGGCTTCATTTTACCCGCCAAAAATGGGTTTTTTGAATTTTTCAAATTGAAGAATTATATTTATCCAATTATTGTTTTCACCATCGGATTAAGGTCGAAAAAACAAACAACTTGGTATTTTTAATTGTTTCTCTAAGTCCGTTGGTCTCCGAGATATTACCACATTTTTTTCTTGTGTTTTTAATATCAGGGCAGCAGAATGTTGTCTTAGCCAATTTCTTATTCAGTCTCTACTGAGGTTTTCAACTAATCCCCTTGAGTAATTTCTCAGTTTATCAATGTATTTAATAGGATTAGTTTTTTATGTTAATATAATTAAAAAAAATAAACATTCTTGCCTACTTAATTAATATACATCATTGTGTTTTTAATCTAAGTCAGTTACCAATATTTCTTCAGAGGCTTTGTAAAACAAGCTTTAATATAATTTTTTAATTTATAAATAGATCACTTGTTTATTTTTTCGTAATAGTGGAATAATTACTGGATATATTGTAATCGGAAATTCACTGAGTATGCAGGTTTGCTGCGACGGGGGTATTTTTAATCTAGTGAGCATCTCTAAGTTGGGATTGAAATGATGTAATAAAAAATACTGGGTGGAAAAGACAATAATTATCTTATTATGACAGTATAAGGAAAAAAACATTCGCATTGTCGTACTTCAAAGAATGTTGAGTACGTTAAATAAAAAAAACCTAATGAAATAATTCTAAAAACAGTGACATCTGATACACTTAAAAAGGAAGTTAGAGTTCGTTGCATATGTAGCAAAGAATGAAAAATACACTACATCCGAAAACTCCCATTTAAATTACGAATACGTCATATTTAATTTTTACTATACTTTACGTGATTTTGAAATTGACGACACGACTTGCCGGTTTTCTCTTCCTTTTTTAAGTATATATCGAGTACATATCATAGATCGAGCGTTCACTTGATGTAGCCTCGATGTGTCTTCCCCCAAAATGCCTCATTATTTTCGTATAGTAAGTTGCACGCGCAAGAAACCAGTTCGTCCTTGAAATAATGTCAATTTTAGAAATTGGGTCATACGACTCTTTCACTTTATGTTCGTAAGATACTACATGTGAGTGTCGTTTAACTACTAGTCCTTGCTTGACAACTGTATAGAACCATACACTAACCAGAATGTAACGATAATAATAATGCTGTATTGATATGTTTTATCACAGCATATTTCGCGTGACGAAATTTCAGTTTCTGATGATCACTGACTTCTGAGATAAACACAAACGTCCAGTAAAAAATAACGTGGGTAAGGAGCAGTATAATCACACATCCGCTGAAGAGGAAGAAACATCAGAACATCAGACGTCGTGAGGAAGAAATATCAGAAACATTGAGGAAGATGTATCAAACATAAGAACCCTCGACCTTATCGCAGGAAACTGATGGCAACAATTACGGTCGTAGCTTGAAACTGAAAGATAGCCGACATTTGTAGGTATTTCTATCTTACTTTAACGCATCTGACTTCTTAACATGGAAACTATGATAATACGGAGATGAATTGCACCTAACATGAAACCAAGAAAACTGTGTAGAAACGAGAAAATAAATTATTAACACTTGGATTTATTCGCATTTATCAATATTTGCAAATCATATATCTGAAAAACAAAGCAATAAACGTGAATTACCACTGGAGAATATTTTACAAACGTCTTGTAGGTACGTCGAAATGGCAGAAAATTGCTGTATAAAATGTCTGACCATTTTAAACATTTACAATGTCGAGGATTCAATTCGAAATACAAATTATATTTATTGAGAAAACGTACTACCCAGTAGATGGATTTTACAAGGATTAACATCAAGATGAACATGACAACAACTAAATAAAAGAAGAATTCAAAATAAGAGTAGTAACCAAAATTATAAAATATGTTTTGATAATCGTTTTCACTAAAGGTTTGTAAGAATAATTTGAAATCGATATAACATAGGGGGATCCTGGACAATCAGGAACTGTCCTTCGTGTCGTTTGTATATATATTGTATATTCGTTGAACCTACCTACATGAGAAGTTGGAGAATTAGCGATGAGTGAGTCAGCCCAAGGGTTTGTGTTTTATAGATTTGGATATCTTTTATTTTCAGGATAGACTGTGATAAAATATATTGTCGATTTTGAGATAGAGTTTTATTATTTTCCTGATAGACGAACATGATTGGTTGAGGCGACTCTTATTCAGTTATGTTCAACAATAAATTATAATTATTACGGTAACTGTCTTCTTTTATTTATAACGTTTCCTCAACAATTTTGGATGCTTATTATAAGTTTAAAGCTAATTTTTTAAACTCCGAAATCATTTGGAAAGTGAGTAGAAAATGCACATTTTGCCTACGATAATTTCATTTCTAGACGTTTGATATGGAAAAAGGTTTGGTTTGAAATTATATACAAATGATATACAAATATATCTTGCCATTCCAATGGTTTAATGGAATCATCAACAAAAGAATCCAAGGTGATATTAAAAGAAAAGGGAAAAGAGGAATTTAAAATAGTTGTTAGGCAATTGTTACACAAGGGCCATGATACATGGACACGGTTGAGTTTCAATTTACGGCGATTAATCAAATTATCCTGAAATTTAATAGCTAATGTAATTTAGTCCGGTATTTTTTAGAAGTTCTTGCAGAACCAATTATATTTTCCAAAGTCATAGCAATCTCTTAATAAAACTGGTCTTACCACCGTACCACGTTGACCTTTCCGTTGACGAGTTTGGGAAGGTTCTGGCTGATTGATAACAAAGCATTGAATGTAATCTTGCTTGTAACATACGTACTTAAGAGATTTGTGTTAGAAAAAACTGTCAGATGAGATCTTTTATTCCATACATACAACCTTTTTATAATACTTACAATACTATAAAAGATGATAATAATTATTATAATTTACGATAATATTTGTAATTTCTATGTATATAATTTTTTATAATTGTTGGTGCTTTATAAATGGAATAATCTGGTCAAGTTTTGAGTTTTATCTAGCGCAAATAGTATTTTTACGTAGCTGCAACATAAAATAATCTAATTTAAAATTTTGTTTTGTTTTTATAGGTATTTTATTCACATTATAATAATTATGTTGGTTTAAATGTCCAAATGTTTATACAGTATTACTTAATTGCCTTCAGTTGACATAATGTGAGGTTAGGGAATTTTGAATCAATTCTATTTTACAGTTACTCATAACACGATGCAGGGCGAGACAACTACTAGTAAACTTGCACTGCCCTTTGACTTTGAAGCATACACATACTCAATGGATAGAGTTCCAGTAGGCCTAAAAACATAATGACTTAGCTGGAAACCTGTGTATACTCCAATCAGCTGCTTTATTTTAAATTTCTATTTCCATATGAAATTTTATAGACAAATACAACATTTTTGGGGTCTAAAGCTCGTTCTTCCATTTCATTGAAAAATGCTCTAGATCCATTAATCACCGAGATAATAGCGAATTTCCTCTGGGATATGCTATTACCGTAGTTTTGACATATTTGACACATACCCACACAGCAGTAGACCTGCATATTCAACGAATATCAAATGTTCAAATAAATCATTTATTAATAAACTTAATTGAATAACTCATCTTAAAAACTTAATTGAATTAATTTCAAGTAAAAATTTTGCTTCATTCGAGAAAAAGTTCGGACAAAATATAAGCCCTTGCCGAATATGAATGGTTTGACTTTTGAAAATCAAAACTCCGGATGGTGTTTGGTGCAAAGTGAAATAATTTGAAAACGAGATTGACAGAAGACAAATGGAAGTCGTCATGGAGCGCTGTCAGGTGTCTGCGGCGAGGGATTAATTTGGGAAATGAATCAATGGATATAAAATGCGGGGAGCGGATCTTCCTGACAGAACACGTGGACCTATAAAAGCCAATCAAACTTGATTTTCTTTCCCACATCCACTCCGTTTTAATGGCTCCCCAGGTATCCTTAATTCATACCCTAAAGCTGCTTGTTATTAATGCACTTCCAATTTGCAAATTTATTCCATTTAACATCGTCAAATATAATTGAAAAGACTGACTATTAACCACTGACAGTTTTTTAATTCATTGATTATAAAATCCCGACTTTTTTATTCTTATGAAAAATATTGCGAGAATATTGTTGTATGCTTATTTTTAGATTGTTTTTGATTTTACTTGATTCGAGGCTCCGTCTAAATGATTTATTTGAGCATTATGAAAAATATTGCGAGAATATTGTTGTATGCTTATTTTTAGATTGTTTTTGATTTTACTTGATTCGAGGCTCCGTCTAAATGATTTATTTGAGCATTTGATATTCGCTGAATATTCAGGTCTACTTGAGGGTAGGTATTTGTTCATTATGTCAAAACTACGGTAGTAACATATCCTGGGGGAAATTTGCTGTTATCTCGATGAGTAATGGACCTAGAGCATGATTCAATTATTATTAATATCAAGAAAGGGAAGTAAAAGCCCTAGACCCCAAAAAGTGTTGTACTTGTCTAAAAAACTTCAATTGGAAATATAAATTTAAAATAAAGCAGCTGCTTGGAGTATACACAGGTTTCCAGCTAAGTCATAATGTTTTAGGCCTACTGGAACTCTATCCATTGAGTATGTGTATGCTTCAAAGTCGAAGGGCAGTGCAAGTTTAGTGGTTGTCTCGCCCTCCATCGAGTTATGAGTAACTGTAAAATAGAATTAATTTAACATTCCCTAACCTCAAATTATGAAATCTGAAAGCAATTGAGTAACACTGTATCAAAATTTGGACATTTAAACCAACATAATTTTTATTAAGTAAATAATAAAAACAACAAAAAATCTATAAAAAATAATAAAATTAAACACAAAAAATAACCGACTGCAATACGATAAACCGTTGTTGATGCAATACGTCGTTGTTGTTATTGTTGTTGTTTCACTGTTATTGTTTATTTATTTCAGAGATTATATTTATTGTTATGGTTTTCAAATTTTAGTTTAAAGCTTGTTAATTATCTATAATCTGTAATACTATTAATCGTCAATTTTATATTTAGGTTGTTATATTTCTCATTTAAATAGGTTAGAAACAGTGGATAGTAAAAACAGGATATTACGATTGAACAGTTACTTTAAAAATGCTACCAACCAGCATGAGACTTTATAAGATTGATAATTTATACAATTGTTTGCATGTATTGTTTGATGTACCCCTTGTGGGGAAAATCAATAAATAAATTGAATTGAATTGAATACGTTAAACCGGCAACAGTTTTTTTTGTCGGGCCTATAAAAACAAAAAAATTAAAAATGAGATTATTTCTTGTTGGTGCTAATTAAAATTGCAAATTGCGCTAGATAAAACTAAAAACGACCGGAAAATTAAATTTATAAAGCACCAACAATTCTAAAAAAAAAATAAATACGTAGAAATTACAAGTTTCAACAAAGTAATTGGGATTAGAACGTTTGCATCTATTACGAATAAAGCATAAAATATTATAAAATAATTCTAATGAATTAAAATTATTATTATCATCTTTTATAGCATTGTAAATATTATTAAAGTTGAATGTATCGTATTAAAGACCTCATCTGGCAGTTTTTTCTAACACAAATATTTTACGTACGTATGTTACAAGCAATATTACATTCAAAGCTTTGTTATCAATCAGCCAGAACCTTCCCAAACTCGCCAACTGTGGTAATTTATTGAGAGATTGTCATGATTTTTGAAAATATAATTGGTTTTGCAAGAACTTATAAAAAATACTGAAATTAATTGCTTTACTTATTAAAGTGTAGAATAATTTCATTATTTGCCGTAAATTAAAAATTAACCGTGTCCATGCATAATGCTCTAATGTAACAATTGCCTAACAACTACTTTAAAGTCCTCTTTTCCCTTTTCCTTTAATATCACCATGGATACTTTTTTTATTCCATTAAACCATTGGAATGGCAAGATATATTTGTATATCATAGTACAAAACCTTTTAAATAAAAAACGTCTAAAAGTGAAATTGTCGTAGGCAAAAATGTGCATTTCCTACTCACTTTCCACATGATTTCGGAGTTTAAACAAATTCGCTTTAAACTTATAATAAGCACCCAAAATTTTTGAGGAAACATTTAAATAAAAGAAGACAATAATAAATTCCAATGTTTGTTGACATAATTGAAAAAAGATTGTCTGAGATCTATAGGACATACCAAATTAAAACAGTTTCCATAAAATCCACGATTTTAATTAAACGTTACTGAGGCTTTGCTATTGTTCTGATTTTAATTAATATCCAATAACACCTTTAGTGTCTCACTTTGAAGAGATTTAAATGGCTATCATCTGTACTCTCATTTATAAATCAATTGAAACCTCATATACTATGTTTATTCACACTTCATTACGCTGTCATTCATATAGCCTTGCTCTTCCTGTGGACACAATAAATTACCCAGTATAAAATAGGAAAATCAGGTCTTAGTTTGTTTATAATGTAAAGGATATTTATTTATGAATGTTGTTTGTGCAGAGTCTAGAATAGTTGTTCTCTTTTTAATATGTTTGAAGTGTTTTTTGAAATAATTCATCTTAAAAATACGTATGTTGTACACATATTGATATTTATTTAAATGTCAGTTACTATTATTGTAATTACTGACATTTTCAAGGAAGATGAGTCATGTAAAAATTATTAATAACTACGTAATATGTCAAAACGCCATCTACACTTTTTTCGTATCTGTAATGGTTTTCGTGGTAATGAAAAAATGTCTAAAGAAACACGGACCGGAAATTGTTTTTTCAAAATGACGGCATGTTGCCCCAGTGGAATTTTTTTTTGGAAATTTATTATGATGATCCTAGCTTTATTTGCAACATTCCACCAATTTTCAGCCTGCTAAATTAAAATTCCACAATAACGCTAAATGTTGCATTATTTTCCTGCACTGTAAGGTATTTACGTAAGTTTAAATAACTTTCTGACTACTTATTATTTTCTCATGAAATTTTAACCAGATGTTCTTGATAGTATTTAGAATATTCGTGTTTATAGAGAACATTATGCAATTTTTTTCGTAAAATTTGTAATCCTATTGTAAAAAAGTCTACTAAAACTGCATTTTTTGTGTTACCATAGTTTTAATACACAGAAATGTTCATTGTTATGTGGGGAAGTAAAATATTTTTACATTATGTTGATAAACAAAAGAGTTATTCAAAATTGAAAATATTAAATTTTTTTTAGCCTCATCTGTCCCTTACCATGGGCCAATAAGCCTGTGTGGCGATCTAAAGACAGCGGGGTACCGTAGCGGCAACAGTCACAAAGGCCAGCCAGAGGTGACCGCTCATGATCGAACAGGAGTCGCCCGCCGCTGGGATCGAACCAGCGACGATTGAAACGTGAACTAGCGCTTTTACCTCTGAGCTACCGCCTCGGTAGCTCAGAGGTAAAAAAATATATTCTTAAAATTACCACAATTACCCCAAAGTCACCCAAAATATATTTGGATAACACATTTTTTAGCGAATTTCCTTATTAGCGGATTTCCTTAAAGGAATAAGCTATTACGGTAGTACTCATGGTAAGACCTAAGTCCGAGACCATGTTAACTTTTCATTTTGGGGTCCCCAGAAGCAAAAACACCATTCGTTCGAATTTATATATGTATATCTATGTATATATATATATATATATATATATATATATATATATGTGTGTCTTTTAACACGATAGCGGCCGTAAATATGGTCCGATCTTAATGAAATTTGGTACAGACGTGTAAAGTGGTAATCACTCGGACGAGTTCGTGAACCAGCCCAATCGGACCACCGGAAGGGGGGGTAAAGGGGGATAACCCCCCCCCCCAAAATGGGTTTTTTGGGTTTTTCACATAGAAAAATAAAATTTATCAAATTTTTGTTGACACCATTGAATTCAGCTCAAAAAACAAATAATTTAGTATTTTTAATTACTGCTCTATGTCCATTGGTTACCGAGATATTGAAGGTGGTAAACACAGTTCGTTGTCTCAATGTTAACCTTATGGGAAATAAGTAAAATTCTATATTTCGCTTATTTCTCAACATATCTTGATAAAACTTGGTAAATGGCTTCTTCTAGTTCAGATCTACTAAATACTAAATTAAAACCAACCAGTTTAAACATACCTGTAGCAGCAAACCTGCATACTCATTCCCCATGTTATTCTTATGGAGCTTACAAAAACATGTCAAATCTCGCTATGTTGGATTGAAATATGTTGTTTTGCATTTGAAATTCGCTGAGTATGCAGGTCTGCTGCAACGGGGGTATTTATATAAATCCTCTAGTTTGGTCAAGTATAAACAGAATAAACCCACCCACTAAAGCCATTAAAAATAAAAAATAAAGGTCTTAGAAGGAGGCGTATCCCCTTACGTTAAATCAAACTAGCTAACTGTGATATAAGACAGAATATTATTCATCACCATAAATTTATGAAAATAAATAATTAAAAACTACAAATCCTCTACAGAAATTAAAACGTCTCTCGTCTTTTGAGGGATGATTTCACAACGAGCCAGAAATTTAATGAAACGTTATCCACTTTTGTTGATGAACGAGTTGATTTTAATTATTGTTCGAAACTTTTATGAATCTGAAAAATAGTTTTTAATATTATTTTTTATTTGTTTTCAACACTGTTAAAGAGAATATTACCAACGTTGCATTCGAAAAAGCTAGATTGATTTAATAATTTGAAAAATGACGGGGAATATGAGTTGTTTTGCGGAGTTCAGGTTCAGCTGAATTCGTTGGATGGAGTTGTCTTGGTTTATCTCGAGTTAGTACTGTAGGTTCGAAAAGGGAAGGTAACATATACTGTACATTTATATAATATATTATTTGTGCCAAGTTAGTCAGGATGATGTGTATAATATTCACTTCAGTATTTTATTCACTGTTATTATGAGAGCTATTTTTTTTCAGGTAAGCTGTGGGGAATCCAGTTGGCGTTTTCAGTAAGTTTTGAAGGACATTTCTTCCAACTCTATTTTACATTACGACCAATCTTCTTCAATGTGTGTTTAGTATACAAACGTTTACTTTTTTTTGTAATCAGAAGAAAATTTAATTTGTTCCTTTTTCGTTAACTATCCGTAATGGAATATGACGGATGCTTTACTCACTCTCAATAACTCTATATTTTTCCTTTACTACACTGTCCATAATGTATAGCAAAGTCTTAACTACCTATATCATTTTTAGTTAATGACTTTTGTCACTTGTCTGAGGAAGCCTGCTAGTACCCAACTACAAATTGTAACTATCAACTGGTTGCTAACAAACGCTTTTTCAATATTTTTGACTCCATCTTGTCAGCGGTTTTGCCACGATCTTGACATAATTTTCCATAGATCAAACCTTCAGGCAATAAACATATCTCGGCCACCACATTGTTAGACCCCACGTAAAAAACAACAAGAGGTAGAAAACGTGCGAAAATTCATTTCCTTTATGAAAATGTAGAATTTTAATTGGGTCACAACACATAACGGTGAAAAATAATTTTATCTGAAATTTCAACTGTAAATTTGGGCAAATTTAATAATTTAGCAGGAAGTAACGTAATAAAAATTTATTTTTTCCGTTGTTAGTGTACCCCACGGGTTTCCCCCCGTGTGGTAGTGTGTTACGGGTTTGCACCCTTAAAGTTTTACGTTTGTGTAAAGTAACCTGAATTTTGGATACGTCTTTTGACCAATGGAGTTTTAGCTTTCTAACGTCGACTGTTTCAAGGAGGCGTTCATTAACCCCAAAACCATCAGATTTCTAATATATTTATAGGGCTAAATGTTTTGTAAATGTTTTATTAGTGCTCAAACAATGATGATTAATGTTCAAAACATATTTATAATGACGAGTTCAAACTTATGTGATATTAATCTATTTTATTGTTATAAATAAACAAATCAGCTTAAATATTTCTGTCTATTTAAATAAACCCCTAAAGGCCAAAATTCAAAGTCACATGAAATTTTTTTTAAACAAATGCTCGATGTGGCTTCCATTTGCTCTGATGCAAGCTTGAACTCGCCTGGTCATCGATTGCCGAATTCTTTCAAAAATACCTGACGAATTCTCTCGATGGTGTCACAAGCATTGAATATACGTTGTCCAAGTTCATCTCTGCTTGAAATGGGACTTTCATAGACCAAACGTTTTAGGTATCCCCATGAATAGAAGTCTAGTAGATTCAGATCCGGTGATCGGGGAGGCCAAGGCGTTGTTCCTTCTCTACCGATCCACTTTTCACAATGACTTTGGTTTAAACAATTTCTTGCGTGAAGTCTGAAATGTGGAGGAGCCCCATCATGCATGAACCACAAACGTTCTTTTACATTTGATGGTACTTCTTCCAAGATCGCTGGCAAATCATTTTGCAAGAATTCTCTGTAAACATCACCATTTAGTCTGTCAGGTAACACAAATGGACACATCAAACAGTCTGCGAAAATTGGCCATACATTAATTTTAAACAGGTCTTGACATCTTCCTTGATGAATGACATGCGGGTTTTCATAAGGCCATTAATGTATATTGTCGTAGTTTGTTATTCCATCTCTGTTAAAGCAAACTTCTAGTTAGCTTACATCTAGTTGGTACATCTAGTAGTTTAAAAGTTATGATCAGTCATGTAAAAAATCCATTCAGACCAACGGAGCGAGATAGACTATATACTTGACATTTTTTGTTGTTTTTTTTTTTACCTCAGGAACAATATTCCAAAGTCTTTCGGTGTATTTTGGATACACCCTGTATAATCAAGGATAAGTATACAGTAAACATTTTACTGCTTCATTCAATCTTCATATAAAGAAGAGGTGGTTTCTTTACAACGTTTTCCTGTTTGTGTTATGTAAGAATTAAATCAAAACTACTGAACCGAACCGAACTGTCTGAAAGTTTTGCTCAAAGGTATATCATGACCCTACCCATAGGCCTATTCCCGTTCTGAAAGCCCCCTTGGGTTTCCACGTCGCCCCTCAGCTTTTAATGTAAATGACATTTTAATTTTTTTGGGGGTTTTGTAATTTTGATTATTTTGACATAGGGACTAATGTTATTTTCCAGTTTGCCTATGAGGATAACGGTCACAACAGTTTTCTAGTTGGTTCTTGTTTTAAAATAAGAAACGACTAAAACGTAGTGGTACATTACTCGCCTTAGCCAGGTACAGAGGGCGACGTCGGCGGTGATATATCACCGAGTCTCCACAATGCCGCCATTAGTAATACAATTAGTCCGGCGGTAATCTGGGAGTGGACCTCAGATTACTGACTGAATCCTATAAATTGTACGGGGGAAATTATACAGGTGTGCTCTTTCTTACGTTAATGGTCTCTTTAAATTATTTAAATATAGCTTATGATTCCGTTAAAATAAATTTTTGTTTATTTATCCAAATAACCAAGCTAACAACAACCTGAGTCAAATTTGTGATAAAAAGGTAGTGTTGGAAATATAATGATTTCTCAGAGCCTGCATTTTGACGCATGATAAATTTATGACTTTTTAAACATTTTATTTTGAATTTTGATTGATTTTAATTTTTAGACTGTTTCAATGACAAGAAAATTTGAAAATTATAGAAAGTGAATTTTATTTTATTATTTCATTCAATGTAATTGTACATAAATAGAAGATTTAATTGTAAAATTTATGTTCTAAATGTAAATGAAAAGTGTTGTTAGATATTGAAATGTGCACTTCAAGAATTAAAAATTTGGTTATGTTTGAAGTCGCCAAAGGTAGCGTTCTTAGCTTACTCTGAATCGTAGTAGCGTGTTATTGACGTGTGTCAAAGTCACTGTCCAGACGGGAGCCTAAGCCAGAGGTCTGTTGGCGAGGCTGTTAATTTAGCGCTGAACACCGGACAAGTCATCTGCATATTCAACAATGACAACAGATCTCGGATAAAGGGTGGAATAATAAACACCCACATCACGGTGGGCACTTGTGACCGCTCGGGTTAGAACATAGCCAGACTGGTCGGGGGAAACTGGCGAGGGGTGTGGTATAATGATAGAACGGAGCAGACTAGCGAGTGGGAGTGGTATAACGGTATAACGGAGCAAACTAGTGAGTGGTGTGGTATAATATATACACGCACTGGTAGAACAGAGGAGACTAGCGAGTGGTGTGGTATAACGGTAGAACGGAGCAGACTAGCGAGTGGTGTGGTATAATATATACACGCACTGGTAGAACAGAGGAGACTGGCGAGTGTTGTGGTATAACGGTAGAACGGAACAGACTGGCGAGTGGTGTGGTATAATGGTAGAACGGAGCAGACTGGCGAGTGGTGTGGTATAACGGTAGAACGGAGCAGACTGGCGAGTGGTGTGGTATAACGGTAGAACGGAGCAGACTGGCGAGTGGTGTGGTATGACGGTAGAATGGAGCAGACTGGCGAGTGGTGTGGTATAACGGTAGAACGGAGCAGACTGGCGAGTGGTGTGGTATAACGGTAGAACGGAGCAGACTGGCGAGTGGTGTGGTATAACGGTAGAACGGAGCAGACTGGCGAGTGGTGTGGTATGACGGTAGAATGGAGCAGACTGGCGAGTGGTGTGGTATAACGGTAGAACGGAGCAGACTGGCGAGTGGTGTGGTATAACGGTAGAACGGAGCAGACTGGCGAGTGGTGTGGTATAACCGTAGAATGGAGCAGACTGGCGAGTGGTGTGGTATAACGGTAGAACGGAGCAGACTGGCAAGTGGTGTGGTATAACGGTAGAACGGAGCAGACTGGCGAGTGGTGTGGTATGACGGTAGAATGGAGCAGACTGGCGAGTGGTGTGGTATAACGGTAGAACGGAGCAGACTAGCGAGTGGTGTGGTATAACGGTAGAACGGAGCAGACTGGCGAGTGGTGTGGTATAACGGTAGAACGGAGCAGACTGGCGAGTGGTGTGGTATGACGGTAGAATGGAGCAGACTGGCGAGTGGTGTGGTATAACGGTAGAACGGAGCAGACTGGCGAGTGGTGTGGTATAACGGTAGAACGGAGCAGACTGGCGAGTGGTGTGGTATAACGGTAGAACGGAACAGACTTGCGAGTGGTGTGGTATGACGGTAGAACGGAGCAGACTAGCGAGTGGTGTGGCATAATTAATTCACGCATTGCTCAAGCGATTAGTCGATGGAGAATGGCGTTTCTGAGGGAGAAACATTTATGGAACAAGTGGCGGAAAGGGAACTGAGATTCGAAGTGAGAGTAGTAATAATATTTTCTGAACGCTTCCAATAAATGACTCAAGTGACATATTTTAAGTATCTTTGAGCGATTTCCCCAAATCTGGTTTGCCGTTAAACTTCAAGCTTTTTCTGGGTATCTACGCAGGTTTCATGCTGGAGTAATCTTTGGCCTGTGTTGTGGTTGTAGGTGGCCTGCCTATGCGGCATACCTTCATATAACGAAGGTAATTTCAGTTGAATTTCAACACTCCTCTGGTGGTGAAGATGATTTTCACTTTAATGATTAAATTATAGAACTGTGACAAAGAGATGAAAATCTGTGCCGCGTTAGACCAGCCAGCACATCAACATTAGATTTTAAATACCAGCCAAACAGGACTGCAAGGTTTCAAGACACCAACGTTTAAGGGTGAACCTATGACACATAAGGTACCGAAGTAACACCCTTTACCAAGCTCAGAGGATAGAAAAGTAATATGTTCCTAGTTGAATTGACGGGAGTTCTAATGATTAAGTTATAAATTGAATTACTGACGAATGAAAGTCTGAAGAAGCTATTCATTAAAAAAATTAAATAAACAAGTAATGTAGTTGAAAATGGCGTCAGTCGACACACGTGTCCTACAGAGTGTAAATAAGTGCGCACAGAAGGAAGTTTTCAGTGAGGATACAAGATTCATCCAGGGCCGCACGGATACCAACAGAGCATCTCATAAAATAATTCAAGACTGTCATGTATTGGAGCAGTGTTGGTTACTGGTGCGTTTAACTTAGGGAAATAATTTTTGTTGAAAGTAAATGTAAGAATTGCATTAGTGCCAGACACTAGAACATGGACAAGGGTTGGGTTTATTTGAAAATTTTAACTAAAATTGTTTAAAACCCCTTTTTTACAGTGGTTTTGAAAAACGAATCTAAATTTAGAATCGCGTACAATGAATATTATATATTAATTTCTATTTCTACGAAAGCATAGGTTATTAAGTACGCATGTTTTTTTTAACTGTCAGGCACCGCTGCGTTTCAGTTATGTTTCATTTAAGTTCGATTCAACACTGATTTAAAGCGGAATACTTTTAATATCTGTTATACATTTCTTCGTGTAAGAATTGGGTAACCCTCCTTTATTTTGTAGTCATACGTCTTTCATATTCATCAAATGTAATCTGAAGAAAATCCAACCATTCAATAAACCGTTGGCAGCAGCGTGGCGGTTTATGACATGCAGCTGTCCATTTACAACTCGCACATGAATGACGGTTTTGACATTTGCGTTACCGTTTAGTCTAGTGAGAATTAATTTCTTTTATTATAACCATTGTATTTGAATCTTAAAATACAACTTAATTACTAAATTTTATTATTGGTTGAAAAATATTTATTTATTTACAAACCTATAAATTAAAAATTTTAATTTTCTATGGAAAATAAATTGAAAATACTTTTAGGATATTTTATTTACTGCAATCGTTCAAAATAAAAATTTTAGAATTCATCAACCAATAAAACAATAGGCACAGCATCTTTTACAGGGTGAGTTTTTAGGAATGGTTTCGGCCGATACTGATCAGAGTTTTTCTGACTGAAGTTTTCTGCTGCTTGAAATCAAGCTGCATTGAAAAGATTGAAAGCGAACGTTTACCAAGAGAACTAATCTTCTTTGCATTTAATGATTCGCTGCGTTGAAAAACCAATACAAAACTTGAAGCCAGTACGAGATCTTTCGGGCCACTCATCCGCCACGTGGTTTCCATTAAGTATTTGCTGTAAGTTTTTGAGGATCAAAATATACAACCCAGTTTTAGTAGCGTACGATTTGTGATAAAGAAATACAAATAAATAATTGTTTACTCCAGAAATAAAACATTACATGCAAGATTATTCTTAAAGATAAAATAAAGATTGACTTTATATAAATGCACGCTTAAATAAAATAAAAATTATAAAATGATAATCACTTCAAAGTAATAATTATTTTATAAACGACTTTTGAAATTTATGTGCGAATTTGAAAAAAAATTAAAAAATTCATATATAAAATTACTGAAGCCAACCAGAAAAAAAGCTAATTCTCAGGAAAGAAAACAAACAGTAATATGATATAAATATTATTCTAAATGTTTATCTGTTAGATTAAATTTTAGAGCTAGAAAATGGCCAAAAATGAGAAACATGCTGCTCAACAACACCTATTTTAGCTGCTCAATAACACCTATTTTAAAAGGGTCTCAGTTCCTCTATATGTCACAAGAGAACATGGAAAGCTAAGGGTTAATCCCTGCACTGAGAGCACAGATCTAACGGTTTCTAAAGCCGTGTAACATGAAGTAAATAGTCAACTCCTACTTCTTCGTATACGATTAACGGGTTAAGTATTTTTATTACCAAATTAGCCTTCAGCCAAGTTTTATATTCTCAAATATACCAAAACGTAACGTCTTATAAATTCGTAGAGCATGGGCTAATTTGCTTGATCTTTAGTAACGAAATCCTCCAGACTCAGATTCATAAGGTACCAAATTGATTTTTTTTAATTATAAGGAAAAGGTTTAGAATTAAGGTTTATTTTTCCGAGTAATCGATCAGATCTAAAATCAATCAGATCTGATAGTCTGGTCACAATAGTCTAGTCTGGTCAAATATGTTATTTCCACTTTTTACTTAAAACACAGAATCCTTCCAGTACAGGAATACCGGGCGTTTCAAAATGAAAGAGCAGATTTCAAATATGTATTACTTCAAACCCATTAATCGACGAATTATGATTTATATGGGACTGGGTAAAGCAAAGAATGAAGTTTCATTGTTGTATCAGCTGATAGCCTTTATTATTTCCTAACACGAAATGTTTATTTTCATTACATTCTTTTTTTTAACATGGTTTTATTTCTGGGTCAATATACAAAATATTATGCACAGAAAGGATAACAGTACAGCCATAACATTATCGGGTTCGCTCTATTTAGAGACACCCATGAACAAAATTAAATAAAAATAGTTAACAATAAGGAAAGACAAAAAAATAGATTTGCAGAAATAATTCAATTGATATTTTTTTATTTTTTTTTTATTTTGATTAGGATTTTTGCGGACATTTGCCATCACTGATTAGTAAAAAACAAGTTTCACGACGTTTCGGGATCTGGAATCTGATCCCGTCTTCAGGTGGAAGAAAACCTAGAACATAACAAGATTAGTAACACATAGCCAGGAAAACCTGGAGAAAAACACAGCTAAAACAGAGAACTGTAAAAGCAGTCACGAAAACAATAAGCTGAAAAGAAAAACAATACACAAAATAACACAGGAATCACAAGTATCAAGAATCACCAGGCAGGAGAGAGCACGTCCACACCCAATCAGAGCTGAGCTGAGACTGAAAAAAAAATTCAATTGAATTCTTCCAACATGTCGCCAAAATCTTGAGGGATTCGTGGTTTCAATCTACGGTTGAGGGTTGGTTCCCCGATGTTAAATGCCACTGCTCCAGGGACGAGGTGCAAATTTGAAAGAAATTTTCTTGTAGTCACTGTTACAAAGTTTTTAATAGAACGAAGGCCTAATTCACGGTGTATTTGCGCATTTCGAATGTACCAAGGGCTGTTTGTAGCTATTCTTAAAACTTTATTTTGGAAAATTTGAATTTTATTAAGTTTAGTAGGGGATAGGCACGTGCCCCAAACTGGACAAGCATACATAATTAAAGGACGGGGAATTGTTTTGTAAATCAAAATGGTACATTCAGGTTTCAATGTTGATTCACGATTAATTAATGGAAACAATATGGCTAAGCGAGCATATGCCTGTGTTAATTTTGAATTTACATGCAAGTTCCAAGTTAGTTTTTTATCTAAATATATGCCCAAATATTTTACACCTTGATCATCAGGGTTCCACGAAACAATTGTATCTTCGATCAGAATCTCCGGGGGCACATCGTATTTCCTAAGAGAGGACACTTTTGTTTCACACTTTGATGCATTCAGTGACAGTCTCCAAGTTTTGAACCAGTTACTCAAAGTCGTAACACTTTCTTGTAATGAGTTTACAGCCTGATTGATGTCATGGTGTTGGGTGATAATGGCAGTATCATCAGCATAGAGAGCAAGAGTAGCTTGGGGAAGGACGGGTATATCGGCCATAAAGCCGTTGAACAGAAGGGGCCCTCAAATTGAGCCCTGAGGCACACCAGCTCTTATTGGGCGAACATTGGAAAGAGTTGCGTTGAGTCTGACGGAAAAGGTCCTGTCAGTTAAAAAAGATTGTACAATATTTCGTAAGTACAAAGGAAATCCAAATTGATGCATCTTGTATACAAGGCCCTCATGCCGAACTTTGTCAAAAGCCTGTGCTACATCTAGGAATGCGGCTGTAGAGTGAAGTTTATTTTCAAACCCGCGATTGATTGTTTCACTGATTCTTAAAACTTGATGAGACGTCGAATGTTTAGGTCTAAAACCGAATTGATGAGGAGGTATGACTTGAGACTCGTCCAGATATTTTACCAACCTCTTTTGAATAACTTTTTCAAGTAATTTAGAAAGTGGCGAAAGGAGACTTATTGGTCTGTAACCACTAGGAGAATGCTTAGGTTTGTTAGGTTTGTGAATGACAATAATTACAGCATGCTTCCATGCATTCGGGAAGTAATTTAAGGAGATGCAAGCATTAAAAATTGACGTGAGAATAGATACAGCTTTGCGAGTTAAATTTTTAAAAACTAAATTTGGAATCAAATCATAGCCCGGAGATTTTCTGTTTGGTAGTTTGTTAATGACGTGTCTTATTTCTGACGGAGATGTGTATTTCACAGGCTGTTCAACGCCACTGGCCGTTGCATTTATAAGAATTCGTGTACTTCTCGGTCACTTGCTTCATCAAACACTTCGTTCGGATGGAAGGCGTTTTCAAAATGATCAGCGAATGTGTTACTTTTATCCAAGTCACTCTCAAAAACTAAGTCATTATGTTTTAGGGGTGGAATGATTGTTGGTGAGCGCATTAACCGTTTAGTTGCCTGCCACATATTAGAATCTCCGGGATTTATGTCGGACAGGTAGGTTTTGTAAGAATTTATCCTAAACAAATCAAGTTCACGTTTGACTGTACAACACAGTTCGTTTAATTGTCTCTTCAGCCTTGGCTGCATATATCTCTGCCACTGCCGTCGAACTAAAATGGCGACTCCTCAAGAAAAATTCCTCCTCATTTATCGACATTGGCCTCCCAGATAGCCAGACCTCACTCCTTGTGATTTTTATCTTTGGGGCTACATAAAAGACAGGGTTTATGTCCCACCATAGCCTGCTTCGCTTTAAGAACTCAGAAAACGCATAACAGCTGTTGAATCAATTACTCCAGACAATTTGGCCAATGTATGGCAAGATATCGACTACCGATTTGATGTATGTCGTGCTACATATGTGGCGCATATCGAATGCATTAAACCTCAGCAAAATAAACTTAAAATGTTCCTCCGATTGTTTGTATTTTTACACGTATGTATAATTAAATAAAGATTGTCTGTTATTAGAGTATGAAATCTGCTCTTTCATTTTGAAACGCTGTATAATAGTTAATTTACAGTCATGTAATACTGTCCTCGGATCACTCTCTTACCTGAAGCTTTTCTAATAATAAGTTAGAAGTCAGTCATTTCAGAAGCTGTTTTGCCTTCTGAGAATTTGTGTTCAAAAATAAAACGCTGAAATTACCAATCAAACCGTGTTCAACGAAACCTGTAAACAATATAAAACGTTTTACGACAAGCGGTAAATGACGTTAGATGGAAGTTTATACGAAGCTCTTGCTGTTTTTAATAAGTTTTGTTTTAAAGCGAAATTACGGCATACTTTTGCGAGACACCGCTTAAAGCAACTGAGAAAACATTTATTTACAAATGTTGCATTTAATCACACTACTTTTCGTATGCACGCCAAGTAACATACCTGCGCACCAGAGACCGTCTCTTTTGTTTACATGTCAGTAGATTTTTGGGATCAATGGCCAAAATTATTTCCGAAAGAGCTTTTCATTCTTCTCATCTGGTCTCTTTTCCACAAGTTACATCCCTTCAATCGTCAAGCTGCAAATAAGCGTGCATAGCAAATTTTCAAGTTCCATAATTTTCTCTTCCTTTTCACCTTTCGATTGGTGGAAATGAAGTCATTGTCTTATTTTTTATATATTTTTAACAACAAACCTTCCAGCCCAACAAATAACTAGAAATATTAGAAATGCACTGGGAGGCCAGTAGAGGCGCTGAATTTAATGATAGGTTTACTGAGAGAAAAAATATAATTTATTTATTAACTGACACACATTTCAAGAAGCAACTTTTATAAACATCAAAAACAATAATAAAGAAAACACACCAGCATTACACCACATGCTTTCACAAACATACCATAGAAAATTTGAGGGGGAAAATTAAATATACATTAAGTATCTTAATACTCTTCAAGTTCTAATATACTAAATCCACCGTTAAAAGCAACTGAGAAAACATTTGTTAAAAAATGTTGCCGAGACCGTCTCTTCAAGTTCCAATTCTGTATACACAGGTAAAAAAAGTGAAGAAGTAATGATTATCAATCTACCGCCAAAAGGTAGCACGTTACTGAGTGGTACTGCGAAATACTCGAGTGGTACTTTCAAGGACTAGTTTAAAAGACATGAAAGTGTATCGCAAACTTGGGACCAAATACAACATTTCAAAAACCTCTTAAAAAACTAACTAATAATGTCTTAAAGATTTCCTTCTTAAGAAGGTAAGGGATCCTTTTTTTGACGGTGTTTGAGGGAAGGTCCCAGTGAAAATTATCTATTAGGCAATATGAATCAAACATGGACCAAATAGGGGATTAATATTATTTTATGAAATAAATATATTTGATTCGACTGGCGAGGGGAAAGGGGTCATTTCAAAAAAAAACATTAGAATCCAAACCAACGACAATAGATAGAATAAACTAACAAAAGACCGGCACTTCTTTGTTTTTTTAACCAAACAGGTGACAGTCATTTTTTTATAAATTGTACCCGTATTTTTCTCTTTTCCATATTCAAAATTAATAATGCGGTTTTGTGCAGAAGCTTTATAATCAATTCATTGGGTTGATATTGAAGGTTCGTTTGCGCTTAAACAACCTGTATAATGTACCTTTCGATGGTTTCAAAGATATTGATAGTCTATATGCGCTTAGAAAACCTGTATAATGTACCTCTCAATGGTCTCAAAAGTCAGTGCATTGATTCAAAAACTCATGGAAAGTAAGTTTCTTTCATCTTTATTCATTCTTTCAACGAATGAAAGCAAAGGCGACAAGGAAGTGCAAATGACAAGGGCGACAAGGAAGGGGGCAAAGATAAGTGAAATGATAAAATCAAACAGAAATAAATACAAACAGATACAAATTAAATCGAGATAGTAATTTTCTATTAAAATACAAACGTAGCCTTCGTGATATTGTTTCAAAATAACATCTCATTTAATTGTTTAAGGCTGTTTACCGCATTATCTTAGGACCTTAAAAAATCCACGTCCTTCTTGAAATTCCAGATAAAATAACTCCTAATAGGCAACGTTCTGTTTAGTTTTACAGTATCTATATATTCTTCGAAAATAGGTAGCAATTTAATTTTTGAGATGTTGTATACAGTTAAAAGTTTTATAATGTTGAGGGTTTACAATTTTGGTTTTTTAGTATTAAGTTATGGTTGTGTTGATGTTGGCTATGTACGCCCATGCAGTGTGGTTTCTGAAGAAAATCTTGAATCTTGAATTCAATGAAGCTAATCAAGAATATATTCCTAATCTGTAAGTAACAGTAATTGTGTTTGTGAGGGCGAAGAGTTCCGGCAGCCATGTGATTCAAATGAATATTCAGATGTGCGGGGCTACACAGCAAATTACCTCTCTCCAACCACAGATTGTAATTGGTGCTCCCAATTTATTTCAAAATCAATGTTTTTACCCCATCGTTTTAGAGATTTACCAAAAGTATCCTATACATTGCAAAATGGAGTAATTATTTTTATTTTAGTTTTATGTTCGGCTTGAACGATGGTACTCATAGTGCATTTTATATTAGTTTTTATCAAATCAATTTTAAAATCTGGTTTGATGATTTTTGCCGTGGTAATGATAGCACTGCACTAAAGACTCGTTAGCTTTGGTTTATACAACCCCAACCGACAAAAAATAGTTTGTGTAGCGAAGTTAGTTAGTTGTAGTTTGTAAGTGCTGCGTTATTAGATTTTTGAACAGTTAAAATTCTTGACGTGAAATTCGAGTGTCTGATAAGGTTTTCTGAAAAAAACGCATATGAAGTAGGAATTTAATCACGTTGATTGAAAAAGTGTTCTAATTCATGCTGTAGGAATTAACATAGAACAAAATAAAACATAACAAATTAATTTAATAAATTCATTACGCTCTTTATTACTCTAGGTGATAAAGTGTACATGAAGTAAACGAAAGTATACATGAAGTCTCTATGTAATGGTTATTCCCAAATCTTTGCTCTTCATGAAGTTTTTAATTCGATTATTCATTTCGCCCCCTCTTATTTCTGTGATTACATTTTTAGAAACAGAATTAGCTTGGATTATAGCAACAAAACATCAGCAGTCCAGTCGCAGGTAATCTGCGGGGACTAACACTGATGCTAATGGAGTCCCGTAGGTTCCTAACTTGATAAATTGATCTTGCTCAACCTTGTCTTTGAATCACTGTGGCATTGCTGCGGATGGAGATATTTCCAAAATGCGAATAGAAACGTTGCCGTAAGCCATGATCTGTATTGTATAGTTGCACGATGGCTTTTACTTGTTTACTGGGTATTTAGAAAATAAGTAGCCATGTTTAAGTGTTAAACATTTACTGCTTTAAAATTCTAAGAACACTTATGGAATTCGAGACGCTAGCAAAATTTGACTTTAAAATCAGTCGGTTTAAAAGCAAACTTTGGAAACCATATTTTGTAAGAGGTAACAATAGAACCTCTTATTTTTTTAAATATAGTAATGGAAATTTATTTCTTTTATTCAATAAGGCAATGTATTTATTATAACTATTTAAAAATATAGTCCTGTTTACTTGACGGATATTGAACGTTTGGTTCTGTCACAGACCGGACAAATGCACTATCTGTTTGTCAAGGTAACATATTACGTAGATATTCATCGCACAAACGGCAATAATTTTGAGCTAAAACTGTAATTTTATCAAGGAAATGCAACTATCTTCTTTTTTCTGTACACGCAAAGTCGTGTTACCGATTCTTATTTCTTCAAAAATAATTCAACCGCCTTAAATTTGTTAACACACTAATTAAGTGCCGAGTAATATTAAAAGGATTATTTTAAGTTGTATTTCTATTACGGCAGATCGATCATTTGAGTTTAAGAACAATCATTTTAGCTATAATGGGATAAAATTTAAATGTAACGTTTGCATTTACATTTGTTATAAAAGCTATACTATTTTGAACATTGTTTTTATCAAATCCTTTATGAATTTAGTTTTTTTTAATCCCATAATTTGTAATTTATAATCCAAGCAAAAAAAAAATAATTCCTTTAAAAATGTCAAATATATTAAAAAAATCTCCTTACAGTATAACATATTAAAGAAACCCACACTCTTCAATGCATTTGTTTTATTCCAATTTTGTATATATCAAGTAACTTCATCCAGACGTATAGGTTGTGAACGTTGCAATATGCACTAGCTCATTGCCTATGTATAACTAAGAGAAATGCACAACTCTTATGATTTATTCACATTGAAATGTTTATTGATGACGCACACTCACTATAATTTAAAAACTCAACTTTTTTGTTTTCAGTTCTTTTTAAGTCGAGTAAGCAACTTTTTAGGTCTGTGAAATAGTTTTTTCAGGAATTTATGAAATATTCTTTCTCCATTTGACGTAGGTTTGACAATTACTGAGTCATATATTAACATTGTATTAATAAGATCTCGGTGATTGATATTTTGTTCAATTGGATGTATTCCGATTAACAAACCATGTTAACAGTTTAGTTGGTCGCTAAATGCTCCGTTAGCCTAGAAGAGTTAGTCACACGATGAGAATCCAATTCACAATACTTCTTGGAAAAAATTTGAATCCTTACAATTCTGATCACCTAGGAAACACAATGATTTCATTATACTCACAAAACATTAAATTTGAACAAATAATTGCGACAAAATACTAATACCAAAAAAAATTAAAATTTAGTCAACTTTCTCCCCAAAATCGAATTTATTGACTAAGTGACCACTTGCCTTGCAGACACGGGTTCAGCGACGTGCCAGACCTAAAGAAACTTTTGCACCTAAAATTAAAGAACAAGACAACATTAATGGGTTTACTAAATATGCTGGTAGTACAAACTGCTTTCTACATTCAAACGATAAGAGGAGGTCTGCTGATCTGCTACTGGTGGCAATGCGGACCCCAGAACTACAAGGCTGACATTGAATGACGGTAAGGAAATTCTGCGAAAATATAACTGGGGAACCAAATGAGGAGTTATGAGCGAACCATACATATTAACACCTTAGAGTTCACCGCCAGAAGAATGAGAGGGAACCAGGTGCAGCACACATGCTGAACCCCACGTACAACAATGGATATGTGGGGATATGTGAAGCCCATGTACAACAATGGAACTTTCCAGTGTTGTACGTGGGGTTCACATATATTGTTGTATAAAATATTTTACTGATAATTAGATAAATATTCTGATGGGGTGATTTGATGATGAAAGAACACTTTAAAAGAATACACAATTATTTAAGGCAATTGATTGTAACTACCATATAAACTCTAGATATTCAATAACTTAATCCTAGTATTATTGTTGAAAAATAATGAATTACGGAATAAATATTTTAGGAACAAAGAAAAATGTGTATGTGGTGAAATGAAACATTACATTTCATTAGTATATTTTTCAGATTGATGTGTCCTGATTTCCGGCTGATGTTTCGGAACATTGGTTATCCATCGAAATTTGACCAAGCTCAGTTGACTTTGGTCACAACTGAATATGAACATACTTTGGACTGATTGCAGAGTTTGCAAGCGGAGCTGAAACTGAATGCAAGCCCCCTTTCCTTGTAATAATATTCTTTGTCATTTACAGCATTGACAATTGTCAATGTTTACAGTAAAGAAGCAACTGTTGAATTAGGTGCATTTATAAATAGGGTGTCCCGGAACTCTCTACCAAAACTTTTGGTTACTGATCCTGGACCATAGACAAGTCAAAATATCGTATTCATAATTTTGAAATCTCTAAATTTACTCGTACAGCTGCAATTTCGTTTTTTACATGAAGTAATTTTGAATTTGAGAACGGTTTGTCGCAACGTAATGAAACTTGGTGTGAAGGCTTATGGCCTAAAGACCTAATTACAGAAAAATTAAAAACAATTTTGCAATGTTTATTTTTGTAATGGCGGCTGCTTAAAAATTTCAAATGAAATCTGAAAAACTCCACAGGGTAATTTAGTTTTATTTCTTTTGTTTTTCATAGAAAATTTAATAAAAAATCCAATTATACCAAAATTAAGAAAATCGATTAATAAATAAGGGAGAAAACTTATTTTTAAGACTTCACTTAAACTCAATATCAGTTTATGTTATGTGAAACCACTGTTGGTGAGCTACATACAACTAACAGCCGTATCAAGTTTGTTTTCACTAATCAGCTAACTGATTCACTCAAAAGGCCCTTCTTATTTCTTGCATTAAGTAGTGGGAGTTTTTATAAAACTTAACAACCCTAAAAAGCACCAAAATCACAAAAACAAGAATTTAATTCATTTACAAGAGATATGAGTAAATAAATAAATTTAAGTTAAATACTTGATTAATTAAAACCAAGTAGAAAGAAAGTGTGTTATTATCTACGGCCTGGACAATTTTATTTACATGGAACATTAAAAATCATTTTTAAATTAAATTGTTCAGGCCATTTCACATTTTCTCTGTGGTTAATCACTTAGATTCTTCACTTATATCTAATGTAAATAAATTTACACTTATATCTCATGTAAATAAATTTAATGTTTTAATAATTTTTGTACCTTTTTAGAGTGTTCGTATTTTACATAAGCTCTCACTTGATTTAAAAAAACCAACGTTATTGTAGACTGAAACAGTCAGCTAATTAGTGGAAATAAACTTAAAAGAGCTGATTTATCTGCCAGTCAGGTGATGAGTGTAAATAAACTACATACAGCCGTTGCATGTAGCTCACCAACAGTGGTTACACATAATAACTGTTATTGACGTAAACTCATTTCCTTAAAAATAAATTTTCTCTCTTATTTATGTAGAGATTTTTTTTTAATTTTGATATCATTGGATTTGTAATTAAATTTTATACAAAAAATAAACGAACTAAAACCTAATAACCTCATAGAGTTTTTGAGATATTTACGTTTGCAATTTTTTAGCAGCCGCCATTTAAATAAACATGTAAATAACACATTGCAAAAAATTTTAAATTTTTCTCTTCATAAACCTTCATACCAAGTTTCACTGCGTTCCGACAAACCGTTCTCAAATTAAAAATTGCTTTGTGTAAAAAACAAATTGGCGGCTGCACTAGTAAATTTGAGATTTCAAAATAATGAATATGATATTTTGACTTGTCTGTGGTCCAGAAACAGTAACCAAAAGTAAAGAGTTAGTTACCCGGGACACCCCGTATATTAATTATTACAAAACAAGTACAAAAAAGTACATGTACAAGTACAAAAAAGTATTCATGTATACTTTTTTGAATCGAGTTTGAAATTTTTCTCGTTTTATATCTTTAGGAATTATTTTCAAGAAGTTCTCACGAATTACACTTAGTAGACTCGGAGCAGCCTTGAATAATTGTGCTATTATGTAAAAACTTTTAATGATTTTTCCAGGTCCAACTAACTGGACATTACTGCCCAGAATAATTATTTTTTTATTTTCTTAGTACGCTTTAAGCAATATCCTGGCTAGCTGTTTAAGGCTGATAACAGGTTCTGTTGTTTATTGTTTTTTTGTCTAGTTCCATGCCAGCAAACAAAGTCGATTAACTGTCGTTTGGATCCTAATTAAAATTAGATAGTATCTTACTAACGATGCAATTACATAGTTTAAATAATATTAATATTTTATGTAAGGTCTAAGTCAACAGAATATTTATAAACCAGTAACTCTACATTAAGTCATAGCTAAACTGAAGATCTATTACAATCAGTCAGCTAACAATTAGCAATTAAACTAGCACTCAGTTTTCCATCAGCCAGCTCCTGAACAAATTGATTTATTTACAGAGTCAAGCAATCAGGCAAATCGGTATCAAAGTGCATGATACACAGCTGCGCTACCGACTGATATGACTTGGAGATAATTTTAGAGTGACAGCAGAATCTCTCTAAAACAGGAAATGATCCATGTCTAAAGTTGATGGGGAAAGCTCACGCCAGAAGCTATTACCTGGCTTATTTAATCATGTGGAATACTCAAGTTAACCTTTATGGATATTGGAAACTCTTGGGTTGATTAAATTTGTTGTTAGTTTTTTCTATTTCATTTAAGCCTTCTCGAAGCTAGGAAATATGATGCTTGAAAATTTATAAAATGAAATAATTATGAAGTTTGAATTAAAATTTTAGACAGTATTCATGGAATTGAATTTTCCATTCAATGAACGTTGAGAAAGATATTTTACGAGATATAGCGCTAGCATTTACATCAGTAGTACTCTGCTGCTTGTTGTTATCATTATTAAATTAAATAACCACAAGAAGTAAGAAATGCGGGAAATGACTGTAAATAGATATGAATATTTCAACTCGAGATAAAATTTCTTGAGTGATAGGAAAAAGTATTTTATTCCATTTTTTTTAAATACAGCTTGGTAAGATCTAGTTTTAGTTTAATAAATAGAAAGGGGGATTGTTCTAAAAATGGTATTATTTCTTCACAAAGCTTTTTTGTATGGAACTGTAAGTGCGAAACTGGATTTCCAAGTGCATTTTCTCGTTCGGGCCAGATTATCCGATGAAAAGTTAAAAGCTTTTTTAAGTTGAAAGCTTGGTTTTTATGAGCTTTTGGATGTGATGGCAACTGTGTAAGTGTACATGTAACGTCATATTAAAGGTTGTTCCAATGATTCATCAAAAACATTTACCGTATGCAATTGAAAAACGTCTTGCAACACCTATAATTCACTGTTTTCAGAATTAAAGTTTTTAACTAATTTTACAGTTCTCTGTTTTTTTGTCCAGGTTCTCTTGGCTGTGTGCTACTAATCTTGTTATGTTTGACCCCATCTGAAGACGGGGTCAGATTCCAGATCCTGAAACGTCATTAAACTAATCAATGAACTAATCAGTGATGTTAAATGCCCTCAAAAATCAAAATCAAAACACTTCAAGAGTGTTGGAGTCGCATCATTGGACACCTTCAGTCAGATGCCCTCTGCTTCATGGTTGGAGTCGCATCAATGGACACCTTCAGTCAGATGCCCTCTGTTTCATGGTTGGAGTCGCATCAATGGACACCTTCAGTCAGATGCCCTCTGTTTCATGGTTGGAGTCGCATCAATGGACACCTTCAGTCAGATGCCCTCTGTTTCATGGTTGGAGTCGCATCAATGGACACCTTCAGTCAGATGCCCTCTGTTTCATGGTTGGAGTCGCACCAATGGACACCTTCAGTCAGATGCCCTGTGTTTCATGGTTGGAGTCGCATCAATGGACACCTTCAGTCAGATGCCCTCTGTTTCATGGTTGGAGTCGCATCAATGGACACCTTCAGTCAGATGCCCTCTGTTTCATGGTTGGAGTCGCATCAATGGACACCTTCAGTCGGATTTCCTTCTGTCTCACTGTTGGAGTCGCACCAATAGACTTTATCTGCCAGATAAAACCTATTGGTAACCAATAGATTTTATCTGCACCAATAGATTTCTGTTTAGCACTTGAAAGTGACAAGTGCATGACAACATAGTCCGAGATATCCCACATGATGGCCGTGGAATCTCCTTATGAAGAACTTGTATTGAAGATAAAAAAGCAGATATTTGATCGTATGATAAAACTAATATTGGTTAACGTAGGCCGCATTTAAAAACCTTATATACATTTTAAGAGTATGGAATTGCAACTATTCGTCCTTACGTTGTGCTCCTGGTGAAAATTAGCCACCGAAAATCACCGACAATCAACCTATGTAGAAGAGGCAGGGTCGGACAGAGCCCAAAAACCACCCATCCTGTCAACCAATGCTTCTGGACAATTTGGCAACATACTTCTAGTCTTAAAAGAAAGGGTCATCAGCCTCAAAGTCAACTGCCAGACTAAAAGTTACGAGTAGATCATATGACTAAAATAGATTCGACGCACTCATTAGTAGCTGAAGATGGCAAGTAGCCGAATCCTAGGTCCAACATTACAACGGACAACGCGTATGACGGACTACGTTAGTTATAAGGAGTAAAAGGCAGCACTGTATAAAAACCTTAAATATAACTATCTGAAATAGATAAAACACCATTAAAGCAGTTCACTAGCCTAAAAACAGATAACAATCAAGCGGGGTCTTCGGCCAAAAAGGCTACAACAAATAAAGAAATAACGTTCTCCAATAACAGCAGAGATCGCGAAAGGGACAAAAATTGGAAAGAATCCTCCCGACTTAAGAGAATATCGGAGAGGCCTAAGTCCAACTATTACAAATCCGTGTTCGAGTTATGTAGACTGAAGCTTGCCAGCGTAAATGTGAATCAATAACTTTTACCCGTGCAAATTATTTATGAACACATTAAGTTATTCCCTCTCCGGGTTGTTAATTTAATAATAATAATAAAATTATAGATTTATTTTTCTTTTAAAAGATTAATAAAATAAATTTTGTAAATAAATAACTTTTCAAACCAAATCATTCGCGATGAAACCCGTCTCGGAAACAATACATAGATAAAAATGACAATGAATACTATTACAATGTATGAATAAATCAAAAGTCCATTATGCAACGCTTGGTACTTACAAATGTAATACATAAGCAATGAGGTTGTGCAGTTACTCCTTGTTAGAGGCTAGACGTCCTGTCGGAACAGACGTAATAGAATATGCCAATGGATTACAATCACTCGACACCGGTCTGTGATGAGGCCTCTAGCTCTTTCCAACTTTATTTTAGCAATCAAAAATTTAATATTCGTAATATTGTACAGGGTTTCCATGGACCTGGAAGGTCAGGGAAATTAGTTTAGGGTAAGGGATTGTCAAGTATCTGTTTAAAAAAGGTAAAAGTTAGGGAAAAATACTAATAAACAGTGAGGAAAAAATTGCAAACCATTTATTGGACATATACGTCAATAGAAGAATTGTTTTGATAACGTTTTAAGCAGAACACTCTTTTTCATTTTCATAAAATTATTTGTTTTGATGACTAATATTACGTACGGAGTCCCTTTTATTATTTTGATGACAATTTTTGTTCAGTTACTTAGGTCTAAGTCTTGTCTGTAATCTTTTCATGTCGTGGTTTTTTTAACCATTGACAATGCAAATGCATGATTAAGAAGATAATCATTGTTTTAACACACTAAATCCTTTTTCTAATTTTAATTTTGTTATTTGTATGTTGTTAATTAATAAGCTGAGTAACAATGGATTCGTGATATTAGAGGCCGAACTGATGATTTTCCAGCCTTAATGAAAACTTGTTTAATAAAGTTTTATCCCAGTGTCTACTTTATCCCACACTTATCTATCCTTTACTAATATTCAGGGTAAAATACGCGAGCCAGTTCTGTGTTTCGGTCTTATTAAGATGTAATTGTTTAATAATAGTATATTGCACAACAAGAATGAAAAGCGGGCTAGTGTATATTCGAGTTTAGTGTGCGATATGTATCGAGCGATTCATATGGTCGAGAATATGCACACCACTTCACTCATGTTTTCAACGATACTTTTCGTAACACAGTTGATGAAACCGTAACAAATATTGGTTTGTTCATATAGGACAAAATTAGTGAACATTACATTTGTATGGTAAACATTATTTTTGCGTAGTGATGAATTTTCGCAGGTGTTGAGAAGATTTACAGAACCAATAAAATCTTAAGATATACACTAGCGTTATTTCTCTATAAAATTTTAAAATTGGTATCTCCATGATTGTAACATTTTCCTAATCTCGTCATAAACTTTGCTTCCCAGTAATCACTTACTGAGACATCGACTGTCGAGGATGATCGAGTTTGTACAACTTGTACTTCACTTCACTCCCACTTCATCCATCTCTGAATATTCGCCATTAGCATCGTATGGGAAAGTTTGGTAATTGATCTAGCGTTTGTATTATTCCATATTTTTCTGAAAACGAATTTTACATTTAGGTACAAAATTATTTTACATCGAGTGTTTATAAGAATTTAAAAAATATGTCAATGGTGTGCATTTTATCCAACCTCAACCTGTCGTCTGAAATTATTGAAGAAGTGGAATAATCTATATATACTATTATAAAAAAGAGGTGGTTTCTGTATGTATGGGATAAGTGAACTCGAAAAATACTGAACCGACTGGGTTGAAATTTCACACAGAGGTAGATCTTGAACCTGGGAAACATATAGGCCTATTCACTTCCTTAAAATCCCCTCGGGCTACGCCCCGTGAACGTCCTTAGCTTCAATGTTTACATTTTATAAGGATGTAAACATTCAAATACCGAAATGTAAACAGCTGTGAATACTACAATTTGACAGTTCAAATTAGCAAAAGTGAGATCAGCTGTAATTTTTATCGTGAGCGAAGCCACGGGCAACTGTTAGTCTAGCATAACATTTAACTGTTGACGATCGTAGTTTAAACTGTGTAAATCTCACTTAAATACATAAGGTTCCGTTTTTTATTTTATTAAAAAAAACTACAACTACATGATTTTTAGCGTTTAGTTATTTAATGTAAGGAATAATTAAGAATGCTCGATTAACACAGATTTATCTTTTTTTTACAGCCGATGGCATTTGCATACTTCCACCTATTTTTAAGTTGTTTTTTTTCGGGTAACGAACGTTATTCTGAGTAATAATTTCATCCATTATTATAGCAGCTGGCTGAGGCACTTCTTAGAGTACCTAGCATCGTTATCATTCTTGTTTTAGAATCATCATCATTCCTATAAATATATTCAAGCCGAGCTTATGAATTTTGAGTAGTAAAAATAACGGTGGAAATGAAATAGTGATGAAGCGAATTTTCATAATATTTCGAATGGTATTTCAATTTGTACTAGGTGTTGAAGTTTTGTCATTACGATAAAAGCCTTGTTTGAAAGTTGACGTTTTATAACGCTTAACGAATTACTACGTGAAATTCAAATGATGGAATATTGTTCTGCGTTCCATTATACATTTTTAACATATCACTCTCCATACTACAAACGAAATGATTACATTTTTAACATGTTATTTCATTATGTCTATCTACTCATTAGTCCTAAAGCAAGAAGAAAATGCAGAATAGATTAAGTGAATACTGGCAAACACCACCTTATTTATATAGAACATTAATTAAATTATTTCTTTAGAGGTTAAGTTAATTGATTTATGTATTCAATATGTGTACTTCAAATTCAGAACTTATTGATATAATGCAGAAGTATTTTCTATGTTTGGTTTTTTATGTTATTAGAATAATATTAGAACATTTCTTAAGATGAATTTATAATGTACCGATGAGTCTTAAAGAACACTTGGTTGAATTTTCAATTTTTAGAGGTCAAACTTCTTCAACATGAAGTCAGTCATTTGCAAGTTGTACAGTAGACGTAGAAATAGTGGGTTAAAATAAAAATTAATTATTTTACTCAGTTTTTAGACATGAAACCTGCTTTTCTCAATCAATCAAGATCATCAATGTTAATGGTTGAACGATACATTTAAGTCATAAGTCGTATTTCAATGAGGCATAAGAAAGAATTTCTCTTTAGTGACCCGACTAAAACCAATTTTAAAAATCAGGGGATGTAAAATAAACTTGGAAAACAAGTTCTTTAGACGAGATAAATTTTGAATTTTCCTCAAACAAAATAATTTAATTTAAATAAGTGTTTTTACACAGTTTTGCAGCAAATGGAGGCCCCTCACACTAAACGAAGACTTGACTGTCTGGTGGTGTCATCTTATTAACACTCCAACAGTCCCTGGTGTACAGTTCTTTGGAAAAAATGATCGTACACGTCATCGTCTTCAGGTGTTTGGATTCCGTTTGGACTCTGCATCAAGCGAATCTGTTGATGCTTTTAAAAAGGATTTTGCATTTTTTACTCGTTACCTCATTAAAACATTAATCCTCAAGAAGTCCTTTCTGGTCAATCAATTAAAAACTTTAGGAAGACATTTTTTGTAGTTTGTAATAATTAAATTTCTTCATCAATAACTTCTCAGTTATTTTCTGTGCATTTTAATTTCCAATGACAGAAATGTGTTTCATTAAAACATTTAGAATAAAACGATGAATTGCCCTCGAACTCGCGACATGCTACCGTGCCCCCGCAGTCCGGTGCGCCACCGACTCATTTTAAAAGGTATTTGGAATACATTTTCGTTCTCAAAGTTTAGACAATTTTTTACTACCGTAATGGCAACATGGGAACAACCAGAATCAATTATTTTACCAGAGGATCGCCCAAGGCTCTTTTTGAAGACCTTGGGTAAGTAAAACTATTTATAGGAAATGTTTACTAGGGACCAAAGATGTTCAATGTTGCCTAAAGATATTAAAAAATGCAATAACGTCTCAATGTCAATCTAACCTCAAGCTTTGGCTTATGCAAAGAAATCAAATCGATTATATGTTTGAAGAATTTGAATAAATCATGTTTTCCAAATGGATTGCCGTTTAAAGAAAAATGTAATTCTTTTTTATTATAATAGTAGAACTAAGTCATTAGGTAGTGAAACTCAAGTTCTGGAATACATTGTGTTCAAGCGAGTGGTTGCCAATACTTAGATAAGACGCACTACAGCCGGTACACGCTGCGCTGCAGTGATCCACCGCCGTTGTCTAAGACCTGGTTTGCACGACGACCAGACAGTAGGACAGTAAGAAAAATTCTTTTGTTTAAAGGTATTACTGTCCACTGTACTGGTCTTCATGCAAACCAGGCTTAACCTATCATATTTTTTTCCTGTTGTGCTAGGATGCATCATAACTGTGTTGGATGACGAGAAATTTCTAGCGTATAATTGTAAATTTGAAATGATTTGTCACTAAATTTAAAACAAAACATTGAAAAATTATGTAAATAAATAAATAAATAAATAAATAAATAAATAAATAATAAATTGTTTACATAAAAATCAATAAATAATTAAATGTTAAACTGTAAATTACATTTAAAATGTAATTGTTCTGTTTTTTAAATTATGTACAAATTATTATTTTATAATATAAAGGTAAATCTTAGGGTTGATAAAAAGATTGACCTTTCAGTGTTTTAATTGGAATAATGTTTGATACATTGGTAGAGATTGAGTGGGTCCGTTGTCATATGGGATGTATATGAGATGCAAAAATTAGAGGTGTTTAGATTTATTTTATCACTCAGTTTGTTTAAAAGCTCTTAAGAACCAAATTATTTTATGTAGCTAAACAACTCTTTGTTAACTCCCATAAGCGTATCAATTCTGTATGGTTGGACTTTTTATTTTCAATATAATTTTTTAGAATCATTGTAAATGTGTATTTTATAATTTCTCCAACAACCTACTTCATAAATTACCATTCTTAGTTTCATTACCTTGCTATGTTGGCATCATACAACGTTTCTTGCAAATAATACTAAGAAAATTTACTTACTAAAGGACCACTTTCTAAATAGAAACAATTACATAATTTGGTGAATGAGAGCGTGAAAGGACAGATATTGTGATATTTATACTTCCTAAAAGATTTTTCCTCACGTATGCTTTTGTTCCATTTCGACAGAATTAGTCGTTCCTCAAACATTGTCGTCAATCGAAGGTTTATTTCTAAACGTTTGGCCATGAATCGACAAATCCAAACATGGTTTACGGATATAGCTCGAAGCTTTTAAACGTTATTTCCAAATCGTAAACGTACTTTATTGCCGCAAATATGGGCTTTAGGCTTATGCAACATGCAACTTTATATTTCGCCGAGTATATCTCCACAATTTAGATGCAATACATGATTCCGTTCCATAGTCGTAGACCTTACAAAATCGCATTTACATGCTATTTACGTTAAGCAAAAAGTATCTATGTTAAAAGAATTTCTGGGATTTTGTACAGAGCAAATCGACCCCAAGAAATTAATTTTTCTGCACATATATGGTATCAAGTTAAAGCTATTATTCTCTAGATGTGCCTTTTGCGGGTTTGGAAAATATCCCATTAAAAGCCTTCACACATGAGGCTTTTGAAATTTCAGCAAAAGTGGTACTATCTGTGTTAGAACCTATGAACTTTCTCCAATTCACATTTTTTGTAACAAAAAAGATGATCAAGATATGAAATAGTTCCAGAGACACACCACAGAATGCACTGCTAGCAAAAGCCAGTTAACATTCATCCACATTATGATTTTTATTTCTCAAAATATTGAGTTTTTTTAAGACAACTGAAAATAAGGAAAAGTATTTGCCCTATTCAAATTAAGACCAATTGTCTGTAATCATATCAATACACTGTATTTATTTTCATAAAAAGCAAACTTAAAAGGAACATAAGTAACTTTTGAAATACTTTTGAAAAGAAAACTCTAAATCCGAGACATGGAGAAGCTTCAAGTACGTAATTAAGTTCCAGGTAAACTAACCCCATTTTGTGCAAAATGAATATTGTTGCATTGTCAAAATTTCAAAGTGTAGAACGTATACATAGACACTTTTAAAGCAGATGAAATAAATGAACTTCTCAAATTATGTGAAGAATTTATTTCACATATTGAAGATTCAAGACTAAAGTAAAAAGTTATTTTTTCAAGTTCGCCCCGTTGAGTTCAATTACTGGTAATTTTATTCCAGTTCTATGACATAAAGAATAAGTCTAGAAAAAAGAATTAAAAAAATACACACACTTCCTCATTGAAAAATATTTTATGCTGCAAAGCTCCATACATAATCATCATTAAACTAAAGCCTATTTTACCAAATTGTTATTGAGTCACGAAGTAACGCGGGCTGCTAGTTTAGTTATTTAAATCATTTTAATTTTTTTCTTAAAAACTTTGTTCCTGTTGAGTAGGGTAGCTGAGGTATGTGTAGTTGTTAACTTATAATAGTTTTCCGCCAGATCTGTAGTAATGTAATTTCGTAAGTTTCTGCCAAACTTGAGCAACTGTATTAATGTGTCCTGTTTATGAGACATTTGTGGCGCATTACTTGAAAACCTCAAGCAGCTCGGACTAATCTCTTACACTGCATTACTAATCTTTTCAATTAAAAACATTACTACTTTTCGTTTGCTCATCTTGTAAACCCATCGATTAATCAAATTTTCTTTGTTTGAAATTCATTGTAAGTGATGGTGATTTTATATTGTGATATTGATTTTTGCGGACATTTGCCATCATTGATTAGTAAAAAAATACAAGATTCACGTTTCTGGGTCTGGAATCTGATCTCGTCTTCAGGTAGAAAAGAATCTAGAACATAATAAGATTAGCAACACACAGCCAGGATAACCTGGACAAAATGTTTAGCTAAAACAGAGAACTGTAAGAGCAGTCACAAAAACACTATACTGAAAAGAAAACAAGAACACAATATAACACAGAAAACACAATCGTCATAAGTATCAAGTATTATTTTTGTCCAGGTTCTCCTGGCTGTGTGTTACTAATCTTGTTATGTTCTAGGTTCTTTTCCACCTGAAGATGGGATCAGAGTCCAGATCCCGAAACGTCGTGAAACTTGTTTTTTACTAATCAGTGATGGCAAATGTCCGCAAAAGTCTAAATCGAAATATAATCTAATTTTATTTGTGTCACACCAGCCGTGTCTCTTCGTCTAGTTTTATTCGTGCTCGACATTGTAAACTACATATTTATTCATGCACTTTTCTAAAACACACGCGCTTTTATACTCTATAAATCAACTATATGGCCATTGTGATAAAAGTAAAACTAAGAAATAAATTAAAGACACTTTAGCCGGACACTATTCTTCAGAATATGTACTTTTTGCGTTAACAGATTATTTTACACTTGAAATGGTCTTTATTTCCATATATTATAGCCAATAGCATGTTTTGTATGTTGGCCTGTTGGCTAGGGAATCCTCGAGTTATTGTTTATGAGGACATCCAATTCCGACGTGCACCTGGTGTTTGCGCATTTTGTCAATTTCCTTATTTTTTAAGAACTAAAGTTTGCTTTATAATGTAATTTTAGTAATATTCTTAAGTTAATCTTTTTTTGTAACTAAGAACAGTTTCAAGTTAAGACTTGTTGTGTTTTGAAATTGCATTATTGTTAGGCTCCGGAACACAATATAATCTCTGGCTCTAAGTCGTGATTGCTGTTACCTAATCTTATTAGGCTCAGGAGCAATAGTTGTAGATCATGACAATTCAACTCAGACAGTGAATGGCGTGATTAACCAACACAGACTTAATCAGCAAATTTCAGCATGATATGAAAGAAGGGACAACAATATTGAGGACTTCAAATAGGATTAATTGTAGAAAAAGTCCACACAATATCTGCGGATGCAATAAGATTATTGTGAAGGGAGTTCTAACCCGAAGTGCTAGGCAAAGAATTGCTTAAATAAGCTTAGGATTAGTTTGAGCGATATATTGCATATTCATTCCTAATGTGACTTGGGTACAGCTGCCTTTTCTTCGTACTTTTTTCTGTTTAACAGCCCTAAACAAATATACAGGGTGTTTCCAAATTGTCTGGACATATTTTGTGGACTTGTTCCTTGGGCTAAGACAAACATAAAATGTCATATAAGTGTGGGTCTAAAATGCCTAGATTTCTGTCTGTCGGTCTGTTTGTAATTTTAAAAATTATTTTATATCTTGGGCATTTTTCAAGATAGAAATTTCAAAATTGGTGCAAATGTGTAGTTTAGAAGGTAAAAAGTGCTTAAAAAATTTCGTTCAAATATCTGAAGCCTTTTCAGTATGGCGGCCATTTAAAATATTTAATGCAAAATTTCATGAAACCCGTAAATATTAAGAAAACTGTTTATATAATCAGAATGATAGAGAATTTAAATCCAAATCAAATGAAACCTTGTTTGTTAAAATCGGATCACAAACAACCGAGTTATCAGTTTTTTTCTACATTCGGTTATACAATTTAATAGGCCTGCCATACATGTACGGCGTATTAAATTGCGTGAATTTAATGAATTACATGTTTTATGTCGGTATTTAAACAATTTTTTTTAGTTTGCCGAATTTTCGGGGCCTAGCAACATTCAAATGAAATAGTACGAGTTTTCTCAGCAAATCTCGGCACCATATCTACTGCAAAGTACTGTAAAATCAGCACAATTCAGCAGGATCCTACCTAGTAGGCCTTTTTATCCCAGGTTTATCCAAACTACATGATGGTTGTTCTCATCACATTGTATTGACTGACGCGGAGTCGACTACTCCAAAGTATGATTAATGGCATTCCAACTTGGAAGGAACTTCAACTTCTGATGCCAACTTGGCCCAACTTAAAATCTCCGTTATCGGCGATTTTCTACTCAATTTCACAAACATATTTCCATAATTTGCGAAGTTAAGGATTTTACTTTAGGCTTTGTTGTTTTAATCAATGTGATTAGAAAACAAGAAATTCTCTTGTGAACAAAAAATATATTTTTAAATATAAATTTTATTATTTTTAAAATTTAAAGTATTCAAATAAATTGTATACATAATAATTTGGATTAATATAGAACTTGATTTCTTTCAGAGTATGGGGCAATAAGCCTTTAGCAAGAAATGCAAATAAAGTTACTATATTTTTTGTATAGCTATTAAGTTAATTAGGATGAAATATATTTTATAAATTTACAACCATTAGTTCATTTATTGCCACAATAACAACAGCCAATGAAGCTTGAGTACATAAAATGAGAGTAAACTGTGAAAGTCCATTACCGAATCATGTGAATTATAGTTTTTATGTATCACTAAATGCTGCAAATGAAAAATATCCCCGTCGCAGCAAACTGGTGTGCTCGGAAAGTTTGGAAAAATATTTTCCTATACATAAGCGTATTGAATATATTTATGGAAAACTAATGTTTTTATTTATATTATTAAAATTATTTTTGGGATTTTGTCCAGAGTATATAGACATTTAGAAAATTATTATTAATATTATATACAACCGCTGGTGTAACTCAGGTATATGAACTTTTTTTCACTTCCCGATGACCTAGCGACTTGAAATTTTGCACGGTTATTCCGCATGTGTCTCTTTTGCTCCACGGTTAAGGGGCATTTTAGAAACATCGCTTTTGCTCCACGAGAGAAGGACCTGCGCTCCCTCTCCCCCAAATTATCTCTTTCGCTCACCTCCAAGCTCTAAGTTCTATTCCTCCCTCCAAATATTAAGTATGTACATATTATTAGAATTATATGATTGCAATAAATATACTCAAATATCTTAACTACTTTAAATTTTTTTATCCCAAATTTTCCGATTTATATTTGTATCAAGAATTAATAATTTGCCCACAGCTAGCTAACAGTAAAACATCCAGAACATCCCCTCAAGGTCGTAGTCTTTTTCCGATGGTACACTTGATGTTCATTTTACCCATAAGAAATCTTCTTTCAAAGTGATTAACAAATCAAATTGGTTTTCTGTTCCCTTCCCACGTATAATGCCAAATGAATGATATATTATTTATTTTATTATTCCCAAATGGTTAATTCATTCATTGTTTTAATAGACCTCCCATTCTTATGGCCCAGTTGTAGCTAGTTTTGGGTGACCCAGAATTTAAATTTGACATGGTTTGATTAATTACTGACAGAGGGTGCTTCTGCTAACCCCTTATTTTAGCTATCTACTTTAAAATTTAATACCGTACTCTAAAATTCATAAATCAATAATTAATTGACAGTTATTTGTTTTCTGTGTCAAAAGATTATATATCACCTCTCTTAGTACCAAAATTAATAGGTGACATTAGTACACTCTGTTGGTGGTTCACCATAACTAAGAGCTCTTTTGATCCTGGGTCACTCAAAACTTGGTACACATTTTATAATGCGATGGAAGTTCTGCTTCAGATTCAAAGTCAATGGTAAAATCCTAAAAGGTCCATAAATGAAATGAAATATTACCAGTTCAATTTATCTTCTCACCCGCTACCGTCCTTATTATTCACTATTTAGTCTTCTTTTTTTGAATAACTTTAACTTTTGTTTTCATGGAAATTTGAATGTCTTCATATTCCTTGCTTCAAGTAAAGTACCTGGTGGACCGAGCCTTGCTCGGTGTTATTTCATGTTTACCAGTTCATCCAGTTACTATATAATATTTCAATGTCATAAAATTGATAAATAGAAACCTATTTTATTGCTCCATGGACTCTTCATCCCATTTGCTGTATTTTCCCTTGATGGCTGTAGATTCCAAACAGCTGTTATGATTACTTCATTTGTTTACACTTTCCTTGTTTATTTTCGTTGCTATCACGGCAACCCATTAGGCTAATGTTAAAATTTTACAACTTTAAAATTTGATTTATTACGTTTTTATATTTTCTCTGGCCAAGTAATCTACATAAAAGACGTTTTTGAATCATGAATTACTTATTTCTAGACTTTGAAGGAAATCCTCTGACCAGTTTTTGAGATAAATGTGCAAGCAAGCAAGCATACATACAACCATACATACAAGATAACATTGCTCATATAAGTGTATAGGATTTCTTATTTGTTATGGATACATCTTAACATGGTTTTAACTTAGCAACCAATCTTTCAGCTGTCCAACATGACAACTTTGTTTTCTTTTGCTCACAGGTTTTGGGCATCACTGATTTATATGACAGTTATATATGCATATAATTTTATTCACTTCATTTGGTGTGAATTATCCGCGTTAATAATTATAGTTAATCCAATCTTCTTAAAACCAGCAATAATTTTATGTTAAATTCATATGCTATATTATATTTCTCGAGAATACCATATATCATCATCTTGCATAGTTTTTTAATATTAACAGAGGCCTAAACACTTATTCCCTTCATTTGGTATGAGTTATCCGCGTTAATAATTATAGTTAATCCAATCTATTTCAAACTAGCAATAATTTTATTTTAAATTCATATGCTATATTATATTTCTCGCGAATACCATATATAATCATCTTGCATAGTTATTTGCCTAAACACTTATATTAATATTGTATGAATATATCTGAATGAAATATTTAAATAACGTTGATTGGTCGTACCCTGATTATTAATTAAATATAATTGAATTAATTTCTTCATTCGATGAATTCATATAATATCTATTACTATATAAAATTTTCTTTGGTCTATCCCTATGTTTTTGGTGTTCTAAATATTCTTTATTTACTTCCAGCTGTTTATAAACTTGGATCGTTTTGGCATTTTCTTGAACTGTCCATTTATCTGTTACTATCAGTTGCCCGTGGCTTCGTTCACGATAAAAATTACAGCTGATCTTACTTCTGCTCTTTGAACTGTCAAATTGTAGTACTCACAGCTGTTTGCATTTCGGTATTTAAATGTTTACATTCTTATAAAATGTAAACATTGAAACTAAGGACGTTCACGGGACGTAGCCCGAGGGGATTTTAAGGAAGTGAATAGGCCTATATGTTTCCCAGGTTCAAGATCTATCTCTGTGTGAAATTTCAACCCAGTCGGTTCAGTATTTATCAAGTTCACTTGTCCCATACATACATACAGAAACCACCTCTTCTTTATAATAGTAAAGATAGATAGATATATAAACAATAACATAACCTCTTATTCATTTGCGGGATCGTGGGTAGTCGTACGGTAATAGTTCTTTCGTGAATACTGTCATCTAAACGTATCGTTTTTGCAGATTTCTTCTTTTTATAATAAACCATGTAGCTTTAAAATAATGTGACCTTCAATTGATTTCAACTTTACTTTTTATAGATACCAATATTGGTCCCAAAACAGCTTTATGAATATAAATCAGAGTAGCAGCTTCGAGAAGGAAGACAACTATCCTGAGCTTGAATTCAGTGAATTAAGGTTAGTGTTTGATAACCGTAAAAAATATACAAAAATCGTGGATTCTTGCTCCATGCCCATTTCTAAAATCTTAATCTTGTGTACAAAATGACTTCTCTGTTTCTAATAGTGAATCTTGTAAAAAAATAAATGAAATGTGGATAAGTATTAAATAGTAATACATTTTATTATGTAAGTTATTTATTTTACACAATATCGTTTACTTGCGCTTACTCTTAAAATTGAAGTAGTTAAACATTCTTTCGAAAATCAATATTTTCGATTAGACAAAAAAGTAAAGTTGTAGTATTACGTTTAAATGGCATTTTTCAAGAAAGAACCTGGAGGTGAGCGAAAGAGAGAATGTTGGGGAGAGGAAGCGCAGGCCCCTCTCTCGTGGAGCAAAAGCGATGTTTCGGGCGGTTCTGAAATCTACTTGCCGACCCGTGGAGCAAAAACGATGTTCGTGCAGCTTCGTTACTTCTTATACGTTTCTTATTGGTAAAAAAATAATAAATATATTTTATAAATAAATATTTTTATAAGCCATAATAATGTTTTAAGACTTAAAATACTTCAATCGCACGATTCTTTCATGCGCTAACTGTACCTATTTAAAATAGTAATATTATCTTTAAGTTCTCATTGTTTTTACTATATACTGGTTACATAGTATGTGCCCACATAGATTGCCAAATTAAATAAATAATTAATGTCCCAATCTACGTTACCATGGGAGTATAGATTTGAACTAGTTGACCATTTTTGAAACAACTTTCAATTTTGTGTTCATTCCATTAAGTTAACAAATCTTTGAAATTTGCCTCGTTCAACTCGCCTAACTTGTACTTCTATGTTGCTGTTGCAGCTTTTGTAACTGCTAATATGTTTCTAATAGGTGGAAATAACAGTAGATATATAGACAAATATTTTTTAGAAGCTAAGGTCTGAAAATGCTTAAGTCGAATAATTGATCCATGCACTTAGTATATTTAAATTAATAATGTTACCTCTTAGTTCTTGCTGTTTTCACTTCATTCTGGAAAAGCAGTACGTGCCCAAATCAGATAAGTCAAATCATTGTTCTAATCTACGTTATCATGGAAATGCAGTACGTTTATGTCAACATGAATTTTCGCCGTGTTTTCTCTGTGGAATTTTAATGTTGAAAAACGCGTCGAAACTTTTGTATTAAAGGACCATTTTAAAAACGTATCTAAATCTGTCCTTCATTCCGTTTATTGCAGTATTACAGCGTTGAGTAACAACTATTACCTATGTTATCGGTGAGAGAGTAACAAACTCTCCGTTAATACAATAAAGGGTAGTCCGATGAAAATCTTCCGATCTTGTTATACTTACGTAATTAGTGGTGGCAAATGTCTTTAAAAAATAAATCAATATATAAAACAAAAAATCTAGATTTATATTATCATATAAAAAATAACACAATTATTTATTAGATCGTGGAACAAACAGATGGAATCGAACAGCTTTGACAAGAGAAGAAAGGCGCGATTTATTGCGGTACATTCTGCAAAGCTCGATCTCTCACGTTCAGGCGCGGCTCGTCTCACGTGTAAATCTGTGACGAAATAATTCTCCGGTGGACTCACCGAGTACCAGTACATCGAGCAGTCCACTGGGAGTCGAGTTGTAACGCACAGTCAGCTGCTAGCTGTAATTTATTGTTTGTTAACTGCACCGCCAGGGGCAAACTTGCTAATGTATGCATAATGCAAAAGCTATATCTAAGTTCTCAGATTTGATATTTACAATTTTACAGAGGTGAGGAATATTTCAACAATTCTTAAAAAACACAACTAAAGGAAACAAGAGATTTTCTTAGATTTTATGGTTACAATCATACAAAGGTAAGGAATATTACAACCGTACTAAAAAAAAACATATAATAAAAAGGAACGGAGATGTTCTCAGCATTGATGGAGGTAACTGGGCACTAATGACTCCTCCTATTACTTCTTTTTGCGGCCCAACTCTTTACTACCTCTTGGACCCCCGGGGCGGGCCGGCGGAGGAGAAAGGACCTCCTTCTCCTCAGAAGGCAACCCCGGAAGCATTGGTTCTGGATCCCCTGGGGCGTAGAGGCTGACACGTCGAGTAGTAGTGGGGGCAGCGGCTGATATCAGGTTCCCCCCACAATCTGGCATGTATGGCTGCCAGCACTCAGCCCTCCCACAAGGAGAACAACTGCTATGATCATCAGTCTCCATTTCTCCTTCATTAGAGCAGTTTTCCTTATTTAGATTGGTGAGGGTACTGAGGATTTTCCTGGGCCAATATTTTGCGGCCAGCCTTTCGCTGCTCTCAGCTGGCTTGCCAGCTCATCTGCGGTTACCCTGGCTGGCGGGATGGCTTAAGACCGTCACTCTTCGTCAGCGGCAAGGCCTAACCCATCGAGGAAGGGGTCATGCCCGAGCCTCTAACCAGGAGTGCCTCCCAGTGCATCGTCAGGGTGGTTCCCCGTCATTTTCACCGCCAGCAGACCTTATCCCTCACTCTGGATAGGACCAGTGGTCGAGAACGAAGTCAAGACCCGGCCCCGTTTCACTCCCCGGATCCGATCCCTTAGGAGAACCCAGGCCGCAACAAGGGGTTCAACCCCGTAAAACCCTCAGGACCCTCACCAGACTAAATAAGGAAAAATGCTCGTCGTGATGAGCATGATGATCATAGGAGTTATTCTCCTTTTGGAAGGGCTATGTGCTGAGAGCCTTACATGCCAGATTGTGGGGGGAACCTGTCATCACAGCCGCAGTCCCAGCCGTTGCCCCCGCCACTCATCAACGCGTTAGTTTCTACGCCCCCGGGGACCCAGAACCTGTGCTTCCGGGGTTGCCTTCGGAGGAGGAGGAGGACCTCCCCCCTCCGCCGCCGCCGCCCCGGGGGTCCGAGAGTGAAGAGTTGGGCCGCAAGAAGAAGTAAATGGAGGAGTCATTAGTGTCCAGATACCTCAATCAAAGCAGAGAACATCTCCGTTCCCTTTTATTGTATTTTTTTTTAGAATTGTTATAATATTCCTTACCTCTCTATAATTGTAACTATCAAATCTAAGAACATCACTGTTTCCTTTTATTGTATTTTTTTTAGAATTGTTGTAATATTCCTTACCTCTTTATAATTGTATCCATCAAATCTGAGAACATCTCTGTTTCCATTTATTGTTTGTTTTTTAGAATTGTAATATTCTTTACCTCTGTAAAATTGTAACCATGAAATCTGAGAACATTTCTATTTTCCTTTTTTTGAATTGTAATATTCCTTACCTCTGTAAAATTGTAACCATTAAAACTGAGAACATCTCTGTTTCCTTTGATTGTTGTTTTCTTTCTTTTTAGAACTATATCTTAGTATTGAAGCTGCGGAAACGAGGGAAGTGGATCTCATTGGAGTCTTACACGGTATGTGAGAAAATGTTTTTTAGATTGTTCAACTTTCATCCGTCCTATAAATTGATCGGACTAGATTGATAAACGCAAAAAGAACCCCTGGAAATGAATAACTGAGACTGTATACTGATGAAATATATTAACTGGAGCTGTTATTCCTTTAGAAGAAAACTCAAAAATGTGAATTAATGTTTATGAAAGACGAGATTGAGAAAAGCGAATATTTGGCTATGTACTATCATAATGAACTTAATAATAGTATTACCAAAACTGTATGTGATAAAAAAGTTAGATTTCTTGACTAAAGTTACTCAGGTAAATTTAACTTTTAATAATCAGTTGAACGGATAAAAATTAAGAATCCAATTTACACAGGAAAGTCGTACTTGATGTCTAATATGAACTGATAACTATCAAATTTATATAAACTGACAAAAAACACGTTTTAAGGAAAGAAGGGAAACTGTTGCTGTAACAGGTTTGAACAATTAAAAATATTCAAATATGTATTTTCACCATGAGAAGAGGTAAAAAATAAACAATCTGGTTTAGCAGGTGTATTTAGAGTCTGTAGGCCTGAAGTGCATCTATGATAGATCGTATTGTGAGGAATATGTTTCATCTTAGTGTGAATCGTACATGTCATTACCGGGCGATGTCAAAGCTCACGCAAACCACGGTAAGACTACTGTGAATTTTACAACTTATATAAAGTTTTTTTGTTTATGGTTTTTTTACTGGCCGTCGCCAAGTAGGCTACACTAATGACAGCTTAAGCTTGTAAATTTCAAAGGCAAATAAACGATTTTTTGAATGGTTTACCTTACAGTATTATTTTGTTATAAGATGTAAAATTTGTTATATTCTTACTTAGACAATTCATGAAGGCAACAAACTCAGAGTTATATCTTAATATTCTTTGTGTTACTTATCGTAACTCTGAACTATTGAAGAGCCCAGAATTATTTAGGCAAAAAGGCCGTAATTATTTATTTGATCGTGGAACAAACAGATGGAATCGATCTACGATGACAAGAGAAGAAAGGTCCGATTTATTGCAGTACATTCTGCAAACCTCCATCTCTGGCGTTCCGACGCGGCTTGCCTTACGTGTAAATCTGCGACGAAATACTTCTCCGGTGAACTCACGAAGTAGCGGTACATCGAGCAATCCTCTGAGAGTCGAGTTGTAACGCACAATCAGCTTCAAACTCTAATTTGCTGTTTGTAACTGCGCCGCCAAGGGATAACTTGCTAATATATGCATAATGCATAAGCTATATAGTAGTTCTCAGATATGATGGTTACAATTTTACGGAGGTAAGGAACATCACAACAATTAAAAAAAAAAACACAACAAAAGGAAACAGAGATGTTCTCAGATATGATGGTTACAGTTTTACAGAGGGAAAGAATATTACAACAATTCTAAATAAAACATAACATAAAAGGAAACAGAGATGTTCTCAGCTTTGATGGAGGTATCTGGACATTATTTACTCCTCCTTTTACTTATTCTTGCGGCCCATCTCTTTACTATCTCTCGGACCCCCGGGGCGGCGGCGGCGGAGGGCGGAGGTCGACCTCCTCCTACGAAGGCAACCCCGGAGGCACGGGTTCTGGGTCCCCGGGGGCAAAGAGGCTCACTCGTCGAGTTGTGGCGGGGGCAGCGGCAGGGACGGCGGGTGTGATGACAGGTTCCCACCACAATCTGGCATGTATGGCTGCCAGCACTCAGCCCTCCCACAAGGAGAACAACTGCTATGATCATCGGTCTCCATTTCTCCTTCATCAGAGGATTTTTCCTTATTTAGATTGGTGCGGGTACTGAGGATTTTCCTGGGCCAATATTTTGCGGCCAGCCTTTCGCTGCTCTCAGCTGGCTTGCCAGCTCATCTGCGGTTACCCTGGCTGGCGGGATGGCTTAAGACCGTCACTCTTCGTCAGCGGCAAGGCCTAACCCATCGAGGAAGGGGTCTCCCTCGAGCCTCTAACCAGGAGTGCCTCCCAGTGCATCGTCAGGGTGGTTCCCCATTTTCACCGCCAGCAGACCTTTGCCCACTCTCTGGATAGGACCAGTGGTCGGGAACGAAGTCAAGACCCGGCCCCGTTTCACTCCCTGGATCCGATCCTTTAGGAGAACTCAGGCCGCAATAAGGGGAACAACCCCGTAAAACCCTCAGGACCCTCAACAGGCTAAATAGGGAAAGGTACTCGTCGTGATTATCATGATGATCATGGGAGTCATTCTCCTTATGTGCTGGCAGCCATAAATGCCAGATAGTGGGGGGAACCTGTCATCACAGCCGCCGTCCCAGCCGCTGCCCCCGCCACTACTCGACGCGTCAGTCTCTTCGCCCCCGGGCACCCAGAGCCTGTGCTTCCGGGGTTGCCTTCGGAGGAGGAGGAGGATCTCCCCCCTCCGCCGCCGCCGCCCCGGGGGTCCGAGAGTGAAGAGTTGGGCCGCAAGAAGAAGTAAAAGGAGGAGTCATTAGTGTCCAGATACCTCTATCAAAGCAGAGAACATCTCCGTTCCCTTTTATTGTATTTTTTTTAGAATTGTTTTAATATTCCTTACCTCTCTATAATTGTAACTATCAAATATAAGAACATCACTGTTTCCTTTTATTGTATTTTTTTAGAATTGTTGTAATATTCCTTACCTCTTTATAATTGTATCCATCAAATCTGAGAACATCTCTGTTTCCATTTATTGTATGTTTTTTTGAATTGTAATATTCCTTACCTCTGTAAAATTGTAACCATTAAAACTGAGAACATCTCTGTTTCCTTTGATTGTTGTTTTCTTTCTTTTTAGAACTATATCTTAGTATTGGAGCTGCGGAAACGAGGGAAGTGGATCTCATTGGAGTCTTACACGGTTGTATTATTGTAACTAAATAAACATAAGTAGGTTAATGTAACTTTAGGTAGGGTCACTTGAAAACGAGAGGAGTTTCAGTACCTCTCGAAAAGTGGTGTAGTTGAAACACTAGAAGCGATAGGAAAAGTCCAACAAATTAAATAATAATCTTACACGGTATATGAGAAAATGTTTTTTAGATTGTTCAACTTTCATTCGTCCTATAAATTGATCGGACTAGATTGATAAACGCAAAAAGAACCCCTGGAAATGAATAACTGAGACTGTATACTGATGAAATATATAAACTGGAGCTGTTATTCCTTTAGAAGAAAACTTAAAAATGTGAATTAATGTTTATGAAAGACGAGATTGAGAAAAGCGAATATTTGGCTATGTACTATCATAATGAACTTAATTATGATTAAGCTAGATTATGATCTTAAATAGCTAGATTTCTTGACTGAAGTTAGTTAAGTAAATCTAACTTCTAATAATCAGTTAAACGGATAAAAATTAAAAATGCAATTCACAAAGAAAGATCGTAATTGAACATGAACTAATAATTATCAAATTACTGTAAACATCACTTTTTAAGGGAACGAAGGAGAACTGTTTCTGTAACAGTTTTGAACAATAAAAATATTAAAATATGTATTTTCACAATGAGGAGAGGCACTCTGATTTAGCAGGTGTATTGAGAGTCTGTACGCCTGGAGTGCATCTATGATAGATCATATTGTGAGGAATATGTTTCATCTTAGTTTGAATCATACTTGTCATTACCGAATGACGTCAATCCCCACGCAAACCACGGTAAGACTGCTGTGAATTTTACAACCTAATCATAGTTTTTTATTTATGCTTTTTTTCTTTTTTACTAACCGTAGCCAAGTAGGCTAGACTAATGACTTGCTAATGCATGTATATTTCAAAGAAAAATAAACGCTTCTTGATTCTTGAATTTTTTATCGTATTATTTCGTGATAAGATAATAAAAATCCTACTTAAATGTTTTTTTCTCTACTTCAATCAATGTCTTCTCTAAAGACATATATTATTTTTTTTAAGCGTTTAGTAATTTTTTTAACCTTTCTCAAGGTATGTTCAATCTGCTTTCATCTCACAATATCACGAACAAATTCACATGCGATTTTAACACCATCGTCAGGCTTTGCATCGGAAAGCTGTTAGTCCGACGCAGGTTTTCGAGTGCTTTTTCTCGTTTGGGTTGGATTGCTTCGTGTCAAGACCCAAAATCGCGAAAAGCTCAGTTTCAGCTACATTTTATTGCAACCGTAGACATTTATCAATAAGGAGGAACTTCTTAGATTTATTTTAAATTGGTACGAAACCTCCTCAAATTCATCATAACATATGGTTACACTGCGACAAAATATTTTATGCAGAGATGTAGTTACATATGAATGAGATGATGGTTTTAATGTAATTCAGAAATACATTTTTGATCAGAAAATATTTTCTTACTTCCGAATGAAATTAACTTCCTAAAATATTCTGTGAAAACGATTGCCTATTCATCTGAAGGTAATCAGTGGTAAAACACTTTATTGGTTTGAGTTCAATGGTTAACGACTCACTCTCACATACATACCTCTCAAACCTTCGTTTATGATCTTAAAAACGAGAATAGATCTTACACTAAAAACACTCAAAATATCATAATTTCGTACTTCCTACGGTTTAAAACCCGTTGTAAGTATATTTCTTGGTGTTACGCATGTTAAGGGTAACCTAAGGGTTACAGTAAGACCAGGCTTATTTCCGGTTATTTGTTTACTAAAAAATATTTTTAAAAAAAGCTTCAATAACGTTTGTTAATGAATGATTTATTGAAATAAATAATTAAATATTGTAAATAAAAAAATATTATATATTTTAAAAAACAAATTTATTATTCTGCAGAACTTCTCACCGTGACTCGATTACTTTCAAGACCTCTCACCATGTTGACTGCGTCAAGAGGAGCAAGATCCTCTTCTTCAGGCTCCTCCACCGAATCCTCTGGCCCATGCTAGAACCTGACGTGGAGCCTACGTGGAGGTGGCCATGGATGACAGAAGTCGGGCCAGACGATCGCCTGTTACCAGCCCGCCGTCAGTCGCTCCTGATCCTCTTTGATCTTTTTATCTTGAAGGACCATTTACTCTTCCTGTTCCTTCTTAACCTGTCTTGGCGTTCCAGAGCCAAGGATTCTGTGACGGTAAGCTTGGCCACCTTGGTCAACGCCCCTGCAAGACTTCATTGTTTAACAGTTTTTCAAAATATCATATTTAAAAGGAAACATATACAATTTCCTCCCAGCTTTTAAAATTTCTCTTGCCGCCCAACTTTTTACCATCCCTCGTACCCCCGGGGCGGAGATGGGAGGAGACCTCCTCCTCCTCCGAAGGCAACCCCGGAAGCACAGGCTCTTGGTCCCCGAGGGCGTAGAGACGAACACATTGAGGAGTGGCGGGGGCAGCGGCTGGGACGGCGGCTGTGATGACAGGTTCTCCCAACAATCTGGCATGTATGGCCGGCCAACACTCCAAACCTCCCAGAAGGAGAATAACTCCTATGATCATCAGAAAAATCACGACGAGCATTTCTCCTTATTTAGCCTGTGCAGCATTTCTGCCACTGCCATTTCTGCCGGCCGGCCATGAAATAGTATATTTCATTACTAGTCACGAAAGTAGCCCATTTCGGGGCAAGATAGTGTTTTACTTGCGAGGCTTTAGCCGAGCAAGTAAAACACGATCGAGCCCCGAAATGGTACTTTTGTGACGAGTTGTGAACAGTACTTTACATCACGATGCAAATAAGTGACCAAACTTATAAAAAGTGATCCAGCATTTCATAATTTAGTCATCTTTCTATAAGTAAACACAATACGGCTTAACTGTCTATTTTAGTTTATAAAGTCAGCTGGTTGAACTGTCAAATTAAGGAATTCGTTTGTTTGGGTACGGGAATATTTTGTTTTGGTACGGAAATGGTTTGTTTGGGTACGGGAATGAAATGTTTTGGTACGAAAAAGCATCTGATCATTACTTGTTTTGACGTAAGGAAATCGAGAGTTTTCGTAGATCTCAGCTGTACGGTAACGGGCAATTTTCGTATACAGAGTGATGAAAAAGTATGTTTCTTAGTGTTACACACTTCAAGGGTAACACTAAGGGTAAGACTAGTGTTTGGGTAAGGCCAGTTTTACTACCGCTTCTTTGTATACTACAAATTATTTTAAAATGCCTAAATAACTTTGTTGGTGGATAAATTATTGAAGTAAATAATGTTATATTTTAAATTTTAAAAAAATATAAATTTTTTAAGCTAATTCTTTACTCTGCGGAACTTCTTACCGTGACATGGTTTTTTTCAAGATTTTCCAGCATGTTGTCTGCGTCAAGAGGAGCAAGATCCTCTTCTGCAGGCTCCTCCACCGAATCCTCTGGTTCATGTTGGGGCCTAACGTGGAGGCTACACTGTAAGCCAGCAGGAGTCGGTCCAGGCGATCGCAGTTATACTAGGCCCCCCGTCAGGCGCTCCTGTTCCTCTTTGATCTTTTTATCTTGGAGGAGCCATTTACTTTTCCTGTTCCTTCTTATCCAGCCTTGGCGTTTCAGAGCCAAGGATTCTGTGGCGGTAACCTTGGCCGCCTTGACCAACGCCCCTGTAAGACCTCATTGTTTAACCATTTTTTAAAATACCACATTTCAAAGAAAACATATCCAATTTCCACCCAGCTTTTAAAGTTTTTCAACTCTGCTTGGAAAATTTTGAAAAAAATAATATGATATATCATTACATGTTTCTGTGTTTAAAATATGTTATTCATCAAAATGCTAGTCCCATGCAGGTTTTTATTTAGGCGATATTCCCCAATTCATATCCTCTAAAAGCATTCAACGGCGATTACAGAGGTTCAGCTACGGGGAAATAAATATAATTCTAAAAACCTTCAAATGATAGTAGCTGGTGATCCCGGGTTTGCCAGTGAAATCCCTTTTTCCATAGATAAATTAATAATAAAACAATTATTTAAAAGTGGAATATTTGTTTAGAATTTTTAGAACCACACAACATTATAAAAATATTTTTGTTATATACAAATTCCTAACTGAGCATCGGTTATCACAATATATTGATCTTATCTGTTAATTGGCGTGGTAGTATAAGTTTATGATAATTATATTTTTATGTAACTGAAGAGAGCTTCAAAGACAATTATCATTATTACATATCTTTTTTTTACTTTTGTGTCTCAATAAAACTGTGCATAGCAAAACAATTACCCTGGAAGCTCCAAATATTTGGATGTGCAGTGCCAATCATTCCTATAAACCTGTGATGGAAGCTTTCTTGGCTGTTATTCGTTCACCTGATTTGATTGAGAACAGAGAACGAATCTGGACAAACTCTTGTCAGCGATCGGATCTTGAAGTAGCTGAAATAAAATAAAATAATCAGCAATAATTTCATACGCCATGGTAGTAGAGATGTACCCGATGTTGACACAAGTAAAAGGATTCGCTAAAAATCTCTGCTTATGAACATACCCTACTTAAATTAATAATTGTAAATAGATATTGAGGTAAAGGTCAAGTATGAGGGAGATCAGCCGATGCTGGGCTGGCGTGTCTTACTGGTGGAAAATCTTTTATTTGTGAATATTATAGTAATTTTAATAACAGTAATTAATTAATTAATTAACAGTTTTTAATTTTAGTAATTTTAATATTTTTTTTAATTTTAATTTTTTTTTTGCCTGGACCAAGACAAAGTATATGATGTAAGTCAAGAATTATTGAAATAAACTGTTCTAACGGTTTAGGTGTTCTGCTATACAGGGTGTCCATTAAAAACGTTTCAGGATTTCAGGAGGTGATTGCTTACATCAAAACTGAGAAAAAAGTTCCTGTAAACATGGGTCCTAAAATGCTCGGTTATCTGTTTGTCGGTCTGTATGTGTTTTTAACATGATTTTAAATAACTTTGGAACTACTAAATATATCAACTTCAAACTTTGGACGTATGTGCTGACTATTAGGACCTATTTTGGTGCAGAGTATCAAGTTCCTTCTTTGTACCATTTCAAAATGGTAGCCATTCAAATCTTTATATGGTAGAAAAAAGGATCTTCAGCTTATTATGTTTACTGCCTGAACAACAGATTGTCCATATGTATCCCCTAACGGAAGTATGATTAATAGTTGACAGTTGTATGCTCCGTTACGGAATATTATAAAAACGCCCTCGTTTAAGTCCTGGCTAACACAAAATACACTTTTGGTACACTTTCACAATGACGAAGTAAAGCCTCATGAATTTATTGTCAACACAATATACAAAAACCAAATCCAAAGACTGTTACGTACCTCAACAGCTGATTCATTTTGACGATGACATCGTCCTCGACAGTACCCATGGTTTCCCGGAAAAAGCGGTCTATGACTTGAAACCCTATTTCCACTTACATGCTTGGACGTAAGGTAAATGCAATCAACATCAGACCGGTTTGATTCATGGTGGGATTGTTCCTATAAACTCCTCTAAAGCCAAGATTTTGAATTTTCCTGTGCTAACTCCAAAAAAAAATCAAACCAAATATAAATTATTGTAATGAAATACTAAAAGTTTTTATATAATTTATGTTTTGTTCCTCTGTTGTAGCCTTGAAAGTAAAAATTAACAATAACAAATGCAATAACAGTAAAATTAATTTGTTCGCAAGTGCAACATTTATCAGGATTTAACCTATGTAAAACACACACTGGACGTTATGAGATTAGACTTTTACAACGAATATATCACTTGACAATAGTAAATAAAATTAATATATTTTATCAGTACAAAGATTTGCCAAATCAAAACACAAATAGACATAACTTACCTTTCAGTAGTTTTCTCCACGTATATCTGGCTCAGATCCGTGGTCTCCTCGGCGCATCTCTTCAAAATATTTTGTCGAACTTGGTTAATTTCGATGAATTGTTTACAAGGATGGCAAGAATGTTCCCTCGTCACGATTATTTTTCTAAAATTTGAATCCGGATTTAAAAGAAGTCCTTTCGCACCACACTTTCTAATTGCGCATATTAACGGCCACTGATGCAAGGACCTTTTTTCTTTAACACGGAAAAATATCCACTTCCATTCAAAAATACCACTCCACCTTTTCCCCCTTCGCATTCAAACACACCACATCACCTGCTTCATCATGTAAGTCGCTTGTTAGCTCCTACAACAAACCCGGAAGAATGACGCAGTTTTGGAGATCACCTTTCCTTCAATACCCAAACTCTTAAGGAGTGGTGAAGGGGGGGGGGGGACGTAGAATTTCGGGGAAAATACCGCTCGTGTGTGAAGATCTAAGAGCCCACAGCGGATAACCGTTAGACACAGTAGTAATAGCGGATTACTAATAGGGGTATCCCTATTAAATTATAATAAATTTTGATTTCTTTCACTTTTAACTGCATGTTTCTATAATTATGCTACGGTGTGCAATAGAATATTTGCCGCTCAGGAACGCAGGAACGGCCACTATGTACGCCGATACTTTCTCTCAATATTCAGGTGGCAAAATCAATGACAGTGTAGTGTAGTGTCAGTGTCTTGGGGAAAATAGTGGAAATAACTTAGCGAACGGCGCCGCGGAGAGATAGTCACGCCTAATATTAGCCGCTACGGTCAGCTGCAAAATGGTGCTGCCGTATATTCCATTAATTTATAAAATAATTCATGAATTTATAAATACGCAGGATTATTTTTGATGGATGGATTAAGAATAAGTTTTAACACAACACTCTAAAAACAAAACCAAAAAAACTAAGTTTTTTTGTTTACATTTAACATTTAATTAGCTGCAAACATGCTTAAAAGTTATACTTCGCCCGTATTTCGGACAATTTATAACGCAATTCAAGCAGAAATAAAATTTGTATTAATCAAAATACATCAATATTTATGTATTAATTCATATCTAAATGAAAGATACAAGACTTTCCATTCTATTACCGTTGTTTATTATAAATGTGTTTGATATGAATTACACACCAAAACAATCTTTCGTTCAATACTTTCTTAACGTGTCATTGACTGATTTACTAGCCAGCTTAATACTGTATAAGACTACAAAATATTATAATACCACATGTTCATAGAATAATAGACACAATTCAATTAAAAGTCGTTGATTTACGAGAACTAATTTAAAAAATCACCAACAACAATGAATACTGACCCGGTATACTTCCACGGGGGGAACAAATCCGGCGACCCATGCCCGGGTCCAGGCATATTTTCCTGGAGTGACTGCAGCGTATTGGACTGATATTTAGTAATTATTTATCAGGATTTAGACACTGAATTGACTTTTTGCCGCCCCGAGTACAATTCCGCGGTTCCATTCCACGAATATTGGTACTTTGGTATTATACGGAGGCCACTATTTTTAGGGAGGTTTTTTAACTGGAGACCAAAAATAACTACATAATTGTAGAGGACATACCTTAATTGACTTACTGTCCAACTTTGACATAATTATGATGAGCGGTCTTTGTGTTCTGCCTCCCAGAAGGCAGCGATGTCGGCAGGTAAAGCATCACCGCTGCTAGCGGCAACACCCGATCTCCACCCTAATAAAGCGCGCTGCGGCGGTTATGTTAGGTTAGGTTATCATAAATACTTTAGTAGGAGCTTCGTCATTTCGTTACAAATCAAACTATACCGGATGAGGCATACTTTTGCCCACCAAATCCTGTAGGCAAGTGATGGACACACTTCGGTCAACAACCTGACCTAGGCCTACTTGGAGGTGATTTGGCGGGCGAAGGTATGACTCATCTGGTATCGTTCGATTCGTAACAAAACGAGAAAAGTCCTTCTAACATATTTATGATAACCTACCAAACATAACCGTCGCAGCGCGCTGTATAAGGGTGGCCTCCGTATAATACCAAAGTACCCGAATATTATTTCCTCTGGAGAGCCATTTTTGACTTTGTTAATTTAACAATAAGCAAAATACAAACTGAATATTTGACCCCTAATTTATTAAAACTAGATTGATCACATTAAGCAAACGCAAGGATCCAGCTCCGACAGGCAAATTTATAAGTAATTTGTTTCTACAAAATAATAGTATGGAAATTACTGCAATTCGGAATTTGGAGGTTCGAAGAGGCCTATTTCGGTAATCAATTAATTAGTACATACCAGCTCCCTGCTCTCCCCCCTAACCTCAGGTAGCTACCCCTCCATGGAGGCCGCACGATGTTGACGGGACGGCGGTCGGGTGACGAGAGAGCGACTTGTTTACCTGAGTAATCTTGTGCTCTCTCTGCACTTTAAACTTTGGCCTAATCAACTTGCAGAGGTGGAAGGGCGGCTGGGGTCGGTTTTCAGATAAGATGGAGAGATGGCTATGGTGGACGTCACATGACATAATGTGTAAACCCTACTTACGTTCACTGGTTGTGCCCTACTTACGTCCATCGGTCGTGACCTACCTACGTACACTGGTCGTGCCTACTACTTGCGTCCACTGGTCGTGCCCTACTTACGTACACTGGTTGTTTCCTACTTACGTACACTGGTCGTGACCTACTTACGTACGCTGGTCGTGTCCTACTTACCTAAGATGGAGAGATGGCTATGGTGGACGTCACATGGCATAATGTGTAAACCCTACTTACGTTCACTGGTTGTGCCCTACTTGCGTCCACTGTTCGTGCCCTACTTACGTACACTGGTTGTTTCCTACTTACGTACACTGGTCGTGACCTACTTACGTACGCTGGTCGTGTCCTACTTACCTAAGATGGAGAGATGGCTATGGTGGACGTCACATGGCATAATGTGTAAACCCTACTTACGTTCACTGGTTGTGCCCTACTTACGTCCATCGGTCGTGACCTACCTACGTTCACTGGTCGTGCCTACTACTTGCGTCCACTGGTCGTGCCCTACTTACGTACACTGGTTGTGCCCTACTTACGTGCACTGGTTGTGCCCTACTTACGTACACTGGTTGTGCCCTACTTACGTCCATCGGCCGTGACCTACCTACGTACATTGGTCGTGCCTACTACTTGCGTTCACTGGTCGTGCCCTACTTACGTCCACTGTCGTGCCCTATTTACGTCCACCGGTCGTGCCCTACTTGCGTCCACCGGTCTTGCCCTACTTACGTCCACCGGTCGTGCCCTACTTGCGTCCACTGGTCGTGCCCTACCTACGCCCACCAGTCGTGCCCTACTTACGTCCACCGGTCGTGCCCTACTTACGTCCATCGGTCGTGACCCCCCCCCTTTTTTCCCTTACTGCCTCTCGTCCTCCACCGTGCACTTGGCTTTGGTGATAAAATCACACTTAAACAAAAAACAGCCCCGGAACCCGTTCCAACCCCGTCTGTTGCAAATGATAACCTAGATGTTTTGAAACATCTTTTATTACCAATTGAAAATAAACTTCCTGGACGTTAAGAAATAAATAGCTTCTCCTTAATAGAAAAAAATAAACCTGGACGTTACCCGTACCTGTACCTTTACTTCAGTGTTACAAATACTTATCTTTACTTCAGTGTTATACAAATAATATATAACGTTGATTTTAACCAAAAGCTAGTGGCCAATGTTAACCTACCTCAAGCAGTGAGAAGATAACGATGTGACACGTTAATTACCGAGCGGAGATTGGGCGCTAACCGCTCGGCGGGAAATGCAAAATGAACCGTGAAAACTTGGCGATAACGTTAACGTTCTCGCGACGCAGTTCACTGAAAAGTGGTGTTAGTTATCAGTCTGCAGCAATTTAAACAAATTTCGGGAAGACTTCTGTGTTCGTCTACACCCTTAAAATCTATATTTGTCGATATATACAATTGCGATTATGTTAATCAAGATAACGTCCCGATATTATAATCGAGACGTTAATTTAAAGTATTGATATTTATCTGCAAGAGTGTTTAATACATAAGCGGGGAATAATTCTTATTATACTAAACAGCTTTAATTGAAATAAAATATTAAAGATAACATAAATAAGATTGAAATTACTGTTAAATAAATTTAAAGTGGCATCGGTACCACCGACGTATAAAATCTCCTAGGAACGAGTCGAACATGTTCTTCCTTTTATTGTATCGTGAAAAAATAAAAACTGGAATCGTTAAACCAGGTATCGCATGTAAAGTTGGTTACTCTGCCACATATATCCATCACTACTATCACTTTTCAGTCCTAGAATAATTGTAATATCACATGTCTTGCATGAAACTGAATCAGATAAAAAACCTGATTTGTGCAATCTGTGGATACACTCTAGGATTGTTAGGATTGTTGTCTCATTGTAATAGGATAGTAGAAGAAGTTAATGTAATCGATATTTAAAAACTTCTTAAATTTGTAATCTATTCTTAACTTTGTGGAACTACTTAGATATTCCCATAGAATAGATGTTCCCAAGGAATTCGGTTATTTATACAAAATCGTAAAATTAAGGTTATAAAAATCGATTTTAACGGTGGAGACGGAGTCTAAAGTTAGCCCAAATTTCTAAAACGGTATAAACCCCCCATTTTTTTTGGGCTTACGGACACCACAAACAGTGTTGATCAAAATGTGTACTTACATGCCTAGGTAAATTACGGTTAGATAAGAAGATTTGTTAGGTAAAAGGAAGAGGATAAGAGGACGAGAAATTAAGGGAAGGAGGATTAAGATATACAAGATCAAGGAACCAAATACATGTCAGGAATGCACCCCAAGCGACAAGTTAAGGGTTACAGAAAGAGAAAGTAAACGAAAAGGCAGGCCACGTGATGACGAAAAAATAGAAACTTGGGGCGGAAGTAAAGGAAGATGAAAAAGCCTTTAATCTTATTTATTGTAATTGACACTTCAAACTGTGTTGTATATTTTACGGCATTGGCAAATTACGTGATTTTGTAAACTTTGAAAATAATTTTTGAGAGTAAATAGTTTGAGATCGTCATGAACTCTGCTTCATCAGTGAAAAGCGCAATCAGAATAAAACTCGAGATTTCTTGCGCACTGTATGAGCTTGTTTACCATAATTCTCATTACAACACCTTTAGATTTGATTTAGTTTGGGATATCATTCAGTTGGAGATGATCTTTGGTTAACAATTTAGCCTTAAACTAAAAATTTAAGACTCAATTAATTACTTACCTGCTAAATTTATTGAGGATAAATAAAAATTTACAAAACCTTGAAATGTAAATCGTATATTATTGAAGCAATAATAATACGAAATAAATAGAAACTATAATTTCGTTAGCTACATGAGATGCGACTTTAATGGTTGTGTTGGAAGGAAGATAAATGGCTTAAGAAGTTGGATTCGGCGTCAACTTGAAGTAGATAACTTAATCACCCTTATTGCTTTAGTGCTTAGTTTGTTTATATTAACACATTTCCATAGAAAATTCTTGTTTTCTAAACAAATCTCTGGGTAGTGTTGTAGCGAAATATTATTTAAATGCATTTGAATATCGATAGTTTGCTACAACGAAGACTTTTGTTCCACTGCTTTGTTTTGCAGTGGCGCTAACGTAAACCGATTGCAACTATAACGTAATTTTCCAAAACATTCTCTTTTATATACACTACAAACTTTTCGGTTGTATAAGTGATCTATCGGATTACCTTATGTGCCATAAGAACTCCTGTGACTTGAATATTATTTTTAAGTAAAACATGTTTGATAAGTTCTTAATACTTGTTTTGTTGTAACCTTGAGTGTTCGTAGAAAAGAATAAAACTTACCATTTGGTCCATGGGAAATTGCAATTTACTCATATGTACAAATCTATAAATACAATACTATTAGGTTTTGGAATCAAATAGAGATAATAATATCTAAAATCTTGAGGTGGGATGAATTTAGAAAAGAACAGGACAAAGTTAAGTGATGAAATTTATGTAATGAGTGGGATCAAAAAATCTTGCTTCTTGAATTGAGTCCAATCGTACACCGCACTGATGAAGAAGGAGGAAGTCAGGAAACACAAATTAATTCTTGATGTATCTTCGCCAATCACAATTCACCATTTAATAATTTTGAATATGTTTAACCTATCTCAGCTGACTTTACAAAAAAAATTAGTTTTTGGAAATAATTTTTTGAGCCGATAAAAAATATAGATAACAAACAAAATAAAATGTAAAGTGATTCATATTAACAATTTTAAAACCTAAATAAATAAAGGTACTTTTCCCGAATACTTTGCTTTCTCAATAATCGATCCGGGAATCAGAGTTTGCCGTTGACCCTTGACAGAATGTAACTGACATTGGGAATGACAAGTCCTCCGGGAGACCAGGCACGACGAGTGTCGTGTGGTGAGACACTTACAACCACAGACCGTTAAAAACTGACCAAGCTGTTAAACTGAGGTCAATATGTCCGCTTGGCTTCGTTTTTTTTACCTTTGGAAAAGTCAAGGTGATTAAATCTTTCGTTCATTAGTTCCATGTGTTTACATCCATAACCTTTCTAGCGTGACTTTGTATCGTTATCTGATAACTGTCCCCTAAGCAAGTATAAAAAGGAACTAAACTGTATCGGCAAAAATAAAATAAAAAATAGACATTAGTGTAAATGTGAACTTGATGACAAATAACTTGGTAACACATAAAGTTTGTATATAGAATTTAGGTTTTTGAAGAAAGTTGAACTGAACACGATTAACGTAAGAATACCTCATCAAAATTAATTAACGAGTACATTTTAAAATCGGATTTTTTAAATTGTAAAAGCATTAGTTAACAAAATTGATAGCAGACATGTTTTTTTTAAATATGCCATTGTCTAAACATTATTGCTGAAATGTCAGAACGAAGGGGTACGCCAGACACCACTAACAGCTAATAAAAATATTAAAACAAACATTTTTACTTAGGTTTCGGAATCAAATAGAGATAATAATATTTCAAATCTTGAACCAAACGAAATGGCTGCAAGTGACCGGCATTTTCTTCGCGATTGTGAAATAGCGGAATTATAACTAATGATAGATTTAGTGACGAATCTGAGTGTAGTGAAAGTGATCATGAATATGAAATGCCTATATTTTACTTTTTTGAACAAAAATTAGCGCCCTTATCACACTTGCCTCCGTAGATTAGTTTTTCTGGAAAATATTTTTTATAATTTATAATAATTAAAAAAAAATAATTAATTTATTTATAATTTATTATAATTTAATATTTTAGTTCAAAATATTTAAACCTAGAGGGGTTTAAATATTTATTCAGAATGATGATCCTGAGGAATTCCAACAAAAAGCACTTTTGATAGTGCAGAGTCGCTACAAATCTTTTATGCTCACAAAGAGGCTGTAGGGGTTTAAAAGCGTTTATAGTAATAGGATTAACGTTGTGGCGCGAGGATTACAGATTCAATAACTTCCCCACCTTTCAATCTCTCCTCCCGCACTCAACACTCTTTCCCTGGTCCCAACCTTCCAATCTCTCCTCCCGCTCTCACCTCTCTGTCCCTGGTCCCACCTTCCAATCTCTCCTCCCGCTCTCACCTCTCTGTCCCTGGTCCCACCTTCCAATCTCTCCTCCCGCTCTCACCTCTCTGTCCCTCGTCCCAACTTTCCAATCTCTCCTCCCACCCTCACCACTCTGTCCCTGGTCCCAACCTTCCAATCTCTCCTCCCGCTCTCACCTCTCTGTCCCTGGTCCCAACCTTCCAATCTCTCCTCCCGCTCTCACCTCTCTGTCCCTGGTCCCAACCTTCCAATCTCTCCTCCCGCCCTCACCTCTCTGTCCCTGGTCCCAACCTTCCAATCTCTCCTCCCGCCCTCACCTCTCTGTCCCTGGTCCCAACTTTCCAATCTCTCCTCCCGCCCTCACCTCTCTGTCCCTGGTCCCAACCTTCCAATCTCTCCTCCCGCCCTCACCTCTCTGTCCCTGGTCCCAACTTTCCAATCTCTCCTCCCGCCCTCACCTCTCTGTCCCTGGTCCCAACCTTCCAATCTCTCCTCCCGCCCTCACCTCTCTGTCCCTGGTCCCAACTTTCCAATCTCTCCTCCCGCCCTCACCTCTCTGTCCCTGGTCCCAACCTTCCAATCTCTCCTCCCGCCCTCACCTCTCTGTCCCTGGTCCCAACTTTCCAATCTCTCCTCCCGCCCTCACCTCTCTGTCCCTGGTCCCAACCTTCCAATCTCTCCTCCCGCTCTCACCTCTCTGTCCCTGGTTCCAACTTTCCAATCTCTCCTCCCGCCCTCACCACTCTGTCCCTGGTCCCAACCTTCCAATCTCTCCTCCCGCCCTCACCTCTCTGTCCCTGGTCCCAACCTTCCAATCTCTCCTCCCGCTCTCACCTCTCTGTCCATGGTCCCAACCTGCCAAGCCGCCCTCACCTCTCTGTCCCTGGTCCCAACCTGCCAAGCTCTCCTCCCGCCCTCACCACTCTGTCCCTGGTCCCACCCTCCAATCTCTCCTCCTGCTCTCACCTCTCTGTCCCTGGTCCCACCTTCCAATCTCTCCTCCCGCTCTCACCTCTCTGTCCCTGGTCCCACCTTCCAATCTCTCCTCCTGCTCTCACCTCTCTGTCCCTGGTCCCACCTTCCAATCTCTCCTCCCGCTCTCACCTCTCTGTCCCTGGTCCCACCTTCCAATCTCTCCTCCCGCTCTCACCTCTCTGTCCCTGGTCCCACCTTCCAATCTCTCCTCCTGCTCTCACCTCTCTGTCCCTGGTCCCACCTTCCAATCTCTCCTCCCGCTCTCACCTCTCTGTCCCTGGCCCCACCTTCCAATCTCTCCTCCCGCCCTCATCACTCTGTCCCTGGTCCCACCTTCCAATCTCTCCTCCCGCTCTCACGTCTCTGTCTCTGGTCCCACCTTCCAATCTCTCCTCCCGCCCTCATCCCGATATGTACACCTGCTCTCAACACTTTGGCCCTGGTTCCTATATTTCTTGTTTGGGCAAACCTTTAGGATAATGGGTTAAGTAAATCAAAACTACTACGAAATTACATTCTTCGACGATGATTTGTTTTATGATAATTTGTATTATCCAGGCTAGGCTTAGTTGAATTTAGAAGGTAAATTGGAGTATTGGTTGAAAGGAACATTAGTAATGAGGGAGGACACACTCCCCCTTACAAGAGTCAATGTTAAGGCGATTAACAAATCGACTAAATCATTATTTAGCCGATAATGCTTAATGCTGTAGTAGCTTAATGTTCTTAAGTACTTAATGTATGAATAACCCAACTAGCTAATGGAAAAATCAACATTTTTATACGGAGTAGTCAAAGTTTCCCGTAACACTAAGATAAAAGTGGGTAATAGTAAAAGTGGGCAATGGAAAAGGTCGGCAACTTCTGAAGTTACTTCTGCCCCTTAGTGAACTCGGGCCAACTACTAGTTCTTCCTTCCCAGTTGCATAGTATTTGCAAACACAACTTTGGATATTAACAATCATCATAGTTATCATGTTGTTGTTGTGGTCTTTCTTGTATTTAATTTTGGATACTAACAATAACCGTTGTTGAGTATCATATTGTTTTGCCGTTGTAGTAGTTCATGTCAACGACGCCTTTTTTTGGTAGTTAAAAATAGTATTGTAAAATAATGGGACGGTTTTATTTTCTACCTCTTAGTATTGAATCTTACCGAGTATTGAAAATGAAACTATGTAAAATTAGTAAACCAAATGTGATAAATAGTTGTTGCGCTACTTCGATGATGGATTTAACACTCACCAATCTAGACGACAGAGTTTAAACCAGTTTGGGAAATGTTAAACTTGCATATCAAGACAACAACATGCCTCTTACTAGTGGAACACAGTCTTAGGGAAAAACTTTTATACAGGGTGTTTTTTTTTGTTTTTTTTTAACGCAACCCATTTTTAAGATTGAGTAATGCACATGTAATTATGAAATGAGTATAGTTTTATTGATGTTTACATTTTATACAACTTATTATATAAGTTTGATCACATTTAGCTTACATTATATGCTCAAACAGTCCGCCGTTGGCATTTGTATAAAGTTATGCTCTCTCCATAAAATTCCCGAACACGTGTTGCAAGGTACCTCTTTGAATTTCTTGTATTAAATTTGTTATGTTTGAGGTGCTGAATATCCTGTGAATTGTTTTCGTAGGCTTTACTTTTTATGTATACCCAAAGAAAATAATACAGTGGGGCCAAATCCGGGGATCTTGGGAGGGGAATAATCCTTCACTGACAATATAAAATTTTGGGTTGCGTTAAAAAACACACCCTCTATCTACAACTTTCTTCGTTTTAAAAATTAGCCATTTAAATAAATTCGTAATTCGCCGCTAACATGCAACTTAGTTTCCTAGAAAAATTAAATATTCAGGTATATGATTTTAATTTTGTTACTATTATTCAAGAGGATTATAGATGGTTTAATAGGTTTTACAGGGTATTATAGTAATTTAAATCGTAATCTACATGATTGTATTACAGTATCAACAATTAATGTAGGTATATGATGACCTCCGTAGGTTTATGAAAAACTAAAAATCACTTCTATTCAACATGAACAATCCAACGTTGTAATGGTTGCGGGTTGTAAGTTTGTATTGAAAAAGTTGTAATTCCACGCTATTTCTTTAAATCTAGTTTCACTACTATAAATCTTTGACCAATTAAAAGAATACCAGCTCAATGCAGTGCAATGAATAATTAAAGTTGCAACAAAATAATAGGGTCTATTTGGAGCGAAATTAAAGTTTTAACCTTTAGCTTGTTTTAGACAAATATTTTCATATGCAAAACAGCTGTTGGCGCTAGACGTTCATATGGTATGGAAACAGTAATTTAATTAAGGACGGAAAGTTAGTGCATGCCACTCCTCCTGTGTCGCTGCTGCTGTCGCGTCGTGCTCCGTTGATGATTGCAGGGCAAACATTGCTACGACTGCTTCATAGTGATTTAATTATATGCCAATAGCTTTCATTGTGTACTTTCATTTTGTTTTATATTTGTTGCTATGAAAATAGGTTAAAACATTGTTTCCATACACCCATGTTTGACTGTTTTATTGATTTGTTGTACGATCACTTATAAATCAAAACTTGTTATATTGTTATGAAACAAATTATTTAGAATATTTTACATAAAAGAAAACTATTGTTTCTTTATTAAATGTTAACTTCCATGCCATTTTCGTGACCAGAAGAGGTGCCGAAGTTAAATCCACAATACAACATTCGATGATGTAAAATACTTAAATGATGTATCAATTGTAAAGATAGGTTAAATGAACCATATCTTAGCAAGACCTTGAAAGCCTGCTATTTTTTAAAACTCCCTTTTCATGGACTCTATTGAACTTCAAAATTGGAAGTCACTTTAAAAGTCTTTACTCTCGACAAAAAAGTCTACAAAAGATTCAACAATTGAATTATTTTAAACGAGAAAGAGATGTTGATCGTGAGATAAAATCAAATGTCCCTAATTTGGAATAGTGTTTACATTAAGCTTTCATGTGTAATAAGCTCATATTTAGATGATGAGAAACTCTGAAATGATATATTAAATCGAGGAAAAAGTTTAAAATTCATATGTCAGCAGGCAAAATTTTATTTAAAAATTCTGTTTATATACTTACTATACTATCTGTATGGAAAACCCTTATTTAACCGTACTGTGTTCAAACATTCGACCTAAACCAAAACATTATTGCGTGCTCAGTATAGTTTCTGCTTTCTCTACAAGTACTTCTGCTTAAATTCTTATAACAACAGTTAAAAAAAAATACAATCGAAATTAAAATTTACTTCAGGTATAAATTGAAAAACTTATCAAATATAATCTCACTATAAAAGACTGAATAATAATCTCAATATTTTACACCAATGACTCGGCAACACAACCAGCGTTTCAAACAGTTCATTGTCACATTACTGCCAAATGAACCATGCGACTCTGCGACTCGCCACATGTAAGCGATGTGACACGACTCATTGGCTCACAAGACTCCACGATGCAACAACAAACTATAATACAAATATTCTTAATACTAAATAAATCAATACAACTTATTGGCTAGCACTGAATAATGTTACCACATTCTAGAGATTCAAAAAAGTATTTCTAGTAAAATAACAAAAACTCTTTACAATTCAGAGTCTGTTCACAACTCGTTGTCTGATATAATATTACTAAATGATACTACAACTTAAGCCTTATACAGTGTTATACCTTGTAAACTGTATAAATGAACTATCCTTAATTTTTCTTCGAATTAGTCAAAAACATTAATTGCTCTTACGTCAGCAATTGTATTTTTAAAATTCATAATAGCGAAGGATTTGTAATTATTATTTAATTTGTTGGACTTTTCCTATCGCTTCTAGTGTTTAAACTACACTACGTTTCGAGAGGTATTGAAACTCCTCTCGTTTTCAAGTGACCCTACTTAAAGTTACATTAACCTACTTATGTTTATTTAACCTACTTTTTTTGGGTTTTTTTTTGTTTTTTTGACATACAATTACATTCATCCAACATTCAACAGAAATCTCACTCACACAAAATTTCATACAAAACACATTAAACATACTTAATACAGAAAGAAAATTAAAACTAAAACATATTACATGATAAAGGGCACAGAAAATTAAAACAAAAACATATACCTTACTGCCGGCAATGCCTCCAAGCTGGCAGTGGCACGACACGCACACACGTCCACTCACACTCACATACGCAACTCGAATGAAGAGCGTCTGTGAGAGCAAGTGGAGGGGGAGCGGCCCTACCCCCACCACGGGCACAAGTTGACGTCAGCGGTCTAAGACCCGCCTCCATGGTAAATCTCGGGAACATGACTCAGGCATCGGCTGTGTGTTTCCTCCAGGCACCTATATGGGCACAAGTACAGCAATTCCAAAAAATATACAGCACGCCTCCTAGCTACAGGTGGGGAACAGGACGCACAACCCATAGCAAGAGTTTCCTCCAAGCAGATTCATGGATCTTAGGACCATGTGGTGGACTCTGGACGCGGGAGCTTCTGCAACAGACAAGTCTGGAGTGGGTTTTGGGGCTATTTTTTGTTCAAAGTGTGATTTAATTAAAGGTATCCAAAGTGGCCTAACATCAATACTGCTCTGACTAATTGGGATTTCATGTAATTTTATTAACGCCCCTTCAACAAACTTCCTTTTGTAGTAATGAGATTCATGGTGTAATATTTCTGCCCCTTCAAAGTTGAATTTATGTTTCTCCCATGCGTGTTTGGCTAATTTCGAACTGGTTGTTTCGCCATTTTTGGTGTTTCTTTTATGTTCGCCAATACGAACTTTTAATGGCCGTTTTGTTTCTCCTATGTATTCACCTTCACATTCACATTTAATACTATAGACACAATTTTTTGAGGCTTGCTCTGAACATTTTGGTTTTACTTTAGTAAGATGTTGTCTTAATGTGTTTGATGATTTGAAGGCAGTTTTGATTTGGTATTTCCTGGCAACCCTTCTTATTTTTTCTGATAGTTTTGGGACGTATGGAATACTTATGAAAGCTTTTGGTTTGTCAGTGATTGGGGACGTATTGAATTTTGTTTGCCTATTCTTTTTGCATTTACTGATAATTTTCTGTGGGTAACCATTTTGGTTCAGTTCTTGGGTAATTTTGTTTAGCTCCGCGTCCAAAGTTTCTTTTTCAAAACAAACAGATTTAGCTCTATCAAAAAGAGAATATGCCACTGACTCTTTCACTGATTCACTGTGATTTGATGTGTAATTTAAGTACCTGCCTGTGTGAGTTTTCTTTCTAAACACTTCAGTTTGAAGGGCATTTGTGTTTTTGATTACGTTTACATCCAAAAATGCTAGTTTGTTGTTTTGTTCCTTTTCTGTTGTTAGTTTAATCGTTGGTGAGATATTATTTAGGTGTTCAGTGAAAATGTCAAGGTTTACATCTCCATGACTCCAGACAGCAAAGACATCGTCCACGTACCTAAGCCACACTTTAGGCCGAAGGCAAGCAGAAGCAATTGCTTTCTGCTCGAATTCTTCCATAAAAATGTTGGCAAATATAGGTGATAGTGGGGATCCCATTGCCATGCCTTCATCCTGGCGAAATATTTGGCCCTCTAACTCAAAAAAATTTGATTCTGTACAAAGAGAGAGTAATTCCATGATTACCGTTACAGGGAGGTTTGTTCTTGTGTTTAGTGTTTGGTCATTGTTTAGGCGTGTTTCTATTATTTTAAGTGTCTCTTTCACAGGGATGTTCGTAAACAAACTTTCTACATCAAAACTAACTAACTGGTCTGTGTCGGAAATTTGCATGTCTTTTGTGATTTCTACAAAATGCTTTGTGTTTACTACATTTGAACTAGTGTTTCCTGATAGTGGTTTTAGTATGGGCAGAAGAAACCTACATAGCTCCCTACTCGGAGAATCTCTTGAGCTAACAATGGGTCTTAGGGGAATTCCTGTTTTGTGTATTTTAGGGAGCCCATACATGTGTGGTGTTTTGGAATGGTGTGGTGTAAGGCGTTTACGGAGAGCATCAGAAAAGTGTTCTTTATGTTTTCAAAGAGTTTTTTCGATTTTTGTCTCATAGCGTTTGGTCGGGTTTTTATTCAAAAGTGTATATTTTCCAGTTTGTAGGACTTCTTTTACTTTTTGCGAATAATCCTCTTTGTTAATGATTACAGTAGCATTTCCTTTGTCAGCTGGCAAAATCTTCAAGTTTTCATCTTTTTAAAATTATTTAAGGCCTCTTTTAAATTATCAGTAAATGCAAAAAGAATAGGCAAACAAAATTCAATACGTCCCCAATCACTGACAAACCAAAAGCTTTCATAAGTATTCCATACGTCCCAAAACTATCAGAAAAAATAAGAAGGGTTGCCAGGAAATACCAAATCAAAACTGTTGAAGGGGCGTTAATAAAATTACATGAAAACCCAATTAGTCAGAGCAGTATTGATGTTAGGCCACTTTGGATACCTTTAATTAAATCACACTTTGAACAAAAAATAGCCCCAAAACCCACTCCAGACTTGTCTGTTGCAGAAGCTCCCGCGTCCAGAGTCCATCACATGGTCCTAAGATCCATGAATCTGCTTGGAGGAAACTCTTGCTATGGGTTGTGCGTCCTGTTCCCCACCTGTAGCTAGGAGGCGTGCTGTATATTTTTTGGAATTGCTATACTTGTGCCCATATAGGTGCCTGGAGGAAACACACAGCCGATGCCTGAGTCATGTTCCCGAGATTTACCATGGAGGCGGGTCTTAGACCGCTGACGTCAACTTGTGCCCGTGGTGGTGGTAGGGCCGCTCCCCCTCCACTTGCTCTCACAGACGCTCTTCATTCGAGTTGCGTATGTGAGTGTGAGTGGACGTGTGTGCGTGTCGTGCCACTGCCAGCTTGGAGGCATTGCCGGCAGTAAGGTATATGTTTTTGTTTTAATTTTCTGTGCCCTTTATCATGTAATATGTTTTAGTTTTAATTTTCTTTCTGTATTAAGTATGTTTAATGTGTTTTGTATGAAATTTTGTGTGAGTGAGATTTCTGTTGAATGTTGGATGAATGTAATTGTATGTCAAAAAAACAAAAAAAAACCCAAAAAATGTAGGTTAAATAAACATAAGTAGGTTAATGTAACTTTAAGTAGGGTCACTTGAAAACGAGAGGAGTTTCAATACCTCTCGAAACGTAGTGTAGTTTAAACACTACAAGCGATAGGAAAAGTCCAACAAATTAAATAATAATTACGTCAGCAATCTTACAGCACTCAGCGAACTTCTTTCATGGCACTCAGCGAACTTCTTTCATGGCACTCAGCGAACTCTCTTTGATGTTCATTAAGATAAATGCTTTTAGATTCTATAGTACGTCCTAATCGTGAGCACGGTAGGCTCTCGTTGACACAGTGTGAATATGCATGCATCATAACCGTGTCTAGTACGTCTCTAATAATGACACACCTGTAGTAGTATGTCTCCACCAAAGACCACTATGTCTGTATTCCATTTCCGATAAAGTACCTGCAACAATTTAGGAAGCAGATTGAACGATAGTTGACTCCCGAATCGAATATCGATGATTGGAAGCTCTTTGCCTTTGTCATGTGAAGGTCATATAAAAATTTAAATGTTATTCCATCCTCTCTGTTACAACGTCCATCACCTTTGTGTCGGTAGCAATCAACAAAGAAAAACGGTATGTATATTGTAACAGTGAATAATCGTAGTTATACAATCTAATTTACAGTTGAGTTGTTCATAGGATACAGGGCATATTTCAAATAATTGTTTTGGTCTAATTGCTTTTTAATGTTACAGGTGAGAGAGATTCTGTCCTACTAAAAGGTAAATATGTAGTACTTTTATCGAATCGATTAGAATACATTTCAATAGCGATTGCTCTTTAGATACGTGAATTGTTCAGTCAAACTTAATTGTACAGTAGAGTTTGTTTTGATTATGTCTATTCCTTACGTGTTTTCTGTTGGCGTTAAAGTATTATAATAGCATATGTTGCCTAAGGAATAATTAAGTGCCTTACTTACGTTGAAGATGATATACAATTAAAAAAGTAAAAATGACCCTAATAACTTTCCTCCAAATGTTACGTTGAGCACAGATAGTATGAACTAAAAAATATATAAATCATGGTTTCTTGTGTATAATAAATTTTAGTTGAGATGTTAAAGATGATTAGTCAAAGGAAACGACCTCACTATCGACATCATGGTTAACAACTGAGATGTCGTAAAGGAGAGCACTGTTTGATGTTACATTCAAGTTGAAAGGACCCTCTTGTAGTAAGTGCCTAAGTTTCGTAGAAGCTTGGTTTCACCATCTCATTAAAATTAAAGATTCGTACATAGAACAATAGTAGTTTTCATCACTAGGAGCGAAAGTGGCTCTTTTTGTTGCGAGATCGTAATTCACAGGCGAGGCGCAGCCGAGCTTGGAAATGCGATCGAGATCGACAAGTTAAGAAATCGTTCAACTTTTCAAACGTAACACAAACAAATTTTGACATTAGAGTACGGCAAAATTTACCATATGTTTTTTCAGTACTCCTATTCGAAGTGATCCAAAAACGATCATTTTGCGTTAAGAGAACTAAAAAAGGCTGTTTTCCGGACAGTATAATGAAAAGTATACTATCGAAATATTTGCAGTTCCGAGTGCTATAGATTTTACAGTATTTCTTTTACCATGATTATAAAAATTAAATTGCTGTGACATTATTTTTATGTTTTACATAACCAAACAAAATGTGATTCAAGAAAGGAGTTTTTTTTTTGTAATGACGATATTGAAGTAAGGAGGATTGTAGTAAGTCCAATGGTCAGTTGAGTAATGTGAGCTTTTGCTTCAGATATTCAATATAACTTAAAAGCCTTAAGTAGCAAGACACCCTGTAAAATAATTAATGAGAGAAAATAACTTTTTATACGTTGTACATTATTTCTAGTTGTCTGTAACGGTTACGTACATGAACGCTGAAGCGGTCTACACATTATAGGAACTTCCAGTGGATTTCCAAATTTCCGAGCTATATTTGCAAATGATGAGTGACAGCTTTGTAGTGTTCAACATACAATAAATGAAAATCATATAACAGCAGTAATATTCCAAGCATGGAAACGTAAAATTTAATAACACAACGTTAGTGGATTCTCAGAAATTCTTATCAACATCACTTAGAGACTGTTGCGACATCAGTAGACTATTGAACGTGCAAATGTCATTATGTCTTTAGCGAAACATTCATATGTTATTCTGGACACATATTTATTGGAATTTTAGAACTGTATAATACCATCAAACCCATGTATTTACTCATATTTTACTTCTTACATTCGAGATCACTCGATTAAGGCAATCACTTGGTTTATTAGCTCTTCTTAAATAACAACCCGCTAAAAACATTTTTACTTTAAGAGCACTTTGAATTCCTTTAAATAAGTGGTGCTTAAAACAACCTAATCACGAAAAACAGTAAATGTTCAGTATCAAGGTAAATATAACCATTGGCAATACATCTGTACAGGTATATTTTCAATTATATAACTTTTTGAAATCTAATGATTCTGATATGAACACCCTGTATTTTAAAAATCAGAATACAAATATTAACTTAAAATGCTATTGTATTAAGACAACTTTTTAAAACACTTTCTTAAATTCAATATATTTTACGACTTGAAACCTGCTGCAGGATTAAAAGCCCTTAAAATTTCAACAAGGAGACGGGTGAAGTGTTGTTTTCCCGTTCAGCCGCGTTCTTTAAGAAAGCTCTTATTATTCACGCCCATTACCCCCTCTAATGCAGGGCCAATTTGCTTTAAGATTGAGATTTATGTTAAGTACAAAAATTCTCAAAGAGGTAGAGTTTATTACCGGTTTTGTATGTATTAATTTCAATAACTATCGTAGATAGTGCGCAAATATGCACAAAGCAATTTAAAACGGGCAGTAAACTTTGTCGTCATTTAATGTTCTGCCCAGCTTGTTCAATTTTATTGAATAATGTGCAAAAATATTTACGTTCTTCAAGACCTTGAAAGTCTTGGCTCCGCTAGAATTAAATTTTTATTGCCTATATAGAAGATTGTTGTCATTACAAATTGCTGAAATATAGAGAATAATTGTATTCAAAAACTAATAAACGAAATTGAGTTTTTTCTTCGACACCAATAAAAATAACGAATACTTTTGAATTATTAAATATTTATTGTTATTTGAAAATTTTGATTGTCGGAGAATATGTTATTTTTTTGTACAATTATTTGGCTAGATTGCTGCTTATCTGTTTCATAACGTTAAGTTGGGTCTAACATTAATCCATTAAGTCTTCTTTTGATGGCTAGTATATCCTCCACAGTGCTTACAGATTCCTTTTTCGCTGTAGCATTTACTTCCTCGTATACTTCGTATCCTTTCGTTTTCCGTTCATTAGCAGTAAAAGAGCGTACATTATGGTGGCGGCCATCAGCATTGCTCCAATTAATTATTGTCCAAGGACCCTTCAACACCACTCTGGAAATAAAATAAACGGACTTGCAGCTCATAGTAAAAGCGCTGTGTCGTCGCTGTTAAATTCATCCACGGGCGCCCTTGGCTTCATCACCTCTGGCTAGTCTGTTTCCGGTACAGAACCTCACTGACTTTAAATCGTTGTACCGGAACATTGGCTAACCGCGACGGGTAGTCGAGGTAAAAAAGTAATAAAATACTTCATGCAACAGAGTAACAAAAGGAAGCTAGATATAATAATCTGAAAACAATGTTCTGGTACTCGCAAATATACTCTGCAACAACTGCTGTTTGTGGCTGCCGATAGCTCATTGAATATTCATAATTATCACACAGGCATAGTCCACAGAAATATATACTAGTAATACATAGCTATTTTTGCGTTTAATTTTTAAATCGCCAGAGACACGCTTGCTTTGTACTAAAATGCGCAACTGAAAAATAATATTGATATTCATATAATTATTGGTTTATTAAAAACCTTAACTCACTAACAAAAAGATCAATGAGCTAAATATATTGTTCATTTATAAAATAATAACATATTCAAATCAAATATTACATCCAATCACTTATGTAATTACTTAATTACTTGCTTTAAAATTTTCCAAAATTTATTGTAATTGTAATGTAATTTCTGCAAAGCGACTCGCGGAATTTTATTCAGTATGTGATTTTAAGTTGAATATTACCAAACCTTTATCCATTATACATAGCTTTTAAATCTGCTAATGATATAATAACCCGATTTAAAATATTTAATACCTCAACTGCATAATTGACTAAACACACCCCGTTTTACTAAGTTCATTGTACCAGAAATGTTATAATTAGTTTTGTACGTGGAATCATAAGCTGCTTAAACTCATCAGAGATTTAGTTCATGCTATGTAAGTACTTATTTGTAGTGTTTGTCATTTGATATACGAAGAATTTACTCTTGAATCTACTTGGATGTTACCCGTGGCTTAGCCCATGTTCAAAGTGATAGTAAGGCATTTTCGTAATAAGATTCTTTTTACACGAGGTTATGTAAATGTAATATATTCTTAATATTTTTGATAAAGAAAAATTTTAGATTTGTTAAAATCAAGCAGCTAGTAGTTATCTTAATAACTGGACATGTTGTTACAGCTGACTTATACAATACGACAAACAAACTCACAAACCGTCAGACTTACAACATTAGTAGGGTAAGTACAAACATCTATTGATTATCGATACATTTTGTGAAAAATTGTAAGAAATAAAAAACAAAATCCCTTTTACATATTGAATACAAATACAAAATACATTGCCCAAGCCCAGTCAGTGTCCATAATACCGATGATCACGACGAGAATATGAATATGAGTTAAGAAAAAGGAGAAATTGTCAAATACAAATTCAAAAGGGAAAATAGGTGAGGTTAAAATTTCTGAAATCGAATATGCAGCAAAATCACGAGTGAGAATTATAATTATAATTTGAGAGCAGGATCACAAATACAAACATATCACATGGTTTGGTATAAATAATTTGTGATTATTTTTATTGATGAGGTATTTTAATATTAAGTATTATACATTTTACAAAAATAATTTTTTCATAGATTAAAGTTTTTACATTTTCCGTCAGTACAAATTTATTTCTATCTTTTCATTGCTTCAAACTATTTTTAACAATTGTTTTAATAGCAATAAAATGAATATTAATCCTGTAAGCAGTGGTGTTTTGGACATTTTTATTGTGGCTTATTTTTGCATTTGCGTAGTTCAAAGGAATGTCGTGTACATGTGATCTACTAGAATGGATTTTTGAATCGTGGAAAATCAGTGGAGGATGCGGTTCACTAAACGACTGTTTGTGAGAATTTAAGATAGATCAACGATTTTTCATTTTATTTCAGGTTCAAATCAATTAAAAATAGTTATTAAGTAGCTGAAAATAATATTCACACTTAAAAAGAAACTTCAGGCTATCAAAAAAACCAGTCAAGGCGAAAAAGTTCAAGCAAGAGACCGCAGTACTGGGGCCTGATAAAAAATTACGAATCAGTATGGGCTGTTTCGTTGCCCAGTAGGAATAGGTCACTGACCAAAAGACAATTTGGAAAGAATGAGTTTTAAACCCTTTATCTCTTTTTTAAAATTTAAAACAGTAGGTACATTATACTTCATTCAGTGAGAGTGTAAAGTGAAGCCCCGCCTCTTGCATCAGCTATTATGTTGGCAGGCTGTGTCACATAGTACCTGATGTTGTTGCCAGTGAACCCCAAAGAGCTTTAGTAAAATCCGGGGCTGAAACTGAATGTCTGTTGACCAAGAAAATTATGATTATGTTTGTTTGCAGTGAACGTAAAATGCACGTGAGCTTTACAATAAGCAAATAAATAGTTCACAAGACAAATTAATGCATCTTCACATGCTTTATTTATTTTTCATATCATATAGTATATTTTCATTTGAAGTCACTAAGGGGAATGGCTATGAACCATCCCTGGTATCATATGGACAGCCTCTTATCTGATTGGTTCTTTTCTATACAAATGTCATTTAAAGGGAGGGGCTTCACTTTACACTCTCACTGAATAAAGTATAGTAGATATATTATTTTCAGTGGTAGGAATTCCAGGGTAGGCTTCAGCAGACGAATGCCATGATTTGTTATTACTTACACTGCATGATTACCGAGCGAGTAGATATTCTCGATACATTTCCATAGTCATCGAATATTGAATTCGATAATTTGTAGGTACATACGAGAGCATTATCTGATGCAAAAAACTCCCCCTATTTGTTTCCAAGTTGTGACTGTGACTGACTGGATGCCTAGCGTGGTGAAACATGTGATGTAGGAGGGTCAACAAAGTTACGGCACGTCTCCTCCCAGCGGCACGTTCCCCGTCTGTCTGCGACTATTCATAGAATACACCAATCATATGCCAAACTTTAATTTAATATTGTACGAAATAGAACTTAAATGTGAGTAGTTAATATTTTTTATTGGCTCATTCGTAATTAAGTTTACATTCACAATATTTATGACAGCACTTAGTAGTTGTAAAGTGCACTGTGATTGCGTATGTGAAATTAGGAAGTATGCTTTATCATACTGTTTAATATTTCATTTATGTGTATCTTACCTTTAGCAGTCAAATAAATCTTTAGTAATGTTCCTAAATTCTAAACTACATAGTGGATATCAGTTTAACCTTCCCTCCTTTTTCACGTAACTAACTAACTGATGAGATACCTCCATAAAAGCTAGTCACAATTTATCCTCAAACGTTTTCACACATAAACATCATTAAGCAATCAAGTTCAAAATAACTGCTTAGTTGCGTTTTAGGTATCGCAAGGAAGATATCATTTGAATTGATTTATAATATTAATTTGTAACCGGAACGAAAAGGAATGGGAGTACATCTTTCTGGAGTTTGCTGTACTCTTCAGTTATCTAGAATCTAGATGAATCAGTTACTACCAGTCACTATTTCCCGAAATACACTATTTGTAGTAATATTCCCATATCTTACAATACCTGGTTTCAAGGAACAGACAGAGTGAGTGGTTGTATCAGTCGAGTGTAAGAACATCAGGCTGGCGGTCCTTGACTTGAAGCTCTTGACTGTTATTTGATCACTCTGCTGTTGACCTCCTGGCTGGCCCAAACTCAATCTTGTCTTGCTCTCTGTGTAATTGTCTTAAGTCTATCTGATATTTCGACGCATGAAGCCCCAAGCACGTACTACTTACTATAGCAATAAACTATACAATTCAAACTAAGTTTTAGCACTAAAAATAATTTAACCTTCTTAAACCCACATAAACGAATTCGTAGCTGCATTAATTAATGATGGGTCCAAAACTCACAGTACATTGGAATTATATTAACTTCCTGTCTATTATGCGTTAATCGTAGTATGAAAGTGGTATTATCTGCCAGACTCGAAGTTTATAGAACTCTAATGTACGCGAAGAGTAGGTTAAGATATAGTGGGAGACTCAGTGTCAAGGCTGCAGTTCCCTTATCTAACCCAACGACGACACTGCACTCGACCACCGCCACCGCGAGGTAACTCTTCCCCTCCCTCCCGTAGCTTCATCAATTTCATCTTCTTTGGCTCACAAAGTTAATTCATTCGCCTATTCTCAAACTAAACCAGCTTACATTTTGTGGTACTTTGGTATTATACGGAGGCCACTATTTTTAGAAAGGACTTTTTAACTGTATACCAAAAATAACTACATAATTGGAGAGGACATACTTTGATTAACTTACTCTCCAAATTTGACATGATTACAATGAGCGGTCTTTGTGTTCTGCCTCCCAGAAGGCAGCGATGTTGGCAGGTAAAGCGTCACCGCCGCTAGCGGCAACACTCGATCGCCACCCTTATACAGCGCGCTGCGGCGGTTATGTTAGGTTAGGTTATCATAAATATGTTAGTAAGACTTTCCTTGTTTCATTACAAATCAAACGATACCGGATGAGTCATACTTTCGCCCACCAAATCCTTTAGGCAAGTGATGCACACACTCCGGTCAGAAACCTGACCTAGGCCTACTTGGAGGGGATTTGGCGGGCGAAGGTATGACTCATCCGATATCGTTTGATTTGTAATGAAACGAGGAAAGTCCTACTAACATATTTATGATGGACTAACCTAACATAACCGCCGCAGCGCGCTGTATAAGGGTGGCCTCCGTATAATACCAAAGTACCCATTTTGTTTATCCACGAAACGTCTGGTATATTACATTGGACTTTTCATAATTTTCATTCATTTATAGCATTACTTTATGATTAAAAAGAAAGTGAATGGGAGCATTTTTATAGAGTTAGTTTTTTCTCTGCAATTGCCCAGATAAATCAGAGACGTTTAACTACCGGTTACTATTACGCGAAATACACGTTTGGAGTAATATTACCATTATAATACCTGGTTTACAGGAACAGGCAAAGGAAATGGTTGTATCAGTCGAGTGTAAGAACATCAAGCTAGAGGTCCTTGAAGCTCTTGACTGTTATTTGATCACTCTGCTGTTGACCTGCTGGCTGCCCCAACCTCAGTCTTGTCTCGCTCTCTGTGTAATTGTCTTAAGTGTACCTGCTATTCTAACTTATGAAGAAACCCCAAGCATGCACAGAACTACACATTACAGTAGAAACTAAGCTTTAGCATCTAAAATAGAGCGAATGTTTAAATAGTATTTGTGATAACATAATAAGTTTAATTGAATATGAATTAATATGATAATGAAGCTATAAATTTTTAATCGTGATTGTTTCCTGTAATTCAAGCTTAATTGCATTTTGTCAATGTGATGTCCCTGCTTTATGTAAAAACATAATTACGTATATGGTATTTTGAAGTGGTTTTTAAATTCTCTAGCTTATTCATTGTTCCACATCAACCAACCATCGAAGCTCTATGACCTAAAATCGTGAAAGGCCTAGTCTCAATTTAGAGATGCATTTAGAGTAGAAAGCAATAAATAAAATTACTTTGATTGCACTACAGTAAATAAAATGAAACTCATGAGTTTTATTTTAACCTATTGTGGATTCATTTTAACCTATTGTCTGTTATGCGTCCCAATAGCATGCGATTAAATGTCAGCCAGACTTGATGTTTAGAAAACTCCACAATAAGCGAAGAGAAGGGTTAAGATACAGCGGTAGTCTCCATGTGGCCTTATCTGAACCAAACGATGACACTGCACTTGTCTAGAGCCGCGAGGTACCCCCCCTCGCCCCCCTCCCACCCCTAACTTCATCAACTTTATCTTTCTTGGCTCACAAAGTAAATTCGTTCGTCCGTTCTTAAACATAACCCAATTACATTTTGTTTAGTCGCGAAACGACTAGTTTCCTACCTTGGACTTTGATATAATCCCTTTCATATTTATGTGCTTACGAAAATGACATTGTTAATTGAAGATTCTCAAAAAACTTTTGGGAGAAAGCGGTCCAAACCCATTGAACTTTCAGGAAGTCGTATTCCTCAAAGCCAGCAAGTTTGGTCTTCGGTTTTATAGTTTTGTTTATTCAAATGAGTTAAAATCGAACCCATTCAATTTACAGTGTTTTCCATCGTTGTCCCCCCCCCCCCCCACGGATTACTAAAAACATTCAGGAGGCAAACTCTAACATTATATCCACGTAAATCAGGTTTTGTACATAGGTTATTAGGGCTTCATGTAAAAAAAAACATGATGGTTCGTCTATATCCGAGATAATTTTCAACTTAATCGGTCGGGTATTATCATAACAACAAATATTCATTTGTTTGAGTAATCCATTACAATTATGTTAGTTAGAGGACTAACAAAAATCAGCATCATAATTAATGGTTATTTTTTGTAATTCTGACCTAAACCAGGTTATATCAAGGTTCGATTAAGCGTTCAACTAACAAATGCACGTCCCACATCGGTGTTGTAACACAGAACCATAAATCTAATCATGTAATGAGTCGACAAAGTACATCGTTTATCATGAAACATCTGTGGGTTTTATCAAATCATCGATGTTAAGTTAAGCCTGATTTTAAATAATCCATTTTTAATGTCAAAAGTTTTACTTGAAATGTTCTTTTGTTACGCAGAATGAAAGGAAGTTTTTCTTATTCTATAATTATTGCCTAGTTATTTTTTTTATCTATTTCGAGACTATTTTGTAATTAGAAAAGAAGTTTACCGATAGTTCTAGGATACTTAATGCTTATTGTATAATTAGTTAATGTATACTGGAAACTTAATCAATGGTCGATTTGGGTTCTTAATTCTAAATTACATTATTGGACGCTTTTTCATTTTAATTCAATCAAGTTTTGGTCTCTTTCAGTCATAATATTTCTTACCCAACATTTGTTTATTATCACTATACGTTACAATCGAGGCAGACATGTTTTTTGGCAGCAATCACTTGACTTATTATGCTAGAGTTTAGAACACAAAATAACATTATCGTAACTTAGAAACTCAACGAATCCTCAAGCTTAAATTAGAATATTTACCGCAAGACTTACTTAATGTCTAAAAGTAATTATTTTTTGGAATTAAATAAAACCTTACTGATAAGAAGGTTTATAGTTATTTATTTGATCAAGTTAAGCCGAAGGGTTCCGAAATTCGTCAAGGATTCTTTTGGACTGTATTGAGATTTTATTACCAACATAGAAATAAGTATTTGAAATTTAGGTTTGTGTCTGGTATTGTATTGTATTCGTTGCCCAAACAAACTAAAAATGGGCAAAGTTAAGATGTTGAAGGCTTAAAAAATTTGTTTACATTAGGTCCGTTTACTTGCATGAATAACGTGCTTTGTATACGTAAAGAGCACATTAAAAGTATTACAGGTACAAATTAAAAGATCACACCACAATTCCAATTGTCAGTCTCCTTATATTATATTATATGCAGATGTTACTAATTTTATGTGAGGTCATCGGTTGTTTTAAAAACAGGTAGAAAGTTATGACTATAGATGTAAATCCACTATTCTTCTGCAACTTCTCACCAGTAATACAATCAGTGTTGTGTTGGCTTTGCAAGGGACAGTCTCTGCAGGGATCGGCCAATCCGGGCCATTTCTCAGTGTCAAGTGTCGAGCCTCATATTTCAGGTTGACAACGCGTCACTCCGGCGAGGAAATCGATTATTCCAATCAACAACATCTCATACCTCTTGCGTTTTTTCGATGAATTTTGGCAAAGCAGAATGTCAATATTTGTCTTTGGTTAACTTACACCAAATTAATTACGGACCTTTCGCCATGTTTTCAGTCAGGCATACAATTACATCCGATGTTGTGATTTAATAAGTTATTCTATTAGCTTGTAAGTGATCACAAACAATTACTAATAATAACTTATTAATATTATTAATAAAAAATATAAGTTGACAAACACTTCAATGATTTTTTCTCTGGGGGATGTTGCGTACTCTTAATTTATTTCACAATATCCTCTTCAGATGAAGAACTGTATTTAAAAAGGAATGCATAAGATTTTCCTGTATATTTAATAATGAATAAGTTTTTCATACATAAATTATCTCGGTCTTAAAAGATAGTATGAAATATGGATTCGCAGAGATATACAGGGTGTTCAAAAAATGTGGGGCAATAATTATCGTAGTGATTCCTTGGGTCAATATAAGCAAAACGGTTTAGATAAACATAGGTCCTAAACATAGGTCTACGTAAAGGAGATGACAAAAAAAAGAGAACTAAATAATAACTTAGAAAAAAAATCACCATAACGTTAGTGACATTTTAATAAATCTGACAAAATTCCATTGGTTTATTTAGTTATAAGATTTTACTGAACAATAAAAGCGAATGCCAAGTGATGACAAGCGGCTGAACAGCTGTCTAGAGAATGACAGTTTTGTCAGCGCAAGCCCGTGGGATCGGAGGATTTGTAGGCAGCTGACTGTTGGAAATATTGAGCCTGTGTGTCAAGTCTGTCGAGTGGTTGAGAGAGCGACTGTCCTTAAAAAGTGTCAGTGCGTCTTTGGAAGCTCAATGAACCAGGGAATCGGTTGACCACAAGAACGTTTGGCTCATTTTCACATTTCTCGAAGATAAACTATAATTTCAGTTTATGATATTTATTTAATTTATAGCTATTTAATTTTCAACCAAAAGGAAACTCATTAAAGAACATTGAAAACAATTTTCTTCAATTAAAAATTGGTTATCTTATCGGAGAATGCTAGAAGATCCTTAAATCTAACCCAGCTTCAATTCAATTATCATTCGGTTTGGATGAGTAGGATGGTCTTTGACCAGTGCAACAGATATCGGCTTCAAAAAATACCATATGAAATTAATTAAAGAGGAGAAATAATATTAGGGATTACAGAACTGTAAATTCAGCCGCATTGGGGTTAAATGTCTAGATTCCTTGAGGATTTCCAACTACATTTCATCTCAGTTGGTCCATTACGGAATACGTGGCGCAACCACAAAATATGAGCTGTACAATGTAAGTGTGATTAACGTGTGACTGCCAGCAGCTCTCAATGAACATTACCATGCGGATTGCTGCATAGGTTTGCCACATTCTTTCCTGGAATTCAAGCTTAATTGCATTTTGTCAATGTGATGTCCCTGCTTTATGTAAAAACATATTTACGTATATGGTATTTTGAAGTGGTTTTTAAATTCTATAGCTTATTCTTTGTTCCACATCAACCAACCAACGTAGCTCTATGACCTAAAATAAAGTAAAATAAACAATGACTGTAAATATTTGATGTGAAACGTTCTTTGATTGATAGAAAAATCGGGGCAATCTCCATTCCTGTGTCACTCTTCAAAACAGAATGTATTGAGAGGGAGAACATTTCATTTGGTTTTTTTTGTTGAATTATTAACATCAAAGCGCGACGATATTTTTCTTATTACATAGGCCATGCAATAACAATTTGAGCTGAAAGTAATCAAAGTATTGAAAAATATATAAAATATCAATAAGTTTCAAATATTAATAATGCTTATTGCGTCCCGACAGGTAAGAGCGGGGGATACGTTGAATATGTATGTCTTTCAATATTTACCTCCGCCATCCGTATCATCGACAGCGACGCCGCCACAGTCCTCTGTGTGAGAAATATCCCGACAGGGGAGGTTCTTTTTTATTAATCAAGCTCACCCTCATATTATAACGCAGATTTGTTTGAGAGCTGCTTTTCTCATTTATTTCAAAACTGAAATTTTGGTATTTAGTTTGCTGGAAACGTGTTTACGTACCGATGGGGAAAATGTTTCACATGAAGATTTCTGATCCGCATCAACCCCATACTCCCACCCACCACTAACTTAAAAATTTTAAATGGCGAGTTGCCCTTTGCGATACATCAAATTTGCGTTCAATTCTTCATTAACAGAGAAAGCAACAAATATAAGTATTATTGAAATTAACAATAGAGAATACGGCGTAAACAATGTAGTTGGTAGTTGTTATTAAAATCGATTATTTTTTTATTCTATATTATAATTTAGTTGCTTTAATTATCTCAATAAATTTTAAGCTACTGAAATAAAAAAAACAAATTTTACGAAACAGTAATTTTTTTTATGAAAAAATGTTACGATTGTTAAATTAATTAATTTTTTTATGGCTGAAGGAGCGAAGAGGGAGAAACGCTGACGATTTAAAATGATTGTTACTAACGAAAAGGCTTGACTAATCGATTCTAGCATCTTTTGATCTCAATTAATCAATTAATTAAGCATCCCTAATGGGGGGCCTAACGATTAACAACCCCTTTACAATTAAGAGTCTGTTCACGACTCGGTCTGTCGTAATATTCCTCACCACAACTTACGCCTCCCATATTGCTTATCTTGTGAACTGTATAAATGAACTATCAAATTATTTTTCGAGTTAGTGTCAAAAAGTAGTTAATCATATGATACTCAGTGAACTTGCTTTCTTGTTCAATAAGATTGATGTTTCTGAGCGTGATTAGCTCTCGATGCACCTAGTGAGAATATACATGCATAGTATCACAACCGTCTCTTGCACGTCTCTACTGACACACCTGTTGTAGTATGTCTCCACTAAATATTGCAATGACTGTATTCCATCTACGTTAATATATCTGCTACAATTTAGGCAGCTGATCAAACAACAGTTGAATATCGAATATCGATAGTTAAAAGCTCTGCTTTTGTCATGCGAAGGTCATTTACAAGGATTTTATTCCATCCTCTCTAACGTTGTAACGTCTGCCTCACCTTTGTGTCAACTTAAATCAGCGAAGAACCATCGGTAAAATGTAACAATGAATTCTCACAGTCACCCGAACTATTTTTACAGGAGGGATGTTTATTTGATAGATATAGTGATTAGATATACATATTGGACTGTATCAGAAAATAGGAGTTACAGCGAAATGGTTTCATTTGTTTGAATCTTTTGTAATGGAGTTGACAGTAGCAAAATTTATGACAGCACTTAGCACTTGTAAAGTGAGCAGTAATTGCGTATGTGAAATTAGGAAGTATGCTTTATCATACTGTTTAATATTTCATTTATGCGTATCTTACCTTTAGCAGTCAAATAAATCTTTACTACGTTCAAAACTACATAGTGGATATCAGTTTAACCTTCCCTCCTTTTTCAAGTAACTAACTGATGAGATACTTTTATAAAACATAGTCACAATTTATGCTCAAACGTTTTCACACATAAAAATCACTAAGCAATCAATTTCAAAATAACTGCTTAGTTGCGTTTTAAGTATCATAAGAAAGAAATCATTTGAATTGATTTATAATATTAATTTTAAACAGGAAGAAAAAGGAATGGGAGTACATCTTTCTTGAATTTGTTTTACTCTACAGTGATTTAGATGAATCAGTTACTACCAGTTACTATTTCCCAAAACACACTTTTCGTAGTAATATTCTCATCTCTTACATTACCTGGTTTCCAGTAGCAGACAGAGTTCAACAGCCAACAGACAGGTTGTATCAGTCAGCATAACATTAAGCTAGAGGTCCTTGAGTTGAAGCTCTTGACTGTTATTTAATTACGATTCCTGTTGACCTGCTTGGCTGCCCCAACCTCAATCTTGTCTCGCTCTCTGCGTGTCTTCAGTGTATCTGCTAGTTCAACGTTTGAAGAAACCCCAAGGATGCACAGTGTTACACTCTACAGTAGAAACAAAGTTTTAGCACCAAAAATAATGCAAATGTTTAAACATTATTTGGGCTAACACGATAAGTTTGACTGAATTTGATTTAATATGACTGTGATAATATCAATTTTTAATCGTGATGGTTTTTAGGTTCTAATGGACAGTATTATTTTTGTTGATTAGCTTCAACTTCCCATTAGTTTTGCAACGTATTTTTATTTGAAATAAAAAAATAATCAAACCGTAAATTTTATTTTAGTCTGCAGTTACAATTTTTTTATATTTAAACAGCAGTTTAAAAAAATAAATATAACCAAATTAGTTATTTTTTAGAAAAATTCCCAGATATGCACGATTTAAGTAGCAATTAAGTTCACTCCGTAGGCCGTTACAAACCAAACACAGTCTTATACAATGACAAAGATCACATATCGTGGAAGGTCTAGTCTTAATATAGAGCAAAGAGCATGAACACACGCATCAACACATAGAGTAAATAAAATGAGTCTCATTATAACCCACAAAGCTTTTGCTATTTAACTTAGACCCGCATAAACGAATTCGTAGCTGCGATATTTATTTATCTATGGGTCCAAAATTCACAGTACGGTGGATTTATTTTAACCTATTGTCTGTTATGCGCCCCAATAGCATGCGATTAAATGTCAGCCAGACTCGATGTTTAGAGAACTCCACTATAAGCGAAGAGAAGGGTCAAGATACAGCGGTAGTCTCCATGTGGCCTTATCTGAACCAAACGATGACGCTGCACTTGTCTAGAGCCGCAAGGTACCCCCTCCCTCCCCTAACTTCATCAACTATATCTTTCTTGGCTGACAAAGTAAATTCGCTTGCCCGTTCTTAAACGTAACCCAATTACATTTTGTTGAACCGCGAAAAGACTTGTTTCCCACCTTGGACTTTGATGTAATCCCTTTCATATTTATGTGCTTACGAAACTGGCATTGTTAATTGAAGATTCTCAAAAAAACTTTTGGGGGAATGCGATCCAAAACCTTCGAACTTTCAGGAAGACGTATTCCTCAAAGCCAGCAAGTTTGGTCTTCGGTTTCATAGTTTTGTTTATTCAAATGAGTAAAATCGAAACCATCCAATTTACAGTGTTTTCCATCGTTGTCCCCCCCCACAGATTACTAAAAACATTCAGGAGGCAAACTCTAACATTACATCCACGTAAATCAGGTTTTGTACATCAGGGCTTTTTTACATTAGGGTTATTAGGGCTTAATGTAAACGGTTAAGACGGTTATTATCACAGCCAAATACTTTTTATCATAACACGTATCCACATGTCTGGGTAATCCATTGTTAGTTTGAGGGTTAACAATAATAAGCATCATAATTAATCATTGGTTAATTTGTGTAATTCTGACCTAAACCAGAATGTAAAATGTTAGATTAAGCGTTCAACTAACAAATGCACGTCCCACATCGGTGTTGTAACACAGAACTATAAATCTAATCATGTAATGAGTCGACAAAGTACATCGTTCATCATGAAACATTTGTGGATTTTATCATTTTGTAATTAGAAAAGAAGTTTACCGATAGTTATAGGATACTTAATGCTTATTGTATAACTAGTTAATGTATACTGGAAAATTAATCAACGGTCAATTTGGGTTAATAATTCTAAAATACATTATTGGACGCTTTTTCATTTTGATTCAATCAAGTTTTGGTCTCTTTCAGTCATCATATTTCTTACCCAACAATTGTTTATTGTCACTATACGTTACAATCAAGGCAGACATGTTTTTTGGCAGCAAACACATGACTTATTATGCTAGAGTTTAGAACACAAAATAACATTATCGTAACATAGAAACTCAACGAATCCTCAAGCTTAAATTAGAATATTTACCGCAAGACTTACTTAATGTCTAAAAATAATTCTTTTTTGGAATTAAATAAATACCTTACTGATAAGAAAGTTATAGTTGTTTATTTGATTATGTTAAGCCGAAGGGTTCAGGATTCTTTTGGACTGTATTGAAATTTTATTATCAACATAGAATTAAGTACTGGAAATTTAGGTTTGTGTCTGGTATTATATTGTATTCGTTGCTCAAACAAACTAAAAATAGGCAAAGTTAAGATGTTTAAGGCTTAAATATTTTCTTTACATCAGGTCCGTTTACTTGCATAAATAACAACGATATTACAACTCCCTTTCATATTATAAATAACGTGCTTTGTATACATCAAGAGCATATGAAAAGTGTTACTCAAATGAAAAGATCACACCACAATTCCAATTGTCGGTTTTCTTATATTATATGCAGATGTTACAAATTTTATGTGAGGTCATCAGTTGTTTTAAAAACAGGTAGAAAGTTATGACTGTATATGTAAATCCACTATTCTTCTGCAACTTCCCAGCAAAAGAGTAATACAATCAGTGTTGTGTTGGCTTTGCAAGGGACAGTCTCTGCAGGGATCGGCCAGTCCGGGCCATTTCTCAGCGTCAAGTGTCGAGCCTCGTATTTCAGGTTGACATCGCGTCACTCCGGCGAGGAAATCGATTATTCCAATCAACAACATCTCATACCGCTTGCTGTTTTTTTCGATGAATTTTTGGAAAACAGAATGCCAATATTTGTCTTTGGTTAACTTACACCAACTTAATTACGGACCTTTCGCCATGTTTTCAGTCAGGCATACAATTACATCCGATGTTATTCTATTAGCTTGTAAGTGATCTCAAAAAATTACCAATAATAACTTATTAATATTATTAATATAAAATTTAAGTTGACAATTTATGTTGCGTACTTTTAAATTATTTAACAGTATCCTCTTCAGATGAAGTATTTAAAAAGGAAGCGTAAGATTTTTTTCTTTTTATATAATGATGAATAAGTTTTTCATACATTAATTATCTCCATAAATGAACTCGGTCTTAGAAGATGGTATGAAGTATAGATTCGCAGAGATATATATACATATATCGTAGCGATATATGCATCGTATTAAATTACCATTTCGAAAATTATCTGTTGAGCAATCTTTTCACGGGACCTAAACCTTCGTAAAGACAAAAAAACGGAGAAATAAGTAATAACTGCATAACAGAGAAATAAAAATAAGCATAACATTAATTAAATTTTAATAAATCAGACTAACTTTCTTTGGAATACTTAGAGGATTTTACTGAACAATAAAATCGAATGCCAAGTGATGACAAGCGGCTGAACAGCTATCTAGAGAATGACAGTTTAGTCAGCGCAAGCCCGTGGGATCGGAGGACTTGTAGGCAGCTGACTGTTGGAAATATTGAGCCTGTGAAGTGGCAAGTCTGTCAAGTGGTTGAGAGAGCGACTGTCCTTAAAAAGTGTCTGTGCGTCTTTAGAAGCTCAATGAACCAGGGAATCGGTTGACCACAAGAACGTTTGGCTCATTTTCATATTTCTCGAAGATAAACTCCAATTTCAGTTTTTGATATTTATTTGATTTATAGCTATTTAATTTTCAATCAAAAGGAAACTCAGTGAAGAACATTAAAAACAATTTACTTTAGTTAAAAATTGGCTTATCTTATCGGAGAATGCTAGAAGATCCTTAAATCTATCCCAGCTTCAATTCAATTATCATTCGGTTTAGATGAGTAGGATGGTCTTTGGTACCAGTGTAACAGCTATCGGCTTCAAAAATAAATTATGAAATTAATTAAAGAAAATAAATAATATTAGGGATCACAGAACTGTAAAAGCAGCCACATTGGGGTTAAATGTCTAGATTCCTTGAGGGTTTCCAACTACATTTCATCTCAGTTAGTCCATTACGGAATACGTGGTGCAACCACAAAATATGAGCAGTACAATGCAAGTATGATTAACGTGTGTCTGCCAGCAGCTCTCAATGAACATTACCATGCGGATTGCTGCATAGGTTTGCCACATTCTTTTCTGGAATTCAAGCTTAATTGCATTTTGTCAATGTGATGTCCCTGCTTTATGTAAAAACATATATATGAAGTGGTATTGAAGTGGTTTTTAAATTCTATAGCTTATTCGTTGTTCCACATCAACCAACCATCGTAGCTCTATGATGTAAAATAAAGTAAAATGATCAATAACCGTAAATATTTTATGTGAAACGTTCTTTGATTGATAGAAAAATCAGGATAATCTCCATTCCTGTGTCACTCTTCAAAACAGAATGTATTGAGAGGGAGAGCATTTCATTTGGTTTCTTTTGTTGAATTATTAACATCAAAGCGCAAGGATATGTTTCTTATTACATAGCCCATGCAATAACAATTTGAGCTGAAAGTAATAAAAGTCTTTATTTCAGCGTTTGTTTGAAAAATATATAAAATATCAATAAGTTTCAAATATTAATAATGCATATTGCGTCCCGACAGGTAAGAGCGGGGTATACGTTGAATATGTATGTCTTTCAATATTTACCTCCGCCATCCGTATCATCGACAGCGACGCCGCCACAGTCCTCTGTGTGAGAAATATCCCGACGGGGGAGGTTCTTTTTTTAAATCAAGCTCACCTTCATATTATAATGAATATTTGTTTGAAAGTTGCTTCTCTCATTTATTTTTAAACTGAAATTTTGGTATTTAGTTTGCTGGAAACGTGTTTACGTGCTGATGGGGAGGGACAGATGAAAATTTCATACCCGCATCAACCCCCTTACACACCCCCACCCCTAACTTACGAATTTGAAAGGGCAAGGTACCCATTTTGATTCATAAAATTAAAGACAATAAGAGGAAAAATATTTTAAATATCAAACTTAAATTTTACAAAGAAAAAAGTTTGAAACCTATATACAATCGTAGGTTTTAGATTTTCATTATTATTCACTTGTAATCTAATATGAAATAAGCCCATGATGTACGTTTTATCATACTCTGTTACTATTCAGGTTTACTTTCAGGCTTTTCTGAAACTGATTTAGTTTCTAAAAAAATAAATAAACGTGAAATCCAGGTTCCTTATTATTAAAACTATTTTTCCTTGTTGTAGTGAAAGGGGAAATATGAAGCAATTGATTTTTATTTATGTTATAAAAATAGAGGCATGTATTTGAAATAAGTTCTCACAAACAAATCCTAAAAGTCATTATTTATCTAGCTTTCTTTAACTTGCTTCTCTGACATCAAAGTCAATGGTCAATGAAACCAGTTTACATTCAAATAATACAGAGGGTGCCATAACTGCATCGCTAAACTTATTTATTTTGTTTAAACAATGTATACCGACAACCGACAGACGGTAAATAAAGGATGAACCCACGTTTCTGTGAACCTTTTCGCCGATTTTGAACTTAAACCAGAAATATAAAGTTTGGTAACGCTCTTAGGGGAACCCTGAATATTTCGAGAATATGAAATCAAAGAATATTTTAGCGAAATATTTTCAAAACTGTCATATCTAGTATTTTATTAATTACACTACAGTCTTGCAATACGGGTGTGTAAAAACAAATATAGCGTGTTTTAAGTCTTAAGGTATCTAAACCATTCAACCTATATATTTATTTAAAAATGATAAATAATCTGAAAGAGTAACTCAAATGATTTAGAATACTTTGTCTATCGCCCCTTGTATGCCGGGTTTCAAATTCCGATCATAGTATATAGAAGAAGGAAACCCTGGTTTTGAGTTGTTTTTTTCAATCGATGTCTTATTTATAATGTTAGGTTGAATGGTGTTCATACCACAAGGCCTTAAAACCCCTCTATTCCTTTAGAAACATCCAATATTGTAAGGGATAAGGTTGACAAATTTTAATAGCTTAAGTCGAAGGTTTTATAATTCCGTTTTATTACTATGTAGTATGTTGTAATCTGACGACAAAGCCTTTTACAACAAGTGTTTCAAAGAAAGTTATTTCAAGAACGCCAATATAAGATTATACCGCTGCATGCTTCTGAAGAGAATGCGAATAATATATTTGATATCATGTAGTGACAAATAATACATGTTCTACAAGTGGGTGGTAAAATTGAGTACTGTAAAACAAAACTTACAATAAAGTAGAGACTTAAACGATCTTTAAGCTGGAACTTAAAGGCATTCCATAAAGATAGTTTAAAATGAAAACACTGAATAATTATTTAAAGCGCGCACTAAACAAAACCATCCACAAGGAACGATTAACTGTCGGAAACGTCGTATTAGCGGCCGAATAAGAAATATAATCAGTTCAGTCAACCTTTGTAGGTTGAATATTATTCATCAATAAGATAGTAAACATCTAAGTTCGTCATAATTTATAACTATGTTTAATAGAAGGTAAAGAATGAAAGGTACTGTAGTAATTAAAAACATTACTAGTCGCGCTAAACCACTCTTAGTATTTCATTTACAATACGACGTATTTTTAAGTTTTCCGGCCGCAATTATTTCTGTCGTATGTGCAGCAGCCAGCATACGCCCAGACCGCGAGGGAAATGCAAGCATACGACCGATACGTTTGGAAAAAAACAGCAAACTCCCAGCTGATTGTCTGTGTTTAATGTTTACGTTAACTGCACCAAGAAGGAGGTTTGCGATAATACTGGAGGTACCGCGACAATGCTTTAGTTGATGAAAATGCGGGCCTTAAAGTTTGTCAGGTTTGCAATATGACGGGAGCGGGGGAGTAATTGGGAATTTAGTAATGGCATACGAGCGGCCAATTTAAAACGATTCGAATCTTAGAAGGAGGACCAAACATTCGAATCAGCTCTTAAAATAGTACAGACCTACCATAAATGCTGATAGATTGGCTAATTCTTAGTAATTGTTTACGTATTTCCTGAAATTGTCGTACGGGATTACGATTAAACCGATTTAATACCTTTGAAAACGAATTTTATGTTCGATCAACCAAAATGTTTGACTTCCATTAAACTTACGGAGTTGTTTTATTTTGGGTATAATGCAAAAAACTAAATAATTCCTTCTCATAATGTCAACCCAATAATAATAACAATAATGTCTTTTTAAAAACCAATTGGGTTTTTGGTGGGCTGTATGCTCAGTTCTGTCTTACTGTCTTTTACCTCAACCATATAATCATTTTGAAGGATACCGTCCGGCGTACATCCTTCGACAACCAGTGAGCAGACTGAACTCTGAGAAAGGAAACGGGCCCTCACAACCCTTACGTAAGCGTGTCCCTTTAGCACGTGCCCAACCGAATTATCCTCAAAAACAGTCTTTCAATGTTCTTCTAAGCCACTGCCTTCCATTACCTTCCCTACTGCACCCATGAAGGACATAAGCAGATGGAATCCTCCAAGTCGCACTATTACAGATGAAAGAGGGTTATCCTTTTCTGCAGCCAGAACTATACCCATCCATATCCTTAACGTACAAAGGTTGATCAAACGTGACTATGCAAGATGACTGCTTCTGTTTTTTTGCACTGGTCAATAGCTAATTCTAGGCAAGTGTAAATAGTTGACGGGCGCTCATTCCTGTCTTACCATTTTTACTGTTTATCATAATGTTTTTCTATCTTTGTTTTTTCTACCTTCATAAATAAAACGAATTCAAATTTCTAACTAGTTATTTATTTTGATTATTCTATTTTACATCTCTTACAGTCCACTACCAGAATAAGTTTCCTACATAACAAATGTGTTTTTGTTAATAAAAAAACTAACAGTAATTTGTTAAACGTAACTCATTAAATTTGAGTATCAAAAGAAGGCCATGGTATATCAGGTGCTCGAGGAATGAGGACCTCTCCGCAGGGGCACCTATGGAGTGAACCTCCAGCGGCGAATGGTCACGATGATGCAGGGGTTCCGCCGCCAGACGAAGAGCTCCCGGCCTACGGGGAGCTGCGTACGATGGGCATCTCGTGGACGATATCACGTCCTTCGTAGTCCTCCGACTACTCTGTCTCGTCGGATGAACTGGTGGAGGCCACTGAGCCCCCTTCAGGCTCCAGTGGTCCCAACCTCCAATCGTTGAGGTTGCTGGCCCCGGGAAAGCCAGCGTAGAAACCAGAAAAAAACATAACCGCCGCGAGCGCCAACATTCGTCGAAACTGATCGTCCATTGTTTAATTTGTTAAATTCATTGAAGAAATTAAACACTTTGTTCCTGTTTTTACGATCTTTTGCGCTCGCGGAGGTCAAGAATACTTTAGAGTACTTTATTGTCATTAACTTGTACAAGCACGGACAAACATCAAACAAACAAATGTTCAGAAATATGAAAGACAGTTATCATTCTTTCATATAACATAAAAATAAATTTCTCCTAATTATACTGAATTATTCTGAATTAGAAAGTAATCCTGAACACTGTAATATTCCTTAGATACTTAAAGAAGACCGTAACTTTCTTTTGAACCTGGCCTCGATTGATTCTGCTTTATCGAATTTGGGAGGGAATTGAAAAGTTTTACTACGTTAAAAAAGGTCTGTTTTTCGAAAAATGTTTTGTGTTGTGAAATAGTTAAAGTCAATGTGTTTCTTCTGGTTTCTGCGCTAGATGTTCTGGGGCCAGCAACCTCTACGATTGGAGGATGGGCCTACCGGAGGCAAGGGGACTCGGTTGCTTCCAGCTCCTCAGACGAGACAGAGCAGTCGGAGGTCTACGAAGGACGTGATATCATCCGAGGGATGCCATCGCCCGCGTCTCCCCGTGGGCCGGGAGCTCTTCGTCTGGCGGCGGAACCCCTGCATCATCGTGACCATTCGCCGGAGGAAGTTCACTCCATAGGTGCCCCTGCGGAGAGGTCCTAATTCCTCGAGCATTACTTGGGCCTTATTTTGATACTCAGATTGAATGCGTTACGTTTAACAAATTACTGTTAATATTTTTTGTAGGAAACTTACTCTGGTAGTGGACTGTAAAAGATGTAAAATAGAATATTCAAAATGAATAACTAGTTATTAGAAATTTATATTGGTTCTAATTAGGAAGATAGAAAAAAACAAAGATAGAAAAACATTATATTAATAATTTAAATGGTTAATTACAGTAACATCTGATTAAACAAACAGTAAAAAGCAGTAAGACAAGACTAAACACGAAGCAACTTAGGACCTATGTTTATGAAAACTTTTTCTCTTATTTTAATCTCTACTATCATGTACTAAAATATTTTTCCTTAATTTCCGGACAACCTGCATATAAAAAGAGTTGTTTGTTGGTATATTTCGGGCTATAACCAAAACTACATGTCGTAGACACTTGATCTTGGTGTCAAATTAATGCTTGAAATCTCATAATGTGCACTATGGTGGTTTGGTTTTGATACCTTTAAGGGATTAATATTTTAACTATGTATGAATTAATGGAAGAAATAATGCTAATAATATTATTAAATTTACTGTCCAAACGTTTCGAGTATTGCTTAGCTTGTTGTCAATGAGGCTTTGGAGGTACTGAATGGTCTACATGAGCTTTACGCTGCGGGTGCTTTCATTCTTGTTTCGAGGCAACGCGCAGACACTATGAACAAAGTCTTCGCCTCTTGCACCTTCTCTGTTAGTAATGGGACATGTTCTTCTCTTTCCATTGCAATGTTGTGCAGGAAACTTCATAGCAACAACAACAACACTTAAAATCTTCAGGATACAGACGTATTCCAGTGGCAAGAACTGTAAATCTCCGCTTCAGCGCTCCATAGGCAAGTTCTACTGGGTTTCGCATTCTTGCATTTGACTCCTGGTAGGGTGGCTCAGCAGGTCTCTTGGGATGGCAAGCAGACGTTAGCAGCAGTATACAAGGTATATGCAGGAGGTATTTAGTTGTGGAGCTAGAGGAGTTAGCAGATATTTCTTTTGTCCATACCCACTGACTCCAACAATTACCGCAGTTCCAAAGACTCCTCTCTCTGAAAGGGCATGCATTTTTGAATTTTCAAATATTCGTGAATCGTGCGTTGAGCCTGGCCATCGACAAACTATGTCACGAATTCTCAAGGACATAACACAAACTGTTTGCACATGAAAAAAGAAGCTTTTATCTGTTCTTGAAAAGCTCAGCAATATCTCCAGCTGGTGAGCTGATCCCTACATGGGAACAGTCTATGGCTCATATGGAGTTGAGGAATTTTGCGATTATGTAAAAGCCCTTCTTTACATTATAGATCTCCTCTTGTGTTCAAGGCATTGAGATTTACTAAGCTGACAATTGCTCTTGACACTTTTCCCACTACTCGAGTGGCAGTACTCACATGCTCACCACTAAGATCTCCGATAAAAATTACCTGATGTATAATAGCGCCAATACATCAGGAGCATGTCCAGTGTCCATAGGGGAAGGGTGCTCTATTCATGTTTGTGGAGGGATATATTTCGCCCTCAGTTTTACTACGAAAACTTTGAAAAAAATTCTGCTGCTTCCCAGGAGTTAAAATGATTAAACCTTGGACGTGGAGGTCGTTGAAATACGGTTTCAACATTTCCTCTAATTCGTGACAAACATGAAAAAGATCTCCCATGTTTATTGCATGCCAAAAGTAAACATATATTTTATACACAAAACAAAAACCAACCAAAATATAATGTTAAGTCACATATTTGCAAAATAAGATGAAAATGGTTAAAGTCAGAATGGTGCAAATGACCCTTAGTTATGAATTAAAATCGTCTCATACACAACAACGGAGGTAAGTAATACTAGTGAACCCGGTGCTCGAAATCGAGCGATCGTCATGACACACGCAATATAGTTATTATGAGCTCACAATCTTGTTTGTGAGAATGTTTCTAACTAGGTTTGTAGTAAAGAGTTCCAAATTCCTTTCTCCTGACTGATGACATAAAAATGTATGACATTATTCTAAACAAACGGATGTGAAAATTTATCTCATTAAAAAAAGTTAAATTTCCTGCATTAAATTCATTTGACGGTTTTAGTTTGTTCTTTACCTCATCTCGTCATCTCTGTTCCGTTGCCGTGTTTACGTCATACACGTACGTTTGTGCATACTTTTCATAAGGTTACCAATCATCCAATTATGCGATAACATTTTTTATATTTATGAAGATTATAAATAACACCCGACATCGGTATATAGTCTGTACTCATCGAGACGAAGTTTTGAGCTAATGCAGAATTGCATGATCGTGCTATTTTTAAGTAGTTTTGGGATTTTTTTGTTGCATCGGGTGAAGTCGCGCCTTCAAGAATTTGAATATAATATGACGAAGCGCAATTTTGCAAAACTAACTTCCTTCCCTTTTTTGACAGCTTTCTTTCTTCTATGTGTTTCAATTGAAATATAATACAATAATGCGAAATCCAAATTATTCATTTTTATATTTCAGTGAAGTTTTTTACGTGTAACACGGAGAAGGAACAAATTATGTTTCTTTAGTGTTAAGAATTAGTTAAAATATAGATTTTAACTATGTATGAATTAATGGGAGAATAATGCTAATAATATTATTAAACTTACTGTTAAAACGTTTCGAGTTTTGCTTAGCATGTTGTCAATGAGGCTTTGGAGGTACTCCAATGATAAACTCCTTATTAAAAAATCCAAACAAATCAAAATCATAATAATATTAAACTTGAAAATAACTCCTATAATAGTTTTTAGTTACTTCAATCTTAAAATGTTTTGCTCAGCTAGAAACATATTTCTTATCCAAGGGCCTGATTGTACAGTGCCGAGCCTCTGCAGGCATCTTGAGGGATCTTTTTTATGATTCAGTTTTCATATCAATATGACTTTGTTCACGCACCGTTCTCACGACGTTCTGTAAATACAGTACTTAGGGGTTATTCCTAAATGCCCTCTTCATAATGATGGTATTAGTTTTTTTTATAAATGAGATAAATAAAATGAACATGATTAAAATTTAACGTTAAGTATTTAAAAAATGTGATTTAGGTTAAATTTTATATTTTTCAAGTTTATACAATGATTTAAAGTTTGCTTCAGGATATTCAGTGGTTTTAATTCCATTGATAACATATGACTTTGCTGAATATCTTTGTTTACTCTGGTCAGCTGCTTTATTTGAATGTAATATTCCCATGATAAATTAGAGGATTTAGATGAAAAGAAAATAATTATTAATATGGCAATGAATCGAAGGACCATTATGACAAAAAGAAGTTATTTTTATTAACACAAAAAAGTTGTTAAGTTGTAGGTCACAGTTCACACTCACCAAGATATTGTTCCCTTTATCTCACTATTGAGCGTTCCATTCTGAAGAATTCATCATTTTATGTATAGTTCCATTCTGTAGACTTCTGCAGTTTCATGTCTTGATATTTAACATTTATTGCACAATTATTAAATATAAAATTCTGCGGTAGCTATTGAATGATAATTACAAGAAACAAAATTTAACAATCAAGTGTAAAAATGTAAACAAAAATTGGAACGTATGATGATTTGGTATTAAATATTGGCTGGGTCAAATAAAGAAATAAAGATAGAAATAAAGAATAGAGAAATAATTTATGATAAAAGAGAGAAATAAAGAATAAAGAAATATATATATATATAATAATAATTGTGTGATTAACCATCCCCGACCTTTATTTGAACTGAACATAAATCTTATAGACATAGACAAATATGAAACTTTAAGGCCTTCTAGGGCTCTCCCCTTTAGCCTGGCCTTCATAAATTTATTTCCTGCAAAACTTCACGCCAAGCTCTTTCCAATGACACCTAAATTATTAAAATCGGTCCTCAAATTAAGGACCTCTAAAAACCCCTAGCGTATTAAGTAAGTGTAGAAAGGTACATAAAAATAGAGAATTTTATAAAAAATTTCTTTGAAAATCTGTAAAACTTGTGCATTATCTGGATAAGTCTATTAATAATACGTTAAGTATGGTGTTCTATCTTGAATTTTCATATAGCAGTTCAAATGCCTAACGCACTAAAAGAATAATAGTTTTTCATTTAAATGAAAGACTAGTAAATTCTGTAGGCTCTTCGACCATTTGCTACGATCCACGAGAAATTGATTTTGTGGCAAGAACCAACGCTCTGGAATACGCTCTGGATGCGGGCCATTAATGAATTTGCTTCAAGGTATAACTCCGCAGCGCCTTACTTTACTCCGAAATGAGGGCGTAAAGCTTTGCCTTGTCTGAAACTCAGCTTTCGGTGGCGTGTCACAGTACGGGGGTGAACCCATAAGCAATCCTTCCAAATAACTTCTTTTCCGAGTAGGTTTGGCACATCGATGTAAATAAATACAACTGGATAGCTCGCTCCCCGTAAGGCTCGTGACGTGATTTCCGAGCCAACACAGCTGTGCGTTGGGGTTGCAGCCGGGCCGAATTGAAGGGGCGTTGGGGGAAATGCGCGAAGCAGTATTGTTAACCGTATTGAAACCGCACGGATTTGGGAGCAGTTTTACGGGTTAAGATTGCTTTAATAGATGTATTGCTATAACTATTAAGTAATTACGATTAATATTAAACTAGACGGTCAGTACAAGTTGGTCGGCAAAAGATGCGTTCCCCCATCGCCCCTGCAAAATCTCAAACGCAACCACTGCCGGCGGCTCGCGACGCGGGGCCTGAGTTACCAATCCAGTGTACTTATTTACATCGATGGTTTGGCTCCTCAACTCGTCCGATTTCCGTATTTGAGGTCTTGAATGAAAGGTATGCACGAGCAGATTAGCCATCAAGCAAAGATTCTGAAAGAAAAATTTCTCCCCATTTTTACTTCTTTTAGAAATTTCATATTTACAAAATTGTTATTATTGTTTTTCTTATATCTCCTGATTAAATCAAGGGGTATATATTTTTTGTTATGGAATACTCAATGAATTACAGGCTTTTATATGAGATAATTTAAATTGGTGGAACTTAAGGTCAAGGACAAACGAAAAGGATCAAGCGAAAGCAAGGTGGACAACCACCAAAAAGTTACATTTTTCCCAGATTATTGAAAAAATTCTGTTTTAAATTTTTTTCTTCAGTTATTTATATAACAAACTTAGGTCAAATTTAACAAGCGTTCAAGTTTGATGGGATAGTCTACGGAAGTTTGCTATCTTGAGTTTTCTCACTAACAACACATTATTAAAACAAGTCATGTTAAAATAAGTCATGTTTTAAAACATGTGTTGAAAATGTTAATCATTAACATTTTCAACACATTATTAAAACAAGTCAAGAATAAAAATATTAGCCTTTCAACCCCCCTATTTAATAAATTTAAATTAAGACTGGACTTGACTACAAGAACTTGTAACCTATAATTGTAGAAAATTATACAGTTTTTACCATTATAGGACCTAATGTAACGGTAGTTCAATAAAGTGCTCAATATGTTGGTGCTTCTCAAAGATAAACGCATTTACAGGCGTTAATGACTTTCGAGAAGTGTCAATATCAGCTTAGAAACTTTAAGTAAACGAGAACTTAAAGTTAGGATCCTTGAGCAAGTTACTTAAATACCATAATTACTCTCATTAAGCCCCGGTTCTTCAGCCTCCATCCTGGCGATAGGTTCTTACTTGGTGGCTGCTTCTCACTTTGTACTGTTAGAAGGTAAACCACTGTAAACTCGAGTCGTCTTTGTAGCGGAGTATTTTATTAAACAAGCTAATTACATTTCCTTAATTTGAATAGTATATTATCGACAATGTTTCTCAAACCAATGTTTTTCGAAGATCAACATCAAGATTAATATGTCAAGAACCAACATAATCCAAATTTAGTTTTAAGTATAATGAATGTAATGCTGATGCAAAATCTTGTCAAAGCAAATAAATATTATTATTATTTATATTCACAAAACCGTATCCGGAAACTTTTTAAGGATTTAATTGTAAGATGTTCATTCAGAAAATAAAGTGAAATCCCCTTGATTAAAAATAATGCACCAAAATAAGTATGACAGTTAAATCATGTTATACTGTTAGAAGCTAAAACCACCATGATTACGAGTCGCCTTCGGAGCATAAATTATTTAGAAAGCGAGCTAATAAAATTCCCTTGATTTGAATAGCATGGTATCGAATATTTCTCTAGAATAGAACCCGGAGGAGCAGAAATATTTTTTAGCATTTAACTACAAGATTTTCTGCTAGAAAATGAAGTGTAATCCCAGTGGTTGAAAAATAATACCAGAAGGAGCATGACAATTAAATGGCATGGAAACTTAAGAAGAGGTTGGAAAAAGTGTGGCAATAGTTGTAGGCTGTGTTTCAAAAGCACTCAACTCTGAGGATTTACTCGAAAAAATTGAAAATGCCTGCAGGGTTCCGCACCTTTATTGTTTTCGTTATCTCGACATAAATTGATAGTTAAATATGAAACCACATGGGTTTTCTCTAATCTATATATTAATACGCGAAGGGTTTTCTTTTGGAGTCATAACTCGAAAACGGCGGAACGAATTTTCACATGTTCTGGTGTCAAATTCAAGGTATTTTATGAAGATTTGTCAATCCCGTACGTATCTTTATTTTAAGCAAGTGCTTCACTTGAGTTCAGTAAAGGGACAGAAGCGCTACAGTACAGTAACTTGAAGTTTTGGAACAGAAGCGCTTTTCATCGACACCAGACCCAAACTCAATTCACTTTGTTTACAACTGAACATATGAACACGGTTTGAAAGTAGTTTTTAAGGTCAACCACATATTGCAATGTTTACAATCGAAGCTGCGATCGAGTAAAATAGTAAATTTAAACGTCTAAATCATTCTATTTTTGTACTACAAAATAATCTCTTATCACATGTCATTGAGTGAAGTCATAGTGCCCCAACCAATCTAATTTATTTATTTTTTGAATGCTGCATACAATTTGTAGTGGTAACTCTAAAAGTCCGCGTGGTGTACAGCAAACTGCAGCCTGGACGTCTGAGTTCTGTTGTATAGCGGATTCTTAAGTAGGAATTTCAAGAGTTAGTCAGTTTGTCCAACGTTTCTGCGCGCACGAAAGAGTTGATTATTATTTAATGTTAATTTGCATGCAAGCAGAAATTTTAAGAGCTAGTATCCGTTCGTATATTAAGGAAAACACAAAACTTTGCCTTATTATGTTATCGACTTAATTTTTGAATTTTTAATCTTTTTGAAATTATTACTTTTATTTGTTGAAAAAATGAAAAGTCGGGATCTTTTCTTAACAAAATATCTAGATTCAAAATAATCCGAAAAAATTGATGTAATTTAATCAGCAGTATTAAGTTGAATATTTACCATTGAGAAATGTGATGATTATTCAAGTTTCCTCAGGGAAATTCTTTTGCAGCTAATCTCGTCCTGATGAAAGGCTTTTAATTAGGGTTTAATCTAAAGTGATTAATTAAAGTCCAGAGTAAATTGATACAATGCCGAGGATCTGCAGTTTCTTTCAAATTTAGTCTTTTATCGCCACAAATTTCCCTGAGGCATGAATGTAATCTTCACTACCTTTATTGATCCCAAATAAGATGACAAATTTTTAAGAGTCATCTTTATAAATTAAAATTTGTATTATGATTGTTTTCATGAAAATGAATATTTAATATAGGATTGAAGAATTATTATAAAGAATTAATATTGTCCTAATACACTAAGTCCCATAATGGTTAATTTACTAGATGATAAAAGTATTTGTATCGTGTAGTTGAAAACTAAACACTCTTTCTATTAACAAATACCTGCTTATAAAATCCTGACCGAAAAAAATATAATCAAATTTACCTTCGTTATTTATTTATGTTTATATGTTTAATATTTGTTTACATAATGAAATAAAAAGTACATGTGCCATTAGAGTATGCATTTTCAATAAATAATTGGTCACAGTTTAAGCACAGTACAAGCAATGACCACCATTTATGAGTAAAACTAACCAGCAAAATCGAATCTGTGTGTGTCTCACTGCAGTATGTTCCAATTGGTCCGAGTTGACAAATAGCAATCACCCCGGTAAAGTGGAATTATACTCAACACTGTGTGCCACACCTAGACTGCCGGGAGCGTGTGGTCCAATACTAAAGCAGCTCTGCATTTATGTGTCAACAAACCTGGTTTCATAGGCTTTTCCATTTTCAGATTTTACATGGCATTTGATTCGATAACTTGAGTTCCTGCGCTTTGTAAAAGTAGCTGTTGGACCCGTGCTTCGCACAATTAAACTAAAGGATAACAAGAAAAAAACTCAAAAAGCCTGCAACGTGGAAAACCCGAGGTAATTTTAAGAACGTGTAAAGGCCTACGAGGTGGCTGGGATCATGATCTACCTTAGTGCAAAATTTCAACCCGGTCGGTTCAGTAGTTTTGCGTTTATTTCTTTCTCATTATAAATAGGCAGACATTGTCTATAAACCACCTTTTATCCTATCCTACTAATATTATAAATGTGAGTATGGATGTTTGTGTGAATATCTGTCTTTCAACCACGTGAAAAATGCTGGACCAGCTGAGCTGAAATTTTGCAGGAATAGAGCAACTATATCATAAAAGGACATATCAAAATCCCCTTGGGCGGGCTACGCCCCGTGAACGACCTTAGCTTCAATGTTTATATTTATAAGGATGTAAACATACAAATATTGAATTGTAAACAGCTGTGAATACTAAAATTTGGCAGTTTAAAGAGCAGAAGTAAGATCAGCTGTAATTTAAATCGTGAGCGAAGCCACAGGCAACTGCTAGTCTATAATAATATACAGTAGGTATCACTGAAATATCAGCACGGACTTCTTTATTTCTCAGACTATTGTTGTACGTTTAGGTTTCACTTTAAAAATTCCTAAATCAACTATGCACTTTTTTTGTTATCAGGATCAAATTTATTTGAATCTTCAAGAATGTTACGGGTAAAGCTGATAACGATCTATTCATTGGCCTAATAATGGTTTGCTATAATGGTATAAACTTACCTATTAATACAGCAATCAGTTTGAAATAATGAGTAATGCCTTAATAACACCCATAAAAACTTGTGGTGGTTCAGATGACGCTTAAATTAAACTATGAACGTATTAAACCTGTTTATAAGTTAATAATGCTCAGATTATAATCCTTGAAATATTCCTTAGCCCTCCTCAGTAGCGGATAACGGTATGTAATGCGACTTCGCTTCATACCATTAATCTCTTTTTTCATACATTTATACAAACTCACTTCTCTCTGATTTAACATTCATTTTCTTTTTAAATATTTTTTGAAGATGTAAATATCACAAAATACTGCTAAAGAATAATATGATGGTTTAATTTTACACACGTTTTCTATAGCGAAGAACGAAATGAAGGATCTATGATATCACAAGTAATTTATTTATCCCCTTTGTAAAGTAAATAAGCGAAACATAAATGAACATTTAGGTTGATTTTGTCTTCCTATTGATACAGTGAACTGATTTTCCAGTTAAATCTTTGGATACCGTATAATTTAATTATTTGCATATATAATTTTATTTCATAATGAAAATATAATAGGTACATCCCTTAAAGACCTACGAATTCACATATAGAAATGCAAGAGTTATGAGAAAGGTAAAGTATATTGATGATATTAAATACATAATATTAATATAATATATAATAATATATAAATATATATAATAAATTATATAATGTATTTTTAATACAAATATTAAAAAAGAATAAAATTTATCTACAAAGTAATAAAATCTGTTTACACCAAGAATGGTACTTACAGTAGCGAGAGATCTTTGGAAGCATTTAGACTAATAGGATCAACTTTGTGGCGAAGGGATTACAAATTCGATCATCTCTCTCCGCCGCGCCGCCAACTACCGATTTCCAATTTATTTTACCGGGTTTATGCGACATTCGTTCGTTTTTGGTTTCACTTCAACACAAGCGACAATGGCTTTTAATCTTGACCAGTAGAACACTCGTGAAATTTTAATTTAAATTGACAGTATTTTTATTATAAAACTTAATAATGTTAGAGTAACTTTATTCTTACCTTACTAAAAAATAAGACAAAAACAGTCATTATGAAAAATATTAGTTTTCATTACTAGGAGCGAAAGTGGGTCTTTTTGCACCGTGTGATGAACAACTATTTTCATCATTATGTATAAATAACCATTTAATCGTTAAAAAATTAGACTACATAATTTTGACGTTATCCAAAATAGTCATCGTCATTTACACATCTGTTAGTTGTTTACAAACACAAGTTAAGAAATCGTTCAACCTTTCAAACGTAACATAAACAAATTTTGACATTAGAGTACGGCAAAATTTACCATATGTTTTTCCAGTACTCCTATTCGAAGTGATCCAAAAACGATCATTTTGCGTACGATTTAGAGAACTAAAATAGTAGTTTTCATTACTAGGAGCGAAAGTGGCTCTTTTTGGTACTAGATCGTAATTTACAAGCGAGGCGCAGCCGAGCTTGGAAATGCGATCGAGTATCAAGGAGACACTTTTGCTCCGTGTGATGAACAACTATTTTCATCATTATGAATAAATAACCATTTAATCGTTAAAAAATTAGACTACATAATTTTGAGGTTATCCAAAATAGTCATCGTCATTTACACATCTGTTAGTTGTTTACAAACACAAGTAAAGAAATCGTTCAATCTTTCAAACGTAACATAAACAAATTTTGACATTAGAGTACGGCAAAATTTACCATATGTTTTTCCAGTACTCCTATTCGAAGTGATCCAAAAACGATCATTTTGCGTACGATTTAGAGAACTAAAACCGGCTGTTTTCGGTACAGTATGATGAAAACGGCTATTTTCGGGACAGTATGATGAAAATGCAATTATAGATTGATTAATTTGCTCGTCAATTGTATTCCCTCTTTAACTTTAATAAAGTAAGTGCCATATATTCTTATTTAATTTGTGCAACGTTTGCTGGTTTGATTGGTCGGTTGGTTGGTTGGTTGGTTGCTTGATTGATTGATTGCACAATATCTGGAAAAAGGCTCCGATGATTTCCTGCAAATGCTGGAAATAACTTATTTAAGACTCAATAATGTGTTCAAGCTTCCAATAAAAATCAAATAACGGGAAAAAGTTAATTTTAAAGTTTTGAAATTTTAACACCTGTCTTATGAGTTGGTGTGACAACAACGGAGTAAATAACAACTAACTGTAAAAAACTGAGTAACCATAATAGGTCATAGCAAACTCAGTCATTTGTCAGTAGTAATGCTGTTTCAGCCTGTTGACTGAAGATTGCATGGAGTATAAAAATACTGTAGGTTTTTTTATGGAAAAGGGATAAACTGCTAAAAGTAAAATATAACCGAGAAAGGATCGGCCGACTAGTTTTTTTTTTTTTCTATTCATACAGTAAAATATTGTCAGACTTACAACGATTTCCAAACTTGTTGTCTATGTAATAATGGCCAAGCATTTATCTTATAAAAATTTTAAAACGATCACTATAGTCAATAGTCAATAGTCAAAATATCTTTATTCATAAAAAATTGTACAATCAAAGTACATGAATGGCGTCATCCTTGTTGCATACACACTAAACCAAATTAAAACTAAAACATTGCATATAAGGAATTTTAATATGAAAAGAATTATTCAAAATAAATACCATTTACTGAACATTTATCATTTTTGCAAAAAATTCCCTCAAAGAATAACACGGATTCTTTATCAACAATTCTTTAAACTTTAACTTAAATTTTGCTATGCTTTATTCATTTTTTAAACACTTTGGCAAAGAGTTAAAACATTTAGCCCCATATACGCGAGTCTAGGCGAACCGTACGTTTTGCAACTCTAAAGATCGTATTTATTATAGCTTTTATTATTCACGAATAAGCAAAAGACCACGCAACATCAATTTAATATAAAATAATGAGCATACAATGACATGCAGCATGCCTCGTTTGCCGACCCATTACTCCAAGCAGCATATCACGCGACTAATCTGCTTGTTGTCTACCTACATTGTATAATGTGCAGAGATCGTCCATGTGCTGTTATACAAACTAATGAAAACCCTATTAATTATTTGATTCAGTTACATTAACGTTAATGTACTAAACTAGGTTTGTGTTTCCTATTCATTTTCAATGTTACTTTTACCAATGTAATCGTTTTAAGGATAACTGTGATAAAAACATTTTTTACCTGTAAATACTGTGCGACTTTGAACCATCATTATACTAAAAACTTATTGATCACTTACTTCGAATCCTTAAGTATTATTTTAGGAGCCTATTGAGCATATGACCTAAATAATCAGGAAATAAAAGACAGTCAGCATTACATTATTAAGATTATTCAGAAATACCAAAGATTTTGTTACATATTTGGAAAATAAACCTCGAAATCACTAGTATGTTTTTAGTACTATTTAGGCCAGTCAATTTAAACATCAAAACTCGCAACATATTCTGAGACATAGAGAACTCAAATTAGTGTCAAATTTTAGAAATTCTTGTCTACTTTAGCTCCATGTACGGGTTAAAAGTAAAATTGCTTCCTTAAGGGTGATTATTTTATAAATACTAAACAAGTACCTAATTTTGGTAGTTTTTCGAGTACTACGAAACTAGAACAGGCTTTTCAGTGTTGCAATATTGGATTTAAATTACTCTAAGGGATGCTAACAACATATGACAAATCTCAGTAAGATGCGCGTTTGCGAGGTTTGTCATATTTTTTGTTTAAATTGACCGGTCTAATTTACTGTATTGAACAATTAATTATGTATCTACAATAAAATAAACCATTATATTAATCTGAACAATCGGTGCCGATCTTAAGTAATCGTTACTATTCACATTATATTTGAAAATATTCCCATTATATTTTCAAATGCATTTATAACAACATTTTGGAAATGAGTAGGGGGCGTTTTGATAGACAAATATATTAATTGTTGAATATGATTACAAAATATCACCAACACCACATTACGTGATGATAGCAATCGAAAAGTAGGTCAAAGCATAATGCTACAAAGGAGTTGATAGTCGATATGAAAGCTAATTAATTTCATCGCCTTTTAAAGTCGCCGTTAATTAATAGACTGTTCTTCTCCTCTTCAAACGGCTCTCCACTGTTTATAGCATAAAACGTTGCAATTGTATTTACTTTGTGGCTCCTTTATGAAAATTAAAAAAGTTATTTTTAATGGTTTTATATTATCTTTTCGACTTCATTTCTTCTTGGTTATTTTATCCGCGAGCTGTTTTCGGCGCTATTGCGCCTTTTCAGAGTAGGTAGTCGGAGGTCATCAAGTAATATTTCTAAAATATTCGGTCGGTTAATTGTCGTCAAAAGTTTATGTTGTCCGGGATGGTATGTATATTTCGTTCGGCTGGCTTGTAAAAATTGAAACAACTTTTGAAAATTTATAATGAGTACCTTTGGATGAAAAATTGACTTGTTGACATTTTTTCATCCTTATATACACTCCAAACCAAGATGGCTACCAAATTAGGGAAAAAACGAGGTAATCTTCTTTAATGATTCTGTAAATTAATCCCTTGCACAGTTTTTACGTGAATTTTGTGTCATAAGACCACTGCCAATAACTGAAGGGAGGTAGGACCTTCACTTTGACTGGAAAAACATTTTTAGCAGCCATCTTGGATCCGCCATATTGGATGTAATATATTTTTTCAAATGTAAACAATGAGTTATGACCCATTATTTCAAACTAGATTTGCATGCTGATAGCAATGCCGAAATCCGTTTTTGAAGATTTTATTCGTTTTCAAGATATACCCAAACAAAAAATGTTCTTATACAATCCTTAAGGGTGCTTCAAGCATGGAATATATTAAAGGATTAAATTTCTTATATCTCCGTTCTAATCAACGTTTATAGGTCGTTTGGGTCTTAAAACACTCAGTATTATAAATGCAACAATTAGAGAAACTGTTAATTTGAATCAGACCGGAAAAAGATTAAGTTATAATACATAATTCAAAATAAAAATTTTTTTTTCTGGAATTAACTTTTGTTAAAATTATGTAACTCAGGTTTTACGTTAGATAAAATGTTCGTTCTGGACTTTAATTATTCGGCAAACAATTGGCTTTCATACGAGCTATTGTAAATTGGAATCAGATGAATTCCAGGTGAGTTATGATCCTTCCTAGAATTTAAAATGTATTTACTTACAGAATTCATCTAAAGGCTTACATTACAGTTAAAGGCTTATAGCTCGCCTCTAATTCACCCGATTTCAATTATTAATAGTTTAAATTAAAGACGAAAACAATGTAAGTAATTGAAGGTCTTAGAATTTCAAGCCTCTGTTACATGCCATTGACAGACTAATAATGTGTAAATAAATAAATTTCACATAGAATGAAGGATCATAACTCACCTGAAATACATACATCTGATTCCAATTTTGCAATAGCTCGTTAGAAAGCCAATTATTTGCCGAGTAATGGAAGACCAGAACGAATAATCCATCTAATGTAAAACCTGAAATATTTAATTTTTAACCAAAATAAATTTTCGAAAAATTAAGTTTTATGTAAATTATGAATGATAATTTAGTCTCTTTTCACTCTGATGCAAATTAACAATTTGTTTTATTAATGCCGTTATACCACTGAGTGATTTAAGACTCAAACGACCGTCATACTTTGGTCAGAAGCGGAGGTATAAGAATTATAATCCTAAAAAATATTAAGCTTGAAATGTCCACAAGGTTTGTACAGAGAAGAGTCTTGTTTGGGTATAACTTAAAAACGAATGAAGATGTTCAAAAAGTGATTCCCGAATTGCAATCACCGTGAAAATCTAGTTTGTAATGATGGGTCACAACACAATGTTTATTTTTGAAAAAAATTCACATCCAATATGGCGGATTCAAGATGGCGGAAAATATTTTTTACCCAGTTAAAGTGAAGTTCTTACGGCCTGTTTGCACGACGCCCAGTACAGTGGACAGTAACACCTTTAAACAAAAGAGAACAAAAGAATTTTTTTCTACTGTCCTACTGTCTGGTCGTCGTGATACAAGGCCTTAGGCCTTGTTTGCACGACGACCAGACAGTAGGACAGTAGAAAAAAATTCTTTTGTTCTCTTTTGTTTAAAGGTGTTACTGTCCACTGTACTGGGCGTCGTGCAAACAGGCCCTTAGTCCTGGTCTGCACGACGACCAGACAGTAGGACAGTAGAAAAAAATTCTTTTGTTCTCTTTTGTTGAAAGGTGTTACTGTCCTCTGTACTTGTCGTTGTGCAAACCAGGCTTTACCTCCCTTCGTTATTGGCAGCGGCATTATGACACACAAAATTCACTTATACACTGCCTAATTGATTTATTTTATATGTCTTCAGTTTTTTTGACACCATCTTGAAAATGATGCACTTCCGGTGGTGATATTTTGGTAAACATTTTATTAATTTTATTAGCATGTATAATATGACAGAAAAACGCACAGGTCACTCTTATAGAAATTTTCATAGTGTAAAATGGTATCTTTCCTTAACTATACCCTTTTCCTTTTTTAGACTCTATAATAAGGTTATGCCTGTAATTTTTAAAACACTACTTTTTATCCGAAGGATTGCTTTCTATAACATTATCGGTAAATCGCTTCAGCAGCTTTTGTTGCGATGATCGATTCTGATAGTCTCCCTTTAATCTTGCCGAAGTGTGATTCTTCGAAACCTCTGCCCAAATTCCTGGGAAACAAAAATGGAAGTTAACATTCCTGCGAATTGGCTTGGAATTAGAGCTTTCAAATAGGATAAGTAGTGGTCAAAATTATAGGGGAACCAGATATAAAACTCAACGAGCACTATTTAAGCACCCGAATATTGGATTTAGTACACTGACTTCTGAAGCAGGAAGTGCCAACCCAAATAGTCAAGAGTACATACTTTGTTGATGATAGATTTGAATACAAGGGCACACTCTTCACGATGGACGTTTTAATCTTTAGGGTCAAGTTTATTTTGGATGTAGTTTTATACTAATTCCTTTATAGAGTGTACTGATGTTTACATGTTAATTCATAAACTGGTAAAAAATCCATTTGGCATGTAGGGAAACATACACGGTGCATATTTTTAATTTTTCTGTTTAAGATTCACTGTTCATATATTCTTTCACACTGAAAAAGGTTCTTTCTATTAGTTTATTTTCAGTTTTAAACTTCATTACATTTTCGTATTCTTATTTTGTTAATAAACATCAAATTTCATTAAATCTCATTCAAACATTCTGTGTTTATCACCTGCGAAAATTCAACATTACACTGTTTACCGACCAAAAACTATGTTTACTATTCAAAAGCATATCTTTTTCCGATTTCACCAACTTAAAAAAACAAAAATTTCTCATTTTTTCCATTAGCTGTGTAACGAAACGTTCAAAACACAAGTGGAAGTGGTTTTCACATTCTTCCCGAACGACAAATCCCGAACTTCAAACATATGGCCTCGCATATGTAATGAACCACTTTCCTCCCTTGTTATGAAATATATTATTACGAATACTTTACAGTTTGGTCTTCCGGTTTTTGCTTCGGTCGATCTCCAAAACGGTAGACGGTAGATCGCCTTGCTTGGGCTGGGGAGGGTAACATCTGAAAAACACAAACGCAAATTTTGTAAAGAATATATTGAAAATATTACTGCTTATTTCAATTGAATAATCTATCTTCAGACAATTGAAATAAAAATTCTGACTTACTTAGCTTCATATCTCTCTTTAATATAATTGAATCAATTTTATGTATTTATTTTAATGTAATCGGATAAGCACTTTACCTTTTTTCATTGTGTGAGTTTACTTGTTTTTAAACATTGGTTTGGTAAATGCAGCCCGACGTTGACAAACCTCTGCTATAAAAGCGCCATACTCATCAGTTGAAAGCAGTTTTTCAGACGGATTCATATGGAAATCAGACCATTTGCTGGTGAAACGCGCACAGCTGTCTAGCATCGCTTGTACAAGGCGATCGATAGTTTACCAACCTATGTTTGCAAGACTTTTTGTGTACTTGACGTTTTTAATATTTCAAAATTACTTTGATCTTAATCGAAATACGTTTAGTTTATTCATACTAGTCTCGTGCAAATATAATTTTATGAAAGTTACATTTACCCAGGTTTATTTTTCAACTGTTTTTCTTCAAGCAGTTTAAATTTTCTTTAATTTAAGCTGACGTTTGTTAAGTCTCTGTTCTGGTTGGTGATTAAAGACTGCAGTGTTACGAAAAAAGAGAGATTTACTTCAATTGAGTTAATCCCGAGAAACTTATTTAACCGTATTACCATTCAAAGTTGCGGTTGTCGGTTGTAGAGCCGCTGTTTTTAAGCACAAATTCTTATGTATCTTGTGTACAAAAAACCCTCACATACAGAGATGTAAGCAAGATATTTGGTTAAATTTTTTTAAAATTTAGTGAATGATAACTTAAATCGATAATAATTTGTAAATAATAAATTATTGCCTATATCCGCTAAGAAAAACAAATTTTGGATCCTGAAATTTCTTGAGTTGAGTGTTGGCAAAGTCAAGTAATCAGTCTCCCATCCTCCCGTTATGATTTTTTTTATCAGCAGTAGAAACATTTTTTCTTTAGGGAACGTTTTTATGAACGAGGAAGAAAGTTTTTGGTGTTAAAGAATTTTCTCCTCCTTCCCCCAAAATGGTGAGAATTGAAAATGTTGCTGGGCATAACATTATTAACATACTGACCTTCAGTTTGAGTTTTTATATTCTTATACACATCTCTTTCTTTAGAATGATTTGCTATTGAAAATAGTTGACTTACCTTCTTTTTTTGGTAAGTGTATTTAATGTATAAACAATTTAAAACATTAAACCCTCCATCCTTGATTACTTAAACGATATCCAAAGGTCATTTTTAACATCAATAATAAAAATAACATACATGGGCGGGACTATGTCAATAGCTTCAATAGCCTGACATTTACAGAAAAAAACAATAACGGGTAGGTTATAACGTATAACTTGTTTATAAAATACCATTAAAACAAGTCAGTGCACCAATGCAAGATATTATAGAATGCAATTAAATCTTCTGTAAATGGATTTTTAAATACTGTATCAAATGATTTCAGAGACCTTAAGATTTTTTGTGATATACCGTTAATAGAATCGCAATAATAATTTGAAAAAAACTAATCACATATCCAATAAAATTATTCCTACAAGCTCAATCTTTTATAAGACAATGGGATTTCAAGCTCCAATAATTGTGGTTTTGTCATTTATATTCCGGGATCGTGCTCAATAACATCTGAAATCCTCCAATATTTCAAGTCATCGAGGAGTTAAATATCATTTCAATTACACAAATCCAACGAAAATTGCTTTTCAAATCCTAATTTATTTCGAATTTATTTGTTCGTGATATTACATTTTTTAGGAGGTAAAACTCAATCAATTTTATCTGGGATTCCTATAAACTGTATTAATATAATAAATTAAACAACTTGACCAACCCCGTGTAGCCCAAAGCGCTGATTGCTTGCTTTGTTTACTATAGGAAGGACTTCATATTGAAATTATTAGTTTTCAATGAATGATAAGAGATTCGTTGAGGGAGATGAGATAAAATATTTTTGTGTGGCTAATTATTCATATGTAAATGTTGATAAGATACAATAAATGAAATGTTGATTTCCTTAGAGTAGTTGAATGTATCTTATAATTAGTTAAATTTAATACAATTCTCAGTATGAATTACGAAAAATGTATACTTTATCTATTTTTTCAACTGATAAATAAAGTACTTACATTCTTAATTTTTTGTAGCTTTCATTTTTAGTAGGAGTTTTTGTTTTGTTGTTGTTATATTTTGGTTGTTTAATTTGATTATTGGTTTCTTACATATCATTTGTCCGACTCGAATTCAGATATTTAATTTACATTTTCATAAAACTTCTTCCCATACAATGTTGGCTGTTAGAGGAGAGTTTGGCATAATTGGAATTTTAACTTTGTCAAATGATCTGGCTCGGGAGGGAGCAACGTACAGCTGCTCATGGCTGAACACAGGCTCTTTCCTCAGCCTTATTTACGGTGATACAAAAGGCTAGCTGGATGGGCCTTATATTCCGCTGGATGGAATTGCCTTATTTTGATTGTACATGGTAAGATTGTGGCGCTTGGGGAGAGGTCAAGTCGAGGTAGTATCACCTTATTCCCGAAATTTCGCCCAGCGATTGTTTCCAGTATTAAAACTTTATCAAACATTTTTAGTAATCGAAGACTGGTACCATTTTTAGGAGTCCTCGTTTGGCATTGAGGTTACGCATAAGCATCATGATATTGTGCACAATACAATCTTCTTTAAGATTGAACTCATGATGTGGCAGACCACTAACCTCAATCCTGTTAAAAATTCTGTAGGGAATTGAAATAGTTCATTTTGGTCATCTGCTATTAAGTGGTTCACACTTGTATAGGTTTTGGTCTCTCCAGATAATAAATATAACACTTTAGAATTTATTGTTTTGCAATGATCATTTTTGGGGGCAAGATGTCATAATTTTGTAGGTCTGAAATATTTTTTCCGTAAAGTTTCTGTCCCTCTATCTCAAGTTTGTCATTGAGGAAGTTGGTAAATTAATTAAGAGTGAGCTATTCTAATCTGCTGATTTATACTGTCCATTTCCTATCTGAAATAAGAAATTTGAAAAGTCCAATTCCTGTGGTTTGTCCCGCATGTTTTCATTAGATTAAAAATTTTGAAAGAAGGCCATAGAGGGGATAAGTTTATAGAATTATGGATTGCTGCAGCTCGTGAGGCATGAGGAACAACTGGTAAAACTTCTAAAGTCTCCTCCAAGTATCACAGTTTTTCCACCGAAAATAATATCATTGTTCATTACGCCCTTTAAAAGCCTGTTAACACACATCAAATCATGCTTACTTGCCATTGGGGCTTCGTCCTAAACTACTAATTTCGCTAAGCGAATGGGATCTGGTTATGTGTTTGCTGTTTACCGTAATCGCTTATATAGTGTTTGTTCACATTTAATGGTAATTTAAATCTACTATGTTCAGCACGCCCTCTGGAAGTAGTATTGAAGCGATTCCTGTCCACGCCTCTGGGTTTTTGTCTGTATAAGTTCTCTACAAATTTAAATCAAGCACTGATTTACAAATGTTTTTCCGGTGCCACCAGGACCATCAAAGAAGTAGGCATTACTTGAGTTTGCGTCACATGTGTCAATCAAGTTTGTAATTTCATCTATGAGTGCACGTTGCTTTATATTTGCTTTTGACAACATATTTGTAACACACTGAGGCTCTGATACTATTTCAGAATTGATACTCTGTTTTGTTACTAAACTGTCAACTGGAGGTAAGTCAAAGCTGGATAGAGTAAACCCATGAAGTTTAAGTGTTTCTGAAATATCCTGAAAAGCAGTGATGTGAAGTTTCTTCAGTACTCGTTCGCATATTATAATCTTCCGACAATGAATGTTTGAAAATGTTCCATAAATCCAAAACATGGAGGAGTAGCGGTCGTAAGTGATACCTCTCAGAATCAGACGGTGAAACACTGTACATACTTCCTCTAATCTTACATGAGTTCTTATGTCGGTTCCATTGATTGTTTTTCCATGTATAATGCACAGGTTTTTCTGGGTATAAATAGGGACTTTTTGTTTTTGGATTTGAGTTAAGTTTGAACTAAGCAGTCTACTTAGTACTTAGTGGTTCAAATCTGCCCTAATCAATGCTTCTTCTGGAGCATCAGTTCTAAAATAATCATTTTGAAAATCTGGCAATTGCACCAGCAGACGGTCTACGGTATGTGATTGGTCGTGCATTGGATATGCTAGGATCCTCCACGCAGCTTCGGTAGGACCAACATACCTCGCATTCAAAAATTGGTTGATTTCATCATGTTCAAGTTTACCACCGTGAGCGGCTACTTCTAAATTACAGCAGTCGTGTCCTACTTCTGTGAGCAGCTGCTTCTAAATTACAGCATTCGTGTCCTACTTCTGTGAGCAGCTACTTCTAAATTACAGCAGTCGTGTCCTACTTCTGTGAGCAGCTACTTCTAAATTACAGCAGTCGTGTCCTACTTCTGTGAGCAGCTACTTCTAAATTACAGCAGTCGAGGTCCTACTTCTGTGAGCAGCTACTTCTAAATTACAGCAGTCGTGTCCTACTTCTGTGAGCAGCTACTTCTAAATTACAGCAGTCGTGTCCTACTTCTCTAAGCAGCTACTTCTAAATTACAGCAGTCGTGTCCTCTGTATACATATTTGGGTATGTATTTAATGCTTCGAACACTGGTGCATCTTTCCACATTAATATGAGCTTGGAAGTAAAGTAATAAAAATGGCTTATAGGGAACAATAAACTGGTTTCCTATTTCAATATTCTCCCATGTACTCTTTTTGTTATTTTTCTGTTATCGTTTGGCCGTTTGTACAAGGGACATCCGTGTACGTTCTCTTTAGTTTCTTCTAAATGAGATTTAGGAAAATCTTTTTTTCATTTTCCGGAATATGCAATACTTTCTCCGGAAACCATATTTTTGGATTCGGGGGACACTAAAACAAATATTTCCAATACCAATTCAAATTCGAAAATGTTGACAGTTTGAAAACAATAATTTCTCTATAGACTATGGTATAGGAGGGAGAAAGTAGAAATAATAGGAATGTTCAAAAATTGATATACATACCTAAAGAGGTATAAAAAATAAGGGATTTCCTCATAAGAAGATTACTGTCGGACATGAAATGAAAAAGTTAGTTTGGAAAAATTTAGGCTGGATATTCGGCGCACCTATAAACACGTTTGTCACGTTTTTTGAAACACAGTTCTACACATTCAATCACCACTAACCTACTTAATTAAAGTAAATTGCAACATAAACAAACTATGTTATGATGATAAAACATGCAAAACAATCAGCTGATCTGTGCTGCTATGTTCAGTTGATAAGTGAAAACAATGTTAATGTATAGAAAATATTTTATATTCCATTTTTTAAATATCTAATGAAGGAATATTTAACTTTTCAAACAAATGGGCAAATATAGTTTAATTCAACACAACTCGCATATAAATAGAACTCCAGATCTCACTCGGAATAGACTTACATTGTCCCATGTTAAAAGAGATTTTAATCTCCGTTTTTGGAAAATTTAGTGGGGTACTAGCTGAAATGGGCAATATATAGGTACAATTACCTTTTTTTGGTACATTTTATTTGTTTTTTATTATTTGTGTGTAAATCGGTCCAGTAGTATGGTCAGGCTCGCAGACATAAGTTAAATTTATTCCCTTATGTTAAATCTCCATAAGAAAAGTTTGTTTTTCTTTCAACCCAATTAACATAAATAGCTTGAAATACAGCATTCATCGTAGCTTTTAAAATAACATTTAATATTAATGCAAACCATTAAAACCGACCTTATACAATTTACCTTCGTAATAAACACCCATTTAGACCTAGTGAACATAAATATTTTCAAAATACTAATAAAACCTGCACATACAGTGCCGATGACCTTCGTTTTGGTACAACTAGCATGTAAATCTGTCCAGTAAAACGGTCAGGGTCGCTAAAATATTTTACAAAAGTTTTTTTTAATATACAAGAATACGTTACCTGATTTTAAAATACAAAACAGTAATAGGCGTCAGTTATCGCAATTTCTCAGCACATTTCCGTGTAACAGTTTAACATTGACTCTTCGTGAACACATTTCTTTGTCCTTTAATAACCTGTGATTGCTAAGAGAGTATTTACTCTTAGATTATAAAGCACAATTGGCAGATGTAATATTTGTGTTTTCTTTCCTCTCTTTATTTATTTTGCCATTCTTATTCTTTTTTCTTTTATCATCTTATCTTTTTAGTTCAACCTTTTTATTTTTCCTTGTAAAGATAGTATAGAAAGTAGGCTTATGCGTATTTATACAATTTTAAAACAAATTACAAAGGCAAACATATTTTTTATATTTGTTGTTTTGAGTTATTTATTTTGAAGTTTGACTAACCGAAAAGAATAACAAAACACACCAATAAAATTAGTATCAAAATTTAACTATTGCTAATAACTTTAACATGTTATTGTACTAAAACAAACACATTATTAACAGCTCATATAATATATATATTTTTTTACAATAGTAGGAAAGATCGGTTTAAATAATTAAATTTTAATATGTAGCCAGTTACTTTGCCAACTATATTTTATCTGCCAATATGGTTTCGAAAACTGATCTACAGACGAAATGTTTTAAGGAATTTATAGTGTCTTTTAGAATCTCTAAAATAAAAAAATAAAAACGCATTCACGATTTAATAATTCAGTTTCACAATGAAGCAGAGTGACTTCTCGGATTACGGCGGCGCTGGTGATTGATCCTGCAGCGATGATTCGTATTCCGGGCTCGCTCCCCTCTTCCCCGCAATTTCAAACCTTTCTGATTTATGATATTTTAAATTAAACTCGATAAAATTCAATTACCAGAGGCAAAGGTATAATTTATTATGCTAGCAGGATCTATTCAAGTATTATTAAATAACAGTCTTTGTGCGAACTCATCGGTTAAATTAGGATGCAATCGGTGTTGCACATTAGTTCAAAACGTTCTAAGACTTTCGTCGATTAATCGTTTGTATTAATTGATAGTTTTTAATTAAATTGTCCTTTGATCAAATGTCGAAATAAGGTTAACTTTAAACTGTTAATTTTTTAATTGCCTAACAATCCGCATACACAAATTCTTCATTAATTAGTAATTACAAAACTAAACAATTTAGATCAAATTCAAAAATACGCAGTGCAAGTTATTGCAGCTTAAGAATATTTCAGGCAACAAGGAATTTAAAAAATATATTCTCATTTAAGGAAGAATTCACGCCAAAAACGGCAATTAAAAAAATTTTGTCGGTGTTACATCGAATTCTGAACATAAAAATATAAAATATAAGTTGATTTTAGCTAAGCAATAAAAATACTCTTTGGAAGCCAAGAGAAAATGATGAAAGTTTTCTTGACATTGTAAAGTCAGCGGAAGCTTTCAGTCTTCATCTTATATTTTCAATTCTTCATGTGACGGAAGCGCGTTATAAATGACAAATGTTTATTAATTCCTAGAATTAATAAACATATTTTATGTTGATTTTTATTTTGAAAATCATAATGTATTGCTTCCATTATCGTATTTCTTGTACTAACCTCATAAACTCTAGTTTTGAATTACTAATAAATCGACTGAAGCCACTGAAGTAGACATTCCTATTTCTTTTGTACAAATGCGCTATGTTGTAAACAAAGATTAAAAAGGACCTAGTTTGATTATTCATTAGTACAGTAGGTAAGTATTTCGAAAATTCGTCTAGAGACAAAACAGCTTCTTATCTTGTTGCAGTTCCGTATTTAATTCCGCAGAGATTTCATCAAATAACCACAGTTTACAACTTGGCGTCTACTCAAGTAGTTTGCTCTGAGCGCTGCAAAATGTAGGAACTAGGTTATTTGTTTTCAATTATTTCACTGACCTCCAGCATTGTATTCAATTTTATTCATTTTATTGAGTCAAATTTACCTATTAACTTATTTCATTTAGCGAATGCCTACACTTGTTGTGGACACAACGTTTTATGATTGTTGTTATCAGACATAAAAGGAATGCACCTTAATGATAATGAAATAATGAGATTTCCCCGTTCAATCGAACCGAGCCAGATAATTTCTCGGATGAACAAAGTAAACTGATAACTAGTAAATTAATAAATACGCTTTAGAGAGGCCCTACTTCAGAAACCGTTTTGGCAGAAAATTATATTCTTTTATAAATAATGCAGTCAGTTATTTACCTAGACCACTTAGGTCTGGAAGGTAGTAAAACGAAAAATAGAATATCCTACACTAATTACACCCTACTTAATTCACATTTCTACAAAAAAACAGGATTATTCTTTATAAATGACGCAGCCAGTTGTTTACTGGAGCTGAGGCTGGCGGCGAGTAAACAGAAAGGTTGGATACGCTTTTATACATTTTAGAAACTCAAAAAATTCCTTATAGAAAATAATTTTCCAACCATACACCAAATTTAAACAACACAACAATATGCAGACCACAATGAACTAAGAATGAAGAAGATTTCAACGCTGCTTCGGTCATGAAGCCACAGATAAAAATAGTTACAAAATTGTAAATACACAAATTGGTAAAAATTGTAACTACACAAATTGGTAAAACTTGTTCATACTTGGATGCTTTCCCGTTTTAAGGAGAGAGAATGGAAGCGAACTTGCGTGCGTTTGCGTGACTGTGAGCACTCACTGCTCGATATTTCGTCATTCAGTTATGTAGATAATTCACAACAGTTCGAATCCTTCGAACATACTCTTAGTTAATACTGAAAATATTTAAACTAATTACAACATTATTTCTTTTATCTTATTGGCTAACAACACAACACAACAAAAACAATACAAAAACAGTAGCTGGTTCGTAAAGTATGTTTGCTAAAACAAAATTAACTTTCCCTACCCTAATCGGGAAAATGGCGCTTTCGTATTCACTCTTCAAAAATAGCTCTTTTTGATGCAATTGATGAAAACCAAATTGTTTAGAAACTAGTCCTTGGTTTCATGTTTAATATTTGAATACTTTAATATTTTTACCTTCAAATTCGAGCTGAACAGGTTTGCTCTATCCAGTGAATTATCGTCGAGTGCCTCATTTACAATGCAAATGCAGCATATGCTGCGGTCATTTAAACTGATAAGCTCTTTAAACTGAAATTATCTGGAAAAAGGTTGCAAACACGTGGTGATATTACACCTTTAATTATGAATGTTTACAATTACTGTACTGTTTAATAGTCCTTTGATAAAATGATATTAGTAAAATATATTTGAACAATAATAATACTATTTAAGTGTATGGCCCTGTGGTGCATATATTATCAGAGAATTATCACAAATATTTGTTTTTAAATTAAAAAAATATCTTCTAAATTAAAAAAAACAAATTCGTCAATCCCATAGTTGGAAGTTACGATTACATTAGTATGGCTACATTATTTAATTTTATGTTGTAATACATTTTCAACGCTTTAATACGATAAACTGTATTTAAAGAGCTTTCCAATTCAGGTAGTGAACTTTCCTTGTTCAGGTAGTGTACAAATGTAGTAATGTCCTTTAAATATTATTCATCATTAAAATTTAAAAAATAAAGAAAATAAAAAATAACTAGTTTAGCTTGAGTCTTATTTCCAAAACTCATCATATAAAAAATGAAGACTAACGCTTTACGCTGTGCACAGAGTCTTTATAAAACCAGTATTTAATTGTACGGACGCCGCGCTGCGCCGCGCCGTATCTTCGGTGTTCACCATTAAGTTCCCTGGCGGCCGCGGCAGTCGGTAGTAGTGAGGGGGTAGTCGACTAGTTTGTCATCCGAGTAGTCGGTAGTCGACTGGTCGATTATTTTGACTAGTCGATTATTTCAACTACTCGTTATTTTATCGATTTCAACCAACTAGTGGCAACTTAGCCGATTAGATTTTGTGTTTTTTTACCGGTTTTTACTCGTTCGACTAGTTAGATCGACTACACTAGTCGATGTTCGAAAATAACCGACGAGTCACTAGTCGATAGTGATAAGTAGGCGATGTTCCCCTCACAAGTCGGGAGTGGTTACATTTTTCCAACAACAGCCAGATGTTCTGTTATCGGCAGCGCCAGCAGTCATAAACCGCGAAGTTACAGCCGCCTCGAGACTATCAGCGGAACAACGTTAATGTAACCGCGATCTGGAAAATAATTGTCTCCCTCTCCGACTGAATACGCTGCTACATCGAACTGTGACTTGGTTTTAGACTGTATCCTCCGTGCAAAGTTTCCTTATAGTAAAAAAGCTACTTTGTAGGGTGGTGTGATGATATTTCAGCCCAGAGAATCGAAAGGCTACTATTTTGACGTCCTCTGATACTAAAGATGGTATTCAACGAAATATTTATAATGATTAAGTTCTAAAAAAATATATTTTCACGGTTTAATATCCACGTTCCCGACCTTAAAGACGCTCTAAATATTGGAGACAATTGAATACTTCTTTAAGAAATTCCTATTCTTGAGTCACCTTATTTATCTTGACAAAATCTAAAGCTATAACATACTATATATCATAATATGTTAAGCGATAAAGACTTATTTGCACAAAGGAAATTAACAGTACCAACCACTGTTTCCTCTGTAACCATAGATCTCATTAAATTATGTTGAATGAGATTTTCCTTTTTTGGCTGCCAGTGAATAAGATCGCAACGCAGATATTGGTCCATACGTATTTGCTCGCACGAACCGTAATAATAACGCAATCAGAACAAAATGTCTGTCTTAATAAGTTTTCAATCTAATTACGATTACATAAAGAAATCAAATTTTTAATGGGATTATTCTTCTTAGGTGTGGCAGATTATTTCACAACCATGACGATTGTTGGCAACTCTCACCTTGGTTCATTTTAAAGCTTTACTTACTTACTCACTTTACTTATCCTTTGAATCACGTTGACTTCTCTGCGAAGCATGTGGCGTGTCATTCCTCATTCCCCTTCATTGGTGGTTTGAGAATAATTCATCCATTTGTAGGTAATTTGTAGTAACATTGATCTATTAGGTAAGCAGTTAGGCTATTCTTGAATTTGTTAAAACTTGTTATACTCTTGATGGATTCAGGCAAATTGTCAAAAAATTTAAGTCCCATGTAATTTGGTTTTGTTTCGGAAAGAGCCAGTATGTGAGGAGTTGCAAACCTGTTTCTATGTCTGGTATTATAATTATGGTTAGGTTGGTGAGAAATATTTTGACTTTTAACATAAAGTACGGACAGAATGTATAAAGATGGAACTGTTAAAATTTTATGTCTTTTGAAAAATGGAGCACAAGGTGTCCTGGCTGGCTGTTTAGTAATGCATCTGATAGTTTTTTTTTCTGAATTTTGAAAATCTTTTCTAAGTTCTTCTGACTTTATGCTCCCCACAAAATGATAGAAAATCTAATGTGGCTTTCTATTTGTCACAAAAAGACTTTTATTTGTCTTTTTTTTAAGACAAATAAAATTCCTTTTTAAATCGTTGGGATTCTAACGACCTCAGTTTAGTCCTTGATAGCAGAAGCAAACATTTTACGAATATGGACTTAGCGAATGACGATGAATTTGTTGACACCGAATTGCTATTGGCGTCAGGTGCTTGCAATTAAATTCAAGCACAACAAAATGCGCATCAAATAAAACGATACTGAAAACAATATCATGAGCTTCCGACACTTCGTTGAACCGTCTTTTCACGTTACGCGACTTCAACGGGATTTTCCTTAACCTGCTGGTGGAAAGTAGCAATTATTACTGTTAAAACTTTAACATTTACTCTATAGTTTTTATCAAATTGACCGCAAGCACAATACGCAAATAGCAATTTGGAGTCAACAAATTGATCTCGTAATTTGCCATGAAGTCCATGTTTGTGAAATATTTGCCTTTGCTTTTAAGGACAAAACTGAGGTCGTTGAAATCCCAAAGATTTCAAAAGAGAATTTTGTTTCCCTCCATGGCTTTAAAATAAACAAATTAGAGGGTTGTCGAAAATTGGGATGTTTGTGAAATAATCTACCACACCCAAGAAGAATAATGCCATTTAAAACTAGATTATGTTATCGAGACTATACTAAAAACTTATTAACACAGATATTTTGTGCTAATTGCGTGATTATTACGGTTCTTGCAAATATGTATGACCCAATTTCGGAGTTTCTGTTTTATTTACTGTTTTAGACACTAAATAAACTAGATTGCGCCAAAAAAGGAACATCTCATTTTAAATTATTCAATGAGGTCAATGGTTCCAGTGGTAACAGTGGTTGGCACTGTTATAATTTTCCTCGTGGAATCAAGTCTTGAATGCTTACTTATCATATGTGATGTTTAGCTGTAGATTTTGTCAAGATACACAAAGATGGTTCAAAAATAGGAATTTCATCTAGAAGTATTAAATTCTCTTCGATATTTAGTTTGTCTTTAAGGTCGGGAAAATGACTTTAGCTATGATTTTTCTCCTTTTTTACAACATAAGATAAATGCTCGGTTGAATACCACTTTTAGTATCTGAGGACGTCAAAATAAAAGCCTTACAACTGTCTCAGGCTGAAATATCACGCTCTACAATGTAGCTAATTCACTTTAAGAAAACTTTGCACGGAGGGTACAGTCTAAAACCAAGTCACAGTTCGATGTAGCGTATTCAGTCGGAGAGGGAGACAATTATTTCCCAGATCGCGGTTACATTAGCGTTGTTCCGCTGATAGTCTCGAGGCGGCTGTATCTTCGCGGTTTATGACTGCTGGCGCGGCCGATAACAGAACATCTGGCTGTTGTTGGAAAAATGTAACCACTACCGACTGCCGCCGGGGAACGTAACGGAGACCAGCGAAGATACGGCGCGGCGCGGCGCCCGTGCAATTAACTTACTGGTTTTATATAGACTCTGTTTACAGTGTGGAGCGTTAGTCTTCATTTGTTATTATGATAAGTTTAGGCAATGAGCTAAAAGCTAGACTATTTATTTTTGTTTCCTTTAATTTTTCACATTGTAATGATCAATAGATTTAAAGGACATTTCTAAGTTTGTATACTATTTGAAAGTGTTGGGAAGGTCTTCATTGATTGTCGTATTAAATGAGTTGAAAATCTATGACAACATAATATAACCAAAACTTACTAAACTAACCGTAACTTACAATTATGAGACAAAGCACGCCTCCACCGTGCCGTGTGTTGGCTTCGGCGTGCGCGGCACCTCGAGCTTTGTCGTATTTGTTGAAGACTTGGCATGACAGAAATGTACAGCGTGCAAAGGACGGAGTGCAAAGCACGATTGCGGTGGTTACCTTTAGACGGGCAAGCCAGGATGATCCATTACTTCCTTAGAGGCTTTGACCTGACTTGCTCCAAGCTCAGAGGGAAATGAAAATTCCCAGGGCGAAAATGAGGAACAAAGAAGAACAAGAAGCTGGTGATTCTGAATGGACAATAGACTTAGCAATTATAATAACAGCGTATAATTAATGTTTAGTATTGACCTCTGGACTAGTATAAACTAGTGAGATGTTGACAGTGTGTTCTGTGTTGCAGGCCAGATCTGGACCAGCGCCGTGCTGGACAGGGAGTCAGCCCCCCACTACTGGCTCACAGTCCGGGCCAGTGACCACGGTGTCAGATGAGATGTTGACAGTGTGTTCTGTGTTGCAGGCCAGATCTGGACCAGCGCCGTGCTGGACAGGGAGTCGGCACCCCACTACTGGCTCACAGTCCGGGCCAGTGACCACGGTGTCAGATGAGATGTTGACAGTGTGTTCTGTGTTGCAGGCCAGATCTGGACCAGCGCCGTGCTGGACAGGGAGTCAGCCCCCCACTACTGGCTCACAGTCCGGGCCAGTGACCACGGTGTCGGATGAGATGTTGACAGTGTGTTCTGTGTTGCAGGCCAGATCTGGACCAGCGCCGTGCTGGACAGGGAGTCAGCCCCCCACTACTGGCTCACAGTCCGGGCCAGTGACCACGGTGTCAGATGAGATGTTGACAGTGTGTTCTGTGTTGCAGGCCAGATCTGGACCAGCGCCGTACTGGACAGAGAGTCAGCCCCCCACTACTGGCTCACAGTCCGGGCCAGTGACCACGGCGTCGCCCCCCTCCACTCCTGGGCTGAGGTCAGTTTTCTTCTTTATTTAAAAATAAGAAAGAGTAATTTTAAGAGTAAACTTTAAATGAGCGATTCTTGAATCCTTCTTTGTATCCATCCATCTTAATGAATATGTATATTCCATTCCTCTCGGAAATGGTTTTAATGTTTTCATTATTCTGTATTAACCTGCCAGTTTTGCATTTGAAATTTCCAATTTTGCCCATCTTTTCTTTACCATTTTCAAAACAATTCCCAACCTCTGGAAACACGGCAATTGCTTGGTATAACCAATTCTTGGGCAAAATCTTGGTAAATAAGTATATTGTTTGATGGCTTGGCCACACAGCGACCGAGATTGCATGGACGTCAACGTGAGAAGGTTGGCCTCAATGTTAATGCTACCGAAAGATGTAGTGGTCACGAAAAGAGTGAGGATTTTGCGATCACAATACGATTGAGATACGATCGGCTATAAAAAGGTGGAGATTTGACGGTCACGTTGCGGCCGGGAGGACTGTCGCTCGCAATGTGATCGAGCGATAGATTTGACGGCCAGGGTATAAACGACCAACTTTCCGGCCGCGGAAACATCGAGCGATTTCCGGTCGCAATACGACCGAGAGATGTGTGACGGTCACAAAAGAGCAAGGAGCTTGTTGGCCGAAAAAAAGTTTTTTTGTGCGAGCGATTTTCCCGGCCAAAATACGACCGAGAAGTTTGACTGCCACGAAAAAAAACAAAGAACGTGTCGGCCGCGAAGCGACCAAGAGATTTGTCGGCCGTAAAATAATTGTCTGGCCGCGATATGCAGAAATGTGATAGCCGCAAAAATGAGCGACAAATTTGATGGCCACGAATGAGAGACTTCCGCCACGGTATAAACGATATATTTTCTGGCCGCCATGTTGCCCTTAGATGTGACGGCTGCGATGACAATGGACGATTTTCCGGCCTTAATAGGACCGAGAGATTTGCCAGTAGTGGTATAAACGACAGACTTACCGGCCGCGATACTGAAAAACCTATCTGCCTGGATTCGACCGAGAGATTTGCCGGCCAAGACGACGATAACAATTATGTAAATGGCTATTTTATTTTGTTTTACAGCCGAATTTGAATTTCCCGACCAAAAGTTGAAATTAATCTTTTTTAATGTATGTAACCTTTAAGGTTATTATTCTTTTTTATTACTCTTATTCTGGTTTATTCCTCTTTTTAAGGTATGTAACCTTTTTTAATTAATTAATCTTTTCCCTGACTCTTCCCGACCTTACAAAATCCCCGACATTCTATCAAATTTTACCGTATTCTCAAGTGGTAGACAACCTGAAACTGCTAACTTTAACAGTTTTTTACGTTGAATATTTAAGCTACAGAAAAAGATTTCTTTTCGGAAAAAGGAATTTAAAAGATGATTTTTAACCAAGAACCTTCAGGGTTGCCAAACTGGTTACGGTGTAACAACGAAAACGTAATCGAATAATGTTAATAGCTAAAATAACAATTTACTTGCTGCAAAAGGAGGTGTAAAATAACCTGGAGACTAGCTAATACAATACTCTTATTCATGGTTAAATGGTTACCAAGCAATACAAGGTTCTTGAATATTAATGTTTTTGTTTTGAAGAACTATCATGAAGTAGCAGAAATTATGAATGTATTATAAGCTAGAAGGTGCCCATGATGGGAACGGAAGAAATTACGGAAATTGATAGAAACACTAGGAAGCTGGACTGCAGACTGACTGTACAAAACCTAGAGATAAATTCCATCGCTGTCCAGTGTGTGGAATCCACGAGAATGCCGTGCAGAACGATATGCAACGAACACACTGGAATAGCAATATCGTGTTTACCCGAAAGTTAGAGGAGAGTTGTGAAGTTGAGTCCGCGATTGTTGAGAGTTTACTACAATGTGTTTGTCATGCAAATGCTTTTCAAACTGTCGGAATATGCTTTCTGTCATTCGTTTGTCCGTATCTTACCATCTCTGCATTTTAAAGGATCCCATCAAAAATATATCGCCAATTCCTGTTTGCTTGGATTACATATGGATTTTTAAGTGTTTTTATAATTGTCTTCATCATTAATTTCTTATTTTTGAATGTTCCAATTAAAAGAATTTTCAAAATTTTATCAATGAAAAGTTTATCAAGGCAGTTTAAAATCCCTAACTTGAACTGCAGTATTGTTTCAATGTTTTTTGTCCCAGTTCTTAAAAACGAAAAAAAATCTATATATGTTTGTTTTTATTCTTTAAAACAAGATATTAAAAGTGTGTATAATCATATCACCATTTATTTTAAAAGTTGTCCACTTGTTCAAAGTATTGCATTACAGAGTTTAAATTTGGTCAACTTTTATTGATTGTGTTGACTGGGTATTCATTTAAAGAGTTCATATTTGATCAACATAAAACCATTTTAATCTATTATATTTTGTGTATATTAACCTTTTGTTCTTTGTATCGTGCAAAACCTTAATGACATTAAATGTTATTTAATAAATCCACCACGTTACAACTAGTAAAGCTATTGTGTTCTTTAAAGGTCCAGTTTCATTTATGTAATGCGGCAATTAATTGCTTAGTTTCTAAGATAAGGGAAAATCTATTTGTTTAATGATTTTTGTAGTTACTTTAATTACAAACGTTACCAACTTCCTCTCTCCAACCTGTACATGTAAACACCAATTCATATAATTAAGGCCTTGTAATTTTTGATTGCCAATTAAATCAAATTTTCAGTTAAAAATATTAAAACTCAACAATTAATTTTATAGAAAACACTAGTTAAATTTTCGTGATAAGGAAACAAATACCAATCAACAGGTCAGTCATAATGCGTATAATCGGATTAGCTAGTAATATTTACATATCATTTTCCCTCGTATATTGTGTATTTCAAATTTTAGGTTTATATAAAAACCTCTGGAACATAGTTTATTAGTTATTTCCAGGAGTTGTAGTGGCTCTTGATTTACACATTACTCTGCATAAATCGTTACGAATTGGAGAATATCAATGTTGCTAATAGGTCCATACTCGGTAGTTATAGGTTTGAAAACTCAGGAAAATGCTTTAAGTTACTAAGTAAACTACAGTTAAATTGGATTTAATGATTGAATTCAAATGTACGAAGTAATTAAAATTTGGATTTGGACTCGGAATAATATCTAATCATTTCTCACGTTCACGATTTTCCCAATGTCACATTAGATGAAAAGTTGCGGATTCACCTTATAAACAAAGGATGTTTTTGTAAACATTGATTTAAAGGTTTTACTTTCATTTAGGTGTAATTCTTCTTGTATTAACATATTTGAGCGAATAGTAGTTTTTTTTAATATAATGAAATAAAAGTTCTGTTTTAACTTGACGATTTCTTCCACAAAAGTATTAAACGTGATAACTTGTTACCTCGTGATATGATGAATAAATGAAGGAACAAGCAAATAATGATGAAGGAATAAGCAGAAGTACTATTAGTTAAAAATAAAGAGAGACAAAGTGACTAACGAACAGTTTGTCAAGTGAACTTTGACTCTTGTGGTACGTTCAAGAACCTGTTCCCGACGAAACTGTTGGCAGCCAATAAGATTTGAGGACGGACGCCATGATGGATCATGCCAGTCTCTCATTAGGCCTGACGATGATTGGTGTGACCAACCGAAATCTATCGCCATTTTCCATCTTTTTTGCATATTTACTGCCTTGTATGTAAATACATTAGAGCCAATTCCCACTGAACTGGCGTATCGCGGAGGCGTGGCGCGGGCGCGGGCGCGGCACGGTTTACTCAATGCTCTCACATTCTGCACACTGAAGCGTTGTGGCGCGGGTGGCCGCTTCTCGCCACCATCACGCCTCTGCCTTGCTCCTAGTGGCGACAACGGGCGCGCCACAGGCATGTCGGTTCCCGGTCGCCAGTTGTATGAAGGAAGAGGTATGTCGGTAGCGGGAAATGCGGACGCCCACGCCAAATCGCATCTGTGGATTAGTCCGTATGGGAGCAATGGGGAAACCGTGCCGCGCCCGCGCCACGCCTCCACGAAACGCCTGTTCAGTGTGAAATGGGCCTTATAAGTGTAAATATATTTGTTAAGTGTAAGACGTTTTTTACTGACATCCGGTGAACCTGTGCAGGTGTGGGTGGAGGTGGAGGACGACAACGACAACGCGCCGCTGGCGGGGGCGGCGAGCTACGAGGGCAGCGTGGTGGAGAACTGCCCGCGTCACACCGCCGTGCTGCGGGTGACGGCCGCCGACGCCGACGACAGCGCCAACGTCGCCTTCGCCATCACCGCCGGCAACGCCGCCGGCCACTTCGCCATCGACCACACCGGTCAGTTTTTTGTCCCACCTTCACATTCTAGGACGCTAGACCAAGCCTGGAACCGTTTTTGCACAAACCGCTCAAGCGCGCTCTATAAGGGCGGTCTACGTATGATACAAAGTACCAACAATTTTATATTAGGGTTGGGAGGTTTTAAGATTTCTATTCAAGCTCAATAAACTGATTCTTGATAAATATGAGTTATGTATTTTTTATGTTTTTGTACATGTTATCTCACCGGTTTTGCAGACTTACCTTGTGACCGTGGTTTCGAGCAATGGGCCTGAGGGTCGGAGTAGCGCTTCGGTATCTCCAAGACCTTAAAAGGGCGTAATTTGGTCGAAACGCGTTCAACAAACTGACTCACGATTACGGAAAACACCCTCGTGGGCGACGTAATATCGCCGAAGCCCCAATTCTCTACTACTTATGCAACTTTGCTAAACATGAATTTTTTCGCCAAACTTAGCCGTACCGACGTCGGTGTTAGAGTATGCCTCTGTTACCCCAAAACCTTACTTTTAAACAGTCTTTCAGCTAATGACCAAGTGGGTGTCATAGTATGACCTCTGGTTCCCAAAATTGTCATTAATACCAATTCGTTAAAATATTAAACTACAGCCATAACGTGGGTGTCAGAGTATGACCTCTGGTTCCCAATTTACCACTACTCATACTAATTCGTTAGACACAAAATATTAAACCATTGGACAAAACGTGGGTGTCAGAGTATGACCTCTGGTTTCCAATTTACCACTACTTAAACAAATTCGTCAAACTCAATATATTAAACTGTTATCAATCCAAAACTTTTATAAGAGTGGCAAATAATTACTACCCAAGTGGTCACTTACTTCTCCAGAGCTCTTGACTAGGCGGCGGTTGGAACGCAACTCGCTCTCCCACTCGGCCGTCGGACCTCAGTTCCGCCTTCCCCCACCACTCCACCGGGCCCGAAACTAGCGCTCGCCGCCGTGGTGGCGGGCCAGAGAAGCTGTTTGGTCGTTCACCTGTCTCGACGACTCGACTAGTCGGCCGGTGGGATAGGTCCGGCGATGACTCACCGCTTTCTCTTGCATACAAAGACATGTCTCGAGTCTATACTTTGCTGAATAAACTGTAATTCTTTGTTATCCCCAAAACAAAATTTATTTAATTATTTAAGTGTGAAAAAATAAGTAGGGGTCTTTTTTTACCGTTACACCATCAATGATCAATGAAATGAGATTCACGGTCTGGAACCTGATTCCGTCTTCAAATCGAAAGACACCAACGGTCTAACAAAATTAGAAAGAAACAGCCAAGCGAAGCTGGAGAAAAATCAAAGTTAAATTTTAAATGTCCATTTTCGATCCTCGAGACCCTTGCAATCATTGGAAGGGATTACTCGTTTCGTCTCCAAATCCGTGGCAAAAACTACTCTCAAGTATTTGATTGAGGCATGCAATCGTTTGATTGTAGGGGTCTCGGGGCTGAAAAGCGAGTATTTAACGTTTTACTATCGTAAAACATTATTCTGAGAAAACCCCCAAATATGTAAAAAGCGAACTCAATATCAAAGCATCACTGCTGGCTGTTCATGTTATACAGTGGACTGAATATTTGGACTAGCTCAACGTAACTAGGCACAAAAACATAAATTTAATAGGATTTTATCTAAACGGTCGATCAATACCGACTGTTGGCAGTGATGAAAAAACCTGAATGTCTAGCCGGAATGACGTAGGTATTCTTTCCCTTGGAATAAGACTAAAAACTGCCGCCAAATGCATAATTTAATTTAATTTTATAATGGTTTTTCAGTAAAATAAAAATGTTTATGTAATGTGTCGGTTCACTCTCCCCTAAATAAATAAATAAATTAAAACGTCTTTATTTGCAAGCGTTTCTCAGACATGATAGCTATTTTACAGAATAACTCTTCCTAACACAACAACTATGGAAAAAACATTAAATCGGTCAGTAGCAAACACTCATTCAGACGATCATATTCTTTTGTCCCTGAGATGAAAATTGCAAGATTGAAGGATTAATTCAGCAGCGGCCCAAAAAATCCCTATTAATTTAAGAGAATCTTGGATTCCTCGCAAAATAACTCCAATATTAGAAGTAAAAATAGCTCTTTTGAACCCTCGAAATAAAAAACTGTGCAATTACTTTTATTGAACATTAATGATCGTTAAAGTCAATTTCGTACAACTAAGCGCAGAGACTGATTTTAGTTTTAACGTTTATGAAACCTTCCTAAAAAGTCAATTGCAAGTTTAGCAAGGACGTATATTCCCTCAATTAAAATAATGAATTTTGCTTTGTATTAATGCTATGAACGGTTTGAAAAACAACATGTTGAAATTTAAATTGTTTAATTATATATCAAACGCCCTGAAGGTAGATCGAATTAAAGTAACTTTCCCGATTCACCTATGCAAAACGGAAAAAAGATTTGAATTGCAACAGCTATAAATGTCAATGATTACTAGGCATAATGTTTTATTCAAATTTCAATGACATTTCGATACCTTTCACATAATTTATTTACTACATATCCGTTTTTACTAAATTCAGGTAATTCGAGAAAATCAGTGTTTTTTTTAAGTTGAATCATTTAATAATATAAAGGTACGGTATTTGTTCTTCCTGAAAAACAACAAGGTACGGTATTTGTTGTTCTGCTCAACAAAAACAACAGGTATTTCCATGACCTTTGAAACTTTAAGTCAATTGGAGTCAATTGATGCCTCAATCCTCTAAGCCACAAAGGATTGAAGCCGGATCTAAGTTAAAATATCAATTGATGCCGCAGACGGTTCAATTGTACAACTGCGTGTAACTATTGTGGTAAGGAATTGAACTTGGTATGACATTTATAATGAACATAATGATATGGTAAGCACCAGATTTGTCGTACATCATTTTCACCAATTATTTACTGTATCTTATTTTTTACAAATTTGTTATTTTGTTCATAACCACAATTTAATTAATTTTATATGAGGCAGGGTAACTTAGATGTTTTAAACTTAGTTATTTTAAATCGATTAAGAACCATCAACATCAGCTGCCTTTTGATTTTTTCCAATCAGCTCCTATTCAGTTTCTTAGAAACAAAATTATATTAATTCTTTTCCGAACCATAGCAATGGAGTCATAAACATGTTTTCGCTGAATTTCCGCGAAAAATCTCAAAGAGACGAAATTTAATTTGATTCATATTTTTCAGACAGTGTTATTGATGTTTTGTTTAAAATACATTTTTGATGATGAAGAATTAATTTTTTTCGGAAATTTACCAATTACTGAATACTGTGTAATACTGAGTATTGCCTGATTTGCTGTTACGGTAAAAATAATATTCACAACAATTCGGCCCCAAAACTTCAAATAAAACAGAACGCCTCCTTAAAACCAAGCCACAGTCTGAGAATAACAAGTTACAAAAAACTGGTGTATACAAACTTAATTGTAACGACTGCGATAAATTTTATATAGGCCAAACTGGGCGATCTTTTTTAAAAAGAGCAAATGAACATAAGCCAAATCCGAGGATCAATCCACAAAAATCGAGTTATGCACAACATCTTATGGATGAGGATCACAGCTGTGGGAAATTTGAAAATAACATCGAAATAGTCCAGGTATGCAACAAAAGGTTTTATCCTCGACACTTTGGAGGAATACCATATTTACAAAGCTGTAAAACAAAACAGTAGCTTGGTTTTGAACGACAAATTGAATTACAGCTCTCATTTAATTTTTAATAAAATCATTGAAAACGAAGTTGAACGGACGAGTCCACCCCGAAAAACTCCTCACTCCCCTTGGACGAGTCCAAGGACAGAAGCACGAAGGTCGACTGATAACAACCTTCGCCACCGCCCCCGCCGCCCCCCTGAGTGTTGTGCCGGCAGCCGCGACGGAGACTAACCGAGTCGGGCGTGTGACCGTTCATAATAGTAGGCCTACTCGTTTGTAAAGTTTTAAATTTTAAAGTAAAATGTCGTGTTTTAAATGTATTTGTTGTGTGTTTTGACTGTTTTTACCGAAAAAATGACAACTGCAACCCAACTGGAATGCAAGAAGCTTGATCATATTGTTTCTACTTGAAAATGACGCAAATAAGCGTTGAAACTTAAGTTGTAGTTTAACAACATTGACGAACTGGAGACGGAATAAGGTAATATAAAACCACTTAATTAGTTCACCAGTTCAGGGGCAATACAATGAGGAAAAAATTATGCTTACGCAGTTTAATGATATAGGGGCTCTATTGCTGCAAAATTTCAGCTCAGTTGATCCAGTGTTTTTCACGTGGTTGAAAGACAGATATTCACACAAACACCCATACTTTTACATTCATAATATTAGTAGGATATTTAGATTTGAAGAAGATAAGATTTAAAACACAGCCCGGTGAATGTGGACAAAAACAATTCCTAAAATAGAAAAATGTTTAAACATTTAATAAACATATCTATTTTAGTTATTTTTTGTCCAGGTGCGCCTGGTTGTGTGCTACTAAGCTTGTTTCATTCTAAGTTCTTTCCCACCTGAAGACGGAATCCGATTCCAAATCTGAAACGTCATGAAACTTACTTTCACGAATCAGTGATAGCAAATGTCCGAGAAAATCAAAACCAAAACAATCATTAATAATTCTGTTCAAGTAAACAAGAGTGTTAGACTGATAAATCTATCTCTACTGCTGTTGTTAATGACTGCAATTCATTGTGGGTTACTCAAGCACCTTGTGATGACTGGATCTTTTGTTCGGTTGAGGGAGGGTGCGCCCTAATCGTATTGTGAATTCTACAATGAGCATTCTTATCTTGATTAGTGTAACGTTGTTAAGCTGCTTCTGCGCTCGTTGGCGCACCGTCTCCCTGTTACGTCGTTAGGTTCCCTCGTCTTAGGTAATCTCATCAAAACAATCAACTCGGGTTGGTGAATTAGACTCTGGCAAAGATCCCGTTCCTCTCTTAGGATTACGTGTTATGAAGTATGCGTGTGTTGTATTCATCGAGATTTCAATGAAGTGTTTGTAGGGAAAAGTATTTTAAATTTAGACGTTAAGTTGGTATTTTACGTCATAGCCTCATTAGTGCTATTTTAATGACGAGTTACCTGTTATTGGTAAGACATTTTATTTAATATTTTTGTTGGAAAAGTCCCTCATCTAGATATCTGAGAATCTTTTGGTAGAAAGCACAAACACGGAATGCAATATGTTAATTAATAAAACAGATATACCGTTAATCATTGACCATTGTTCCGAAATCGCTTGTTTTTAAGTGTTTCATTGGACTTCGAGCCCCAAAAGTTGTAGTAGGTTGAGCATCAATTAGCATAAAAAAACAAAAAATAAAATAATAATAAGGAACATGATAAAAATAACATGCTTTAGGTGGGAGCAAAATATACTCTTAACAGACTCATCAGCACGCTTAGGTTTTTCAACGTTTGTGATGATTAATTTCCATAGTAATAAACAACCCCCTTGTACTATTGTAAATATAACGAGAAAATAATGATGTTTTCATTTAATCTAATTTGATTGTCTCGTAAAAGTTAATTTTAACTGTCTTTGGATACACAGTGGAGTCCCGATAATGCGAACGTCGCTAATCCGAAAGTCCGCCTGATCCAAAATGCTAAGGGGGGAAATTTGGTACTTTGGTAATACAGTACACCTCGGATTATCCGGATTAATGTGGCGGAACACCGATCCGGATAACAAAAAATCCGGATAATCCGAGATCATTACAATATCGCCTAAATAGAGATTGCGTACCTTAACCCCTGCTAAATTGATGCTGAAAATGGCGTATCAAGACTGTACAACATATTAATCCATCAAATTTTACGGGGGTTTAATTTTGAAGCAAATTTAAGACTTCGTTATTGATCGTACGAATATAATGTTAACTTTTACCGTACTTACGGTTTAGGTTTGGAATAAAACGCCAAATTAAATTATTAATTTATGAAGATTAAATAATCATAACTCAAAATCACTCAAACTTAGAATAATAATGACGAAATTTTAAGTAACTCAAAACTTATTACAGTAACTATTCTTAAGAAATAACATAACACATCAAATGCCAGCAATAAACTATCTCGCAAAATTGCCGTAGGCCTACGCCTTAGTTGATTACTGACAGCACCCCAAGTAGCAATCCAGAAAACTATGTTCACGAAATTGCTGTAATGTACTGTTTAGGCAATGCGATTCATTCAATTTGTGATTCCAAATGCGTACAGTTTTTCTATTATGTTTGCATTTTACTTTTACAAGGCGAATTTCCCCAGTAAACTCGCTAAAATAATGTTTTACCGTGATTTTAATTTTTGAATTTCTCGGATGGACCGGTCCGGATAATGCGGGATCCGGATAATGTGGGGTCCGGATAATCCGAGGTGTACTGTACCATCGACCACATAGTACAATAGACGGAGCACTAGAAACCGTAAAGTGAAGCCTAAATTTGCTTCGAGACCCTATGCATGGAAAAAAATAAAGTAATAAAAAATTACAAATATGGTATCAAATTATACGTCTAAATCTCAGAATCACTATAGTACCAAATATAAATGGCTTACAGTAGTTTACACATCATAAACACTGATAACCTAGAAGCTTGTCCTAACATTTTTTGCAAGAAGCTGCCGCCACGGAATACACCTGTAACGTTCCTGTGATGTGTAAACTATTTCTAAACCATTTATAATTGGTACCATAGTAATTGTGAGATTCAGACCTTTAATTTGATACCAAATTTGTACTTTTCCAGTCGACTATATTTTTGTAAATAACAGTTTAGGATTAACTTAGTTTTCATGCAGGCGCCGCACGGATAAACTCTCCCGCAGTAACTAAGTTATCGACCAAACTACGTCAGCTAATTAAAAAAAAAAATATGATTTGAAAAATTCAACTCCTTAGCAACAATTTTCCACCGTTTTTATTTTGCCTGACCAAAAAATAAAAAAGTAGTAGCCGGCCACTTTTTTCATTATGTTTTAAAGTTGAATAAAAGCTTGTGATTTTATATAATTTTTTTTAAATATAAAAAAAGTTATTTTCGAAATACGATAGATACTATTATGGTTCCAAACTAAAGGACACTTCACATGTAAAATTTCAACCTTAAGCCTCAACGCTAAATAGTATAAACTACGAGTTATTTGAAACATGAGCACTGTCAGATTACGCGGTTTTAAGCGCCGTTTTATGTTTCTATACCCAGACAATATGGCGGCCCAGGCCTCACTTGCTGTAATGCAAGTAAGATAGCAATGCTCCGTCTAATCCTACTATGTGGTCGCTGGGTAATACACGGAGGCCACTGTTTTTAGAGAGATTGTTTTGCTGGACACCAAAAATAACTACAGTACATAATTGGGAAGGACGTATTTTAATCGACTTACTGTCCAAATTTGACTTCATTATGATGAACGGTATTTGTGTACTGCCTCCCAGAAGGCAGCGATGTCAGCGAGAATTGAGTGTTCACGTCGTCACCGCCGCCATTGTCCACACCCGATCGCCAACCCTTTTACAGCGCGCTGCGGCGGTTATGTTAGGCTAGGTTATCATAAATAATAGGACATTCCTCGTTATGTTATGAATCAAACGATACCAGATGAGACATACTTTCGCCCGCCAAATCCCCTCCAAGTAGACCCAGGTCTGTTCGTTGATCGGAGCACGCGCATCACCTGTCGACGGGTTTTGGCGGGCGAAAGTATGACTTATTTGGTATCGTTCGATTCGTAACGAAATGAGGAAAGTCCTACTATAACTCCGTATACGGAGATTTCCCCCAGATTTTGGCTAAAAAACAGGTGAAACCTTGTAAAACACGTAAATGGTCTTAAATTAAATTGCGCGTAAGCAGCGAGAGTAATTTTATGAGACGATCGCGCGTGTTTACCGACCGCGGGCGAGCAGACGAAACATGCCGATCGCAGGTACCGGTGGGAACAACTTAGCAAAAGAAGGGAACTTGAAATTCAATTACGTGTATTTACCGATCGCAGGAACACCTTTTGCAATTTGATCCGCCGTTTAATTTTATCACCGTTCGCCAGCATTCGGCGCGACAGCGGCTGAAGTTGGTTTGCGAAAGACGATCGCACGTCTTATCTTGAAAAACTACGGAAGTAACTTTGGGAGTATCGTTACAAAATAAAGAAACGCCCGTAAAAATCAATCGCGCGTATTGAACGATCGCGGGTTAACATAAAGAATAATTTTATGTAATTCAACATTATATTTAGTAATCATTTGTATTTTAATGTTAATGCCGACGCTTATTCCAATAAAATTGCTTTTCCGAAATCGGTCCGTTCTAAATTATTTCGGGTTGTCGGGATTCTTCTACACTCCTTGTAGACTTCTGTAAAATGCATTAATTGATGTAAATGTTTGATTTCAGGGCTTCTGTATACAACAACAGACCAGATCGACCGAGAACAGCAGCATGAATACGTGTTGGAGGTAAGCACTCCCCACATGCCGTGAACAATGCATTTCCAATACTTCACAATGGGAAATCAATATTTACACAGTATTTTTATGTATTATCGATAGTTTTGGCCATCTATTGCTTTCAAACATGCCAATGGAAATTCCTCTAACAATAATTGCGGGGCCTTTGAGGAAAACTTTCCCCTTTATTTTCAAAGTGAGTTTAGGTAATCGAACCTTCCTGGAAACTATGTAAAACCTTCTTACTTAAAACACTAAAACTGTTGGTAGGTAACACCTAGCGATAATTATGTAAAGGGATAAAAACGGAAGTAAATAAAATTTGATTGTCTTCAAGACTAAAGAGCCATCGTTTGAAATTACTAGATGATGTCAGCTGTTTCAAATCACCCCTTACAAAGTCAAGCTCAGTTTGACTCTTTCAGTATGTCTTAGGTTTGTTGTTCCTATGTCTTAGGTTTGTCTGCCGGGTCTCATTGCCCAGGTGCTAAAGTGGCTTTACATTTTTACTTTGCTTGATACGCTTATACCTTTGCTTATACGCACATCCATGGATTATCGCCTCATATAAAAAAGCTAATTAGTGACAACAATATGCTGCTAATCCGCTTTATGAACAACAAGGTGATCAGATTTTTTTTCATCAGCAAAAGAGGTTTTATATTTCATTAAGGCAAATAAAAATAACTGACAACGAAAATGGAAACACAAATGTGATTTACTTCAAAAAGTTTATAACCACTGCAATGTTTACGTTTTACAAGATTCTTGAAAAACTACGGTCCAAATGGGTGTATGAATAATCAACAGGCTTTAATGAAGTTTAGGCTAAAGTTGAAATGGAATTGAAAAAGTTTAGGGGAGCTTTGCACTCGCGCCTGTTTTGTGTCAGTAATGGAACGGACCAGAAGGGACAAACTTCTTGAATATTCTTTATGCATAAGCTGCCTTTCTTTGTTTATAATAAATGTAAGGAAAACGGTCTGTCTTAAAAATCTTATAATCACATAATTAGAAATTTAAAACATAATATTTTTTTTAATCCAGTTGGCAAGTCAATATATGAGTTTTCTTGTAGACAAAAAAGGCTTTTAACTGAAATTTCTTCGCGAATCGTTTGTCTAATAATATTACCTATGTAAATGTCATAGAAATAATAACTAGAAGTATTTATTGTAAGAAAGTTTATGTACTTTGTTTTTGCAAATCAATGTTCATCACATAAATTTATGGTTTTTAGTTGTAAGAAAAAATACTTAAAAAATTCAGAATATTTGCCTCATTTTGCATTTTTCACATTTTTCCGTCACAAAATTTTGCTAACAAACATCAGATTTAGACTCAGCGTCCCCCCCAAAAAAGAAAAACTAAAATCAAACTTAATCCAAAACTTTCCTGCGAAAACTTGATTTTGACTTGACTATCATGTTATCTTCAAGAATGAAAACAAGCTACTTTGTAATTTATTCTTCTTACCAGTTACCACTACAAAATAGTTATCGATTGCATTGATCAATCATTGAATGCAGAGTTAAAAAAGTATCTAGTCAATAGATCTTAAAAATCTAAAACATTTTCCCCATGATTTAATTTTCCCACAGAATTTGTATTGGGATAAAATTAAGTAAAAAATTTTTAAAACTGATTGATAAAACTGAAATATAGTGCTTAGTTTTGAATGAATTAATTTGTTTGATTTTTTCTCATGATGAAAAAGGGTCAGTGCTTACTGTTCAACTTAGAGAGGTACAAAATAAAAGTAACAATTACATTTGAATCATTTTAACCTTTGGGATTGTTAATTATGTTTGCGAATCAACACTACCCTCAATTCTATATGAATAAAATAAATAGCAGGCTCACTTGACCACCTGAATTTGAGTCAATTTTGGGTCTCATGAGAAAATTTCAGAGCCTTTTCTCAACATTTCCCACATTACAATTTTATTCAGTAAAGTCAATGAATGAAATATATACAGAATGAATTTAACTAATCAAAGACACAATTTTGTCTAGTGTAATTACAATGAATGATAAAATCTTGATCTTCTGCTGTTAATTAATTGCAGTATTAAACACAATATTCACTGATCCAATGTATTCAGTAGTCGCTAATACAGCAGTAATTATATGAACAATAATAATCAAATCAACGGCAGTACTTGCACGGTGGAAACACGTCACATGTCCTGTCTAATTCATGATAAGTTAACTGTAATCCTACATTCGATTATAATGTTTTATAATTACAATATAGATTAATATTGTATTTATAAAATGTTTTAATTAAATGTAGAGTTAAAATCTTCTCTAGGAATATTGTTATATTTGTGTACAAAGGATGATTCACTCATTTCAAAAATGTTTCTCTAATAATAAGAAATAAGTACTCTCTTCAACAATTAACATTTTCAATCCAGCAAGGTCAGTTTGTAAATGCCCTTTAAACATGTCAATATCAATCACCATTGAGATTTTATGGTTAAAGTTGAATGATTGGGAGTCTTATTTTCGGTTTTAGGTTTTTTTAATTGTTATCAGGTAATTGTTATACATTTGACAACATGATAGAGCCAGACAAATATTATTTGTATTGCCTGTCGTATTAGGCATCGATAAATAAAATCAATTTACTACTGTAACTTTTCTATGTTGGCTCATCACACCACATATTATTTTTTTGGTATTGAACCTTTTTTCTTTATATATTTTTCCTAAGCAAAATGTCAAACCTTCGATTTTTAGGGTAAACCAATTTAACACCTGTTGAATATGTACAGGATCGAAATGTCATTGGGTCCAGTTGCCATTTGTCGTTGGCTATGAATTAATGATGCTATACAATGAGAGGTCTCCGTTAGATAGTAACAAGACCCGGGTCCGGCGGGCCCCCAATCAACACGTAATTAAATGTAATTAGTATTAAACTACACAACATAAAAATAAAATACTTAAAACTAAAGTTACACTCACCCAAACACTTTCCAAACTTGACTTATTTTATCTTTGCCACGTTAGAAAGATTCGTCTGGCTCAATCAATCATCAACGTCAGTTGCAGAAGTCCATCGATATTCCCGTCCGTTTCTCTGTGACATCATTCTTATTGTTGTTGAAGAAGGTATTGTTTTGCCGAAGCGTTCATCATACTCTCCAGACAGCTTTTCTCTCGTGATCCCAACATCGATGATGTATCAAGTTTGTGGAAATGACAGCGATTCCCTGCGGAATCCAAACAAATATACGAATATACGAATGCGAACACTTTTCAATGCGATCAATATACAGGGTGTCCTGGAACTCTCTGGAACTTGTCATAAAATATTGTTCCTTAGGTCGAGGCAAACTTTTTTCACAATATAAACATGGGTCTTTGGTTCCTAGTTTTCGTATGTTGGTCTGTTTGTGTTTGTTTACAAATTATCTTAGAACTCAAGATTTATTTACAAAAGAATCTTCAAACTGGTATACTTTTTTGCCTCCGTTTGTAAAATAAGGGAATGAAATTTCATTGCTGTGTCTAAACCATTTCAAGATGGTGGCCAATTTAAATATTTAATGTCAACGTGAAGTTTGACATAAAATATTTTAATCGGCCGCCATCTTGTAACGAATTTAGTTACAGCCACAAAATTGAATTCACTTTATTTACCTTTAAAGGTAAACATTTAAATTTGAAGCTTATAACCTTAATAAATCTTGGGTTATAAGCAAGTTCGAACCCAGGTTTTAATTCCGGGGGGGGGGAATCCCTTCCTTTTCTTTTTTATCCTAAAAGAAGGGGGAAGGGGATATTTTGGTACTCACAAAAACCCGTACTAATGTGACGGTAGACAAATAAGGTCGTCGCGGTAGGCGAGTATTTCGTCACAATAGACGAATATCGTCGTTGTGGTCGACGCCACGGTAGACGAGTATCATGTAGCGGTAAACGAATATGATCGTCACGGAAGGCAAATATCATTGTCGCGGTAGACACATATCGTTGTCACGTTGCAGTGGACGAAAATCGTCGTTGCGATAGAAGGATATCGTTGTCACGGTAGATAAGTATTGTCGCCGTGGTAGATAAAAATATCGTCGTCGCGGTGAACGAGTATCGCATCGCGGTAGACGAATATGGACGTCGCGATAACAGTAGGCAAATATCGTCGTCGCGGTAGGCAAAGATCGTCGATGCGCTAGACGAATATCGTCGTTGTGGTCGACGCCGCGGTAGACGAATGTCATTGTCGCAATAGACAAATATCGTTGTCTCGTCGCAGTTGACCAAAATAGTCTTCGCGTCGCGGTAGACACAAATCGTCTTCGCGTCGGAGTAAACGAAAATCGTCTTCCCGTCGCGGTAAACGAAAATCGTCTTCGCGTTACAGTAGACGAAAATCGTCTTCGCTTTACGGTTGACGAAAATCGTCTTCGCGTCGCAGTAGGCAAAAATCGTACCCGAAAATGGTTGTCTTGTCGTCCAAAATTTTTGTTCTCCAAAATTTCGTGGGGTGGAATATATCCCCCCTGGGTTCGCCCCTGGTTGTAATTTGTACAAAACACAAACAGACCGACAGATGAAAAACTAGGCACTAAAGACTCATGTTTATATTTTGAAATAAGTTTGCCTCGACCTGAGGAAATTTTTAGTGAAATGTTAGAGTGACTTCCGGGATACCCTGTATTTCTGCTCTCTTGAACTATCTGTACACATTCTAAATGAGCGTGTATTTAAGTAAATTAAAATATCAGTCGAGAAAAGTAATCTTTGGAACATTGACCAGAAATAATTTTCAATATACAAAAAACTAAAAGGGAGAACACAGCCCCATTAATTAGAGCACATGAGAAAGTGAGGTAGAAAAAGGGTGTACATGCTTAAGTATGGTTTTCATCACCACAAAATTTACACTTATAAACAAAAAAACCTTTGATTATCTACATACAAGTATAACATCAAGGAATAAATAGTGTTGCAACTAACTGGCGTTAGCCCAACATTTTGTACTCAGTTTTTCTCATATTGGATACATTTTTCAGCTGATATACTCAACAAAAAAAATCATAGAAGGAAAAATTAGGTAGCAGGTGGGTGACTGCCGGAGGAGATAAAGAGGAATTTAAAAAAGTGAACTAAAAAGTGAAGTGACCTTAAAAAGACAAACTAAAACGGAAGCGGGAAAAGTTAATGGAAAATTAAACGAAAAGTGAGGTTTTTACAGGAAAAACTAAATGTTAAATTGAGGAAGAAGTTAATTAATTACATAAGGAATAATGTTTACTCAACATGTTTTGATAGCGTTTGTCAAATAAACAGTTACTTGTTATGTTTATGACTTATTTTATAAGTATGTTGCTTTTCGTTGTTTGCAACTTAACTGAGGTTTTGATTGTGTTTTCCATTCTTTTAACAGCCAAACGGTATTCACCTCATAGAAAAAATAATAGGCTACACAGAACAATACTCAAATACTGTAATAATCATTATTAAAGTAAAAACATTAAAATATTAAGATATCCTTATGTTTAAAATGTAAAGGTGAACTATAAAATATCTTCAGTTTGTCAAAGTTTTTCGACTTTATTTTCTTTTCAAAAAGTAACACAGATCGCGATATTAACTTTCTTCTGTCAAACATAAAGTGAAGACTTGTCAGTTCCAAATATCTGTCAATATTTTAAAAGCTGTTGCTAGATATCGCAGGCTTTGTCTTTGGAGTGGTATTGTTCTTCAGTATCGTCCACTGTCAGTCACCTGGTCTAATGGATATAAACTGCAGTGTCATTTTCTTCCAATTGTGATAATTTCTATGACCAAAAGAACAGGTTTTTAATGGAAGATCAATTTTATAGAAACGAGTGATGATCAAAAAGCATTTAAGAGCCTCTAAATGAATATTATTCCAGCATATTGATGATGACATCACATTTCATTGTAATTTCAGTAATTAAAAAAAACTTAATTTTTATAACCCAGCAAGTAAAAACGAGCAAAAAATTACTAACCGTAATCCAATCAGCTTTTTAGTTCCCTCCCATTTTGATCAGAGTTTTTTTCCTTGACATTATTTAAGTTAATTGCCACTACTATTCAGAAAATATGTGAAGAATATATGAAATATACTAATGTGAAGTATATTAGGTTGACTGTCCGATCGCTTTTAAATTTTATATACTATTAATCTGAGTATAACAGCTAAAAAATATCTTTTGAATCCTTTGGTATACAGTACTGAAACAAATCCAGAAACAACCAAATGAGAATGATACTGACAAAATCGCCACAAAATTATACCTTAACACAAAAAGTCATGATACAATTATTTTAAGACTAAGATGAATGAATCATTAACACAAAGTTTTTATGTACAAGTACAAAAAAGAACAACTGAATTTGTTTTGCTAAAGCAGCTAGGATTGTGTTGCAATCTTGTAGTCTTGTTACTGATTAAGGCTGACATGTACATTAGACAGGACTGTTAATTAATAGCACAACAGCCAATGTCATCAGTCCAACTTAAGAGTGATTAGTAAAAAAATATTTTTATAAAAAAACAGGAAATAAAAAATATTTTATATAAACTACGATAGCTACAGAGATCCAAAGCACCAGAAACTGGCCAGAAATACCAATGTTGTACAACTGCACTGGGAAAACCACTTGATCTATAGGGCCTATATTTTGGGATTTTTTATGGCTCATCATCTAAAAACAAACAATAATTTAAAAAATTATTATAATTCATTTTTTATGTTAAAAAAGGTTTTCTGCTCCATTTGAAATAATGTAGTAGCTTCAAAAACTGTTATTTTCAGCCTGTCAGAACCATATAATGTCCAAAAATTACAAACTCTCTTCAATGTAGTTGTACTTGAAATTGAACCTCACACCAGCATAAATTGGTTAGGCAAATTGCATCACACAAATGAATACTATCAAGTTCTTGCTGCACCCTTTAATCAAATTCACAAATAAGAAAAATAATTTTTTCTTTTTATTCTTAGTAAAACACTAGGTGTGTGCGAGTAGTGATTTTTGTAGTCGAATCGAGTTTTAAAAAATACTCGCGAGTTCTGAGTTTTTTCAACTTGAGTATTTTGAATAGTAGAAATTAGCAATTATCATACTTATTATTAATCACATAAAATGATCAATCATAAATAAATGATCACTTTTGTATTTATTAAACTGGGAAGTTTTCCTGTGAGTTAAAAGCAAACTGTTTTCAAATAAAATGAAACCAGGCCATCTTTAACATGATATCATTACTCAATATTTTATTAAACTTTCGACCTGAAGAGGTAAAAACCAAGCTACATCTATACTTGTTTGTTTAAAAAAAGAGCTTTTGTAAGTAAATTAATTAAAGTAAATTAATTATTGTAAGTAAATTAATTATTTGTAAGTAAATTAATTTTGTAAGTGGTTTGTAATTAAATTTATTAATATTAGTAACTATTGGGTAAATGGCGTGGGCGGGAGTAACTAAACGACTCGAACTTTTGAGTATTTTTCAAAACTTCGAGTTGAGTCGAGTAGTGAAATCTCGGCATGAAAACAGCTGAATAATCGAGTACTCGCATACCCCAACAAAACACAACTAAGCCATTTATTAGGGTTACCAGTCGTACTGGTTTTCCCCGGACAGTCTAGGTTTTGAGGGCTTTGTCTGGTAACCGGTCCGGGGCTGCTACTTGTCCAGGGTTTTCATAATTTTTGCTGAAAATAATCTTTTCTCAAGTTTTACGTGGAATCAGACAACATTTCATCGGGAGTCGTGAGAAATTTACAAGTTTTAAAGTTATCAGGAGATAGACAGGGTAAATCTAGCTTAACAACTAAAGTTGCCAACCCTGTGGGAGTGTAACAACAGCAAACCTACTTAACCTCTACTGTACTGACCTCTGTCGTCTGTCAGTGAGAATAGTGTTGTGATTTAGGTTGGAACTGGTTGATACAAATTTTAGATAAACATTAAAGATAAAAATATCTTTTGAATCCTTTTATACACAGAACTGATAAATTGAAATCCAGACAACAACCAAATGAGAATTATACTGATGAAATTGCCACAAAGTTATACCTTAACACAAAGTGTCATGATACAATTACTTTAAGACGAATGAATCATCAACAAACTACTTAATGCACTAAAAAACCTTCATAATACTTTAACAATCTTATTTTACAATCTTCGTCTGTGTTATTGAGGGACGGGGATGTGTTCACTGCACCTCAAATTGTCCTGGGTTGGCCTGAAAAATATCTGGTAACCCTACATATTATTTATTTACTCGATCGCAATGTCCAGGTGACACTGTCGGACGGGGGGTCACCGCCGCTGTCGTCGACAGTGCAGGTGGTCGTGGTTGTCGAGGACGAGAACGACCACTCGCCGCAGTTCGACCAGACATTCTACCACATCATGGTCCCCGAGCGCCGTGGCGACTCTGCCTTCGTAATACAGGTGGGGAATGAAACTCTTTCACCCAGATAGATGTATGATGGTAATGTTTCGTGCAGTAGTGGTGGATTTATCTTTGTCTCTTAAATTATGGTACAGTAGACTCTTGATAGTTCGACACTCGATACTTTAACACTCTGTATAGTTCGATACCTGCTGACACTCAATAAACAATCTAAGACTCCTAAGTATTATGTCCAGTGATATTTACTGGAACCTATATTATGATAGGCAGTAAAGTAGCTTTGTAATAGTTTAGGTTTATGGTATGTACATTTACAACCTGTATTTTTAATATGAAAGCTGATATAATCCCTATAGTTCGACATTTTTATTCTTCGACACCGCTGAAGTCCACAAAATGTTGAACTATCGAGAGTCTACTGTACTTCAAAAATTTAAGAAAAAAACAGAGATTTGATGACTTTTTATTTTTATTTAATTTCTTCACAATTAGGAGACCTCTAAAGGCTCTTGTTTGTGATAAACTATTTAAGTATAATACTTGTGGAAACAGCTGGGTTATTCTCACTTACAGATACAGTTCGCGCATTATATCTCCGGCTATGACTACTTCGCTACTAACCGTATCATATGATATTTTAAACATATGATTTTGGTAAACACTGCGTTTGACGAACAGCGGGACTGTAGAATAATGTTTTCAGAAAAGTACCTTCTCACCCCCCCCGTGCCTTGCAAGCAGCTGATTTGGTCATAGCCGGAGATATAATGCGCGAACTGTAATTGTTTCATCAAACTAAATTGATGTATTAAACAAAACAAAATGCTTCCATCACTAGGCGTTAGGCTTTTAAACGATTAATCTGAGCCATTTTACTATACGAAATAAACTCTTTACAAAAAACAAAAATCATCTTATTTATCTACTTAAAGTAAAAAATTAAATAGAAGCTGTCTCAGCTATTAGTTTTAAAAATTTCTTTGTCTGTAGATATCCATACAAAAAAAGGTGCTCTGTAAAGTGAAAATATTCAAGGACTTTATTGTCTATTGCTCCTTTATTGCTCCTTTACCAATATGCTTCACTCATCTGTCATTCATACTTGGCTTAAAATACCTACCTGGGTAGGTCGCCATTTCAACTAATGTATCTAATGTATCTAATGTATCTAATGCTGATGAAAGAACTGGAAGTGATTGTTCCAGGAAAATTTTCTCCAATCAGGCCCATATTGGTCAAAGAAATGCATCACACATTTTTCTCGGTTCGTTTACTTAAAAACAAAATCACTATTAACAAATGTTTGAGACACTATAGAAGTAATTTTACAAAACAAAATTAGTGATCCATTAGAACTACATAACTTAGTGATATCTCTTGGAACTAAATGAATTAATCGCTCTCTGAGTGAGTCTCCAACGATGTCGTAGATACGTAGGGCGTCCAAAAAAGAACTCCCTAATTTTGATAAACTCTAAACTATAGTATAATAATTGTATCACCATAAATAATACAAGAAAAGAATCGTAAACTCACCAAGTTTTTGTTAGAAGTCACGAATTATGTATGTATCTTTGTAGCATCAATGGTAAACAAAACAAAAAATCCAATTTTTCCTGTGTAGTTGGTGATTATAAAACCACGATTTAATGAGATTTTTTTTAGATCTAATGAATAAATTAAAAAACTATGTGTCATACTGAAAATACGGTACATTAGTTACAAAATTAAAGAAATTACCTTTCTAATAGTTTGAGTGTTTTCACAGGTCTGTAACTTTTATGATTCTGAATGTATGTGTTTTTGAAGGTGAGAAATTTATTTTTGTGTTTTGAGCGCTATATTGCCAAAATTGACAATACACAAAACTGACTGTAAAATTTGTCGAGTTTTCCTTTAATCTGATATACCATATTATCTTTAGTAATATATTTATTTAACTACAATTTAGGGTTTATTTTAATTAAAGAGTTCTTTTTTGGACACCCAGTATTATGATCTATTGTAGTGTTTGAAATATTGTTAAGTATTGAAATATTAAGCACTGCTGAAATATGATATTGGCAATGCTTGTAAACCTAAAAGACATTAAACAAATTCTTATACTTATTCCGTTTCCATCTGTTCCCGGTGTCAGAACGAGGTGGACGCAAGCGACGCGGACCTGGAGTTCGAGGCTTTGTTCGTGGACGAGACTTGGCGCAGTCTGGACGTCGACAACACGACCGGCTACCCAGTGTTCAGGGTAAGTGGCGTCAGTGCGGATGGAGCGTAAACTGCTCAGTTCTAGTGCTGAGTTGTTATCAGTCGAGATTAGCAAGCAAAGGAATAGTAAAACGATATGATACATGACCCGATGTGTTGGTAATATGTTGACTCTTCTTTTAAAACGTTACAATGTAATGGATAATATGCGTTAATAAACTCATTGTGACAGGAAATTATACACGCCTTCATATAAAAACTATTAGCGGCACCAATGAACGAATGACTGAATATATTGCATTACATTAAATTACAACATGAATAAATGAATAAATGAATTTTATTTCTCATAGTAAATAAACATATACATACAGTCATTGTATTTTTTGAGAAATGAAACTGGCCACTTTAACAAGTTGTGTGACCAGTTGCTAAACAGAAAAAGTTACAACTAAAAAACTACAGAGTCTAGCATCATTATAATAACATTAAATCTGCCTGCTGTAACATCTGAGGTTTCAGTTTTTGTTGTAATGAAAAAATTTAATCGTAAATTATGTTAATCGTAAGAAATTTAATCGTAAAAATTTTAAAAAGTATTTATAAAAAAACAGCATAGTTTGAAAAATTAATAAAATATTTTTATACCAAAAAGTTATTTAAATATCTTAGATCCTGCTGAGAAAAAAGCCAAGTGATTGTTTTTTTACAAAAGATATTAAGATTATTTGTATTCTTGATTTGAAGCGGAAGCTGATTGAAGTACTTCGGACCCAGATATTGAAAAGAATGTCGGAAAATTGTTTTATTTACTTTGGGTAATTTGAGAGATTTATTTGCAAAACTTCTTGTACTATACACATGGTTTGGAGTTACTTCTCTGTTTCCGCTCCGAATAAAAAACAATCTCAAGACCTTGAAAATAAAAAGATGTTGAATTGGGAGAATACCTAGTTGCTGAAATAACGGAAAAGAACTCGTTAATTTGGACTTTTTTAGAATAATACGCAAGAAATAGTTTTGAGTAGTTCTTATCTTATCAATTAATGTTTTGAAAGTACCTCCCCAGCAGGGTAAGGCATATTGTAATCTTGAATTAATTAGTGCAAAATATAATGTTCTCAAAAGCGAGGTGTTACAAAAATTTCTTAAAAAGTAAAATTTTCTAATTTGTGATCTTAATTTTGAATGTAAATCTAAAACATGTGGTTCAAAGGTAAGTTTCTCGTCAAGTAAGACACCCAAATATCTGATGGATTTTACTTTTTCTAAAGGTTGGCAGGAACATAACTGGATTTTGCAGGCTGGTGAATGAAATATCAAAGGGGACGGAAAGTTAAAATCAAAAAAATCAAAATTAATAAATTTAGTCTTATTAACATTTACTTGCATTTTATTAATAGAACACCATTTCCTAAGCAATAAAAGATCATTGTTAATTGAATCTGCAAGAAGATTAAGACACATAAGACGACAACCATGAGTAAGGAGTATTTTAAAGCAAATATTTGTGAAAAATGAGTGTAGGATGATTGTGGCACATTCTTGAAGACCTGTTACTCAACGAGGCCATCATGTTCCTTGGATAGGACAGTTATTTAATAGTCTAATAGCCAGTGGCAATTAAAGGGACCTACAGTTTAACGCGGGATTTGAACCATAATTTTTGCCAATTAATTACGAACTGGTCTAGCTATGAGGATGGTCTTATGGATGAACGTAGTGTTCACCAGTCTGGATGTTAATCCCCACCAGGGAATACCGCATCCTTAAGCATCGCTTACAACTATCCACAATTTGTGACCTCCAAGTAACTGGATTACATGTCACTAAGATACACAACACCGGATACAACTGGCAGCCGGCTGATTTGTATGCTTCCGATAAGGACTTTGCAATAGAGATAGCAGCTGTAAAAACAGCACTTTTTGAAACATTCTTTTTATTACCTTCCATATTCTAATCATAAGGCTGGCTGCTCCCAGACCTGTTTGTATTTCGAAGATGGATTCTGTTACCGCATTGGGTTGTCCTTCTGTAAAACCAAAGTCACTTTAAAATTAAAGTTTGAAGCATTTAGCGTATGACATAAATTAAATTTGAAGTTTCTTGCAAGTTCCGACATAACGACTGAACTTTGTAATAAATGAGTCTCAACTTTTATTACTCAACTCATCTAACTGCAGTACAATGTTTTCGTTAAATTACCGCATTTACTCACATGTGATGTTAGGAAAAACAATTGGAACTGCAGTTTTTTCTATATTCTGCTTCCTAGTTAAAAAAAGTTGTTGCTTTAATCTGAGACGTAATTATTAATTACATTTAACGTTCTTATGTTGTTTCATACTACAATTGGATCATATTATAAAACCACAATCGTTTTACTAATTTTGAACTTTGTAAAGAATTTTCTTGAGCAAATTTTTGTAAAGAACCATGTAAAGAATTAACGACCGAGCTATTCCTTCAAATTGGTTCTAAAAGATCTGAAGAATTTTTTTATAAATCTGGGAAATAACAGGTTTTTAAATCTGTGGATAGTGTTTCTTTGTTCCCCAGGACGTCATGTGTATGATGTGTCTGATCCCTACACTGTCCACTGTCCACTGTCCACAGCTGGTGGCTAGAGACGAGGACGCCGGAGTCAACGGCAGGCTGGAGTACAGCGTCAAGAGTCGCCACGGGAGGTTCAGTGTCCACTCTGTGTCTGATCCCTACACTGTCCACTGTCCACTGTCCTCAGCTGGTGGCTAGGGACGAGGACGCCGGAGTCAACGGCAGGCTGGAGTACAGTGTCAAGAGTCGCCATGGGAGGTTCAGTGTCCACTCTGTGTCTGATCCCTACACTGTCCACTGTCCACAGCTGGTGGCTAGGGACGAGGACGCCGGAGTCAACGGTAGGCTGGAGTACAGTGTCAAGAGTCGCCATGGGAGGTTCAGTGTCCACTCTGTGTCTGATCCCTACACTGTCCACTGTCCACTGTCCACAGCTGGTGGCTAGGGACGAGGACGCCGGAGTCAACGGCAGGCTGGAGTACAGCGTCAAGAGTCGCCACGGGAGGTTCAGTGTCCACTCTGTGTCTGATCCCTACACTGTCCTCTGTCCACTGTCCACAGCTGGTGGCTAGGGACGAGGACGCCAGAGTCAACGGCAGGCTGGAGTACAGCGTCAAGAGTCGCCACGGGAGGTTCAGTGTCCACTCTGTGTCTGATCCCTACACTGTCCACTGTCCACTGTCCACAGCTGGTGGCTAGGGATGAGGACGCCGGAGTCAACGGCAGGCTGGAGTACAGTGTCAAGAGTCGCCATGGGAGGTTCAGTGTACACCCTGTGACAGGTGTCGTCTACACCCACCATGCCGTCTCAGCCAACCATGACTATGACTTGCTGGTGAGTTTATACAGGGTGTCCCATAAGTAAAACCCCCATAGGTAAGTCGTGGTTAGGAGATCGGACCGCTTACGGTTGCTAAGGGTAAAGCTTGATAACGCCGCACGTTATTACCTAGGTGCGGCGAAATGTCGGTTTAAGGACTGTACATAGAACGGGTCGATTTGTGTTATGTGTTTTTCGTGTTCTGTGTTGTGAACTTTAAGACAAGACCTTGCTGTATACTCTTCAACCAATTAGGTGAGTGATGCCCACAAAAAGAAATAATTGAAAATATGAAATTTATAATGCAATGAAAAATAGTGATTCAGATTTACTAAATGAAAAATTGAAGTTCAGCTCTCACACCTTGTTTAACATTATAAGTTGACAACTTATAAGTTTATAACTTAAACTTATAACAGCTTATAAGTTTAAAAAGTTGACAACTCTTAAAGAAAGTTAAGTTTTCGTACTAAAGGATCTGATGATGGCATTTATCCCGAAATTGCAATAATCCATGAGATTATCATAAGAATTGAACTGGATTGATCAGGTACGTAAAACCACATTTTTATGCTCATATCCAGTTCTGGGGCTAAAAACCAAAAATTATGAAATTCTACATTATTTCCTTTATTTTTCTTCATCACTGATGTTGAAGATCATAGTTGATGATATAGGAAGAACATCACTCCTGCAATATTTTATAATAAAGGGGTGTCTTTTGGAGAAAGTCTGAAAGTGTATATATAATAACCAGGTCAAAATATCTTATTTCAAAGTTGTTTTTTTCAATTCAGTGCCTCAAACCAGACCTCGAGGTGAACAAATTGAGGTGAACAATTATTCAGGGATGACAAGGTATATTATAAATCGGAATCTTTTTCAGTATTGTAGACTGGAATCGTATTTGTTTGCAAGGCGTTTGGAGTTTTAAATGAAACGGTATTTTTATAATTATTTGCTTGATGGTCGATATTTTGTGATAGGTGGGTTGAGGCAACATTTAATTAAAGGTTTGAGCAAATTTAAGGCATGATATTAAAGCAGATATAGTGAGGTTGAAAGGTGTAAAATGTACAGAACGGTTCCTTGATAGATTTCTATGGCTTCCACGTGCTGTTAGTGAGGGCTTGGCCTAGTGGTTCACTGTTTTAGTGGTAGGGTTGACAGTAGGCTTTGTGCGTCAATCCCGATCATTTGTTCACTGTGTCATGAAAATACACATTTTACAAGCATTAAACCTCGTAGACACAATCGCAAGCAAGCTGGCCGCAACATCGCGGCTCACTTCGCCTGATCACTTCAGTGCTTGTTAACATGGCTTTACAAATACAGATCGTGTATATTTATTTTTGTACACTAATTTCAACCCACTCAACCTAAGCAAATTAATTTTTGACTATGCAGTATGAGGTTCTTTTCAACCAACTTATCCTAATTCTCCGTGAACATTATTAGCTCATTCGCCTCTGACGTAATTCATTCACTGCACTTTGATTTAAATAGTACTAAAATGTAAAATAAAAAGATTAACTATAGGTTTCACCATTTATGAATATGTATTCATATCTGTTTGTTTAATTACAATAAAAACCATTTGGTTGATTGAAAATGAAAAACAACGTAACTTTTTTGTGTTGTTCAACGTCTTCTTTGATCAAAATGTTATATACTTTAAAAAAATTTATTGATTTTGATTGATGTAACGTCAAATTGAGGCAACATTTGATTAAATGCTGGAGCAAATTAAAGGCACGTAATCAAACCAAATATAGTGAGGTTGAAAGGTATAAAGTGTACAAAACAGACCCAAGCTACCAATGTGGTTAGTTTGGGAAATTATGTCTTGATACATCCTATATTTCCGGCAGATGAAAAATTTTATTTAAACATTTATTTTATTATTTTTTATTATTATTTTTTTTAAGAGGGTGGCAGCCTCTTTTTACCTTGCATTTGCCCCCGCCACATGGGCCTCAGGCCTGTGCGTGGAAGTTATCAAGCAAACCCAAGGAGTGAGCCGGTACAGTACAAGGATGAACAGTACTGTTAAAAGTATGCGGCATCATCGGGACTCGATCCTGCGATGCTGCTGCCACAGAACCGGGGCCGAGTGTGCTATCAACTGCGCCATCAACTCACTAACTTCTCATTTATATAATTTTCTGGTTTAATTTACAAACACTTATCAGTCATGAAATCAGATTGTCTAAACTTGAAATAAAATGTGTCTTAATTAAGAGGTTTTTTCTCCTCAACATAAAAAGTTTAAAGAGTATCCAGAGTTTAACGGTGTAAAGTTCCCCGTGTCTTGTAGAGTTATTATGACTGTCAGGATCTTGTTGTTGGTGCTAGAGTTGTCATGTTGTACATCGTCGAGGATAATGACTTTATGATGATACGTGTTGGTTAAAGTTTTAATTATTTATTTAACTATTCACAGAAAGTGAAGTAAAAGTGAATAAGTTATATACCATTGACTTTGAACTATTCATAATCAAAGGTACCTGTATGAATATGATTGTTTGAAAATCAAAATTAAGGTAAATTGCATTCAAACATTTGTAGTGGTTTTATTACATTTGTATTTATAATAAAAAATGTGATATTTTTAACTTCAACCAAAGACTTATTTAACTAACTATTATAAGAGTTTCTTGTTAAGTTGATTTGGAATGCAATATTAAATTAATATTTGTCCTTACAAGCCAAAGATTGATTGTCAGTTGTCCAGAAATAATAAACTAAATGGCCATCTGAAGTAGTATAAACAAAGGGAACTAATACTTTATAATCATGCTAGAAGTTGAAACAGTTACGTGTCACCTTGTCAGGAAACTATTTACTAACTACTTACCCTTCATATAAAACTTGACAGCTGTTTAATATCCGTTGCTGTTTAATTCCATTGACTGTTCCGTAAGAGGACAACCACTTACATCCTTCAAATACACAAGCACCCGTTTAACCTCTAAGTGTCATAGCAAAGAAATTAGCGAGGGATCCACTATTAGTTCCATTTTTGTCAAGGGTGTACTCCCTTAGTCACACACAAGTTATGAGGCGTCGCCAACACTCTACCATGGCGGTAGGTCCAGCTCATCTGGCTTACAGGATTTGCGGAATCGCTCCTCCGAGAACTAAGTTCAGCTCCTTGTACTGCGTCATACCTGTAGTAATGGCCTGCTTTGTTATTGCATCCATTCAACCCTCTATACACGACTACATAGGAGTCCTTCCCTTCTCCTTGGGAGAATTGTACATCCTCGGGATGAGTCTCGACCCAGAGAATTTCCAGTCCATGTTAGATGACTTGGAAACTGTAGACAAACAACTGAAGAAAATGGGAGCTTTTGTTGAGGATCGATTTCTGAGCAAGACGATGGCTGTTTTGCTACTCACTCAGCTCTCTCTCATGATGACGGTGAATCCAGATGAATCACTGGAAAATTTCGTACTTTACTTTATTTTGGCGGTACCTTACAACGCAGCTACAAATCAGTTTGTGACATTTGCTGAGCTGATCCACAGGAGATTCTTGGCCTTGAACGTCCAGCTGGAACGGGTAGCCGCATCGGCTGACAGGACATTGCTGCAGATTGTGGAGACTCGCCTGGACTCGGTGTTCCGCATCCATTCCACCCTCCATGTCATCGTCAACGACGTCAACTCTCACTACTGCATATACAACCTGCTTTCCACGGCGGTCAGATTTTATTATATATCATTTTTTGCATATTTCAATCTGTCGGGTCTTGCCCATGAAGGATCATCGGTGAACTGGCCGATGATTCTAAGATTTGTCTGCATGATAATGATTGTCGTTTGCACTACAGTAGCATGCCACTTGTGTGCCGAGGAAGCCAATAGGACACCACTGATTGCTCATCGTATTCTAAACGAAAACTCACCCTTTCCTCTGTGGGAGAAGATAGGTCGATTTTCCCGGCTGACTTTTGACAATAAAGTTGAGTTCACTGTTGGCAGAATCTTCTCGTTCGATGCGAGATTTTTAGCCAAGATGTCGGCGATGGTGTTCACATTTGCAACAATCGCCATTCAGCTCCAAGACGTCAATCTGATTGGATCTGGACCTCACAGCGGCACGGCCAGTGGCAACTCCTCAGTCAACTGAAAAGCTGTCAATGTTTGGTCGGATACAAAGTAAATTCTTGGCATGTTTGAGCTGTAATCATGTACTTAAATACTCTACTGTAAGTGTATGCAGATGTTAGATCATTCAATTAAATTTATGACAAGAATCTATATTTGTGACAGTTGTTGTACTTAAAAGCTTCAAGTATATAAAGTGATTTACTTTAAGAAAGTTTATAAATTTCATTTCCTGTGGTTTGGTTTCAAATATATATAGACTGTAGTATTTACACGTAATTCCTAAATAATACTTGAAGGTCGTTCACGAGTAAAATAAAATTTCTCTCTTGCATCTTAAATAGTCCAGGAATATCAGACGTCTTTCAGGTTGTGTTGATGAGGTTATGGTATTTTAACACTGCACACATTTTAAATGAAAAGCAGCATTTTTTCTTTTTATACTTACAATAAAAAAGTAAAGCTAGTTGAAATCACATACTTGGGGAATCTATTTTATGCGTAATATCAAAAAACCTGGAGACTTCTACATGTATTTACTTTATTTTTCTACATCACTGATGTTGAAGATCATAATTGATGATACAGGATGAAAATCACTCCTGGAATATTTTACAATAAAGAGGTGTCTTTTGGAGGAAGTTTGAAAGTCTATATACGAGAACCAGGTCAAAATATGTTATTTCAAAGGTTTCTTTTTTGATTCAGTGCCTCAAACCGGACCATAAGAGGTTGTCCTAATGAAATGGCAGCATTTCAAACCTCTGAAAATATAATTAATTTTCACAAACCAGTAAAAAATTAAGATGCCTTTATAGTTTGAAGATCATATTAAGTTTTTAATGTTGGCTGTGAAGACAAAATTTTGGAGGTGAAAAAAGGCATTTTATAATTTCGGAGACACTGTAGAAACATAATGAAAAAAATTTTAACAGCTTCATCGGATTCTTGACTGTGTTCCTATATAAATAGGATCCTCGTCAGAGGTAGCTTACCATGACAATATCTGCCGGATTCAGCCTTTCAGCCTGCCTATGGAATCTTACATAGATTTCAAAAAACTTAAAAAGTACATTTTTTATAAAATAATTAATTAGTTTTACTAAGAGAATAAGTTAATTTAAAAAATAATCTATTCTCTCTCAGTAAAAGAAATATATTAATAAAGGGATAACTTTACCTAGCCTTAAAAATCCTCTGGTTTTTCAATGATATGTTACATCCGCTTCACATTCATAACACTCCAAAATTAGAAACTAACTACTTTTCTCTGTCTTGTGTTCCTACAGTTTCCAGTCTGGGCTACTTATTTTGATTGCAACTTATTTTGACTCAATCAGTTACCAGTTGGACTGTGTTTAAGTTCATTACTAACACTTTTATTCGTCAGTAAAAAATTGACATGTAAGTAGTAGTCGAGGAAAGATATGAAAAAAACACCTAACCCTGAAGAAATTCCTGTAAGGGAGATTTTTGCGTTTTTCTGTCATATTTTATGTGCTGATTAACATACTAAAAGTTAACCAAAGTTTGACCGCCGGAAGTGCCTCATTTTCAAGATGGCGTCCAAGAAGGTGACAATAGCATTAAAGATATAGGAAATAAATGCAATAGGTGATGTATAAATGTATCTGGAGTCATAATACCACTGCCGATAATTGAAGGGAGGTATGAACTTCAGTTTTCGTAGGTTAAAAAAATCGGCCGCCATCTGTGATCCGCCACATTGGATGAAGTAATTATTTTCAAATGTAAACATAGTTTTTAAAATTCATAATAGCGAAGGATTTGTAATTATTATTTAATTTGTTGGACTTTTCCTATCGCTTCTAGTGTTTAAAACTACACTACGTTTCGAGAGGTGTTGAAACTCCTCTCGTTTTCAGGAGGGTCACTTGAAAACGAGAGGAGTTTCAATACCTCTCGAAACGTAGTGTAGTTTAAACACTAGAAGCGATAGGAAAAGTCCAACAAATTAAATAATAAGTAAACATAGTGTTGTGACACATCATTTTGAACTAGATTTTCACGCTGTTTACAATGCAGAAATCTGTTTATGAAAATCTTGACTCGTTTTCAAGATATACCCAAAAAAAGATTATTTTCTATATAATCCTTATGGACGTTTCGAGCTTGGAACATTTTTTGGGATTTTTTTGGACTATTTTCCTTGTATCTCTGGACGTAATCAAAGTACGTTGTTCTTTGTAGTCTTAAAATATTCGGTAGTATTTTGGCTTCCACATAAGCAACTTATAAATTGATTCAGATTCATTAGGGATGAGCTATCATACCTTTACTAACCATAAGATGAGATTTTTCTAAATGATACTGGCAATAAAGGATTATAACTCAGGTTAGACCTGTCCGATTTTCATGATCAATAGTTCAAATGAAAGCCAATCAATCACCAATTCATTTAAGACCTTACAAAGGATTGTATCTCTTTATGAACTTGAGATATGAGTCTTTATTAATATATTTCTTTTACTAAGAGAGAATAGATTATTTTTTTAATTAACTTATTCTCCCAATGATAAAAGAATGTTGAAACCTAATTGGAGAAGAGTTGACGACCACAAGAAGTTCTGGTAGAAAGATAAAGTAAACCAGAAGTTTCATTTTGACAGGAGACACAATGCGCGGGATCTAAGCAAACTAATGAGAAATGAGCGTGTCTTCATAAAAGACCTTAAGAGATATGGATATATTGTTTCGGCAGGATAAACAACAGAGAATACTTGGTTGATGTCCAGGGTAAAGTTTTTAGGCGAAACAGAGTATTTCTGCAGCCTGCTCCACTGTTGGATTTTGAGATTGAAGAACCAAGGTTTAGTCAAAAGGAATACTCAAGCAGATATACGGCGGAGAAACTCTAATGACAATGAAATGACAGGAGAGGAGAGAGTAGAACAGCCAAGAGCAGGAGTGGAACTTCCCATGGTCTCTTCTAAAGCTCCCACTCCTCAGGTCCCTAATCAAGCTCCCACAAGACAAGGTCTGGAAGGGTTGTAAAGCCGAAAAGACTGAGTTTCTGACTTCTTTCTGTGAAGAAGAGAAAAGTCATTTCTGTGAAGAAGAGAAGATGTCATATGATGAGTTGAACCATATGTTATGTCATATTTATTGTTTATGTTTACTTTTGGAGATTTGTATAGTTAATAAATAAATAACTTTTAATGTGATAATTATTATATTAATTAGTGATCTTACAGCAATCACTATTAATCTCTTAACCCTTGAGCGGGCACTTCACCAGCAAAACACGGGCGGGCGCATGCGGAGCTTTACTCCGCAACACTAGATTGCACAAATTTAAACCATTTTACTTGTTTTATAACAAAATATTGTATTTAAATGTTGACAAACTTCATTAGGAATCACATTTCATCGTCAATTCAATTAATTGTTCAACTTAATAGGTGTAATATTTCAATTAAAAATACTAAGTAATTTTCTAGTATAAAATATGTATTAATTTATTTACATTTTTGGACTTTTCCTTTCGCTTGTTTTTTTTTGAAAGCAAAAGGAAAAGTCCAAAAAATGAATAATAATTACAAATCCATTATTATTATGAATTTTAAAAATAGGTATCAGTGTTTGTGTAACGGGAGAGGGCGCTCCGCAACTGAGACAGCATCTCTGATTTGCTATATCGAGGTACCAAGGGGGGGTAGGGGGGTATAAATAGCTTTAGGAAATTTCCTGGAATGAGGGGCATAGAGTACGGAGCCGGACACGACCGCCGACACCCATTATGTCTGTTATTTTAACAAAAAAAAACATGTGCGGAGGAAAACTCCGCGTGTGCCCCGCTCGAGGGTTAACTATTTCATGCCATAAACAAAATTGTAATTAAAATATGTTGAATTATAGGCAAACTAGAGGTAGTGAGGAACTTGATGAAGCTTGGGTGTTTACAAACAAAACCAGATGAGTTTGGATTATTAACATATTGGATAAATTATTAATTTGGACCATAAACAAAATTGTATTAAAATATAATTCATTATATGGCAAACTATAAAATTTAATTTGTTTTTTCTAAATTTTTGATAACTTACAATATTTTGGGATTTTTACAAAACTAATGCCCATAAAAATTATACATAAATTGATGTTTTTTTTGTGCTATTAAAATCTACAATGTTTGGTTGAGTTGTTAGCAAAAAAAAAAATGAAATAATGATTTATTCCAGCACTTATTTAAATAATATTACAAAAATCTCTCTATGGAATGAAACTGACCACACTTACAAGTATTCGTGGACAGCTGAAAACAAAACAAGATAAAACAACTATAAAGTTCCAGAATCCAGGTATTTCTGGTTAATTCCTGTGAGCCGCGCACTGTGACGTTTTGGTCAGACACCAGCTGACTACTTACACTATTGTAGATGGAAAAGATAAAATAGCTAGTAAAAATTTGATTTTGTAATAAGTGCAAAATTATAATTATCTTGAGATAACTACCACTTACCACTTTTTTAATTTAAAACAAAAAGCTCTTAAACTCATGGATTCTTTTATCATAATGGGCAACTGAACAAAAAAGGACCGCTATAACCAAAGGAGTGCTTAAAAGAAGACTTGTTTACCTTAGGAGTTCTAAATATTCTACGATTAATATTTCTCGTTGTATACAACAGGTCAGTTGTACCGGTGTTGCCACTTCTCCGATAGAATAATCTCAAAACTTTGTAATTGTATAAATGTTGAATAGGCAAAATTTGTAATTAGGAAAATAAAGGAAAAGAGCTATCACGGATTCGTTTTTTAAAAATAATCCTCAAAAAATGATTTTGGAGCACCCGAAGCTTTTTAATAAGATACTTATAGGTTCCGCCCCAACACACAATGCCGTACTGTAATCTTGAGTCGATCAAACTATAATACAAAGCTTTTAACAAATTTACAGAACAAAAATTCCGTAAAAAATAAAACTTCCTGACCGAAGATTTTAGTTTCTTGTGCAAAAAAATTATATGTGTGTCCCAGTTCAATTTTTCATCCAAAGTGACTTCGAGATATTTAAACTCTTTTTCCTTACCGATCGGTTCACGACTACAGTTTACTTCACATGCATTTGAAACGAGATATCGCAAATCTAAATCATAGTCGAAACCCTTAAAACCAAAATTGACATATTTGGTTTTGTTAACATTTATTTGCATTTTGTTTACTGAACACCACTTTTGAATAGTTTTTAAGCCGTCAGTTACAAAGTTAAATAGTGTTTTAATATTTTTGTGACAGTAAAAAAGAGCAATATCGTCTTCAAAAATGTTTGGTTTTCCATTTAATTTTAATTTAAGGAGGTCATTTATGAAAATCAAAAAAAGCAAACTTGAAATTACCGATCCTTGAGGGACACCCTGGTGGACTGGCAAAGCAGAGCTGAGACATTCGCCTATTCGCACCCACTGTTGGTGACCTGAGAGGAAACTGCGGAACCAGGAAGCGCAACCCCCCTCACCCCCGCGGCCTCCATTTTCTGAAGCAGAATTTCGTGATTGACCAGATCGAAGGCTTTCTTAAAATCTATAAAAAGTCCGGTAGATCTATTTCCTTTATTGAAACTGTCATAAACTAACTCAGTAACACAAACTGAGTTAGTTTATCATCCTCCGTAGATCTATCTTTCCTAAATCCATACAGATTATTACTAAAAAAATCATTTCTATTAAGATATTTTAGAAGTCTCACCTTCATAAGTTTCTCAAAAATTTTTGAAAAAACAGACAACAAACTAATAGGGCGTAGATTTATCTAATCTAACAGATTGGCTTTTTTTTTAAATTGGGACAACAATGCTTGTTTTTAATTTTTCTGGAAAAACGCCAGTGGCAAAACTCAAATTTACAATATGAGCAAAAATAGGAGCCATTAACTCCGAGACATGTTTAATAAGCAAAGTGTTGATTTTATCAAAACCGGAAGATTTTTTATTCTTCAAACCATTTCCACAACTTCATTAACTGAAGTAGGCGAAACGGAAAAGGAGGCGACTCTGTAATTCAAATTCGACGAGACTTCCTCGCTATTAATGCCTTCCTGAATCGGAAGTGATTGAGTAAAATATTTGTTTATCTCGTCGGCAACAATGGTCGGATCGGTAACTAAATCCCCATTATCTAACTCTACGCTGTCAATACTCTTATATTGGCATTTACCGGTTAACCCATTTATAATTTTCCACTGCTGAGCAGGGTCCCCTTGACAGCCCAAAAGTTTACTTGAATAAAAATTATTTTTCACTATTAATTTCATCCTTCAAATTCATAGAAAATCTATTGTAAAACTGGATAAAGTTTCTGTCATAAGGTCTCCTTTTAAGAACTTTATATAAATTTTTCTTCCGATCCAATATTTAGCAAGTTTTTATTTATCCAAGGGCTTACCAATTTAGCTCTAGCCATTTCATTACTAAAATTAACAAAACTTTTACTACTATTAACTACTTTACATAATACATCATGAAAATGATTAAAACAGACATTGACATCATTCGTTAAAAACAAATCATCAAAGCTTACATTTTTTAATTTTTGCTTATTTAAATCAAAGTCATAATGAACTGAAGTCGTTCTGTTTTCTAAATCAGGTTTTTTCTTTACTCCAGATAAGGTTTTATTAAATACAGGGTGTCCAGCGAGTACTCTGCCAAACTTTACCAGCTTACTCAGCAGGTCAAAACAAACAAAAAATGTCATGTGAACATAGGGTCTATCTCGCTTCGTTTTCCATCTGTCTGCCTGTACGTGATTTTTACGTAACTGATTATAACTTTTGAACGACTTGGCACACTGATATCCAACTTGGTAAATGTATGTTGACTAACAGGACCTATCTTTTTATGGAGTATCAAGTTTCTGCATTTACCATTTCAAAATGGCGGCTGTTTTTTATTTTCAAAGTTAAATATCTTAAAAACGGTAAATTTTAGAAAAATTATACAAGAGACAAAAAAGCTGCGAAATTCAATCCAATTAACGCTTGTATTAAGATTATGATGATCGGACAGTTAATAATGGAGAAATTTTAATTTTTACAATTTAAAATAGGCAAATTTTAGACAGTATGACCTAAAGAACCATGTTTTTATGCAGAAAAGTTTTAATTTTTCCGTTATTAGTTGTCCGATCATTATAATCTTAATATCAGCGTTAATTGAATTGAAATTCACAACTTTTTTGTCTCTTGTATAATCTTTCTAAAATTTACCGATTTTAAGATATTTAGCGTTGAAAATAAAAAACAGCCGCCATTTTGAAATGGTACAAAGCAGAAACTTGATACTCCATACAAAGAAAGGTCCTGTTAGTCATCATACATTTACCAAGTTTGATATTGGTACGTCAAGTCGTTCAAAAGTTATAGTCGGTTATGTAAAAATCACGTACAGGCGGACAGACGGAAAACGAAGCGAGATAGAACATATGTTCATATGACATTTTTTGTTTGTTTTGACCTGCTGAGTAACCTGGTAAAGTTTGGCAGAGTACTCGCTGGACACCCTGTATTTTTAGGCCAAGTAAGCAGTGGTCGGTTAGATTAGAATCAAAAACTGTTGCTTTAAAAAATGATAAATCATGGTGTCTGATAAAAATGTGATCTAAACAGGCTCTAAGGTGAGTAGACGAGTCAATAAATTGAGAAAATCCAAAACTACTTAACAAAGTTATATAATTAGGAGTGGTTTGAGTACTATCCAACACATCAAGATTAATGTCACCTATTACAATGGCATAATTATTAGATAACATAATAGAAAGTTCATCTATAAGACTAATTTTATCATAACCGTGTCGTCTGTACAAACAAATTAGATTAAAAAACAAACTGTTACACTTATTCTTAAAACTAGCGAGTCAGCGGTAGATAAATTTAAATTTAAATTTGTGACACTTATATCATTGGCAATATAACATAAAACGCCTCCGGATCTGTATGTATTATTACAACATTGATAAATATTATACCCTTCGAATGTAAACAAATCCACTTCCTCACTACTGATCCACATCTCAGAAAGAACTATTATACTTATTTTACTTTTAATTTGACTCAATTCTAAAAGAAAATTATTAAAATTCTTCCTTAAACTCCTGATATTAGCGTAGATTAAATTTAAACAACTTTCTTCTCGAGTGTAAAAACTATTGTAACAGTAAGAAATTTTTGAGTTTGAAATCCACTATTCATATTTTAATGCAGATAACAAAAAAAAAAATGAATAAATGAAAAATACTATTTACCTAACTTAGCCTATATAAATTCAACTGAAATATTAACATACTCCGAAATATTATCCGTAATTTAAGATTCATTTTCACTTACGGAGTTAAACCAGATCTTCAATGTCCTTGTAGGTAATTATCTTCTTGACCGGCGCCCCCTCAGCTTTCCTGGCGAAGAATTTGCCATCACGGTTCCAGGCGTAGGTGTAGCTGATATCCTTGCATTTATTCTTTAGGGTAAACAGGAACTTCTTATTTTCCGGTGACAGATGATGGCTGACGTACACTCGTTGTGCTGGAAAGCACTGATTGACTTCACGAGCGACCAAAGACTTTTTCCTCTGATAGGCGCTGATCCAAACTTCCATTTTCGCCCTGCTGGTAAACTGGATGATGAGCAAAGGATCGCGACCACTGCCCTTGAAAGACGGGACTCTGTGCGCAACAGCTACGTCGCTCTCCTCCACATGCATGCCGATAGCCGCACCTACGTCCTTCACCAGATCGATGACACTCTCATCCGCCGTCGTAGGCAAACCACTGACTTCAATGTTGTTCACACGGGTATATTGTTCCAAGTTCCTCATCCTTTCCCTTAAATCTGTCACCTCCCTACTTAAGGCTGCATTCTGGTTCTTTATGGTTTCATTTTCCTTTTTTTAATTCTGCAAACTGAGTAGAAATCTGTTCAATTAACTTGTTATTAGAGTCAATTTTATCCGACACAAACTGTACAAAGGTTTACAATCCTGTCATTTCGGTTTTAAACGTTTTGATTTCATGGAAGACTTCTTTTTTAAAACCTTCTATTACTGATATGAGAAAATCCTTAGTAAGAACATCAATATTTTTTGAAGAGCCCGAACTTACGCTATTCTGTGAGGAGTTTGCCCTACAGTCTTTGCTCTTGTAATCCTTCGCTGACCTAGTTTTTCTGGCGGCATCTAGATCATCATTAATACATTCAGGGTGGAACACATAACCACACGATCCAACACACTTCACACCATTTTTGTCATTTGAGTCATTCTTAAAAACGGCACAGATTGCCATAATTAAACTTTTCTACAAAGAAATATCAGTTTGATTCAAAAAGTTACGCACGACACGGCAAGAACTGCCCGCGTACAGCGCGACCTTGAACTTAGCACGGAGCGCTACGGTAGAGCTCTTATCGGCTCGGCTGTCTGAGCTGGACTGCCGACGCTTGGGGGTTACAATATAAAGAGCTGTCAAAAACGAAAAAAAAAGTTTTGGAATGGAACTAGATTTTTAGTAAAAATATGATTTTTAACCAATAATTTTTGGTCAAATTTAACATTTTTGCTCTAAGTAGTGAAGAGACCATTGTAAAATTGAATTTTCTTTCTAGCTATGGAGGTTTTATTGAGGATCAATCAGTAAATCTATCTCAGTTTATCAACCTAGAGGTCAAAATGTTCATTAAATAGACTGATATAGGGGAAAACATATTTTTTTATTTATAAACAAACAAACAAATATTTGCAGGACCGCAATAAAAATGAAGATATTACTAGATTTTTTGTTTTTGCCAAAGGAACCATTTTCTTAGGTTTTTCCAGGATCCCTTCAAACACTTTATCAAGTATCAAGTAAAGAACTAAGAGCAAAGGATATAATATTTTGATTTTCTTTGGACATTTTCCATTACTGGTAAGTAAATAGTATATATATATATATATATATATATATATATATATATATACTGTATATATAGTGCTTGATTATTTGACAATTTGTACATAATCCCCCCCTTTAAAATTTTTTCCCTTAATAAACTATTGTTTGGCTATGTGATTAATTAGGTCGATTAAAAAGTCACATTTTATCCGTCTCAAATTTTTGGAAAGTAAATTAAAAACTAACAAAGCATTATTCTACTAAAACATAGATTGTCTAAAAAATCTAGTTTTTTATGACACCTTGTGAGAGTATTCAGGTCTTTTTGGCGTTTTCGATTCGGCTTAGCTCAAGAAAAAAGAGCATTAATTTCAGAGAGAGCGCTAATTTCAGGCCGAAATTTCACACGTTATTTCTGTACATTTTAAGCGATCGTTATTTTCGGTACTCCGGCCGGTTTACACATAATCCTCTCTTATAGTGAATTCTCCGGCCGATCATACGCGATCGTCTTTTGCGGCAAATTCTTCGACCGATCATACGCGATCGTCTTTTGCGGCAAATTCCCTGGAAGATTACACGCGATTTTCTTGTGCGGCAAATTCTTCGGCCGATCATACGCGATCGTCTTTTGCGGCAAATTACACGCGATTGTCTTGTGTGGCAAATCAATCATCCGAAGGATTACACGCGATCGTCTCTTGCAAAAAATAATCCGGCCGATTATACACGATCGACTTTTGCGGCAGAAAGAGGTCCCGGAACGCCGTTCCGCTGCAAATCAAGCACTGTATATATATATATTATATATATATATATATATACATATATATACACCAGGTGTCTCACCTAAAGTGAACCAATAGCTAACTTTTTTATTGTAAATCTGAAAAAGAACTTCTTATGGGGCACTTCCCTTAATTTTTAACGCTGCTTTTTGGAGTCACTCCGAAATTTAAAAATATGGCTGCCATTTTCAATATGGCGGACAACTTTGATTTTTCTTATGGAACACCCTATATTTTAGGGGGGGGGGGTTTTGGATTTTACGCTTAATTTCAGGAACTTTTCATCCTTTATAATTTTTTCTAAACCCAATGGTTAAGGAGGTATGAACAGTTAAAAAAGGAGGTTAAACAGTTATTTTTTCCCATTCAAAATGCATTGGGACATTTTTGGTAATCTGTATATCGAAAACGATCGGGTTTAATAAAAGATACCAAAGAATAAAAGTGCCTAAAATGTTAGTTTAGTTGTGGTTTAATCATAAAATAATTTTAGTCGAGATTTAATTGTGGAAATGTGATAGTTTAAATATGATTTTACTCCATAAGGAATACATGGAATGGCACAGTTAAACGGACACAATCCATTTTAAATGGGGAAAAATAAAACTTTAACTTCTCATATCTCCTGAACCATTGAGTTTAGGAAAAAATTAGAAAGAATAAAAAGTTCCTAACATTAAGCGTAAAATCCAAAAACGCCCAAAAATATAGGATGTTTCATAAGAAAAATCAAAGTTGTCCGCCATATTGGAAAATGGCGGCCATATTTTTAAATTTCAAAGTGACTACAAAAAGCAGCGTTAAAAATTAAGGGAATAAGTGCCCCATAAGAAGTTCTTTGTCAGATTTATAATAAAAAAGTTAGCTATTGGTTCACTTTAGGTGAGACACCCGTTATATACATTGTTCGTATATACTAAATATAAAAATATACACATGTGATTTATTCAAAAACTCATACTACTTACTTTGTATGTGTTTGTAAAATCAAATGGTTCTCGATGAAAAGCTTTGTTTGGGAAGGTTTCTGAACTCAGACTTTGAAAATGGAATAAAATAAACGAATAAATATAAATTGCATATATATTTTACTGATTGATTACTTTATTTCTTAAAATGTTGATACATTATAGAACTTGTGTATATTTTTTAAACTGAGCTTATCCTAGAAAGCTTAAGTGTATCTGAGGGTTGCGGTTGGGGAAGGATAACATAATCCGATGTAAGGCTTAAACTCGGCCTTACGCAAAAAAGCAGCTCAAAAGCACTTTTCCAGAAAGAAATTTTAAAGATAAATCTGTTCTCCTATCGACAAGTTTTGAGACTATTGAGAAGGCTCATAAAATTAATTCAATTGTTATACGTAAACTGATATTATTTCCAAAAGCTGTATTACAATTGCTGAGTGCTATTTTTGGTTGTATTTATTACGGCATTGTTAACATTCTTTGTTTACAGTAGTGGTTTTTCATTTGGTCAGAATTTAAAAGGTGTATTTTTTTATCAAATAACTTCTATAAAAGTGTTGGCGTTAAAATGTTGGAACGATTGTTAAACCCCCTAAAAATGTGCAAAACCAATTAAATTTATAATTAATAACTAGAATTAACATGTTAAAATGAAATATTAACATGCATGCATATATTTACATGCATGCATAAATTTTTCTTGTTATGTCAGATAAAAATTTTGATCAAAGCAATTTATTCATATTTTACCCATCTCTGATTTATTTTTGTTGGTAATGTATCTAGCGGAGCATGGTGCCTGCAAAAGGCTTGCGGCAATGTGAGTACAGCACTCAGTTTGCATCAAACATTTCACGGCAACTTGGAGTAGCGTTCCTATATTGTACTTTCTGCATTGTCATGGCTTGATTTCGGTTGTGAATTTCATAAAATTAAAATTAAAACGTATATAATTATATTACTTGGACTCAATTATGATTTAAATTATACCGGGTGTCCGAAAAAGAACTCCCTAATTTTGATGACCTTTAATTTTCGATTTATAAATCATATCGACTCAAATTATATATTGAATGATAGGTAAACTCACCAAGATTTTGTTACAAAAATAAAAAATCAAAAAATCAGTTTTTTGTTATAAAACAAAAAATCAAATTTTCCCTGTGTACCAGTAGTGAATAAAAATAACGTTTTAAGTTGTTTTTTTAGATTTAACAGTTATCTTGAAAACTATGAATCCTATAGAAACCTCTCAGTTTATAACATTAAAGAAAATTAATTTTTCCCGACAGTTTGGGTGTTTTTGCAGGTTTGTAGCTTTTTTGGGTCATGAGAAATGAGTTTTGGAAACGAACAAATTGGTTTTTTTGTGTTTTGTGTGCCATACTGCTAAAGTTGGAAAACCCCAAAATTTTTATTTTTACCAAATTAAAGGGAAATAACCAAGTTTTGGTAAAAGTAAGAGGTTTTAAACATAAACTGAGAGGTTTCTGCAGGATGCTTATTTTTCAAGATAACTGCTAAATCTTATAAAAAAAACTCATTACAACGTGATTTTTAATCACTACTGATGCACAGGGAAAATGTGATTTTTTGTTTTTTGTTTTCCATGAGCCCAAAGTGAAATCCACCAAACATTTGTGACTTGTATCAAAAACTTGGTGAGTTTTCCTATCATTGAATACATAATTTGAGTCGATATGATTTACAAATTACAAATTAGAGTTCTTCAAAATTAGGGAGTTCTTTTTCGGACACCCGGTATTTAGTTTAGGAATAGGCAAAAAATATCACATTTGAATTTTAAATTTATAAAATTTGGCTTTATAATTTAAAATGAGGTGAGAAAATAGTTCATAAACTGTTTACATATTGCAAAGTGTATTAAGATTTAGGGTAAAAGTGTTATACAATAAAAAAAGTAAAAAAGGTCCTGTTAAAATAGTTTTTTACCTATATCATTTTTACTTTTGGAAGTTATGAGTCCAAGCCCTTGATGTGTTTTACTATTTAACACAAATCTCTTATTGGATAGCGCCCTAATTCAATCATTGACAGGCCAGTATGTCATTTTTACGTATTTTACACCCCCTTTGCAAGGAGCATATATATTTTACAATAAGCTACAATTTTACTATCTTAAATTTGGAATTTGGAACAAAGTAAATTATTGATAAAAAAACCATAAAACAAATGCAAATGCATTTCAGAAGCTAGAAAATGCACACTACTATTCAAATTTCAAGTATTATATACAAAAAAGATTGCACATGGTATGAAATCAATAAACTAATAAATATAGACGATAGCAGTATTTGTAAAGCTGTGTTAACAAGCATTAAAGCGATCAGGCGAAGTGAGCTGCGGTGTTATGGACAGCATGCTTATGGTTGTGTCTACAAGGTTTAATGCTGTTAAAATATTAATTTTCATGACAAGGTGAACAATTTATCGGAGTCACAAGATACATTTTTAATCGGAAACTTTTATCAGTATAGTAGACTTGAATAGTATTTGTTTGCAAGGTGGTTGGAGTTTTCAATGAATCCTTTAATGGTATTTAAATATTATTTGCTCGAATGATCGAGATTTTGTGATTTGTCGGTTGAGGCAACCTTTAGTTAAATGCTGGAGGAAATGTAATGCCGATAAATCCTGATAAATTGTTAACTGTTCTTTGTTTAAAATTCATTGTTGGTGATGGTGATTTTATATTTGTTTTGTATTTATATTTGTATATTGTTAACTGTGTCGTGAAAATGCACATTTTATAAGCATTAAACCTCGTAGACACAACCGAGAGTACACTGGCCACATCATCGCGGCTCACTTCGCCTAATCACTTCAATGCTTGTTAACATGGCTTCTCAAATACTGATATCGTGTATATTTATTTTTATACACTAATTTCAACCCACTCGACCTAAACTTAATTAATTTATGACTATGCAGTATGAGGTTCTTTTCAATCAACTTATCCTAATTCTCCATGAACAATATTAACTCATTCTCCACCGACTGAATTTTTTCACTGCACTTTGATTATTTATAAAGTGCTAAAATGTAACATTAAAAATATTAACCATTTATGAATACGTATTGATAACTGTTTATTTAATTTCAATAAAAACCATTTGCTTGATTGAAAATGGAAAGCAACGCAACTTCTTTGTGTTGTTCAACGTCTCCTTTGACCTTAATTTTACACCAAAATGTACCAAAATAACCAAAATGTTACAGACCTTAAAAAATTGATTGATTTTGATGTAACGTTAAATTTAGGCAACATTTGAATAAAAGCTGGAGCAAATTTAAGACATTATATCAAACCAGATATAGTGAGGTTGAAAGGTATAAAGTGTACAAAACAATACCCAAGCTACCAATATGGTTAGTTTGGGAAATTATGTCTTGATACATCCTATATTCCGGCAGATGACAAGTTTTATTTAAACCTTTCATGTATATAATTTTCTGGTTTAATTTACAAACACATATCAGTTATAAAATCAAATTCTCTAAACTTGAAATTAAATGTGTCTTAATTAAGAGGCTTTTTCTCCACAACATAAAAAGTTTAAAGAGTATCCAGAGTTTAACGGTGTAAAGATCCCCGTGTCTTGTAGAGTTATAATGACTGTCAGGATCTTGTTGTTGGTGCTAGAGTTGTCATGTTGTACATAATCGAGGATAATGACTTTATGATGATACGTGGTGGTTAATGCTTTAATTATTTATTTAACTATTCACAGAAAGTGAAGTAAAAGTGAATAAGTTATACCATTGACTTTGAACTATTCATAATAAAAGGTACCTGTATAAATATGATTGTTTGAAAATCTAAATTAAGGTAAATTGCATTCAAACATTTGTAATGGTTTTATTATATTCGTATTTAAAATTAAAAAATGTGATATTTTTAACCTCAACCAAAGACTTATTTAACTAACTATTATAAGAGTTTCTTGTTAAGTTAATTTGGAATGGAATATTAAGTTAATATTTGTCCCTTCAAGCCAAAGATTGATTGTCAGTTGTCATAAAATAATAAAATAAATGGCCATCTGAAGTAGTATAAACAAAGCGAACTAATACTTTATAATCATGCCAGAAGTTGAAACAGTTACGTGTCACCTTGTCAGGAAACTATTTACTAACCACTTACCCTTCATATAAAACTTGACAGCTTTTTAATATCCGTCATAATACAAATTATTTCATAACATGACAGCCACTTACATCCTTCAAGTACACAAGCACCCATTTAACCTCTAAGTGTCGTAGCAAAGAAATTAGTGAGGGGCCCAAATAGTTTCCCAGTAGTATCATCGCATTGAGGGGGACTTCAGTTGTCACACAAAAGTTATGAGGCGTCGCCAACACTCTACCATGGCGGTGGGACCAGCTCATCTGGCTTACAGGATTTTCGGGATCGCTCCTCCGAGAACTAAGTTCAGCTACTTGTACTGTGTCGTGCCTACAGTAATGACCTGCTACGCTATCGCATCTGTCGCGTTCAGAAAAGTTTACTTCCCCATGCACTACTACATGGGAACCCTTCCCTATTCCCTGGGAGAACTGTACATCCTTGGGATGAATCTCGACCCAGAGAACATTCAGTCTATTTTAGACGACTTGGAAACTGTTGACAAACAATTGAAGAAGATGGGGGCTTTTGTTGAGGATCGATTTCTGAGCAAGACCATGGCTGTTCTGTTATTCAATCAACTCTCTCTTACGCTGTTGTTGATGGTTATAGATGCATCACTGGAAGATTTTGTTATTCATTTTATTTTGATTGTACCTTACAGCGCAGCTACAAATCAGTTTGTGATGTTCACTGAGCTGATCCACAGGAGATTCTTGGCCTTGAACGCCCAGCTGGAACGGGTAGCCGCAACGGCTGACAGGACATTGCTGCAGATCGTGGAGACTCGCCTGGACTCGGTGTTCCGCATCCATTCCACCCTCCACGTCATCGTCAACGACGTCAACTCTCACTACTGCATATACAACCTACTTTACATGGCGGTCAGATTCTATTATATAACATTCTTTGCGTACATCAATCTATCGCGTCTTGCCACATTCGGGGTGAACGTGTCTATGATTTCAATGTTTGTCAGCACGATAATATTTGTTGTTTGCGTTTCAGTAGCTTGCCACTTGTGTGCCGAGGAAGCCAATAGGACACAACTGATTGCTCATCATATTCTAAACGAAAACTCGCCCTTCCCTCTGTGGGAGAAGATAGGTCGATTTTCCCGGCTGACTTTTGACAATAAAGTCGAGTTCACTGTTGGCAGAATCTTCTCGTTCGATGCGAGATTTTTAGCCAAGATGTCGGCGATGGTGTTCACATTTGCAACAATCGCCATTCAGCTCCAAGACGTCAATCTGATTGGATCTGGACCTCACAGCGGCACGGCCAGTGGCAACTCCTCAGTCAACTGAAAAGCTGTTGATGTTTGGTCGGATGCAAAGTAAATGCTTTGAGCTTTAATCGCATACTCAAACACTCTACTGTAAGTGTATGAAGATGATACATCATTCAGTTATCTATGACAAGAGTTTATATTTGTGACATATGTTGTACTCAAAATCTTCAAGTATTAAATAGTCCATGAACATAAGATATCGTTTGGTTGTGATGATGGGGTTATGGTATTTAAACACTGCACATATTTTAAATGCAATGCAGGATATACTTGTATATTAAAAAATAAAGCTAGATGAAATCACACACTAGGAGAATTATTATATACCAAATATCAAAAAATCTGGAAAATTCTTCCTGTTATTATTTATTTGCTTTATTTTTCTTCATCACTGATGTTATAGTGTAAACACAACTCCTAACTAGCTCTTTGATACTAGCCATAATTGCAATATTTTAAAATAAAGGGATGTCTTTGAATATCTGATGTCAAAGGTTTTTTCTATTCAGTGCCTCATACAGGATCATAAAGAGATTTTCCTAATGTAATGGCAGAATTTCTAACTTCTGAAAATATAAGTAATTTTCACAAATCAGTAAAAAATGGAAAAATTTCTCTATACTTTGAAGGTCCTATAAAGTTTTTAATCTTGGCTGTGAAGACAAAATTTTGGAGGTGAAAAAAGGCATTCTATAATTTTCCAGACACTGTAAAAACATAATGAAAAAATATAAAGCAGCTTTATCGAATTCCCGACCGTGTTCCTACATAAATAGGATCTTCGTCTAAGGTAGCTTACCATAACAACATCTGCCTGATTCAGCCTTACAGCCAGCCTATAAAATCTTACATAGATTTCACAAAACTTTAAAAATTAATTTTTATAAAAAATAAATTTTATTAAGAGAATAAGTTGATTTTAAAATTAACTTATTCTCTTAATAAAAAATAATATTAATAAAGGGATATCTTTTCCCGGCTTTAAAATATCTTTTGTATTTCAATATGTTACATCCGCTTCACATACATAACACATAAAAATTAATTGCTACTTTTTAAAGTCTTGTGTTAACAATTTTAACGCCTCTTCAATTGATTTTAATGTATGAAACCTTCTTCACATTAGTAACTTGAGCTTTTTCGATTCATTTTACTCACTCACCCTAAACTGAAGTTAATTTACCATTATGCAATATAAGGTTCTTTTCAATAAAGTTGACCCAACTTGCCATTAATATTATTAGCTCATTCACCAACAACTAAACTCTTTCATTGTACTCTTGAGTTTGATTATAACATAAAACCAAAAAGTAATATTAAAAATTACCAAAAGGTTTTACAATCTTATATGTATCATGTAAAGTTTTATTTTATTTCAATAAAAACCATCTAATTAATCAAAAATACATTATGTTTAATGTTATCTTTGATCATAATGTCACAAAGTCTGTTAAAACATTAGCTGCTTTCAATTGATGTAATATATAATTTGATTAGAGGTTGGAGCAAATTTAAGGCACACTATCAAACCATATAAAACACAAAGGGAGGTCTAAGGTATAAAGTGCACCAAACAGCAACGAGATACGGTGTGCGGTTAGTGTGGGAAAACAATATCTTGATGCAACCTTTCTGCCTTTTCAGATGTAAAGTTAAATCTCGTTTGAGTAAACATGAGTATAACTAATATAGTTTATAGTTTAGTTTATATACATACATATATATTTGTAAAAAAGTAATAATAAACTTGAGGACCCTTTCATCATTATTTTATTTAAAAATCACAACACGTGTTTCACAGTGAATGATATAATATGATTACCGAAACACGCATCGTGATTTTGAAATAAAATAATGATAAAAGGGTGCTCAAGTTTATTATTACTTTTACAAATACTTTTAGCAGCCCTAAGTTGTGAATTTAACAGTAAATATATAGATAAAGTAAATTAGAAATTTTACTTATACAGGGTGTTCAAAAAATGTGGGGCAATAATTTACGTAATGATTCCTTGGGTCAAAATAAGCAAAAAGGTTTATATAGACATAGCTCCTAAAGTGTTTTGTTTTCCGTCTGTGAGTCTGTTTGTGATTTTTACATCTTTAAACATATCTCACGAACCTCTCAACAAATTAACTTCAAACTTGGTATATGTATGACCATTATTAAGAACTATTACTGTAAGAAGTATCAAATTTCTACTTCTTACCATTTCAAATGGTGACTGTTTTTTGTTTTCAAAGGTAAATATCTTTAAAACCGTAAAATTGAGAAATATTATACAAGAGACAGAAAAGCTGCAAAATTTAATCCAATTAATGCTGATGTTTAGATTATAATGATCGGACAAAAATAAGGGAGAAATTTTTAATCTTCCGAATAAAAACACACAAATTTCAGACAGTATGTTCTAAAGAACTATGTTTTTATTCAGAAAAGTTAAGATTTCTCTGTTATTAGCTGATTACTGGTCAGTGAAATTGATTATTTTGTTTTTTAAAATGTTGATATAGTATAGAACTTGTGTATGTTTTTCAAACTAAGCTTATCCTACAAAGCTTAAGTGTATCTGAGGGTCGCGGTTGGGGAAGGATAACATAATCCGGTGTAAGGCTTAAACTCGGCCTTACACAAAAAAGCAGCGCAAAAGCACTTTTGCGGAAAGAAATTCAAAAGATAAAGCTGTTCTCCTATCGACAGGTTTTGAGACTATTGAAAAGGCTTATAAAAATGAATTAATTTGCTAAATACAGTATAGAGTGAAATTATTTCCAAGCTGTATTACAACTAATTGCTCAGTATTATTTTTTGGTGCATTTATTTAAGGCATTGTAAACTTTTTTTGTTAACAGTAATGATTATTTACTTGATCAGACTTCTAAAGGTATGTTTGTTATCAAATAACTTCTAAAAAGTGATGGTGTTAAAATGCTGAAACGATAGTGAAACCCCCTAAAAATGTGCAAAACCAATTAAAACTATAATTAACATGTTAAATGAAATGTTAACGTTTATACATATATGTTTAAAGTCAAACAAATGTTTTGACGTCATGTCTAATAACAAATTTATATCAAAGCAATTTATTCAAATTTTACTCATCTATGATTTATTTTGATTGGTAATGTATCTGGAGGAGCAAGGCGCCTGCAAAAGGCTCACGCAATGTGAGTATAGCACTCAGTTTGCTCCAAACATTTCATGGCAGCTTGGAGTCGCGTTGCTACGTTGTACATTCTGCATTGTTATGACTTGATTTTGGTTGCGAATTTCATACAATAAAAATTCAAACACATTTATATACACATACTACTTGGATTAAATTATGACTTTGTTATATTTAATTTACAAATAAATAAAAAATATCACATTTTAATTTTACAAAACCTTGGCTTTATAAGTTAATTTAAGATGAGAAAATGTTTCATAAACTGTTTAAATATTTTAAGGCGTATTAACGCAAGGATAAAGTGCTATTTAACTAAAAAAAAGAGTAAAAAACGTTTCCTTAAAAATTTAGGTATTTTTAAAATTAAATCATTATTACTTTTAAAATTTATCATTCAAACCTTTGACCTGTTTCACTATTCAACAACAATCTTATACTGGATAGCACTATCAATTAAGTAGTTATTGATTGGCCAGTGAAACATTTTTAAGTATTTTACGCCTACTCAGCAACAAGGATATTATTTTATAATAAGCTACATTAAATTTGGAACAATGAAAATTATTGATGTTACAGTCTCTAAATTATAATAAATTGTAAAAACGAGTACAAATGAATTGCAAAGGCTTATTTATAAATCCACATTACTAATAAAATTTAAAGTATTATACATAAAAAAGACTGCATATGGTATGAAATCAATAATCTAGGCTAATAAATATACACGAAAGCGGTTTTTGTGATGCCGTGTTAACAAGCATTAAAGCGATCAGGCGATGTGAGTTGCGTTGTTGCGGGCAGCGTGCTAGGGGTTGTGTCAACAAGGTTTTATTGCTTGTAAAATGTGCATTTTCACGACACGTTAAAATATTGCCGTTCATCAAACGGGTGCTCGTAACTGTACTCTGTTCCAAATCAAAACAGTTTACTAAATGTAGCTGTTGTCATAAAAAATATTATTCAGAAAATTGTGTTTCAAAATTGTAAAGTGACACTGAGGTGTCTAGGAGTATTTTTTTGTTGTTTTTACTTTGGGTGTTATTTCAAGAACAAAACTTGTGGAGAGTCATATTTGTTTAACTTCTTAAAATACCAGCTAACTACCAAATAACAAGTTGTTGGGAGTTGGGAGTGCCGCTTACAGAAAGTTAAGCGTAATATTATAAAGTTTCTTAATTCTGGACTGTGGCGTTGAAGAACATCACAAAGACTCGTGTGGTAATTAAAACTTTGCAAGACTGGTGGAGGAAACTTTACATTCCTATATCAAGAGTGTGTAGTAAGTTATTACTGACGTAGTAAAAGTGGAGAGCGATATTTCTTTATGATCTTAGCAATATTTGTTAATGTATGAATAATTAGTAATAACTGTACATTTTTATAATTATCTATTTTTTATAAGAAAAAATAATTTGAATCCAGCTTTGAAGTAGCCAACGTTTCGATGACAAATCAAATGCAGATTCAAGCGTACGTTGAGTCTAGGGACAATTGATTTTGCTCTTCAAATTTCACTTGTTACTTTGACAGCAACATGGTGAACCCGGGCAAACTTCGGTAAATGATTCCTTGGGTTAAAAAAAGGAACAAATATCCCATAGGTCCAAATCGTACCCAGGAGGGGGGGGGGGGGGTCTCCGCGGTCATAGGAAATGGAAAAATAACTTTCTAGCTTTAGTTTTAAAGCATTTATCCCAAATATCATGTAATGCTAAAGTTTCAAGTATTTAAATAGTAATTTAACATATTATTAAAAAACCCAGAAACACAGCAGTAATCAGTGTATCAACTAAATTCTTCTTTCATCTTTTTATTTTACTTCAAGGTTGCTAACTTAAAAAAAACATGCGTTTTAATGTCTTAAATGTTTAACAAGATATTACAACATCACAAAACGGATTTATTTTAAACACAATATTAGCACTTTTTTACTCAGTCCTCTGTCTATAATGATAGGTTGGTTCAAGAAAAAAAAATAAAACTATGGTACTGTATGGAAGAATAAAGTTTTAATAATCATAGATAAACTAAACATATTCTTGTTATAAAGATCCTTCAATTACAAAACAAAGCTAAGCATCCGGTTCTTTTTTTTAGATGATTGAGTAATTACATCTTCTGTCGGAATTTCCCTCTCCCTGCGAACGGACATCAAAGCTGAGCAGCTCAGTCGGCTTTGACCACAAGAATATTTTAAGTTAGTTTTCAGCCTTCTGAGGGTTGAAAAACTACTTTCGAGAGTGCAAGGAGCTCTCTGGAAGTGTGGAGAAAATGTTCAGCAAAATAAATATGTTGGGGTATAACTTAAATATTTGTTGCAATGTTAGGCCTTTGATGCAGGAGTGTGCAAAGTAAAAATATATTTTCTCTGTTTTGTTTGTTCTAATTACCTTACGGAGAACCAATCAATCAATCAAAAATCTTTATTTATTCATGTTGTACACCTAATAAATTAGTGTCAGTTACTAACCTAACTAAAAAATAAACAAGATATTATAATCTATACAGTATCCATAAATTATTCAATTTTACTTAAGATACAAGGCAATCTATTAAATTACAGTAGAGTCCCGCAAACCCGGAATTCGATAACCCGGAATTCTGGATAACTCGGAAAGCCTACCAGAGCAATAAAGTGCACTGAGATTAAAGGCCAGAGCATGGTGTGACACATATAAAACAGTTTTGGTTTTTCTTTCAGTTTTTTTTTTTGTAACTGTTAATGTAGTTTTTGTATTTTTTACTATGCAATAAATAAATGATTTCTTATAGAAATAACAGAAACTATTCTTATTTTTTCTTCTTTTTATTCATTTTTCGATAACTCGGAAATTTCACAAACCCGGACACCGTTCGGTCCACATTAGTCCGGGTTTGTGGGACTCTACTGTATTACTATAGCTTAAATATAATATTCCTCCATTGTATATGGTGGTTTTTCTATTAAATATTTCTTTAGATTCCGCTTAAACAGTTTAGTATTTATTTCGTTATTTAAAGCTTCTGGCAATTTTCTCATAAACAATGAACCAGCATATGTTGGTTTTTTTCTTAAAAAATTCAAGATTGAGGGTTGAGGTTACAATATCTTTTATGCCTAGTATTATAATCATGATAATTCAAAGACTCTAATCCTAATGCTTCTCTTGCTAATCATATTGTTTCATAGATGTACATACCGCATACTGTTAAAATGTTTTAACTCTTTAAATCGTAGTTTTACTGATTCTTCAACTTTTAATTGCAACATAATTCTAATTGCTCTTTTTTGTGCTATTAAAATTTTGTTTAAATTTTGCTTAGATGTCGCACCAGATAATGAAATACCAAAACAAATGTGTGAATGAATGTGAGCAAAGTATATCTTTTTTAAAGAATCTGAATAAATAAATAAATAAATAAATAAAATCGTCTTTATTCTCGAGCGTTTTTCATGCTGACATGTTTTACAAAAGAACTCAAGTCATAACTAAAAACTAAATACAATAAAACAAACATGACATTTTTATTTGTAATTAAACAAGGACATTGTTGGATATTCGTCCACTTAATAAATTACTTTCTAACTTTTTCTTAAAAGTCCTCAGACTTTCCACCTCATGACCCATCCCAAACGAATTCAAGAGCTTTGGAGCAAAATATGAGTACCCACCCCTGGCAGACTCACAGCGTACACGAGGCATCTCCAGCATGTCGTCCTGCCTAGTGCAGCGGGAACGCACCTCAGAGCGGGTTTTCAGCCTCTCTCTCAGATACTCTGGCTTCCCCTCCATCAGAACTTTACGGGCAAGGCAAGCAGTGCGGAGAAAGCACAAGTCAGCCATAGGCAATAAACCTAGGGATTTCCGCTCGAGTGATACATGATCATACTTCCTCAACCTGCAAGTGTACCTGACACACATATTTTGGACTCCCTGCAATCTGTTCATGTCACCCAGTGATATGAGATTCCCATATACCGGAAAACAGTATTCAAATACAGAGAGTACCTGTACAAGAGAGTACCAAAGTCTGTACAAGGCGAAACCTTGTAGGAGGGGGAAACAGGCATCTGAACTGCATAACCTTGACACCTCTTCAATGTGTAAAGTCCGGAATTGAGTAGTTTCAACAATTTTTCGACATGAAGATTCCAATTTAAATGTTCATCAACAGTGAGTCCTAAAAATGTTATGTATGAAATTTGTTCTAATGATTTTGAATCAATTATTAAATTAGGTTGAAATTTATTTTTATTTTGTCTTGTTGGGAATGTCATAACAATTGTCTTTGATGAATTTAGAATAAGATTGTTTTTTGCAAGAATTGATTTATGTTATCTAGTTCTTTAAATGCGGTAATGTCTAACTCGTCAACGTTTGTACCTGACACTTTTAAATTGCTTACAAACATAACTTACTGTTTTCTGGGTTAATAATTATTTTGGGCATATCTTTGATATGTTGGACATATACAACCAAAGTAAGTTGTATATGTTAGAACACCTTTAAGTCAATTAAAATACAGACGACACAAACCTTACGGAAGATTAACTGTCACAAATTTATTTAGTGTAGAAATGTTGAATATGGCTGAGAAATAATTGGTTAAAAGTCAATTTTTTTCCTATACTCAATTCCACATTCACCTTTCAGTACAGGCCTTAAGGGACAATACATGGCCATCTCTAGTAATAAGGCCGCGGCCTTCGACCTGGCAACGTCGCTTCTCAAGGGTCTTTGCGTAGTAAAACCATTGACTTTCCTTTACAGAGCCAGCTGGTTTCAAGTAAACAAAAAAATAGTACCATAAAACAGTATGGATAACCAAATCAGCTGAACCCTTAGGCGCGATGTTGCCATTTACTAGCACCGTGGCCTTGTACTAGAGATGGTTATGGACAATACAATTTTAAATACCTTCTAAATACAAATATATCCAATATTTTTGTTGGGTATATTTGTTTACTAATATTCATGACATATTATTATAAACTTATCAGCTGATTATAACATAATTTGGCTAGTACAACTTATAGTTCTGGACAGCCTTACTGGCGGGTGGCAAAAATTGTAATCCCCCAAAGTGTCTGCTAAAAATCACATGTTTTCGTCGAACTGTCAAAAGTTTGTTTACATTTCGCCTCATTTACACAACAAAAGTATGCGCTACAATATTTCACCAAGAGGTTTCTTATGAAATAAAAATGTCTGCAACATTTGTGCAATGCATCAGCTGGTTTTTTTGTTTTGGCAATCTTTAATCGTCAATCATTTGTTTACGTTTTAGAATGTATTTCCAGTGCTTCCAACAATAAAGGAGATTGGTCAATATGTTCTGTAAGCAAAAAAATAAATAAATAAATAAATAAAAATATTTCGTGTTTTATCCTATTCATTTCCAAAAGCTGACTTCGACTATATGTTAGACGAACATTGTTTGAAATTGGCCCTAAGGGTCCCCTTGCTTTAGACTAGCGGCATACTGAAATTCTCTATGGAATCTTTTGTCATTGTATTTTGAGAATCCCGTTGACCTTGCATGCTTTTAACATTAATTACACTTGCGGTTGCAGCAAAATAATTTCTTGTGTAAAGTTCCTTTTCATAAACATATGACCATGTGACTATAAGGCTGTCCAGAACTATAATTTGCCATTTGAAATACATGGCTTATGGAAATTCCATACTGAAAGGTGAATGTGGAACCAAGTATAAAAAATCAAATTCCAAAATTTTTTTTGGCAACTCTTCATATAGAACTTTCAAGCATTTTGCTTGAAACTTTACAAAACGTTATATATTTTAATGGAGAGCAACCAACATCAATTTATTTGTAATTTTTGTCGGGATTATTTTTAATTATTGTTAAATTTTGTAGAGATTTAATTACTATTCAGTGTGGAAATGTTGGATATGGACGAGAAATAATTGGTTAAAAGTCAAAATTTCCTAAAAATCAAGTTCCAAAACTTTTTTTTGTTTTTGGCAACTCTTCATATAGTAACCGTCCAAGTGATTTGTTTGCAACTTTACAAAACGCTGTAGATTTTAATAAGGAACAATAAAGCATCAAATTATGTATAATTTTTGTGGGAATTACCTTCGTCAAAATCCCAAATAATGTATTATCAAAAATTAATTTAATTAGTGGAAACAGAAATGTATGGTTTCATTTCTCGATGTAACTCGACTTAGTCATCACATAGAGAATAAACTGATGTCAAAGACGTAATAGAAGAACCACAGAGCAATACGGTGAGAATATGTGATATTATCATGTATTCTGACACGCGAATGCGAACACAAAGAACCTTTGAAGTCGTGAGGAGCGCCATGAAATATTTGTGTATTCCACCACAAAGCGATATCAGCCGCGAAACCACCTTGGTAAAAATATGTATTTACTTCCCTTGTAAGATCTATTATCACCTTTCACAGTTGCCGTTTCTAATTTTTTTACTTATGGATAAAAGTGTTAGTTATGAACTTATACACAGCCTATTTGTAACTAATTTCAGTCGATGAAAATAAGTTTCTCAGGTTGGGTACTTTAGGACTGGGGGAAAACATATCTACTAATTTTGAAGTGTTACCCGTGTGAAGCGAATGTAACATATTTTAAAAATACTACAGGATTTTTAAGGTTAGGAATATTTCCCTTAACTGTGTCCACCCCCACTCAAAATATTTTGTATTCATCATTGTAGGAAAACTTGTTTGAAACGTATTTTAGTTTTCATCTAAACTTGGTCAGCTTGAAGACTCTTGGCCGAAGGATTCTCGATCATCGTTCCCCTGGCGTAATCTGGACGAGCGTCTCTGGCGATCCTCTCAACTTGCGGGGAATTCCAATGAACTCACATCTGGTTCTTCCTTCATCGGGTATTTCTTCATTAGTTCTTCTTTTATCGGTTTTTCTTCCTCCATCGGTTCGTTTCCGAGGTCGAGCGTTGTTGACTCGTTGGGTAAAGCAAGCTGGAGACCCTCCAGACTGGGAAGGGTTTGTTGTCAGGCATCTTGATTGGGCTGAAAAGAAGCAAATCGCCACCTTGACAAGGTTATCGAGGTCAATGAACTCCATAACACCAGCCACACAAGTGGTTCTTCGTTGAGGGAAGTCCTATATATTCGTTTTGGTACTGCAAAGTGTGCGCCAAATGTCTAATTTAGGGTTGGAAAAAATGGTTTCGGTTACCGGTCACTGCAAATAACTTATGTGAGTATTGAGGGAGAAGTAGACTTTCCCATTACACTCATGACGGTTTTTCAGCCTGGCTCATGCTATTGATCGTGCAGACTGTTGCTAAAAACTTGGGAATACTTTTTTACATGCCAATGTGGTAATTGGTTTTGAACGAGAATCAGTAGATATAATTTTATTAGATATTACCCATAGTTTTTCTCAGATTCGGACATGATTGGTTTTCTTAAAAGGAGTCAGGGCCAATCTAAGATTTTTCCAACGTTATTTCTGTAGAGCTAAGGACAGGTGTTCTCAATCGTCCATGTAAAAACAAGTATGCAAAAATGCGAACAAAAACTCTATAACCAACTCATATTCAACATAAAAGGAGCGATTAAACGCTGTTGAAGCCGAATGATTCAACGGAGCTGAAGGGCGGAATTCTTAGTCCTCACTCAAGTGAGCCCTCACTCACTCAAACAACACTCAATCCTTTGTTCATTCAATGTTCAAAGTTCTTCGAGGGAATGGTATCACAGCTGATTTCAAATTGCAATAGAGACAAAGCTTTGATGCAAAGGCTTGCTTATAGATAAACTAGAAGAACCCGTGGCTTCGCTCACGATTAAAATTAAACATACAATATCACCCATCAGCTATATAGTTTTGCTTTCCCATTTATTTTTCTTGTTGTAAAATCTACTTCTTTGAACATATCAAATGTACATCCATAAAGCAAAAAAGGTTTTTAGAAATCCGCTCTTAGTAAGCAGGTCTGCTACAACGGGGGTATTCTATTCCTGTATAAAGTGCCTGTCTTTACAAAACGGCACCCTTGGCTTTTTCGACAGCACTTTGAATCTGCTCGAATATGTTACCCTTAATTAGAACTTTATTATGCACCCCCGTCGCAGCAGACCTGCGTATGTGCATGTCTTCACGTGTATGCCTTCATGAAGGAAAGATATAGGATTTCTACTATTTCTTTCCTTCATGAAGGCATACACGTGTTAGAGGAACCATAGAACATGGCTTGAAATTTTATTCACTGTAAAAGATAATTTTCTTAGGGTTTTAGGGTCTACCTTGAACAAAAATTACAATGCCAATCCAGCAATTATTAAAAAAGGCTGACACGTTTTTAGACTCTATATTGAACAAAAAGATTGAATGAGCCGTCCCGTCAATTTTTTTAAAGTGCTGTAGATAAAACTGATTCTTTACAGTAGTACACTCTTCCTCTTTAAATAGCAGTTAGTTGTCATAAAAAAGAAGTCCTTCAAGTGATCAGTGATCACTGAAGTCCTTCAGTAATCAGTTATTTAATTTATATTATACTACATACCAACATTTTATATAGTTTATTGCACTTTGAAAAAATGCAAAAGTCTAATTCATTAACCACATGGCACCAAGTAACAAATCTTCATGTAAACAAATACAATTAAAAAGCAGAAAGAAATACCATTAATTTACATCACCTGTTTTTAATTTTACTTTCATATGTTTTGTTAGTAAACAAATCTAACTCAACTTCCTTCAAAATCCCTGACATGGGCACCTTTAAGACGGTCCCAGGGCTAAGCCCTGAAAGTTATCACGAAACTGATGGTGTATAAACATACTCCATGAAATTACATGTATCTACCAAGTTTCGTGGTCATCGGTCCAGCGGTGTCTGAGTTTATCAGTGCTAAATATATAAATATATATATATATATATATATATATATATATATATATATACCAACATCCTCTTTTATACTTGTAGAAGATATATTTAACATAGTACATATCACCTAAAAAATCAACAAAACAACTATAAAACCATTATGAAAGTAACCAAATTATAAATCAGCTGTAAAATCGTATCCATATGTGAAGCTGAACCACCTGCTTGTGTTTATTCTATTCCTGAACATTGAAAATTAAACAAAAGATCATCCATTCCACTTTCGTAGGAAACTTTTATAAACTTCAACCCCACCAAAACCCTTAAAACTTTGAATTAAAAACCCCGTTCTTAGGGGATGCTTACGCCCTTAAGATCGTCCATGCAAAGGTCCAAGGTTTTAAGTCTTGTAGTTTGGGCTGAGCAATAATAGGTAAGTGGTATTGGACAAATATAAAAACGGTGGACTTTCATTAACCAGAAAGATGTTTTCAGGAATCCTCAAAGTCCGCAGGTCTGCTGCGACTGGAGTTATTCTATTGCTGCCCCCCGCAGGAGGTATTTCTATTTGGCCTTCCTGTACTATACATATGAGCAGATTCATCGCCCCACCGATAAAGGCCTCAAGGGTGCAACTGCCCTGGGAAGGCTTATGCCCAATATCGTTAAATCTGCTCGCATGCATGGTATACTGTATAGTGGCCCTTAAGGAGGAATATAAAATCTCCGTCGCAGCAGACCTTGCGTACTTAGAGAATCCTAAAGCAGTTTTCTGTTTCATGAAAGTTTATGTACGTAAAACGTAGAAATTGCCTTGATTTAATGTCAAAAAAATTCCAAGGTTTTTAGGGTCTATCTTGAACATAAAAATACCCCCGTTGCAGCAGACCTCCAGACTACGTGCAGGACCTTATTTCATTTCTTCCATAAGAATAAAATGGGGAATGAGTATGCAGGTCTATTGCAACGGTCATTCAAAAATGTGGTGGTTTTAAAACAATATCAGGTGAATCTGAACCAAAAAAAACCACATACCAAGTTTTATCAAGATAAGTTGAGTAGTAACCGAGATATAGAATTTTTCTATAGGGACAATGTACTGTGTTTTCAACTTTAAATATAGTTTGAATAGTGTTTTTTGCTTCTGGGAGCTCCAAAATGAAAAGTTATCATGGTCTCGCGCTTAGGTCTTGCCGTGAGACCTATGGTAATAATTCCATCAATGAAATTTTCTAAAAGACAAAGGCAAAGTATTTTTTTCTAATGATGTAGATAAAATAAATGGTTTAAATTAGCTCTTTCATTAACAGCTGTTACGGGGAAGAAAGGTCTTATAAGTATCTCTAGTCAGTGATTTATTTTATGTTCTATTCCTGACAGCTGGTTTGACATTACACTAAATTTCTTGCATTTTACATCTGTTTAAATGTAAACATTTCATTTGTATTCTGCCATAAGGATAATATGGGATCTTTGAGAGGGTCCATGGCGGAGTCCGAGGGTCAGATCAGGATGAAAACCATTTAGTTTTCCTATTTAATGCCTAAAGAAACAGTGAACCAAATTTCAGCCTTCTGGGTTATTGGGAAGTTGGAGAATTAGTGATGAGTGAGTGAGTGAATGAGTGAGTGAGTGAGGGCTTTGCCTTTTATAGGTATAGATATCATGTTGTACACTTACCGCTTGAAATATAAGTATAAACAAACACAAGAAAAGGAATTAAAGAAAGGAAAATAAAAGAAATTTATATTTAGGTGTTCAATCTTATTTACACAATCAATCCCATTAAAATAAATCGTTTGCTGATATTATATTATTATAAGTTGATCGAATGAACGAACTTGGGACTTAAAAATAGACTCAAAAAATTGGGCTTAATCCCGTATGATACTAAATATCACAAAATCACTTTTGAGCCAGTTATTTTAAATAGTTACGTAAAAAAATATAGCTACATTAATTAGACACATCTGGTATGTCATATAAAAAAAGTTAATGGAATTATTATTCTCCAAATTCTTTGCAATTGAAACTCATCCTCTTACAAATTTGTTTTTGTAATCTCCGCCGTTTGAGGTTCGGCGCCCGAGTAAGAGGCAAAGATCCAGTTTACTGACTCTCCCCCACCACCAAACCAGTGAAGTATACAAATGATTTTTCCCCGGCAAAAATATTAAAATATTTTTCCTCAACGTGACCAGAGCTGGATTTAACATTTGGGAGACCCTATTATATTTTATTTGTTTTTTGTTTAGTAATTTTTAATATTTACCAGCATAACTCAATTATTTTGCTTACATATAAATAAAAACAGTTTTGAAATTTATTTTTCTTTAATACGATAAAAGGTCAAAACTGAGGTACATGAAATACACATTCCAAATCAGTTTATCCCGAAACCCTTTCAATAGTCAAATAAATCTGTAGTTGCAGAAAAATAAAGCGGTCATTTTTTTAGTTACAGTAGGCCCCCTCTTAACCGACCTCATTTTGACCGACGATTGGATTATCCGCCCTTGTTGGTCAAACATTAAAGATTGTTTTAACCAACCCTGTTTTGAGAACAGTTCGGTTTAATCGCCCTTTTCTAGGAATTGCAGCATTTCCGTTCCCATACCCAGCGATGGAAACGTTACGCTTGACTATACAGTTTGTTGCGGGTTGAAATATTTTGAATATTTCTCTTATATTTAGTTTATTGAAATGTTGTGTTTTGGTGTTATTTATAAGATTTCTACATAATTATTTAGGAAAATAGGTTAAAAATTAAAGTATATTTTATAAATAATCCACGAACGGCTTTAGAATAATGTTAATAAAACGCTAAATCAATAGAGCTTTTATTTTTAAGTGTTTAGAGGATTACCCGTTTTATCCGACCTTTTAAGTTATCCGACCTAGGTCCGGTCCCGTTAGGGTCGGTTAAGAGGGGGTCTACTGTATAAAAAAATCATTGGATATGTTTCAACGTTTAATTCGCTCTAAGGTTTGATTTTGATTCTATTACTTTTATTTGGTATAACTTATTCATTGTTACTTCACTTTCTGTGAATAATTAAATTCATGATTAAAGTGTAAACTAACAAGTATCGTCATAAAGTCATTATACTCGACGACGTACAACACGACAACCCTAGCATCAACAACAAGATCCTCGCAGTAATTATAACTTTACAAGTAACGGGAACTTTACACTGTTACACTTGGATGAGACTCTTTAAACTTTTCAAGTTGTGGATGTAATTTGTCCAACAAAATTTATGTTGGCTCTATATTTAGCTAAACACATGTTGGAAAGGAGTGAAAATTACTATAAATTTATAAGGAGGGGCTTTTTCAAGAAAGACCACATTCAGTGATAACGGTTTTGCGAAACAAAATATATTAAAATAAAATTTTAATATGAAAGTAATAACTTTTATTAAGGATCAATATTTTACCATCGGCTTTGTAGCCTTTTTTCGTTATCAGACGTGTTTTTTTTTGGATTTCGCAATTTGTACACAAATTTATGTTTATTGTATGGGTTATTTGTTACATTATCTGGTACATTGTGTCTGTTATATATAATTATATTTGAGGGCATAAAAATAAGTTAAAACTCCTACTTTAATCTTTACCGTCCAATCTGACTAGTTTGGATATGTGATTGGCTGAGGATAGCATATATATATATGTTAACGGCATTCTTTACTCTTTTACCTTGTATACTTTTTAATTTCTGTACAAAGCAAAAAAATAGGCTAAAACATTAAATCTGGTCTTTATATGCCGATTTTCTGATACTTTGAGTATGTAGTAAAACCAAACTGATGCGTGGAAATTACGTGTAATAATCCTATCGCACAGTTTTGCGGGAAGCATAGTTACCAGGATATTAGCAAAATACCCCCATTGCAGCAGACCTGCATACTCAGCGAATTTCAAATGCAAAACAACATATTTCGATCTAACATAGTGAGATTCGACATGTTCTTGTAAGCTCCATAAGAATAACATGGGGAATGAGTATGTAGGTTTGCTGCTACGGGTATATTAAAACAGGGTACAGTTTTAATTCAATATTTAGTAGATCTGACCTAGAAGAAGCCATTTATCAAGTTTTACCAAGATATATTGAGAAATAAGCGAGATATAGAATTTTACTTATTTTCCCACAAGGTTAACATTGAGACAACGTACTGTGTTTACCACTTTCAATATCTCGGTAACTAATGGACATAGAGCAGTGATTCAAAATACTAAATTGTTTGTTTTTTTGAGTTGAATTCAATGGTGCTAAAAAATTAGATTTTTTTATTTTTCTATGTAAAAAACTCAAAAAACCCATTTTTGGGGGGTTTATCCCCCTTTACCCCCTTCTGCTAGTCCGATCGGGCTGGTTTATGAACTCGTCCAAATAATTACTACTTTACACGTCCATGCCAAATTTCATTAAGATCGGACCATTTTTACGCGAGTTATCGTGCTTAAAGACACATATATATATTTATGATTTGAACGAATGGTGTTTTTTGCATCTGGGGACCTCAAAAAGAAAAGTTATGATGGTCTCGGTCTTAGGTCTTACCATGAGACCTACGATAACAGCTTCTTCCCTATAGGGGAAATTCGCTAAAATTAAACAATACAACATTTTTCGGGGTTTTATCCCTTTAAAGCTAATTGCGATTCAGAATCCATCCAAACTTATTTAGGATATATAAAGGGGATTTGATTTATTTCTGAGACCGTTACTAATTTTTGAATGCTGAAGTTTATTTTGTCTAGGCTAACTGTCCATATGCTTGAGCTCGTAATCCAATTTATTATATTCATTCATTTTGATTTTGTCAAAATTTAATTCCTTAACTGAATTTTAAAATATTGGTCCTCGATCATTGATGCAGTAAGAGCTTAAAAAACAAGAATGAAGGTTTGCGGCTAAACACCAAATTTGCTCAGAAATAAAATATTCTATGGAGAGGAATAACCACTAAGTTACCACATGAGTCATTGGCCCTGAAGTAAACGGGAGTTTGGTTGACCACAAAAGGCGAGTTTTAGCCATAAAGCTGGTGAGAGAGGTATAAGCAACATAAACATAAACAACAGAATGTGTGGTCGGCAAGACGCAGATTGATGGGCCCTAAACGCTTCGATTTGTACGCGTTGGTTCTACATTGGTCGAGAGCATCAGTTAAGTTTCGAGCTTATATGTTTAACCCCAAACAAATTTAACCAAGAATTTAAACTCAGTATGACTGCAGCAGCAATACAATAAATAACATAAAACCCCGTTTGCTTAGTATATTATGTTTGTTATATGAATCAAACAGAAATGGTTTATTTATTTCATCTCTAGGGCCTAAATTGGGGGCTTTTTTTAGCCCAAGTTACCGGAAATTAGCGATGGACGAAAAGCTACTTTAGCCCCGTTAGATGAACTATATTATTTGTCACAATGCCAAAAAATATACTCTTGATTTTTATCATGGTTGCCTCCAACAATCACTTTCCTAATCTTGAAAATAAGCCGTTACCGTTGAGAGTTTTAGGTGCAAATATCAATAGTTGAATGGATCGATTCGGGCAATTCGATTGAACAATGCTGCAATATAAAGCAATTATACTGTAGCTTTTTATCGCTCGTGTACAAAAATGTGCCTTCAGTCAAATAACTTGAAAAATTCTATTGTTGGAATTAAAATTAGCCCGGGGTGGTGTTTCCTTGACAAAAGTGTCAAGATAATATTTTTCTCACTAGAGTGAAAATCCTCAAAATCATCTTTTATCTCTAAGGGGAGATAAAACTTTAGCAATGCACCTTAAGTGTTAAATACCGGTGTTTTCAGGCTCTATGACAAAAATGTATTACAGCAAAATTTGGAAATTAAAAAAATACCCAAAATACAAGAGATTTATCGTCTTTTTATGTATCATTATCACAATCTATTTAAATCAAATTATACAGGGTGTTTACAAAAAACCCTTACAGACTTCGGGATATGGTTACTTACATCAAAAATAAGAAAAAAGTTCCTATAAACATGGGTCCTAAAATGCTTGGTTATCCGTCTGTCGGTCTGTATGTGTTTTAACATGATTTTTCATAAATTTAGAACTACTAAAGACATCAACTTCAAACTTGGTATGTATATGCTGACTATTAGGAACTATTTTGGTGCGGAGAATTAAGTTTCTTCTTTGTGGCAGCCATTTTTATATATTAAAACTTAATATCTTAAAAACCGTAAATTTTAAAGAAATTGTACAAGAGACAAAAAAGTTTTGTAATTTTATTTTCTACAAAACCATTTAAAGATCATAAATATTGAACTACAATTAACAGAGTTATTGCAGTTTTCTAACAAAACAATACGAATATTTGCTATAACTGCCATAAACAAGCATGTATTCTGTTAGAAAAATTCCAATAACTCCATTAATTGTTTTTCAATCTTTATGATCTTTATACTATATTGTAGGAAATAAAATTACACAACTTTTTTTGTTTCTTGTACAATTTCTGTAAAATTTACGGTTTTTAAGATATTAAGTTTTAAAATATAAAAATGGCTGCCATTTTTAAATAGTACAAAGTAGAAACTTGATACTCCGCACCAAAATAGGTCCTATTAGTCAACATATACATACCAAGTTTGAAGATGATATCTTCAGAAGTTTTAAAGTTTTGCAAAATCATGTTAAAAACACATACAGACCGACAGATGGATAACCGAGCATTTTAGGACCCATGTTTATGGGAAATTTTTTCTTATTTTTGATGTAAGTAACCATATCACGAAGTCCGTAAGGGTTTTTCGTAAACACCCTTAATAATTCATATAAAGTTTCAAGTTCAATGTTTTTAAGCGATGACAAGACATCGCTATACATTACAGGTTAAAGTAGTTGTTCTCTTTTTTTTATATTAAATGGATAGTTTCCTATAGTTATATTTAACTATTAACAGAATTTAGTGGGTTGTTTATCTATAAACTTTATTGCTGAAACATATATGTAACTTGTTTAAACTTCACGTAACTTCACATATACTGATTAAGGACTAAGGATTTCTTAATAGAAAGGACAGCTTTGCTTGATTCAAAAGCACAACATTTTCCTGCCATCTGTTAGAATCCCACATCTCAACTAATGGGTGATATTATGTTACTTGATTGAAAATCTGAAAGCATTGAGGGAGGACGACTTAAAACATACCCCCAAGCCGGCACTCCACCAAGAACACAACAACTGCATCTTCCCATGGCTTCAGATGTTCTTTCGGGCGGTCGGGTTTTAATAATTGTTTTGTTAAGTAGTGCATGTCACTAAATCGCATAAAAAATACATACCGGTACTTATATAATGAGTGAGATACTAGTAAAAACCAAATTGATTAATAATGCTCAGTTGTGGTGAAGGGTTTTAGAATTATATTTCACCGGAGAAATAGTTTTCTTGAGCTGGAGGTCAATCCACCAGTCCTTGTAATTAGTTTAGGTTTATTTTAATTAATTTATCCTATGGTAAGGTCGCCAAGTTAACATTGCTGTATAAAACTTACTTCTTGTTCTAACATTCAAACTTTAGAGGTGTGTAGGGATATTAACATACAGTGTTTTTAGTGAGCATCAATGTTTAAAGATAAAAGTGTACCTATGCCGAATTTCACCTCCGTAGGCCGTACACACAGCTGGATATTTGCCAATGATGTTCGGGGGGAATATGAAACTGAGTTAAAGTGAAATTTTGCTAAATTGATACATTTCATAAATCTATTTCCTGAATTGAACTAAAACAACATTCTTTTTTAGTTACTATATTATGTCATTGTCAGACACCTGAAAAGTAAGTTTGAAACATATCATTATATTGCTAGTTAGGGAAATTGAATTCTAATATGATTAATTCGCAATCATAAATCTTTTATGGTAAATGATTAATTATTTTACTCATTCAAATCACCAAATCAAAGGAAAGTTTAAATACATTCTTTCAGTACAACGTGATGTACATTAGAAAAAATGGGACGGACCCTGACCCCCCTGTCTCTGTTCTTAAAATATCAATAACTAAAGCATTAATAATTGTAATAATATTTTAGAAGTTTTAAGAATTGTAGTGAATTGTGTGAGAACATGGAAAGCGATAGTAATGGCATCAAGGACGCTTTCAAATGATTTTGAATTTGAAATTTTATGACCAGAACTGTCTGTTGTTGGTACGAGGCTCAATTGGCCTAAGCATGAATTTTCTATTATAAATATGAGTATTTACAAAATGGGGAAGATAATAATCTAACCCTGTAATATTGCTAATTTTTCCCTTTGATTTTTTGTGAACTGCAGTCCGAGTTACAATAATAATACCGGCACATTTTTAATAATTCTATTATTCCATCTTTACATTACTTAAAATTGCGGTAGAAACACCTTCTAAATTTATGGTTACTTAATAAAGTTATGGCAGTTTTATACAATTAAAAAATGTAATAATACTAATAGTGACAAAAAATTTATATTTATTTGTATAAGAGAATATGAAATAAAACTAATTTTTGAAATCGCTCATTTCACTGTCGCGTATACTGTCCAAGAAAATTAAAAAAAACGGAAATAGTAATTACAGTAGATGTTGTGTTAATGATAAACAGCAAAGTTAAAAAGTTTTAATACGATTTTTAAACTAATTGCAACTGATAATTTCTTAATATTACGTTGTGGTTCCCTAATTTGGCTATTATTATAAATTATTATCATTGTAAATTAACTGTTGTAAGGCAATAATTATGGTTATAACTAAAAGTAGGGTAAACAACAAAAAATAATTAACAAGTTTATTTTTATATTTCTTTTATAATTTGTTGTTTAGAAAACATAATTAATTTACTAATTTAAACATTGTAGACAAACCAATTTGCATTGTCATTTAACTTTAATATTATATCAGTTACACTTGGTGCATTATATCTTGACCCTTGAGAACCCTTTACACCTGAAGCAATTGGAGTGGAATGAATTTCATCAGGAGACCACAGCTGATACGCAAAGTAGTACTAGCCTGACGTGGTAGCATTTTCCAACAGCTGTCAGTGTATATCTTAATTGTCATTTGTAAACAAAATACAGTTGATGTTTGTAGAAATTTGTTTTTTCATTGTTTGTTGTCAAAAATCATTGACAATAAACAATATCTGACAGCTCTAGCAATGGACTAGGCCAAGGGTCAAGATATAATGCGCCAAGTGTAATAACAATTTCTTTTGAATAGAAGCGACGTTTTGAAGTCAAACAACGTTTAAAGTTTCTCATAATCATACGATAGAAACGATTTACATTTGAGATTGATTCATCGATTAAAACTTAATTTTTATTTAAGGAACTTGAATATTTTACTATGGCTCCGATGCTCGGCACAGGCAAGCATACTGTTACGTATTCACCTCAGAAACTCTGACATGAAAGCCAAAAGACGAGACGTTCAACAAGCCTTTGAAGTTACCCCAGACCCGCCATGGAATACATTCTGTATATCCTGGGTTAAGTTTTATCACTTGAACCTTTCATCCGTATAAAGATGTAATAATAAACTTTTGCACAACTGTTCGTAAAATTATTATAATTATAATTAAGTTTGTAATTTTTAGTAAATTTTAGTAAAACTAAATTCTTGATTCAATTTAATTATCAGTTTTGAATCTAAATAACAAAGTTATCGTTTTAAGAAATAACTCATAAAATGTAAATTAAATTGGCTACAATTACAAAAATTCACACATGTTTTTTCTAGGTTTGTAATGTGATGCAGGTTGAGATGCTGCACATTAAATCACTACTAATTCAAAACAATAGCAACATAGTGTAAACCTGAAGTAAACCCTCCATGGCCATTTTAAAGGTCAATCAAGTTGTTAAGTGTTCATTTCATTTAATTTCATTTCATGTATTTCATTTATTTATTTCATTTAAGTACAATATTTGGTTACACAGCAGTTACAATTATTAATCTCTCTAGCTTAAAAGCTAATTGAGAGATCAGCTAATCACATAAGTTATAACATGCGCTTTGATAAAATATATATTTCTAACAAATAACTTATAAAATTAATATAACAATCAAAACAATAATACAATAATGCAAAGAGTTAATGAGTTAATGTCAATGAGTTAATGACCATTTTTTGAAAGGGTTAAAATTTGATGTTAATATAGTTACACTCAGTATAACAGACAACAATTACGCTCTCAGAAGGAAATGAAACTGTAGTTTGAACTAAAATAAATAGGCCATTACATTGCACCCAGTGGTTGGTGTGTCTGGTTGGTGATTTGCCCCACCATTCTATGTCAAGTAACACAGTCGAGCCAAAAAGGTTAGAGGTGTCCTCCTTGATGTCTCTGGTTTTACATTTATTATTGTTTATTCATACATTTCATACATAACTATACATCAAACATTTCATAAGAGATACCTACCGTGATCATCGAAAGAAAGAGATCAAAGAAACTACTGAGCAGCATAAAAAAAATTCATAACGCTATAGAAACGTGAATTAGCAATATACTTTATTCCAATGATCAGTCAGTTACAAAGTTAAAAAAAAGTTAAAAATAATTTATAGCCTATTCTACATATTTATATTGTGAGTTATATTTATAAAAAAACATGATTTACGAATCAAAAACTTCTGTTCCTCAAGTTTGACTTAGAATAACTCTGCATAGAATCAACTGAAAACAGTTTCCTGTGGAGAACCTTTAGTGGACTTCCTTAAGATCACTATATAAAAATATGAGATAGTGGGATCCCTCATATCCGGACCCGTCGGGACCGAGGCCTGTCCAGATAGCGGGTCTTCTGGTCAAAACGACATTTCATAAAGTTAACTATTAAATCCAAATATTTAAAATTAGGCATTTTACGATGGTATTTTCATTATATCTACCCCACAAGAATCGATATCATTCCTCAATCACTCAATTTTACTTCAGCTGAAGAGAGCATATAGTTTTTAGACATGTCTGGTCTCAAATATTTTCCCACAAGAATCGTCGACAAAGTACCGTCTATTTTTTGCCGATGACGTCTGGTTAAACCGATGTTTTGATAAAAATTGTCCGATTTTTTGTTAAAACGGTGTTACTTCCGTCAAGAGCAGTTCGGTTAAACCGATGTCCGGTTAAAAGGTGTCCAGATAAGAGGGGGGTCTACTGTAATGGCAATATTAATTTACTCACAATTTTTTTGTGTTTTTGAAAACAAAGTTGACTACTTACCATGTACATATGGTTTGCCAAAAGACAAAGTGTACTAAAAAACATTTGGTATGAATTTGGAAAAAAATCATTTTGATTTTAAGTTAATAATTATTGATTAATATATTATTGATTATAATTACTTAATAATTTATTAATAATGTTATTTTTTATTATTATTAATAATAATTAACATTAATAATAATTACATAAATTATTAATAATTTATCGATGTGCCGGCCAGGTGCGGGCCACGGACCACGGGACGCCGCGCCGCAGCGCCACCGTGCGGGCGAGTGTCCACGTGATGGGGGCGCAGGGGGGAGGCTCCTCCCTCTCCCCCCCGCCCCCCCTCCTCGCACAGGTCACCGAGCTGGACCCTGTGGGCTACCTGGTCGCCGTCGTCTCCCCGCCCGTCCAGGACTCAGCCCTCGTCTGGTTCTCCATCGTAGGTAAGCGTCTGCAGTCTACGGTCGTCGGAAGTAAGTAGTAACGAAAGGCCGTTTTGGGGCCACTTTCACCTTTTTTTCATGACAAACTTATGTGGATCACAATGCATCTCAGATTACAGGACAGGGTGGACAAGAGTGGGGGAAAATGTGTTAAGGATAGAATCAGGTTTTGATTTAGATTTTTGCAGACATTTACCATCACTGACTAGCAGAAACAATGTTTTGGGATCTGGTGTCTGATCCCGTCTTCAGGTGGAAAAGAACCTAGAATATTTCAAGATTAGTAACACACAGCCAGGATAATCGGACAGCCTGGACTAAAAACATAGCTAAAACAAAGAACTGTAAAAGCAGTCACAAAAACACTGATGCTGAAAACATCTAAAAAACACAATATAGCACAGAAATCACAAATATCATCAATGTCCACACTATTCAGAGCAGAGCAAAGACTTTTACTAAGTGATGGCAGATGTCTGAAAAATAAAAATGAAAACATAAAATAACTTTAACCAACAATGAATGTCAAACAAAGAAAAAGGTTTTCCTTACTTTTTGTTTTCTCTACATACAAGTCTTTGCGAAAAGCATAACATTTTCTGACATAAAAAAGTTCATTTTTTATCTCCTTTAGCTGTGTGGCTGTTAGTCGCTATAAGAAATTTTACCCACAGCAAAAAAGCCTTGCTTCTACATCAGACATCCAAATTATAAACAACTCAGATCAGTTGAATACACAGCTGTAATAACATGGTGCCATGTAACAGGGGGAGATCCAGAGGGAAACTTCGTGATTGGGCCGGACTCCGGCAGCATCCACATCGCTCGCCGACTCGACTGTGAGACTCGCGACATCTACAACCTGACTGTCAGCCTCACGGACAGCCACCGCACGGTTCACACCCAGGTGAGATCCTCTCCTCCTCTCTGTCACTTCTCATGGCAACCTTTTCCCCCGCTATTAGATTTGCTTCCCCTTTAACATGTTCGCGGCGGAATGGGAGCGATTGCTCCCATGCTGCAACCTGTTACAATACGATTTATTTTTAAACCAGGATCTGAGATTGAAATCTGAAACTTTATCAGTACTGCTCGATAGTATATTGCATTCTGTTTACTGGACAGTGCTGCTCCCACGATAAGCGTGGTAGTTACTGTAACTATAAGTCAGAGCACCGATGGCGGAAAGGAACACAGGAAATCGTGCCGCCGTGAACGTGTTAACCAGTTTATAATACGTTAAAATTTTTTGCAAACCTGTTATTGTTTAAACAAAATTCAATGTTGAAATAAGTGGTGCGATGGTGTATTCATTCTCAGAAAGGGCGTGAAGTAATATATGCACGACTCTAATAACAATATATAAATAAAGACCAAATTACCTAAAACTGTTGAGTAAACCTTAAGTCACCCCCTCAACCCTCAAAGTCTTAAACTGTCAAACAACAAACCTTAAATAAAAGATCATGGTGGGAAGGTTGAAGGAAAACTCTTACCTTTTTTAATCAATTTTCCATAAGGGCCCAATAAAGAAAAGGAGTTAACATGGATGCATTTGTTTTTTACTAACAATTATTTATTTACCTAAGAGCTGCTGAACAGCTAGTTTCTATTATAAAATGGTAATCGTGAAAATTCTAATTTTTCATTCCTTTTAAAAAAAGCTATAAAAACTTGGTAACTATCGTCCTCGTTTCTACACAAGAAAAATGCAAAGATCAGCTCAAAAGACTATACCCCTAGCACACTTGAGGCCAGGTAGTCGCTCTCGTCAGCTACTGAGGGTAGACTCCAGCTCTTCACTGGTTACAGGTGACGGTGGAAGTGATAGACAGCAACGAACACCGGCCTCGGTTCACGCAGCCGCACTACGCTGCAGCGGTGGGGGAGGGTGCCGCGCCGGGCACGTGGCTGGCCCGGGTGGAGGCTACGGACGATGACGTCACCAGTCAGCTGGTCTACACCGTCCACAGCGCTGGCAGCCCGGCCAGTCTGGACCTGTTCAGTCTCAACCACGTCACCGGGGAACTGACCGTGGCACAGCCTCTGGACCGGTAAATATCTATTGCAGGCAGTGATGGGTGGTATTTAAGTTTGAAATTATTTTGGGGTTGTAAATGTCTGTAAAAGCATAGTAAGGCCTTAGATGGCTCTCTGATGGCGTGTAGTACAAAGAAAGTCATTAAATAAAACTAAAAGCAGCATAGTTTGGGCAGTCATTTATCTGCCAAGTATGAACCGCTCCACCATCGGGTACTCCTTGCTTATTACTTACACCTTGAACAATGATAACTCATTGTCTCTGAACTTGGAGACATTGATTCTACAAGAAGGATTGTTGTATCTCTATATTGCTATATTGCTCTGGCTTGAATATAGAGTATAAAAAGTCATTAGTTAAAACAAAAAGAATCTGTCATTAGATTGGTAAGTCATTTAACTGTCAAGTATGAACAGCTTCATCATTCGTCACTCCTTGCTCATTACTTACAGCTTTGCCATTGATAACTCGTGTCTGAGCATGGACACATATATTGATTCCATAAGAGGAATTTGTGGATTATTCATGCTTGTTCGGATACCTCCCGCCTCAGGGACGAACTAGGAACATACATCCTTGAGGGTTTTGTAGATTTAATAACTCACAGACCTACAAAGTCCCTGTTTCATGATGCCTTGTAATTTCAAATCTATATACTTGAAGGGGTTCCTTTCTCCAGTCATAACTCGTCTCAGAATTTTAAGAAAGGGTATCACTTAAGTACAATGAAGGGCTGTATCTTCGGAACCAAATTCAAGTCACTTTGTTCAAACTAAATTTATGGAACTTTTTTGAAATAGTTCCAAGAGTACCTAAAGACTTATTATTACTCAGGACCACCAGTTAGTTGAAACTGGAGCAGAACCAAGTCCCTTGTTACATTTATGCTTTGTGCCGTGTTGACCAGGGAGAGCATGTCGGAGCACGTGCTAATGGTGGTCGCGTCGGACGGGGCGCTGCGAGGGTTCGCGCGGGTGACGGTGACGGTGACGGACGCCAACGACCACGCACCGGTGTGGACCGGCGGCGGCGTGGTGACGGCCAGCGTGCTGGAGAGCGCCTTCCCCGGGGCGAGGGTCGTCACCGTCGCCGCCACGGACCGCGACCGCGGCGACAACGCCCGGCTCACCTACTCCATCGCCTCAGGTCTGTGGTTGCTCGGGAGACTTTGGAAACTGGGAAAAGAAGTAACTAATTTTAGATTTACAGTTTGGTAACATGGTGGAACGACAATAAGTAATAAATAGGTATGCTACTCAGATTCTATGCTGATGTTTCTTAGTTTGCAAATCAGTATTTCAAACCTTTTTGCTTTAGGCGTCAGGAATCAGTTGATCATTCGACAAGTGACTAGTAATACATTAATACTTTAATGTATTTGCAATCTGAATGACATCAGCATAGAATCTGAAGAGCACTTATATGTTTTCTATTTGTCGTCGTTCCACTATGGTTGGGTAAGGTTACCTATCAATACTGTCTCTATGAGCTTGAAATCTGGAAACAGTAGAAAGTGTTTCTAGTTTGTCCTTATGTGGGTCTCTGATAAAAAAGCACCTACAAACTTTTTAAGGTTGTCACATTCAAGGACGATCCATCCTCGAGTAAAACAATTTTATAAAGGATCCCATTAGCGAGATCTCTTTTCTAAGAGCACAGAGGTAGAACAAAGGTGGTTTTGTTTTTCTTGGAAGTTGAAGCTAACTACGTCCTTTCCCAATAGACACTCCTGACAGAAGTCGTTGGAGCTTCCCTTTCTTCTATCACATCGAACTCCAAACTCCAAATTATTCACATGGAAAACTTGTATCTGCAACACACCGACATGTGTTTTCTAACGATTGCAGGCAACATGGGTAACTTCTTCGCCATAGACCCGGTGTCGGGGGACGTGCTGGTGGCTCGGCCGCTGGACGTGGACGTTGCGGCGGAAGTCAACCTCGTGGTCCGGGTTGTGGACGGGGGAGACCCGCCCCTCGCATCCACTCTGCCGGTCTTCATCACTGTGAAACAGTCGGACCACGCGCCACCCAGGTACGAAAATGGAATTTTCTGATATTTCATACTACACAAATAACTTTGACACACACATATCCACACATAACTTGGTAATATTATTTATTTTAAGCTCCTACATTATGCAAGAGCAAACACACATTATCTTTGTTACATAATGGTGGCTTGAAGTATATACTTGAAAAGGAACAAATGGTGGTTTTGGTTTCTATGGACCCAAAAATGAAAAGCTATGATCATCCCGGGCTAGGGTGTAACCATGAGACCTAGGATAACAGCCTATTAACTAAGAGGAAAATTGGCGAAAATCAAAACCATCATGATTCCTAGAATAGTCATCACCAATTATTTCACACCTAGAAAATGTGGCGCAACAGACTGACGAATTTAAAACTCGTAAAACCTTTAAACTTGTCTGCCTCTTGAGTAAAAATATAAATACTGAACTATAGTCGGCATCAATAGAAATGACGGGTGAAGGTCAAGCTTTGGAACAAGACAACTGGTTTTAGGCATTACATCAAATGAGGCAAGGATGAGCTGACCTGTCTCAAAGCTTGAACTTCGCCGCTTTTATTAACGCCGATTACATACCTATAAATGAACAATACTGACTTCTCGAAAACGTTGGAAAGTATGTTAGGAAATTTGGACAAACAGCCCTGGAGATTACCAGGAAGGATGAAATTTTAATTCTAAATAGCTCTTTGATCAAAGATTCACATAGTTCATGTTCCCAGGTTCCAACAGGGCTCCATGGTGGTAGAGTTGCCAGAAGACGCCCCTGTAGGCCGGGTGGTGTGGCAGGCTCAGGCCAGGTCTGCCGTTTCAGTCAGCTATCATATAGTCTATGGCAACTCGGAGGATCGCTTCAAAATCAACCCCACCACTGGAGTGATCACTGTCAAACACCCTTTGGACTACGAGACTACAAACGAATACAACCTGACCATCTCAGCCATGAATCTTGTGAGAACCATATTATGACGTAAAATACTGAAATAAAATAAGATTAAAATATCAATAGTTTCATTGACTGAGGTGAGGTCTTAATCTACCTTTAGAGAACAGCCGTATACTACAAACTGTGAGAATATTCCTAAAAAACGTAACATTCAGAATGTTCTGGAGAAGAGTTTTCAAATATTTGTGTTTCAATTATTTGTGAAAACATGGTTTAACAAATCTTCTCTTTGCATCACACAACCAGGTACTAAAATAGGCATTTAGTGCCCAGAAGAAGAGAATATTGTATGAAGTTTTCCTCTGGCCATACTTCTATGACCTACACTGAAATGGCCTAGAAAATCTCAAGTATACAAAACTCTTTCCTTTTTCATCCCAAAACAGAGAACAGCATCAATAACAATAATTGAATACGTAATTATCTAGAGGAGAAAAAAAGGATTAATTACTTACATGTTTTCTAAGACTATATTATCGTCGGTCTCAGGCAGGAGTCCAGTCGCGGGCCCACCTGCTGGTGGACATCGTGGACTGTAACGACCATGCGCCGGAGTTCTCGTCACTGGAGCACCGCGGGCGGGTGTCCGAAGCTGTGGCCCCGGGGTCGCCCGTGCTGTCCGACCATGGCGGGCCCCTGGTGCTGCGGGCCAGGGACGCTGACTCCGTACTGCTGCACTACGAAATTCTGGACCCGGCTGCTCGCAAACTCTTCCGCATTGACTCGTCAACCGGTATGTATTCCAATCATCAAAATATTTTCAATAAAACTGTATTTTTTACATAGATTCTTATTTTCTACAATTCCATTTTATTCTTTGTGGTGTAGAATGTAAATATTTACTTATTGATATTTTAAAACTTTTGAAGGCAATAGGATACGGTACTTTTATATTTAGATTTGGCTGGAAAATCAAAGACCAACTCGAATAATTTAGTGCCATATAGTACTGAAGGTCTGACAACCAGAAGTAGAGTTTCCTAAATTTGAGAGCTTAACGACGCTCTGCTGCCAAAAAATATCACAATGAAGAATACTTATTCTAAACCAATTTTAGAGAAATGGTTCTTAAAGTATTTTTACAGCTGAGAGTTATAACTCATGAATTGGCATTATAATAAATTCAATTAATTAATTCTTATAATAAATGCAAATTCATTAATTTACACATCATTTTATCATCTTTATTTTGCTTGTAATACTATATTTCATGATACTAATGGAAAGTGGTTTATTACTTAATAGAGATAATATGTTTAAGTGCAAGATGGTTGAGCATATGTAAACCACTTTCACTCGTGTTTTGAAGGGTACTTTTTACCACACAGCTGGTGAAAAACTTATGTTTTGTGTAAGAAAAAAAAAGAAACACTGTTTATGCGTAGTAAACAATGTAATGATGAATTTTCGCTGGTGATAAAGTTATAATAAAAACAGGTAATTTCACTGTAGTGTAGCAAAAAATTGATTTAAATTTAGGGTTAGGTTTGTGGTCTTTGTCAACTTCCTCCTTTATATTCCTACATTTGTTCACTGGCCAGGAGCGGTGCGGATTCTGCAGCGTCTGGACTACGAGACCACCCGCCAGGTGAATTTCCGCGTGGCTGTGCGGGACCGTGGCAGACCCTCCCTGTCATCACGTGATGTCGCCTCGGTGGTCATACACGTGGAGGACACCAACGACTGTCCCCCGACCTTCACCAGCGCGGAGTACAACACTACACTCATCCTGCCTGCCTACAGCAACATCTCCGTCATACAGGTCTGTGACCATGGTCAAGATAGACTAGAGGGAAAAGTTTAGATACAAAATTACCATCTGTACAACACAATATTAAACTGTCAAATAATTTCTCAATCTTCAGAAAATAATTAGGTTTTCTTTTTTATCATCTGGAGACTGATTATTTTTCTGTTATATTAGATTTTTCAAGTGCATCTTGAAACAAGAATTTCTGACACGAATTTAATGCCATTCAAAAATTAAATTCAACGATTTCATCACGGTAGTAAAGTTTGTTAAATTGTTTTATATTGGCGAATTTAACGACGCTCTGCTACCAATTTTGATTAAAGGAGTTTCCCTTTTTTTATTAATATTTGAATGAATTAGATATTGTATACATGAAGTTAGATTCAAATATTAACTAATTTAGGGAGTATATTCTCTGAAAACTAAGCGTGGTCCTGTTTGTTCTCCCACTAGAGACAGACACTGACACTGCCTTTTTCGCCCCTTCCCCTTGAACCTGAAGGATATTAGGATGCCCCTTCATTCTTTTCGCGTTGCCATTTAAAACGTTTAAGACTACAGCAAATATATTGTACCTAAAATATTTTTTAATACTTAAAACCAACCATGAATTTCCTGTTTCAATATTTAATAATTAAAGCCTTGTATAACTGCTATTGAGTTTTAATAGAACTCCAACTATACTTGTCATCATGAAATTGCAATCTTTGAAATTGCTTAAACAACTGATTTCCTATATAATTTATATTGGGAATCAGCTGTTAAAGTCATTTTATAGATGGCAATTTCATGACGTCTAGAATAAATACGTTAAAATTAAAATTTTTATTACAGGTTTCAGCAACTGACTTGGACTCTCCCAACATCACCAAGCTAGAATATTCCATTGTGGCGGGGAACTACGACAACATCTACAAAATATCGGCGGACTCCGGGGTCATATCTCTGAGGAACAAGACGAGAGGGAGGCACAAAACACCGCACAGACTCAAGGTGGCGGTGTCGGACGGAGCACACACTGCCTTCGCGTAAGTGGTTTGGGAAAATAAGTAGTTTTTTGTAGGATATTGAGACATTGCCAAGCTTGCTATGTAAATCATAAATAAGTACCACTGATTTATTTATTCATATAAAACTTACATCCTAGAAAATAACAAAGTCATCAAATGGATTGCAAGAAAATTATTTTGCCTTAGCTTCTAAGTATTTTGGACTTTTATTGTCTGATAAGAAAAGATGACTAACTTATATAATGTCAAATCACCTATTATTGTGAAGACATAAATGTAAAAAACGATTATCACAGCTGAAACCAAAATAACTTTGTTCCTAATTTTTTCCATTATAAATCAATAGAGAGCTCTAAAACCAGTGAAATTGTATGTTTAAAATAACATTTGTGCTGTAAAAACATGTAATGAATATAAAAAACCTATTAAAACAATTATTTAATGTGGAATCAACCAACTAATTTCTTTCAGGGGAAAAGTTACAGTAGTGAGCTCATGAGTGTGGGATTTAGATTTGAAGGCGCTAGCCAGCAGCCCATGCTATTGTTATGGGGGTGCTCTGCAGGTTGCATCATCTCATTCCCACACTCGTGAGCTCACTACAGTATTTGCCTCACTAATAATATACACTCCTCAAATGTTTGCATCATCAGGGCCTGATTAAGAGATATGGCGCCCCTAGGCTTGAGTTGATTTGGCGCCCCCCCTTCCGCCCCTATATTGCCCGATGCATCGTATTATAATGAAATTGGGAATTTATTTCCTCCGGAACTATTACGTTGAGAAACTACATTCAACTTAGAAAATAACTTAACTATGATCAGTGCACACAAAGATTATAACGAAAATAATAAAAAAGTCTATTCTAATCAGTTAAATGTTTCAAAGACAAGTCACCGCTGCCTGTTACATTTATTCAACTCATCACACTCTCGCAACTTACACACCCCTACTGCTCTTCTTTCCTACTTCTGCCACATCTGACTCAGATATGGATTCATCGTAACAGTCTTCATTAGACTCTTAAGAGTACAACTGGAGACCAAGCTTTGTTCGGTAATATTTCATGTTTAGCAGTTCATCGAATAACTATACCAGTACCAACTGGAGGATAACAAAGACACCCACCACCCATCCAGGTCCTACATGGACTAAAGCTGGGAGTATCTTTTTTGCTCTGCATTGAGGAGTTTGTGGTTTTTCAATCATAAAATTTATAACCTTTTTTTATTACTCCATGCGATCTTTATCTCAAACACTGTATTTTTCCTAGATGGCTGTAGTTTGCAAACAACCATTGTTCGATTACATTATTTAGTTACATTTTCTTCATTTCGTTGCCAGCATGGCCATCATCGATGAGGCAATCAATGAAGCCATTATTTAAATTTTTTCCACTTAAAAATCATTTTATTAAGCTATTAGATTTTTTCTGGCCGAGTAACCTGCATGGTACACGTTTTTGAGCCAGAAATTAGTTATTTCCAGACTTTGAAGGAAATACTCAAACCCGTTTTCGAGATAATTGTGCAATCAAGCAAACATTTCTCATTTAAGATTATAGGATGTAACTTTAGGTTTAATAAAAAAACATACCAAGCAGGCCCGATTTTGCAAAAAAGCGCGGGACTTTTGTTTTATTTTTTCAAAAAATAAAAACTATATTTTATTTTCTGTCCCGTGGTGCCCCCTGGATGGCTGGCGCCCTAGGCTGCAGTCTAGTCAGCCTAGTGGTTAATCAGGCCCTGTGCATCATACTGACACAGAAGCATATGTTTTCTATTCCTCTTTTTGTTGGCTCAAAAGTTACTCTTTGTCGATACCAACCAGAAAACCTTGAGGCCTAGGTTGGAAAGTTTTTCGTACTATGATAACAGGGAACGGAAGTTAACAATCATCTGATTTGCAGCAAACCGATGTTTAATGCAAGTTTTTTTTTTATTTGGTTACTTTTTGGAGAAATGTAGTGGTAGCACTGGCAGCAGTATCAAATATGTCTTTGTTTATTACAGTTTAGGTTACAGGTTTACAGGTTAGGTGAAGAATTGAGGAATGCAGTGGTAGATGCAAGGAATACATTATGATTAAAATTATGTTTTTTGTGGGTAGTATGATGAAAAGTTTTGTACATCACACGCCTGAAGGATTGCCACAGAATGTCAAAATGAAACCAAGTCCATGGCCAACTTGTCGATAATTAAGACAAAAAATATGTTTTACTCATAAATTACATATTTAGTTTAAGAATGTATAAATTACCTCTATAACATTTTTTGAGGATATACATTAAAAACTGAACCTTTCAGAATAACGGACAATGTTTTTTCATCATCAGTTACGTGAACATCTACTGGCGGCTGAGCTCAGAGTCGTCGCTGCGTTTCTCGCAGCCGGTCTACGAGGCGGCTGTGGTCGAGAACTCGACGAAGGTGGTGACGGTCGCCGTGGCAACCGTGCTGGGGGCGGAGCTCAACGAGCACGTGCTCTTCTCCGTGCTTAACCCGTCGCCGATGTTCCACGTCGGCGCCACCTCCGGGGCCATCCGCACCACGGGCATTCGCTTCGACCGGGAGGTGGAGGACCACTACGAACTCATTGTTCAGGTACATTACTTATGTATTCTAGTATTACAGCTCTAGGTGTGGGCTGTTGCAAGATTATTTTCTTTAATATATAAAATAGTTTCAAAAAAGAAGAGAGATGGAATAGTTAGTATTTCTAAGTTTCTCTGATGTTAGTACTTCAAAGTTACAAGTCTGCTTTTGTGTTATACAGTTGGGTGTAAAACCAATAAATTAACTTACTGATTTATTCTTCCAACGGATTACATCAGTTGTCCAACAGAGTTTTTTCTCCTTCATAAGAATAAATAGGATCTCTTTTTAAGGTAACTTTTATTCATATGATTCAATTGATAATACCCTTTGCTTAGAAGCCATTTACGGATCCATGCATGGACCAAACTACTTATTCAGACACAATCATTGTTGCCGCAAACTCTATATTGTCTTTCATCTTTCACTTTATTTGTTTTTATTTAGAACAGTTTTAAAGTCAAAATCAAAGACAAAATAATTTTTATTCTTACAAATTATTTTATTGGTTACAGGCTCCCATGCGCCTAACATGGCGTGCGCGGGAGAGGAAAAATTACAATATTAATTAATTTACATACATTGTGACAGCAAGCAGTGAGCAAATGAGTGCGGTCTTTTCACATCAGCTGTTGTTATTGTCGCTAAGTTCAAAACAAAAATTATTAATTCTGTTAAATTTAACTATGTAATTGCTTTAAGTTTCCCATATCTACTGTATAATTTGTTTTTCTTCCTTCCATTTCTCAGCCAAATTTTTACTTTTCAGATAACACTCAAGGCCTATGCACAGGCACCTGCCCGCTTAGGCCTAATCCTTCACATTTACTTATCATTATTATGTCGCCATTTCATTTCAATTGAAAGTATTATTGTTTAAGGTTGGATGTATTATTACTGTTTTGCGTAAAAAAGCGGCATGAATAAAATATTGTCATTTAATTTCAAATCATAAAATAAAGCACCACAGCACAAAATTATACTGTGCAAAAGTAATAGATAAAAACTCAAGTATATGACAAGTTCACACATTCAACAGAAATAAAAAATTAATCCTTAAGTATCTTGATAAATAGAAAAAAAAAACTTTCTTTCCTCACAACTACTCTTACTCCTTAGGCCCGCAGTGAGGCAGAGAGCTCGGAGGTGCGAGTGGCTCAGGCTCTGGTGACGATCACAGTACTCGACATCAACGACAACTGCCCAATGTTCCTGGGAGTGCCTTACTACGCCACCGCGCCCATCGATGCCACCAGGGGCGATGTCATCACTAAGGCATGTGCCAGGTTTGGCCACTAATGTAACCACATAGCTCACAACACTAGGGCATGTGCCAGGTTTGGTCACCAATGTAACCACATAGCTCACAACACTAGGGCATGTGCCAGGTTTGGTCACCAATGTAACCACATAGCTCACAACACTAGGGCATGTGCCAGGTTTGGTCACCAATGTAACCACATAGCTCACAACACTTAAAGGTCACCATTGTAACCACAGCTCACTCTTGTGTAAGCATATGTGTACACCTCAAATGTGTACAACACGAGACATAATTTTATAATATATCCCTCTCACTCTACAGCAAAATTTGAAAAATCTCCTGACTATATGGTTCGCAAAGTAATAAATAAACTTTTATTGCTGGAAATGAAAACTGCTTTTAACAAATTTTGCTTAAAAAAAGTTAAAAAATATTTATATGAAAATGCATTTTATTCCTTGAATGATTTTTTTAACAGTAGTTCTAAGTTAGTTTAAGTTGTGACATGACATTGTAATGGTATTCCATATGTGACCATTCTCTATGTACATATTTGTATATTTATGGAGAAATAAAGTTCTTATTCTTATTCTTATTCTTATTCTTATGAATCCACTATCTCTTTAACTCATTGGCTGCGGCAAAATAAGTGCTTAGATCTTCAAAAATGTGGACATAGCACAACACAGAACACCACAACAGCAAATAAATCACTCGGTAAAAGCAAAAAAACGCACGGCGCGGGAAACTGACGCCACTCGACTAACACGTGGTATGTATTCGAGGAGCGGACAGCGTACAGTCAAGAGCTGAGCTCGCACTGAACCAAAAAGCCGAGCGCTGCACGGTGACACGACGTCTGCGTCATCCGCCCCCCGCTACAATCGCATGACGCGTATGCCGCACACAACGTGTTAATATGGTATTCTTTTGACATTCACGATTGCTCAAATTTTTTTATAGTTAAAATTATAAAATGACATGTACATCTAAACACAAGAATATGGTATTAAGAAAAGGAAGTTAAACATATCACATGAATCACTAAAATTTTTTTTCAGATTCATTATGTTTTCAAACATTGGTTTAAAACTCCAACAAACATGTTTAAAACAATTATTTTATCATCTAAAAAATCATATTTTCATTTCGTCACACACACCTTTAGACCCATCAGACACAACAAGATTTTCTCAGTTTGCTTCACTTCATGGATAAAAATTCTTCATCTGTTTAAATTCTGTTTAAACCATTAAAATGACTAAGCTTACGCACAGGTAATCTGCCCATGTAGGCTTATTTCTATGATTTTTTTGTTATTAGTTGTAATAAAGTGTGTATATTATGTCCTTTAATATTTCTCATCACATGTTGTACTCTTCTGGAAATAAACAAAATTTGCATTTGAAATAAACAACTGAATCCAAAGCCTATCTGAGCTCCGTCCTCACTCGGCAGGTGCACGCGGTGGACCTTGATGCGGGAGAGAACGGCGAGGTGCGCTACGAGCTGATGCGCGGCCATGGCGAGCTGTTCCGCGTGGGCCGCCGCACCGGCGAGGTGGCGCTCAAGCAGCCGCTGGAGAGCCAGGTGCGCGAGTACCAGCTCAGCATCGCCGCCTACGACGGAGGTACGACCCGCGGCAACGGGGGGTTTTGGTACAAGGGAGATTGGTTACTCTTGTATATTTGTGAAAAAAGGTTGAACAGAAGATGGTGTGTTTCTCTCTTTAAATCATTGACTTTTATAATTTATTTTATTTATATCAATTTTATTTTAATGCATATGACATGTACGGATTTTAAATACAGTAGACTCCCTCTTATCCGGACCCCCGAGACCAAGGCCTGTCCGCTTAATGGGTTTTCCTGTTGAACCGATGTTTCCTAAAATTATTAATTACTAAACCGAAATATTCAAAAAATTTTTACAATAATTCGTCTGTAATTTATTTCCCTAGGGAATCGTTGATATTGTCCCCTCATACACTCAAAAACTAACTCTTTCACTTAAGTTGAAGAGAGTACAATTTAGTCACGTCATTACTGATTTGAAATATTGTCCCGTAAGAATCGTCGATACAGTACCGTTTATTTTCTGCCATTCTCGTCCGGTTAAACCAATGTTTTGCTAAAATTGTCCGTTAACACAAAGTAGTCAAGTGAAACCGATGTCCGGATAAGTGGGAGTCTACTAATACTATATTACAGTTGTACTCTTACTTTACTTAGTAAATTATTTCACTTTCTTTACTTAGGAATTAAGTATACTTAAAAGAGTCACTCTAGGGAAGGACTTCTTATGGGTACGACTTTCATGCCTGATCTTCTGCTGTTTTAACCTCACTAAGGGTCAACTTTCGTAATTGAACTTCTCAACACAACGTTATGAGGGCAAAGCGTGCCTGTACTTTACAACAATATTGTAAGGAAGATCAGATACCAAAGCCGACCAATTAATATACTGTACTGTTTGGAAAACCGTCAGTAATAATGAAATAGAAACATTTTAATAATCATCAATAACTGAAATGAAGACCAAGTTCATTATTTGATTCTTTCACAAACAGTAAACATACCATAATATAATAAAGTGTTATAAAACTTCATAAGATACCTAAGAGTGAAAATTTTTTATCGTGCCCTTTTAGGAAAAACATTTGCGAAAATGTTTTCTTTTTTTCAAAACGTTTTTGATTTTTTTTTATCGATTGACATTTGAAGATTCATAGATTAGCCAAGGTAACACAAAATCTTGTGCGCTGTAGATGGGCATGATACAGCATCTTCATGAAAGAACACGAATTTTTGTCACTGACCGTAACCAACATAAAAATGAAGATTAAAAATATTTAATGTGGTTTGATAAATATGATTTGCTGTAAATAGATTTAGTTTTAAGGCAATATTGCAATAAACAGCTCATTAAGCCTTTAGTAAATTTGTTATTTCTAAAAAAATTCAAAAAACTAAAAAAAATTGAAAAAAGCAAAAAATCTCTTAAAGTTTGTCTAGCTCCAAGCAATCGTTCCTGTTATATGAAAAACCTTTATGTCCTCATAGGGGCGTCTGTTTTGTGTGTGATATAGTTTTACATGATGATATATCAATTTTTGTACTTTTTATAACCCAAATCATGATAGATACGGTCAGGGCCAAAGGGTACGGTCTGGGACAAACGAGAATCACCGGTCGATTTACTCAAATTATATCATGCCTTTGTTTTAAATTATCATTTTAAATTATCCTTGGCACTTTAATGGGCCAATACCCTGGTTATTTGGGAGCTGACTGCTCAAATAACCAGCAGTCAGCTCCTATTCCTCAAAAATTTATAATAAAATATAAGCATTACCTTCAATATTTACATATTTCAAAAACTACAATTTTACTTTTTCATAAATCCTTTGATTGTACTGTTATAAGATAAAATTGTCTTTCACTTCAACTGAATAGTACAACGAAATGTATAATGATTGTCACGACCATACCCCCGTACAATCGATATGGTCGTGACAAAAATGGTTTCGGTCGTGACAAATACGGTCAGTGACATTACAATTACTTGTCCCTGTTCTGGTGGTAGCCCTGCACCTCGTGTTTGAGAAGACAAAGTGGGCTTCTAGGTTGCCATAGCAATCAAAATATCATATCAACAAAAATTAACATCATATCTACTGTAACAAACGACTAGTACGGTCTTGGACACATCAAAATTACAAAAAAAAAAATTACCTCTATCAACCTTGATAAGTTTAAAAACAAAGAAAAATCTCTGGAGCAACGTAAAACACTCGCGTTCACCTCTGTCTCTTCAAATCAACTGACTCTATCGCCTCCAGGCTCGCCACTGTCTTGTTCCAAAGTTCCAAATTTTGCCGTTACGGTCGGGACATAAAATCGAGGGACAGACTTATTTTGTCGTAATACTCAGTTTGCAATAAATAAACAATTATTAAATACTCTTTTTTTGTAAGCTTAATAGTTAGTGATGATATAAAAAAATAATATTATTTATTTAAGCACGCATAATTGTTCTAAAAATAGCATGATAGTTGAAGAATGGACCGTAGGGACAAGTTACGGTCTTGACTTTCGTGACTTTGAAAATACGGAAAAAATACCTAGAACCCATTAACAACCAAATAAATATTTGCAAAATGTTGCCACCGTCCAAAAAAATATTAAAACACATAATATGATACTAAAAAAAACAGTATCTACGAAATAAGAGGCCAGGGACATTAAAGGGCACGATAAAAAATTTTCACTCCCAACCAAAAATAAATCAGAAAGTTACTAATCTAAACTAACTAACAAACTTAGGCCTACTAGGTTTCCAATCATCTGCCATTTTGAACTGAGGTGTTATCGATAACCAATAACCATACTTTCATAGAAGAACATCAATCAATCAATCAAGAATATCTTTATTCAAAAAACTGTACAATTGTTACAGATGAATAGTGTCAGACTTTTTAACTTGAGAACATAACAAATGAAAATATGATAAATACAATCACAACGAATTGGGTTTTATCCAACAAACTATTTATATCAAAGTTCGACTGTCGGTAGATTGTTCGATATTGTTTTATAACGTACTGTCGTTGAAATACAATTCAATCTTCTGCTAAGGAACGAATGGCAGAATATTAGATATGAAAGTCGCACCCTTGGTATGAGGAATGAGCTCTCATCATTGTTCAAATTTACCCTCTGACAGCTGACTTAGGAATTGAAAGATTGAAAACTATAAGTAAAGTTGCTGACTTGATCGATGTTCCTTCTCACAACATTGTCTAGCAAGAGATTAACTTATTTAATAAAATTATTGATTTCAGTCTGTTCTTAAATTTAAGTTCTTCTAAGTAGATTGCTAGATATGAAAATATCGACCACCGCCGCGTGCTCCAGGCATGACTCCCTGCTCCACGGAGGTGTGGGTGCACCTGACGGTGGTGGACCGCTCGCTGCCGCTGTTTGAGAGGCAGTTCTACTCGACGTCGGTGGCCGAGGACGTGGCTCCCGCGACCGTGCTGCCGGTGACTGTCCGTGCCCACTCTCCGCCCGGCATGCGGCTATACTACACCATCGTCGCCGGCAATGAGTACGAGATCTTCTCCATCGACTTCAACTCTGGTGTGACTCTTGTAGATATTTTTTATATTATAAACTTGAAACAGAATTGATGGGTTTTTAATTTTTGTTTATCTTTATTTCAGGCCCCTATTATACTAGGATATATTGTACTATCCTATGTATACTAGGATATATCCCTATTATACTAGAATGTACTACCCTATTGTTCTAAGATGTATAAGGAAGGCTAAGATGGGTTGGGCATGTCGTAAGAAAAGAGCAAGGTATCCTTTAAATTGGTGGGATAGGGAAAACTGGATGGGAGACGACTGCCAGAAAGACCTAGAAGAAGATGGTGGGATAGCGTGAGGGCAGATCTAGCCACAGTGGGAGCAGGACTGGAGGAGGCAAGGGATCGGGAACAATGGAAGGTACTTGTTGGCAAGGCCAAAATCCTGCTGGGGTTCAAATGGCCTTGGGAGTAAGGCAAGATTAAGTACTATACTAAGAGGTATATATCATGTTTGTGAGTGGCTCAGCAGCTTGGTGAATCGCTGCTAATTCGTGTCGGCTGCCTTGTTTGGGAAGGAGCTGTGTAGCAGCTTACATTTGAAAGAGATTGAACAGATCTCATCATGTTGTCAATGCTGTTTCTGTCAATAGATCAGCTGGCAGTCTTTATAATTGTTTATTTGTTACTAAACCTGCGACTGTTCGACTGTTCTGCTATCCAATTGTCTGTTTTTTTCTGCGATGTTGCTCACCTATTTTAGCTCCCATTTAATTCAATGACCCAAAACAAGCTAAGTGGTTCGGATATGTGGCTTACTCATCAAGTGTTATAGGGGCCATAACTTTTACGATTTCTGGAATTCCATTTTCTTAGACCATTTTCAAATTCTCACAAACTCTTCAACTTGATATCAGAACAACATTTGTCAGATAAGCTCATGAAGTATAAGAAAGACAAAGTTATAAAATTTTCTTAAGGAATAAAAGGAACCAATCTAATTTTTAACAAATTATTAAGGGAAGTGAATGATAAAATTTGTAAATAAATTTGAGTGAATGATAAATTTTGAATCTCAAATAGTATGGTCACTAAATTGGCCCTAACAAAATCACATATTCTTTTGAAACAGTTGAAGTAGTTAAAAAAACAGTTGTGTATTTATTGCAGGAAAACTAATTTTAAAAACAACTGCTGTTATGTATTTATATTAAAAATCATATAAAAATTCATATTGAATATTTTGTTTTAAATAAGTATTAAGTCCATGTTTTTGCTCTTGCCCTAATTATAATCTATCAGTACAATAAGCGGACTTTAAACGGTCAGTATTACTGACAGTACATACTGCCAATACTAGATCATCAATCCACAAACTTTTCATTCATACCATTTTTTAGTATTCATTAATATTTTCCATCAGTACTTCAAAACCCACAGTTTTCATCAGTATTTACTGTCAATACCAAGAAATACTGTCAGTGACACTGACCGTGTAAGGTGCTCTATACTTCTAGCCATACTTCTACACGTCCGTTGTTTTGTACGTCAAGATGTAAGAAGAATTTTTTTTCTGTATTTGACTTGGCCAATTGATTGATTGATTGATTGGGTGATGGGGAGTAGACTCAAAATCCCATGATCTTGTCGCAGGGGTGTTGCGGGTGGTGGATCAGCTGGACTATGAGGACGCGGCGCAGCACAGCCTGACAGTGAGGGCGACCGACCTACACTCGGGCGCCACCGCCGAGACTCTGGTCAAGGTCAAGGTCGTCGACGTCAATGACTGCTTCCCGGAGTTCCCCGTCAACGTGTACCACGCGACAGTGGCCGAGACCGCGGCCCCGGGCTCGTTTGTCCTCAGAGTCACTGCTTCAGACAATGACACAGGTCTGTGATAAACTAGGAGTACGCTCATATGCCGCGTATAGGTCGAACGAAGTGCGGTAAAATTAAAGGAAGGCTATTAACAAAAAATAAATATTTAAACGTATTCATTTATAGATTAAAACAATCTTCAGGGTATAAATATGATGTAGTTCAAATTTCACAAATTTTTATCAAATAATAAAAGAGGAGTTAGTTCACAAAGGGTGATTTTCAAGTCGAGTATAACTCACTTCGTTCGAAAAAACATTGAAATAATAGTTGATTTCAATGATTCTCAATAATAATTTTTGATGTTTGATATTGGGGTACCAGGTGTGTATAGCAGCAACAGGTGTGTACTTGAGGTTAGAGTTCAACATGTTAATTCATTAAAAAATATCCATAAACAAACGAAAGATAAACTTTATTTGAACAAAAAAAATACTATCTTCAAAATTTAAACTATGACTGTGTTGCTATAATTATGATTCAGACGGTTTTCAATACAAAAAACTCATCTGCAGCCTCACTTTTCTTCTACAGACTTTTATAATTAGTTTTAAACACTATACACGACTAAAAGATATCAATGTGCTAGAAATATCTCAATAAATAGTTTATTGTATAGGCACCACAAAGAGTAAAATCCCAAGATTTCAGCACTCGATACTTCAACAATCTCTATAGTTCGATCTCATAATGTGCATGTTGGTGGTTTGGTTTTGGTGTCTTCAAGGACTTATGCACAGGATTGTCTGAAAGAGACCAATGTCAAGGATTTTGGAAGTTTTTTGAATAATTGCTATGGCTACCATTTGAAATAGTTAATATGGTTACTATCAGAATGCAGCACTAAAAAACTTCAACAATTCGACAAAAGAAAATAATCTCCCAGGCAAAGCCAGGATTATCAGCTAGTATATAAAAAAGGGAGCTATGTGTTGGTATATTTTGCAACAGCCAAAACTACATGTTATAGATACCTGATCTTGGTGTAAAATTGAAGGGGTTCCCCGTAAAACGTTCTAAGCGACAAAAATCTAGTTTCGAGTAATCAGGCGTTGAAAGTTGAATTCTAAAATTTACGGTTTTTTCAAGGTTAGAACTTAAAATCATGTATAATTTGTTAATACCCTATTTATAACATTATAATGTAGCCTTATATTTAATTTTTACTTGCCATTAATAATTTTAAAACATTTTACGAGGTTTTTTTGGGGTTATAACGTTCTAAACGACTGGCGCTTGAAACGTTCTCTGACGGACTGCTCTTCTGCTTAGGAAGAAAACATCATGAGAGTGTAAGAATACCAACATAAACGAAAATAAAACTCAATATAAATAAATTTTATTGGTATAAAAGTATAAAAACGTAATTTTGTTACATAACGTGAGATGTCATTTTGCTAAAAATTATCAAAATGTGGTGCTTAAAAAGTTATTCTACTCACTTCTATTGGGGGCAATTTTCCAGGCCTCGGCTATTTAGTTTTTGAAATAAGGGTAATCAAGCTTTTCTATATTATTTTCTGGTCTTATCCTTCCACTTTCCAATATTTACTTCATGTCTTTTATTTTTATTTATGGTACGCGATTTTGGTCGCTGGGCGACAACGCAACGACCGGTGGGTAGTCCATCTTTCGGCGAATAGAACGTTTTTCCCCAAACAGTCTGTGCAGTCCCGCTAAGCACGCAAACGTTGACAGACGAAATCAGGGCTACCAACTCAAATATCTTCAAAACAAAATATACCACGGTGTAGCTCATGTCCTAGAGAACCTTTTTCACTTAATATCTCCGATTTTGAAATGTTGTCGCTTAGAACGTTTTACGGGGGACCCCTTCAATTAAAGCTTGAAATCTCATGATGTGCACTATGTTGGTTTGATTTTTAAATCTTTAAGGACTTACACTCAGGATCGTCTGAGAGGGAACCATGTCAAGAGTTTTGGAAGTTTTATTAGTAGTTACAATTGTTACCATTTGAAATAGGTACTATGGCTTCTAACAGAATTCAGCACTAAGTAATAACAAGAAGAAAATAATCTCCTGGGCAAGGCCGGGTTACCAGCTATAATCTATATATTAATACGCAAGCGGTTTTCTTTTCATAGTCCAACCGCAACAACGGCTGGACCGATTTTAACGTTTGAGGTATCAAATTAAAGGGAATTTTATGTAAATTTGTCAACAAGTCTCAGAATTTAAAAAAAGGTGTCACTAAAGTACAGTAAAGGGCTGAAGTTACGGAACAGTGGTGCTATTCATCGACATTTGAGCAAGCTCTGTTTACTTTGTTAACAAACTGAACATATGGCCAGGCTCTGAAATAGTTCTACAGGTAAACCACAGATAGCAGCAATGAATTACAATTAATTTTTCGAAAAGAGCAGTTTTTATTTTTTCAGCTGGTTTGACTTTGTTTTCAACAGTTTTCTTTTTTTTAAGATTATTGTGTAATTTAGGTTATGTTAGGAAGTTTTTAAAGCTCTTATACATTGCAGTTACCAGTTTTACAATTTAGTTTACGATATCTCATAGTGTTTTTTTAAGTTATATTAACCTGAGCAAATCTATTTTTGGATTTGGTGCATTTATAATGCCACCGATAAGAAGAAGACGAACATAGACCGCTCGGAGGAGTCGGAAAGAACACGATCGCAACTGCTGGCATCACCCTCCCGATGTAACATTTTATGCTCCTTCCAACCTCAGACCAAGGAACTAAAAATGTTTTTATTGCGGTGGGTTGCATTTCAAGAATGAAAAACTGGTACAGTAATGGGTCATTTACGCGTTTTTACCACAAAGGAAATGTTGCCTATAAAGACAGCCGTTCCCTATAATATCTGTTTTAGCGATAATTTATTTATCAATAAACTGCAGTGACAATCCCTAAACAAAAGAAGTCATTGCTCACGGCACCAGTGTTTGCTCTTGGTCAGCTACATTTTGCTGTAAGCAGAGCGTGATCTTTTGCCGGTGTTAAAATATACAATTCAGAAAAAAGAGGACATGGGGAAATGAAGGTGTTCCCTAAAAAATTGTTTACGTTTACCAGAAACTCCTGTGGTAGATCAAATTAACTTTAATAGTTTCAGTAGTTAAGCCATAATATTGTTAATGAAGTTAGCCCTTTGATTAAACTTTAAAAGTATATTAGTAGGCTGATTATTCTTCATTATTTTACCACATGATTTTTGCTCGATTTCGAGCTATGTGTTATCTAGTAATATAAAAACAATAATATAATTTGGTATGTACAGGAGCCGGGGGCGTGGTGCGGTACTCGTTGCGCCGGGACAACGCCAGCCGGGCGGCTGAGCTATTCACCGTGGAGCCAGAGGACGGGGCCGTGTACCTCCGCCGCCGCCTCGACCGCGAGCTCAGCCGCCAACATCGGCTGGAGGTCGTCGCCACGGACACCGGAGTGCCCAACCTCTCCACCTCCGTCCACGTCCACATAACTGGTGGGTACCCCAGTGGGATGCCTATGTGGCTTTTGCTAGTTTAGGTACAATTTCTGGGTACAATAAAGGAAGTTGTCTCGATTGGAGGTACTGTTGTAGCTTTGTCTCAGTGAAAAACTTCAATTCCCCACCAGGGAAGGCCGAACTTGGTGACAGGGTGTACTGGCGACATAGAATTAGGCCAATATAAGGGTCATCTATCCCTTGAGACCCTATTCCTCCATCCATTGGATGAAGTTATGTCTGTCCACCCAGTTTGAGCTTGGCTGAACTTATTCTTCTACACATTCCTTTATCTTTTTGCCTCCCTTGTATTAATCTGCTAAAGGCTTAGGACCTAAGAGTTATTACAGGGAAAGAATCCTTTCCTTTCTGGAAGCCGGACAAAAAGACAAAATAATGGCTGAGGCACCCTCAATTGATTTTCCTGTGGGGTGAGGCAACCCAGACTACCAAATCCCCCCCTAAAAAAAAGAAACCATGGCTAGTACTTCCCACACCTTTATTTAAAACCAATATGGAAGTTTAAAATACTATGGTAGGAAAAATAATGGCTGAAGTAAACTCACTGGATTTTCTTGTAGGGAGGGTCAACCCAGACCACCAAATCCAAAAGTTTTGATTCTGGGAGTTCAGATCAGAGGCTCGTCAAACAGTTCATTGCCTTTTGTAGTAAAGCCACCTAAAATGTTATTTGAAGTTAGTAAAATTAAACCATCCAGTACATTTATTGTTGTAACATAATCCAAATCTAATTCATTCCATGGCTTGCTCAGTTCCCTCTAAAAAAAATTACCAAAATACTTCTGTGGAGGTAAATAGGGTAAAGTAAATACCCAGGATTCCCAGACTGGACAGACACACGCTACAACAGTCTGTCATTGTTCATTGTTCGCAGTGGAGGACTCCAATGACAACCCTCCCCAGTTCGCTCGCTCCATCTTCGTCAGCCAGCTGTCGACGGAGGCGGTGCGCGGACAGTTCGTGGGCCGAGTGCTGGCGTTCGACCCCGACGACGACATGCTGCAGTACAGCCTCGTGACCCGCAGCCTCCGTCACTCCTTTGTCATGGAGCCTGACACTGGTGAGGTCCACGCTGGTTAAAAACAACTGATCAACCATCTTTTTCTTCTAGATTACTCAGTTGCAGCTTTGCTTGCAAACACTGCAATCTTTGGTTAACCCGTCGAACTATTTCTAAACATGACCTTGTGTTCAGTTGTAAGCAAAGGGAGCTCAGCTTAGATAGACGTTGATAGTTAGCATCACAGTTCCAAAATTTCAGCCCTTTACCTGTACTTTAGTGATGCCCTTTTTTAAAATTCAGAGACAAATTGGCAAATCTATGCAGAAATACCTTTAAATTGACACATCAAATGGTAACATTGGTCCAGTTGTTATTGAGGAATGACTAAAAAGAAAACTCGTTCCATATCATTATATAGATTACATTTTTAATTATATTAAAGAGTTAAGCAAGTAACAGGTGATTGACATAAAAAATTCATAGTTAAATTAATTGATCACCTCTCATTATTTCTTTCCCCTCTTCTAAAAATCCAAATTCATCCGGTTTTGTTTGTAAACATGTACACAGCTTCCTCATGTTCCTCACCACCTACCTTTTGTATTTAGCAACAAACCAGATCAAAGCATTAGTCTTTACCAGCTGACAAAAATCAACAGGGTCTTACATTTTCAAAAATGTTCATATTTTGTGCAGTAATGATCGGGTGATCCTTAAATTAATGCTGCAAAAGATAAAGATAACAACTCCTCAAGATATCAAAATATCGTCCATAGAGATTTTTTTTGCATTCTGACTTTTTTCTATTGCCTTTATGCCTATGCCTTTGGTTTTGAAGATTTACAGATTGCACTAACAGAAATAAAAATGAAACAAAACAATTAACAGAGTTGATAGAGATAAGTTACTTTTGTAATGTACTCAGGCAGCTCTGGTGCAATGACAGAAATAAAGTTCATTGTAAATTACATTAAGAAACAGTTCAATTTCATCTTTTCTACAGTGCTATAAAAGGGTTTTTGATGTAATTTATATAAAATTAATTTTCCTTTAGGGGAAACCGGGGCCCAGTTTTTCAGTATCTTTCTCAAACAACATATAAGGTATAATTGAGCATAAATTTTTATTCCATCGATTTTAGGTATTCTGAGAGTAATGAAGTTGCACAAGTCCCTGGACGGAACTCCTCTAGAGCTGAACATCTCGGTGAGTGACGGGGTCCACTCCAGTTACTGCACGATGGTGGTAGAACTGCTGCAGGCCGACCACCACCCTCCCGTCTTCCCGTCCCACCACTACGAGGTAGGGGAGGGGGGCTTGTAAAGTAGTGGCAGTTAAGAATTAGTCAGGAGAAAACTGCTAAAATCGTTAAACACGCTAGATTCTTTTAAGAGAAAAATACAAGAGATACTTGAAAAAGTCAGCCTACTGCTTAACCAGTACCGTTTGATTCCATTCTTCTTATGAAACTAGTGAAAAGAGGTGGGAATTGATAGTTTAAAAATGAGTTTGGGATGAGAGTTCAACTATAATGTGAGTGCAGGGGCCCCCCTATTGGGGGTTTCCCTATTGGGAAACATTTGATCACACTTTGATAAAATTTTTGATTACACTTTTAACTAAACATTTTACAGTAGACGCCCTCTAGTTCGGCTTCGGTTGGATTGGCCGCCGGATGGTCCGGCCGGTCCTAGAAGGATGACTCATATCCATCATATCGCCACGTCGCACCGCGGGAGAATGACCTTCAACAGGTTTTATCCTAAATGTTTAGTTTCCGGCCGTAGAAGTAAACTATTTATGTCAGTTTAGTTTACGTGCAAGCTTGTGATTGATGGACACACTTGACCTCAACTAACAAACGATGTTATCCTTTTAATATAAGGACTGTACAGTAAGATTTGATCTGGGTTTTCGTTTGTATAACAAAAATTACAGATTTTTTTATTTGTACAGGTTATGATTCAAGTAATACGTGTAAATTAATTCGATCAAATAAATTTATAGTGTGTTTTTACAGTACATAACGAGCTTTTCTGTTCACTTTATATCCTCAGTACGGTATCGGTAAAAACGTACCCATCACGAGTGACGCAATATGACAGTTCAACATTTTACATAAGAGACGTTAAAATATTTTCTTCGGCAATTAAGCAATGGAAACATGTTTAAATAACGTATTTTGTTTTGATTTTTAAGCATAGGTAATGAATTTAATAGGGTTATTTTACATGTTATTGGTACATCCGGATAGTCCGGCCATTTTGTAGTCCGGCCGGTGGTCCGGTCCCGAGGTGGCCGAACTAGAGGGCGCCTACTGTATTAATAAAAGGTCTAGGTTTTAGATCTGGTTCTTTAATTCCACTACATAGAAGAAACCATCACACTTTTGCAACTCAATTTTATTGTAACAGATTTTGGCCTGTAACTTTCACACTTTTGTACTTCAACAAACAAATAACTTCAACAATTTACCTAAAATTCCCTCTTTAAAAACTTAACAAATTAATCAAATTCTACCCCTCACAAAATGAAAGGACCATTCTCAGGGGCCTGAAAGGTAAAAGTTACAAAGACAAATTTGATTGGTATGATCTCTATTAGACAGTGAACCTTCAAATATAAAAATGTGATAATAGCTGAAAGTAATACGACAATGTATTTTGAAGGTGACACTCCCAGAGAACATGGCAGAGCCGAGCTTCCTCCTGCTGCTGGAGGCGGAGGAGGGGGAGGGGGAGGGGGAGGGGACGGCTGAGCTCACGTACTCCCTCCCCTCCGAGAGACATGCGGACTTCATCAGCATTGACCCTTACACTGGTATGAAACTGTTTTATGACATTGCACAAAATTGTATTGTTGAGAGTGAAGGTGAAGGTAGATTCTATGCAGTTTAGCCATCCTTTTGCCCTTAACCTCACACAGGCTGAGTTTTAATCTAGTCAGTTACGTACAAAGACTGTGTAAGTTATTTTTAGAACACCCTCATTTTAGGCAAATTGTTTTTTCCAATGATGCCTTCTTAGAAAAGCGAAACTAGTTGTGTTACAACACTTGGATTACAAGAAGCAGGAATTTAAACCGATTTATAAAATATTTTTGGTCAGATTAATTTAAATTCTCAAACATTAGATAAATGATTAATATTTATTTATCTGAGCTCAACTCCAAGCTGAGCTGAATCAAACATGAGCTCGCTGGGTGGTAAAAACTCATTCCTTAATCTTTCCAAAAATGTTCAAAAAAGAGAATAAAACTCAAGTTTTGAAATGTAAAAAAATTTTGTATGAAGAATTCTACCTATATTTTTATACAAAATTAAACATAGTAGGTACTTATAAAAAATGTATAGTTATTGCATTTTATCTTGAGTTGTGGGAACTGTTTACACCTAAACTGGTTGGAGTGAAGTGAAAGTCATCAGGACAACTCAGTTAATCCCTAAAGTCATACTAGCCTGATATTTTAACTTTTTATAACATTTCAAAACATCTATTTAGACCTTTACTGTAATTTGTAAAGACAAATAAACAAACAATATTGATGTTGAAATTGAATTTTACCTTGTTTATTGTCCCAGATCATTAAGAATAAACAATGTTCGACAGTTCCGACAATTTAAGATAAAAATAACACAGGCCACAGTTTAAGATAAAACTCACCCACTGTATCTAATAAATTTTGGGTAAAATTAAACCCTCAAAACTCAGCAGATAATGTAACCTCCAACTTTGACAGGGGAAAAACGATGATATGGAAAAAGACAGCTCTTAAAACATGGAATTTGATGTTCTGAATTTGCAAGATTCTATTCAAAGCACCCAAAACCCAAAAAATTCCGACTCTGTCCTTGCAGGCATGTTGAGGAGCCACCGGGCCCTCGACCGCGAGGAGCAGTCTCTGTACGAGGTGCTGGTGGTGGCCGTGGACGACGCCGGCCACGCAGGCTTCACCTCAGTGCGGCTCAGTGTGTCCGACGTGAACGACAACGCGCCGAGGTTCACGTTGCAGCGATACACAGCCTGCGTGCCTGCCAACCTCACCGCCGACTCCGCCTTCCTCAAGGTAGTTGCAGGGAGATTGTGGGAGGATATTTATATTTTTCCATCATCTTTGGTAGTTTGCAGTCAATTAAAACTAAATTTACTGCAATGTCAGATAGATTTGTAATGTTGAAAGATTTTACTCTCTCGCTTTGAATTATTTTTAACAAATTTTACTGATTTTATGAAAATTTTAAAATCTTTGCACATAGGACTTGTTTAGTGATCCAACTTTAGTTTGGTAAAATGTGGTCATTTGGCTGGAGACTGATTGGTTTGGACAGCAAGGCATGTTGGTCCATCAGCTGTTCAAGGTTCACTCATGTGTTGCAGGTTCGAGCCAAAGACGCAGACAGAGGCCCCGCGGCCCAGGTGACTTACTCTCTGCACAGTCCGTCTGACAGCGAGGTACATCAGCTGTTCAAGGTTCACTCATGTGTTGCAGGTTCGAGCCATAGACGCAGACAGAGGCCCCGCGGCCCAGGTGACTTACTCTCTGCACAGTCCGTCTGACAGCGAGGTCCATCAGCTGTTCAAGGTTCACTCTGTGTGTTGCAGGTTCGAGCCATAGACGCAGTCAGAGGCCCCGCGGCCCAGGTGACTTACTCTCTGCACAGTCCGTCTGACAGCGAGGTACATCAGCTGTTCAAGGTTCACTCATGTGTTGCAGGTTCGAGCCATAGACGCAGACAGAGGCCCCGCGGCCCAGGTGACTTACTCTCTGCACAGTCCGTCTGACAGCGAGGTCCATCAGCTGTTCAAGGTTCACTCATGTGTTGCAGGTTCGAGCCATAGACGCAGACAGAGGCCCCGCGGCCCAGGTGACTTACTCTCTGCACAGTCCGTCTGACAGCGAGGTCCATCAGCTGTTCAAGGTTCACTCATGTGTTGCAGGTTCGAGCCATAGACGCAGTCAGAGGCCCCGCGGCCCAGGTGACTTACTCTCTGCACAGTCCGTCTGACAGCGAGGTCCATCAGCTGTTCAAGGTTCACTCATGTGTTGCAGGTTCGAGCCATAGACGCAGACAGAGGCCCCGCGGCCCAGGTGACTTACTCTCTGCACAGTCCGTCTGACAGCGAGGTCCATCAGCTGTTCAAGGTTCACTCTGTCAGCGGCGCCATCTACCTGCAGCAGTCAGCACTGGCTCTTGGTCTGTATAACAGACTTGACAAACGATTGTAAAGGGTTATAGAGGTAGTGAGGTACAAGAAGAAGCTTGGGTGTTTACAAACAAACCCAAGCCCTCCTCCTCCTTGAATTTGGATTTTTCAAGGAGGGGAAATAAATATTAACAGATGATCAATTGATTCAACTTCAAATTTCTTGTGTCAGTCATGTGTTACATGCTAAGCCAAAAACTTGTTACCTGTTTATTGGTTGCTATTCAAAGAACAAAACATTGTTTCTAATATCAACCCACATTTTGTTTTGGTTTAGTATTTTTTGTCTACCATTCCAGTAGCGTAGTCATATGGCTTTGTTTACTTCCACGTCATCGACGATTTCCTCCCCTCCTCTTCTGAAACTTCAAACTCAAGCTTCATCTTATACCTCACTACCTCTATCAGATAAGAAAATGTCATGTTCATGTCTCAGAAAAAATGACACAAAGTGTTTAGCATGTAAGTAACTTGCAACTCATGCTTGTAAGTAGCTATATGTAAGCTAAAAGCTATGCTGTCAAACTTTAGGGGTCGAAATAAAATTAATCTTATCTGGGTTGAAAATAAAATAAAATCATAATTAACTAAAGGCTATGAATATGTCTGACCTAAGATAGCAGAATAATTTTTATCTTTTTAAAACATTTCAAAATCTGATAAATGTTGTTCTTGTTTTTCGTGGTATATTTGGTCTTATAATTTACTCTTTGAAAACTCCGCCTCTTAAAAACATTAAAAATCTGCCACACTTCAGATTATACAAAACTGTAGTTGTTGTTTTAAAAAAATGAGTACTCCAAGTGTACAAAGAAAAGCTATAAACAAAAAAAAGCTATAAACAAAATGTCTTATAAGGTCTGATTCTTTTTTGCTTTTCCAGAGGGTCATTTGTACGACTTCTTTGTAAGAGCCACAGATAGAGGTTTGCCTCCTCTTCACTCTGATGTCCCTGTCAGCGTCTACATCATGGAAGCCTCAGACGAACCCCCGGTCTTCCAGCGGACTGACGAGAGCTTCTTGGTTCCTGAAGATGCTAGAATAGGTAAATATAGTGTAAAGAAAACATCAGTTTTGCTTAAGAATCTATCAGAAGTTGTATTGATGGAAATATGACCTTGTTTTATTTTAACCAAATTATTCTTGGCAAGCCCTTCCCGAGTTTTTGAAATCCTATGATTTGGCGCAGAAAAAAAATGCTTCTAAATTCTATATCCCACTGGATTTGGTTCTTGTAGTCTTGTTACTGACTAAGGCCGACATGTTCCTTATACTGAACTATCAAGCCTAACAGCCAATGGAAACTAAGGGACCTACATTTAGAGTAGACCCTAAATTCAATTCAGTGAACTACTAGGCCAAGCCTTCATAACAGTACCTGGTGTGTATAGAAATCGCATAAGTATCATTGCGTATCATATACGTCAACTTTATACTTTATAAAAATTTTATTTTATACCTCTGGTACTTTATACTTTTATAAAATGGTGACCTCGTAAGTATTTCAAGCCAGTATGAATGAGATATGAGTGTAGGATGACTTTGGCGCAATCTTGTAGTTTTGTAATGACTAAGACTAACATGTTCCTTGGACAGGACTGTTAATTAGCCCAACAGCCAATGGAAACTAAGGTACCTACAGTTTAACATGGGGTTCAAACCACAATTTCACCGATGAATTACGAACTGGTCTGATTATGAGGATGGAATGATAGATTAATGTTGTATTCACTAGTACAGAATCCACACCAGTAAATCCACACCAGTAAATATCACACTCACAAGCCATCGCTTTTAACTATCCACTACCCGTGACCAAGTAGGTGGATTACAGGGCATTCTCCCGACCCAGTCAAATAAGATTCGTCACATTTTGAACGTTGCAGGCCACAACATCACTCAGCTGGTCCTCACCTCCTCTGACCTCGTCGACTACCAGCTGCTAGACCCCGACTCCCCGTTCGCCCTGACCCCCGCGGGCGTGCTCTACCTCTCCTCCCCCCTGGACCGCGAGCTCTTCCCCCTCCACACGGTCGGCGTCGTGGCGCAGTCCCGTGCCGACCCCAGACTCCGCACCCTCACGGCCGTCCACGTCGCTGTGGTGGACGCAAACGATAATGCTCCGGAGTTCCACTCCAAGATGTATCGGGCTTTGGTGGCCGAGGATGTGGCGATCGGTACTTCTGTTATGCGAGGTATGAGATTAGTGTGATGTTATTTACCCTGCCAACTTTGTTTGTTGGGTTAAAAAATAAACTCAATTATATTTCGGATAAATGATGATCATAGTAAATGAATAAAAAAGAGCTAAATTTAAATAAGGTGACTTAATACTCTGGCTAATCCATGTAAAAATACTTTTAATTTAGCCTCAGATGTTGTAATCTGTGAAGCCATTGTTGAGTTACAACTTCAAAGAAAAACCCCTAACGTTTTAATATTTAGATAAAATACAAAAAATAGGTATATTTAATCTACTCAGCCAAAATTACTTGTAAACGAAGCAATAGTTAAAACTAAAAAAACTCAATATTTTATGCCATAATGACCAACTATAAAATTTTAAGTGCTACGATCCATGGTGTAAAGAAAAAAGAAAGGTGTGTATACAGTCAGCTGGTATGACGTAGTTAGGCTCATGCAACTAGCGGACCTTGCGATTTGAAAGCTGAACTAAGACCATAAACATAAATATTTTTATTGAGTTGTGTATGTATTAACTAATTTGCATTGCTCGAGTAGTAAGCGCTAGTTGCATGAGCCCAACTACGTCACACCAGCTGACTGTGCACACATCTTTCTTTTATCCTTACACCATGCTACAATCAATCAACTATACCAAAACCAAGAATTTTGTGGTTTTGAAAGGTACTAGATTACTCTGTTGCAGCTTCACTTGCAAAGACATTTACAAAAGTTTTGCAAAGTTTTGACCTTTACAACAATATTCAAACAATGTTTCAAACACTATCCATATGTTTACTTGTAAGCAAAGTAGACTGAGTTTGGTCTAGTTTCAATGGATGGCACCGCTGTTCTAAAACTTCAGTCCTTTACCGTACTAAGGTGTTGCCCTTTACCAAAATTCAAAATTCTGAGCGGTATTGGTAAATCTATGTAGAAATACTTTAAACTGGCACCTTAAACATTAAAATCTAACCAGCTTTTATCAAGTTATTGTTCCGAAAAGAAAACCTCTCTCGAATGAATACAGATGCAGAGATACAGAATTTTGTGTAAATCAAAATAGTATTTTACTCATGCAGTGTACCTTATGAAAAAACTTAAGTCGTAAAGTCTAAGTTTCCCACTTACAAGTATTAACTTCATTTTTTCATTACAATACTGGAACTCTTAAAGAGAATGTTACATTACTGAACTCAGTTTAGGTAGAAGTATCATTAACAATGTCATTCGCCACCAGTGGAAGCAGAGGACGCAGACGAGGGAAGGAACGCCGAGGTGTACTACCGGCTGGAGGGCGGTGAGGGACTGTTCTCCATAGACACCTTCACGGGTTGGGTGACCGTGGCCGGGGCGCTGGACCGAGAGGCCTCTCCCTCGCACAACCTGACGGTGACGGCGACCGACAACGGGTCTCCTTCGCTCAACGCCAGCGTCACTCTGCTCGTGGATCTGGTCGACTGCAACGACAACCCTCCGGCATTCAGTCGGGCCGAGTACACCGCGTCCGGTAATAATAATAATAATAATTCTTTATTGTCATTTATCACAAGGAAACAGACAACGTCATGCACATATAAATCATTAAACATGCAGAAATTTCTCAATCCTAATAAATAATCATGCCATTAGCAATAAAAAAATAAATACAATTTAACTACAAAGACTTTACATGCTAGAAAATGTCATTCAAAGAATCTTTAAGACAACGTCATGCACATATAAATCAACAAACATGCAGAAAGTTCTCAATCCTGATAAATAATCATGCCATTAGCAACAAAAAAATACAATTTAACTACAAAGGCTTTACATGCTAGAAAATTCCATTCAAAGAATCTTTTAATACAAGCTTAGCAATAATAATAGTAAAATAACATGTGTGACTTTTCTTGACTCATAATAATAACAGCTGATGCAGTGCCGATTAAATAAGCATACAATATTAACAGTCAATCACGAAACTGCAGCAGGCCATACCTCACTTCAAAGACCAGAGAAATCATCATGTATTAAAAAGTCCTGAACGGAATAAAAAGCCTTAGCGATAAGCCATTTTGATATGCGCCTCTTAAAAGTATTAGGATCTGAATTCCTAAAGCTTTCTGGTAGCTTATTATAAAATTTAATTTGTAAAAATTTGTGGCTATTAAGAAATTTGCTTAGCCTTGCAGGGGGAATGTTCAAGTTACTAGATCCCCGCGTTTGGTAGCTATGAATGAAATCACGAGTAAAATAACTATTTTGGGTTTGCTTAACAAAATTAACATTTTGAAATATAAAAATAGAGGGCAATGTCATAATTTTGTGTTCCATAAACAAGGGTCTACAACTATTTTGGATCGGAATATCAAATAAAATTCTCAAAGCTTTCTTCTGCCACTTAAAAACCCGCTTTGCTCCACTACTGTTTCCCCATAAGAGATTTGCATACAGCAAATGTGTATGGAAAAAAGCGTGATGTGATAAGCTGAAATAAAGCATATGGATGGACAAACATTTTTTAAGTTTTCTAAGTAAAAAAAAAACCCTAGCTAATTTAGAAATTACATTGTTAGTGTGCACTTCCCAAGTAAGCTTGGAATCCAGGGTAACCCCAAGTAATTTAACATGCTCATGCAATAAATCACTATCACTGTTCAACGGTCTTAATGAAAAACATATTCTTTCTGTTTTGTCTTCATTAATTGTTAAAAAATTACTAGAAAACCATAATTTCCCTAAATTAATCATTGAGGTTACAAAATGTTCCGTTTGCACACAATCATTGCCCGAACTCAGAAGAGAGGTATCGTCCGCATACAGTATTGTTTTACAAGGCATACAGTTTGGCAAGTCATTCACAAAAAGACTAAACAGCAACGGTCCAAGAACAGACCCCTGCGGAACCCCAGCAAGGACCTCCTGGAAAGAAGATGTATCTGAGCCCAATGAAACCCTCTGCATTCTACCAGTTAAGTAAGATCGAAAAAACTCTAACTCTATATTTTTTAATCCATAAAAATCCAATTTATTCAACAAAACACTATGGCAAACAGAATCAAAGGCCTTGCTGAGGTCCAAAAGGGCCATGCTCGTGTACTGCTTTGACTCAAAATTGTCAAGAATATCAGACACTACTGTTTCAACGGCTGCAATGGTTGAACGGCCACTCCTAAATCCAAACTGGCTGTCACTAAGAATACTATTTCTAGAAATGAATTCATTTAATTGCAATTTAGCATAGATTTCAATGACTTTAGAAAAAATTGGAACCACCGAAACTGGCCTATAATTAGAAATACATGATTTGCTGCCTTTTTTGAAAATGGGCACTGTTTTGGACATCTTTAAACACTGAGGGAAAACAGCTTCTTGAAAAACTAAGTTTACTAGATATGCCAATGGTTGGATTATGAGATGAGCAATTAACTTAACAATTTTGTTGGATAACCCATAGACATCTTCACTGTGTGATGAATTTAAAGTTTTTATGGGGACAAGACAAATGACCAACTCGGCATTTGACCAACTGGGTTCCCCATCACGTAGGGACGGCTAGCTCCATAGACGCCGTTTGATCACAGCTGTCAGACAGGCTCCGGCCGGCGTGGCACACGGGAGACTTGTGGATTGCTATGATGTCCGGCAGGGCACACGGGAGACTTATGGGCCGAACATCAGCAGGTGTGCCAACCTCATCAGAATATTCATGAATAATATAATTATTCTATTTTCTGATTGATAAAGTTATGGTTTAAGCGGTTTGATGTTAATATTTAATTCGAAAAAGATACAATTACAGTAATAAAACCTATGATCTTATCTGATTTTTTACTATCGTTATTTAGGGCCTAATGATTTTTTTTTAAATCTAAAGTTGTGTAGACAAAAGGGGAAACAAGGGATTAATGATCACAAAAAAGAAGATAGCGTCGGAAAGAGCAAAATATTACAAACTTTGCATTCCATATTTATTTAATTTTTAGGAGAATTATTTATTTTTCAAATTTAGTTTTATCGAAGGTGGTGAAGTGGCAGATTTGATGTTGTCAGCTGAGGAGCAATTTTAGATGTGTTCTTATAATCAAGGCACAAATTTGATTGCAATGTTTCACTGGAAACAGTTGCGGTATTGTTTTTGATTAAAGAGAAAATTTAATGAACAAAAGGTTACTCTACCAAGAAATACTATAAACAACATCCTATGATATGCTTTTATATTCAATATGAATTGAATTGAATACTTTTTCTTATTTACATAATAACAAGCATAAATAACACTTAACAATAAATTACACCTTATAAAGAAAGGTATTACCTGTTCATGACTTAGTTTTACTTAGCAAAAAATGCACAAGATAAAAAACCAAAACCATTTTGGGGAGGTAGGTTGTAATCTCTGGCTGCTTAAACTGCCTAAAACGACATTAATATTTTTATTATTAATAAAACTTCATCACATGGGGAACTAACTATTTGAAATTAGCTCTCAAAATTAAATAGGGTATTTTCTTATTAGTGCCTGGAGTGGAATATTCCCATAGTTATGTATACCAATGAAGTACTTTTAGCAGGGCAAGCACAAAAGTCACAAATGGAAACAAGCTACACACTGAAGTATGTACACAAAAATGTTAACCTCGAGTATTTTTTAACTGCACAACTTTTTAGTATTTAGTTGAATAGAACCAGTTGGTTGGTCTTGGAACCTGTTGGTTGAGACCAATCACTCATGGACCCTTGCCAGCATTGTTGTTTCACAAGATTACATGCCGGCATCGGAGTCGTACAGACCGCAGGGACAACAATTTACAATCAGATAAAAAGTATTTGTGAAAAAAAACTATACAAGATTGTTTCTGTAAACCTTTTCTAAGAACCACTCAACTTCAATGGTTATTTGTTTCCTGTGACTGTGCAATATGATAATAAGTTACAGGTTTGTTAATATGGTGCATACTGATGGAAAATACGTGCTTCGAATCTATACAAATAATATAAACTCCGTATTTGGTTGTACGAAATCAGTAGTGAAACGGGTTAGGTTCTAGCAAAAGTACTTCTGTTGCTTTTCAATAAATTTTAAGTCTAACCAACAGTATATCAACTTATGATCACAGAAGGCCTAGTTATAAAAATACAGTGACCAGACCTCAGTAGCTTTTCGATGGTTTTAATACAATTTTTTTTTCTATGGGTAGATTAACCATACGGTAACAAATTGAAGCTGTGAAGATTCAAAAATCTTGTTCCCGCACTGTGGTTTAAATTTGTGCTAAAGCATATGAAAACGTGGTGGCTCAGTGGTCAGCGCAATTGGCCACTTGTTTCGGGGTCCCGAGTTCGATTCCCGCCTTACTACGAAATTTTTATATAGTAATCGGCACAAAGAATTTTTTTGGGTGTAAGTAAATGACTCCAAAATAAATTAAATTGAACTTAAATTTCAACCTTATTTAGATTCGTTGAAGCCTCTATAATTTTTACTTTCCTTCTTTCAATTCATTTATTAACTAATTATTACATTAAAATTCCATAAATGAATTTCAAACCTACATTATTGAAGTCGTACGATTTGAGTAAGTTAACGCTGAAAAGCCGGTAGGCCTACTTAAGAATTTAAAACATCCATTAACTTCAGGCATCAAGAAAAACTGGAGGCCTTATATTATCTTATTAATTCAGTAAATCTTTGTACATAAAAAAATTAATCTAAGTAATATTTTGGTAATTTTATAAACAAAGAAATATTTTTCAAGAGAATATATTGATTAGGTAACCGTTAACTTAACCGAATACGGATTCCCTATTGCCTCCAAAAATCCCAATTAGCCTACCCTAATTCAAAACATTTATCTATTGATTATAACGTTAATAATTATAGGCCTAAGTCAAAAAGTTGTTATCATTCATCGCCAAAAACCCGGTGAGCCTAACATAAATGGATTGATAGTATTAAGGCATTTATTAAGATCATTCTTCAAAACCAAAGTCTACATGGCTTATTATGGTTCAGAGTGCCTACAAATTCCTTTAAGACCGAGACGTAGCTCGGGGATGCGTATTTAAACATAACTACTACAGCAAGATACAAAATACCAGAATTATAAGTTTATAGATATGCCGACTATTTCAATAATTAGCTATCTTTTCTAACGATTCTCCGAATTTTAACACATTTTAGTAAACAAAAACTTGGATTACGAAACATAACATTTTATTACAAATAAACTTGAATTTATATAAGCCGAATCGAAGGTTTCCATCGTGTCAATTCTATTCTGGCATCGAGTTGGCAACAGCAACGTCGTGAGTGAGTTCGTTTATCGTCTGGATGGTGATGAATGAATGAATTAAACAACAACCAATAGCGTTCGGCGTTCGATGATAGTGTCGAGCGGTGTGCTCTGATTGGTCAAGCACTGCGTCACAGTGGTGGAGAGAGCCTGTTGGCCAAACGCACTGTACTGGCGTCTAAGGGCGAGAGATCACGCCGTGATGGGGAACCCCAGTCGGCCCAGTTGGTCAAACGCCGAATTGGTCAAATGCATGGATCCCGTTTTTATTACAGAGGTCAAATCATTTACACTTACATACTGCCAGTGAAAAATAATATTAGGAGAATTAACTGTATTTAGAAAAGAGGAATAACTGACACTGTTATTAATGAGTTTTGAGTTCTCTAAGACATTTCTCCCAATCCTAATATAGAAATCATTAAATTCTTCAGCTTTAACCGATGTATCATAGCTTTTATTCTTAAGAAATAGACCGCTTTCCTCCCTGATTACATTCCATGCTGCTAAACACTTGTTATGTGAGTTATTTATTAAGCCTTCATTATGCTTTATTTTTGCAGCCCTAATACTAGCCCTATAATCAGACTTACAACCTATGTAACTATTTTTTAATCGCTGGTCATCTTTATAAGCAGGAATTTTCAATAGATCGCTTAACAGGATTAACATATTCCTTTTACTTTTTAGACTTTCATCAAACCATGTGAATCAAGAATCAAGAATCAAGACTTTATTAAACAAAACAAGACAGAAGGCTTGTACAGTTTTCGTCAAAAAAATATTTGTGACAATTAATTAAATGATTTATAGCCTATTTGACAACTGACTTAAGCTATAATACTATGTGGGTTGAGTTAAAAGCCAATAAAATTAACAAAAATCAACAAGATAAAATAAAAAAATGTTAACAATAATATAACATTCATATAAAATATAAAAAAAATTAACAGAATGTAGAGTAACTGAATATAAAATTTAAAAGTTAACAATTGAATATATCTATGACATTAATACAAGTGTGTTTAGCCAAATTATTTAAAGCTAAGATCAATTTTTGTACAGCTGAAGTATTCATCTATACTGTAAAAAGGATTTTCATATAACCACTCCAGCAAACAAGATTTAAATGATTTCATACTAACATGATGAGATTCCGAAAACATTTTGATACCAGCATAAGAGTAGGATTCCTGAGTTTTCACGAGCCTAACTTGTGGTAAGTCTAATTTATTCCTACTCCTTGTTAAATGCTCATGGTTATCACTCCTTAATGCTAAAGACCCTAAATTAAGTTTTACATTCAACAGACATTTAAAAATAAATAGATTATACACGGTAAGAATTTTTTCATTCTTGAAAAGAGGTTTGCAATGTGCCCTGTAGCTGGAGTATGTAATAATTCTAATTGCCTTCTTTTGCAATAACAGTACTCTTTTCATATCATGGCCACAACCCCAAAGTAATATACCATAACTTATGATGCTATTGAAAAAAGCAAAATAAGCCATTCTCAAATAAGATTTTGGAATACAATTTTTAAGTTTACGAAGTAAGTAAATTACTCTTGAAACCCTACTGCATACATTATTAATATGATCACTCCAAGTCAACTTAGCATCCAAGGATATTCCCAATAATTTTACGCTTCCATTTAAATGTACCAGGCTATCATTTTGATGATTCAAGCTAAGCTGTGTTTTTCCTCCCCCTGCTTTTGACAGTTTGAATTGTACAAAAATAGTATTTTCTCCAAAAATATTTCAAAAGCAGAATCAACATCATCTATTTCATAAATAATCTCCCAATCAATATTCTCAAGATTCATTAAAACGAAGCTAATCTATCATTGTTTTGAAGCCGAAAAGAGATTTCCTTTTGTAATACATCTGGCATGCAGGTTATTATAAATTTGAAATATAAAATTGGATGGTCTGAAATTTTGCCTCTTCATACTAAATGATCAACAACATAGCTATTACCCAAGTTAGTAGCAATATTATCTATATACTTTTTGCCCTTTGTTGGCTCATTAAAAACATGGTATAGGTCAAAAGACCTCAACAACTTTACAAGCAGCACCGTATCTTTTTCAGGTGTTAAAAAATCAATATTAAAATCAGCTCCAAGCACAATTTTGGATGCTGGAAACTTTTCAGTTACAAAGAGCAAAAGCTCCTCAAAATAATTCAGAAAACATGCTGAATCAGAATTAGGAGTCCTATACAAAGAAATAAACATTGTATTAAAATCCTTAACATAAATACAAGCTGCCTCGAGAAGGCTGACGTGCACATGATGAGATATATCAACTTCCTCAAAAGTAAAATTCTCATTTATAAGGATAGAAGCACCTCCATGTGGATCACCCTCTCTGCAATAAGAAGAAGCGTGTTTGAAACCTAATGGAACATAAAGAAGTTCCTCATCCTTCAACAACCAATGTTCATTAATTAATACAACTTTGCAGTCAGCCTCCTCCAAAACAACTGCCAGTTGATCAAGCTTATTTCTAATAGACTGAATATTGACATGAATGAGATTTAATTTAACATCTGATAGAGAATTATTCTTAACCTAAGGCACTCGTTTCCTGCTTGAGACACTCAAGACATTCCTAAAAAAGCACTGTGATATTTAATATTGGATTTTACATTATCAGCACTTTTAGCACTTGAATCTTCCTGTAACACCTCCTGGAACTCTTGGAGATTTGGAGGATGGCACTGCTGAGAAGGTCCAGAAGTAGAACCCGCCTCCCTGTGAAGAGTAGATCCCCCGATAGTAGGCTCATGAAGAGCTGCTTCGGCATCAGCTGATAAAGGTGAAGCCTCTGGCTCCCGATTTTCAAGGAGCTGATCCACGTTTTGTCCACAAGAACTTGGTTTCTTAGTTTTACTCCAAATCGGTGGGAAATTAGTCATAGACACAGGCAGAGGCACATTAGCAGAATCACTTGATTGTTCATATGCCATCAGGATATTGTTCTGTAAACATTTGACAAATTCATTCTGTGATAAGCCCAACTTGAGTGTTCTTGAAGACTTCTCTTCAAAAGTGACTACTTCAATAGTAACTTTAGTCACTCGCTGAAACAACACCAAATTTCTTATGAAATGGTCCACAGCTATCTCATCACGCACACATCTAATGGGGGAACAAATCAGCCGCTTATATCCTCTTCTCTTAAAGTCTTCTGTCAACTGAGAAAATGATTTATTATAATCTAGAAGTTCTGGTTTATCACAGTATTGAGGTTTCGTGATGAGGCTATATACTGACGCTCCCTTGTGATTATTTTGAAGAGCCAAGTGTGAGTCAACGAAATCAGCGTTTGAGGGTCTTCCAAACTTTTTCCTAAAACTAACTGCCACCCCAGCAGTGCAGAAGAACACACACACGAAGGATCCTGGTATTAGGTGTGTTCTTCCTGACACTCCTAATATCAGACGAAATGCAGTGAGCAAATGCCACAGATTTATTATCAATATATTTATCTATGACTTGATTCATGTCACATTCTATGACTGTTATAGGACATTGATCACTTGAAATTCCAAGCAACTCATTTTCAGCTTTATTCAGTTGAGGGTGTGAGTTCAGCATATCATTTTCGTTGATACGTGAGCTGGGATCATTCTTGTTTTTGTGGTAGTACCAGGTAATAGTATTGATTATCTTTTGGGCTAGTTTGGTTTTCCCACTGTCATTGAGATGAAGTCCATGATGTGTGAAATGAATCCTTGTGAGATGATTTAAATTTATTATGAAGACGTTTTGAAGTCTTACGACCACCTCTTTAATGTAGTTATTTACTTCATTCAATGCTATATTCACTGGGTGATTCAACGACTTGTCATACCTCTTAGGTATTGTTGAAATGAAAACTGGCCGTTTTTCACCAAGAAGTTGAAGTTTTCCCTCAAGTTGCCTGTATATCTCCTTATAAGTGTTGTTTAGGCTGTTATTCGTGCCCCCCAGTAAAAACACTGGCCTAACATCATTCTCTGCTGATAGACATGAATCAATCACTTGTATTAATGAGGCATTGGGTTTTACATGACAAAAAGCATTAATACACACTCATTAAAGCATTAATACACACAGCATTAAAGCATTTCCACTCAGTTCCTCAACTTTTTGGAAAGTGTTCCTCCCCTGGCTATCTGAACTTATAACTATGTCAACTCTAGGATATGAAGAACGGCTGGCTTGTTTCCCTTGTGTATGCATCTTACGTGGAGAAGTCTTATGGTAAGCTTTGATTTGTTTAACGTTGTTAACAGGTTTACTCCTTCTTCCAGATGTGTTCATTTTATCCAGCTGTACATTTAAATTCTCATCTGCTCTTAGAATTTCAAATCTGTTTCGTACAGGGATATCAAAGTTTGTTGCCAAAGCTCCCTTCCTCGTTCCTTTATTGGGTCTGCCGTTAGTTTTAGTTTTAACCTTTGACCAAGCGTCTCGATTAGGTTCCCTCTTCTGTTTGTGGATTGTAGATTCTTCCTGAGTGGAACTATTATTATTAATGCCATGTGATTCACACTTCTTGCTTAGTTTTATTTGAGAGAAGTCCTTAAATAGCAGCTTTTTTACTAGATTAAAATTCAATTTAGTATGCTGGTTATTGCATGTCAGAAAAGCTAAGTTTGCTCTTTTCTGTATTACATCCATTTCCGTGATATTAAAGTCACTCCAAGAATCACTAATCATTGATAGTAGAATATTGTTTGTGACTCCATGGACTAACCAGTCCATAAACAACAGAGCGTAAATCCCACAATCAACAGAGTTATTTTGCTAAGGGCAGTCAAGGATTTTAAGAGGTGGTTTGTCTTGACTGTTAGAAACTATATATCCTGATACTTTAGAGTGTACATTCATTGCATGCTTTAAGTTAAAACCTTTTAAAGAGTCAAAATAATAAAAAGAATTACTGCTTCTGACATAAAACAACAAACTCCAATGGAAACCCCCAACCCCCAGCGCCCCATTTGCATAATTTATTGGAATTGAAACGTAGGGCTTGGTTGCCAGCTCCAGAGGTTTTAGAATGAAATCAACATCTGTGAACACACTGATGGCTTGACTCACAGCAGGATCCACGAATAAAATTTTTTCATTTAAAGACTCTCTCTCATTTGGTAGGTCTAGGCCTTTTATATTTCAGACCCTTATAATTTTTTCTTATTCTTAATCTTTTGTGTGACCTTTTTGTGAAAGGACTGGTTTTTTCATCCTTCATGACTGGTGTAGTCCATCAAATGCACTGACCATTGAAAAATTGGACCTATACTTTATTCAGTGAGTGTGTAAAGTGAAGCCCCTCCCCTTAAATGACATTCGTTTAGAAAAGAACCAATCAGAGAAGAGGCTGTCCGTATGTTCCCAGAATGTTCACACCACTCCCCCTGGTGATTTCAATGATATGGAGAATAAATAAATCATGTGTAGATGCATTAATTTTTCTTATCATCTATTTATTTGCTTATGGTAAAGCTCATGTGCATATTACGTTCACTGCAAACAAACATAACCATAATTTGCTTTGTCAACAGACATTCAGGCTCTTTGGAGTTCTGTAGCAATAACATCAGGTAATCATGTGACACAGCCTGCCAACATTACAGCTGATGCAGGAGGTGGGGCTTCCCTTTACACTCTCATTGAATAAAGTATAGGATTCGGCTATTTGCCATCTTCAACCACTGTCGGACAGTGATTGTGACGGAATACATCAGTCAAGAAGTTGTTTAAATTTTCACGGAAATCACCACAACTGTCTTTAGATTTATCCTTCTTCTTCTAAGAAAAATAAGTACAAGAACATCACTCACTCTAGGGTACAAACTGTCAGGGTAACAAGACAGTAGGGGATGTTCTGAGATAGGCAAGGAGAACATTTTTTGTGAAAAAGAGATGGTCTTACTAGTCAAAGTCACTTTGGGTCAAAAAAGCTTTTGTATTTCTGGTTATTTAATAAGACCAGCTTTCTTTTTACCTTGGTCTCTGCTAAAGGGGCCGCAAGATATCCATATTTGGCAAGCACCGAGCAGATCACGAATTGTGTGGTTGGGTGTTTGTCTATTTGGCAAGCAGCAAATATTCGTTCTTGTTGTTTCCCATCGTCTTTTGCACACATCAAAGTGGACAAATGTACAGGAAAAGGAACTTAATAAATTGGTTGGAAATAGCAATATAAATCATTAATGAGGTGATTAAACAGTGTAAAATGATCGTACAAAGGATCTTACAAATATTTTTTTTAGTAGAGGCTTGATTTTTACGTAGTAAAAAAATCTCTCAAGTTGCTGTGTGCAGTGAGCGAGGGTCTGCAGGAGGGCAGTGAGGTCGTGCGACTGGAGGTCATCGACCTTGACACAGACTCCCACCTCAAGCTGCACATCACGGCTGGCGACCCGGAGCTGCAGTTGTCACTGACTTGTTGCTGTGTGCAGTGAGCGAGGGTCTGCAGGAGGGCAGTGAGGTCGTGCGACTGGAGGTCACCGACCTTGACACAGACTCCCACCTCAAGCTGCACATCACGGCTGGCGACCCGGAGCTGCAGTTGTCACTGACTTGTTGCTGTGTGCAGTGAGCGAGGGTCTGCAGGAGGGCAGTGAGGTCGCACGGCTGGAGGTCACCGACCTTGACACAGACTCCCACCTCAAGCTGCACATCACGGCTGGTGACCCGGAGCCGCAGTTGTCACTGACTTGTTGCTGTGTGCAGTGAGCGAGGGTCTGCAGGAGGGCAGTGAGGTCGTGCGACTGGAGGTCACCGACCTTGACACAGACTCCCACCTCAAGCTGCACATCACGGCTGGTGACCCGGAGCTGCAGTTGTCACTGACTTGTTGTTGTGTGCAGTGAGCGAGGGTCTGCAGGAGGGCAGTGAGGTCGCACGGCTGGAGGTCACCGACCTTGACACAGACTCCCACCTCAAGCTGCACATCACGGCTGGTGACCCGGAGCCGCAGTTGTCACTGACTTGTTGCTGTGTGCAGTGAGCGAGGGTCTGCAGGAGGGCAGTGAGGTCGTGCGACTGGAGGTCACCGACCTTGACACAGACTCCCACCTCAAGCTGCACATCACGGCTGGTGACCCGGAGCTGCAGTTGTCACTGACTTGTTGCTGTGTGCAGTGAGCGAGGGTCTGCAGGAGGGCAGTGAGGTCGTGCGACTGGAGGTCACCGACCTTGACACAGACTCCCACCTCAAGCTGCACATCACGGCTGGCGACCCGGAACTGCAGTTCGCTATGGATGACGCCCAGCCAGGTGTGATGTACCTCAGGCGACGGCTGGACAGAGAGGTCAAGGACAGATACACACTCACGGTCGTCGCAACTGACTCCAAGTTCATCTCGTCCACCACTGTGGTCGTCAATGTCCTCGATGTTAATGGTATGAGTTTTGAAGTGTGGGTGTTTTATATTCTGGTGATAATTTTTGAACCATATCCTTCGTTAGCTTGAATTTTATGTAATTTAGTTGATTCTTAGTAGTAAAGTTAGATTCAATGAAGCTTCTAATTCAATAATTTTATTGAAACCCTTAGATTTATCTGACTATTTATTATTATAACTATACCTAATGAATTGAAAACTGTTAGATCTTGAAGTGTCTAATCATTCTAAGAATACCATAGTTGAATGGACTACCTTCCTCTCAATCCCTACTTTCAAAAGAGTGTCCTTTTCTGGGCCAACTCAGGACAATCAATCCAAACATTTACTTCAGTTTTATTCCTTTCCCCACAGAGTCTACACTGATAAGACAGGCTCAGCTCTAAGCCTTAGGTGCTCCTTAGCAGCCCCTGATCAATTACGATGAAGTTCAATGTCAAAAATTCTTTGAATTTAGCTCTTGAATACACAACACAAAGAAAAGAAAAGCAAGTTTATGTTAAATTGTTTTTGCCATAGATTTATGTTGCTTTATCGAAACAAGAGTTAAATAAAAAATATACAATGCCTCTTACCACCCGGCTTTGCAGACGAGAGGCCGGAGTGTGCAGAGTCGCTACCTGGTGACGCTGGTGGAGAACGCGGCTCCCGGGACCTTCGTGCTGACGGTGGCCGACCGAGACCTGGAGCCCAATGTCACCTTCCACCCGGTGTTACAGACGAAAGGCCGGAGTGCGTGCAGAGTCGCTACCTGGTGACGCTGGCGGAGAACGCGGCTCCCGGGACCTTCGTGCTGACGGTGGCCGACAGAGACCTGGAGCCCAACGTCACCTTCCACCTGGTGTTGCAGACGAGAGGCCGGAGTGTGTGCAGAGTCGCTACCTGGTGACGCTGGCGGAGAACTTGGCTCCCGGGACCTTCGTGCTGACGGTGACGGTGGCCGACCGAGACCTGGAGCCCAACGTCACCTTCCACCTGGCGGGCGACGGCGCCGACTACTTCTACCTCCACAGGCAGACAGGTACTCTCGTGATTAGACTATTAGACTTTGAAGGAATGAAAGCCCCAGCATTGCCAGCAAGGCAGTCTCCTTAAGGATATTGTGCAGCTTATGGAAGGAAGGGATTGTCAGGATGGGAAAGGTTTGATGAGGTCAGTCAGCCTTGCCCCTGAAGGAAGATAAATAGATTTCCAACCCATCCTCCAGGCTCTTCCCTGGACGACTCACCCTCTAACCTGACACCTCCCAAGAATCCCGAGACAAGTACCTCCTGAAGACGGGATCAGATTCCAGATCCCGAAACGTCGTGAAACTTGTTTTTAACTAATCAGTGATGGCAAATGTCCGCAAAAATCAAAATCAAAATAAGTACCTCCACCTGGGGGCTCTCCTTGTTGTGAAGAATCTCAACCAGGCCGGTTCGCTCTCCAGACTAGCAGACGCTTAGAAGTTTGTCGGATAAGGGTCTCTCATCCCCTCCCAGATGGACAAGCCACAACTCCCTACAGGGCTCAGACCGGACTGGGTAACAAAGTTCCCAGAGAGGCAAGGAAGAACCAAGGTGAACAGGAAGCTGGTCAATCCGGACAGCCAATAGACTTACCAGAACAACGACAGCTTCTAATTACTGTAGCCATTGTCAACCTCTATATTGGTATAGACCAGTCAGAGTATTTGTATGTATGGCCAAATACACTTGAGTATTTTGTTGGATTGTGCAGGATTGAAAGCCTCTGCAATGCCGGCTAGGCTAGTCTCCTTTAGGGTATTATATAGTTTATGGAAGAAAGGGATTTGTGATGTAGGACAGGTACATGATCAGTCAGCCTCGTATTTCAGACCTGTCCTCCAGGCTTAACAGATCTATCCTCTAACCTCACTGGAACCCCAGACAAGAACTGCCTCCCAGTTCTCTAGACTGGAAGACCGTAAGTTACTCGTAGGTACGGCGTATCAATTAACAACAATGAACAATTTATTTATTCCAGTGCAAATATTTACAATGTTTACAGCATACAATTTGTAGTTAATAACAAAAACTTCTTCTTAATGCATTTTCTGATGTAAAAAAAGTACCTAAAAAAACTTACTGTACATGCTAGGAAAAAGTCAGATTAATATAATTAACATTTAACTGTAAAAAAAGATTGTGGGAATAAGCTGACATGGGCACAAATGCCTGTGCGTCGGCTTCGAGTTGCGTCCATAAAAAAGTTGTTAATGTAAAATTAATAATTTTTATCATTAAAAAATGCATGAAAGCTAGACTGGAAAAAGAGTTAGTAAACAGTAGAGAATAGATATTAATATAATGATGTATAAATTTGAAAAAAAATTGAGAAGTTTATTAATAGTTGTTAATGGCGTAAAAAAAGGAAAGTGAAAAAAGGAATGATGATAACAAACAGCTCCCTCGTATGAAGTATGAAGTGACTGGGGAGCGGGGGAGGAGCGAGACGATGGCAGGGGGGGCGAGTGGCAGTGTAACGGTCAAGTAATCAATTTTGAATAGTAATGGTTATTGCCTTTTTAAAAATTTTTGACAAACGGATAACAAATTTTCTGATTAAATTATTAATCTTTTGTTGTTCAGTCTGACTAATACTGAAGTTTTGCTAGAGGAAAAGTGCAAACCGATTGGGCTTCTAATGTTAAAAAATATAATATTCAGTTATTGAACGAACTTGATTTATCTGAATATTCTTCCGGCCATTATATAATAGAATTATTTTTAAGTGAGTGTTTATTATTTTACACAATCTTACGTGACATGGCTTGATTTGGTGATCATATTTAATAATGAACTTTCGACTCAGAGCACTTACATTAGAGGTTGAATCCAACCCCACAGTCACGTATTTGTGAAACTATTGAAATTTTCAACAAATGAAAAGAAATGAAATGTGGTTAAGTCAAAGGAGACATTTGAGACACGATTTTTTACCTCCGTAACTTTACTATGCACATGGCTCATGGGATTCTTTTTAAGCCGCACATTTGATCAAATCACCCATCTATTTTTTCCAACAATGCAAAACTGGTGTTACAGGAGAGTTGAAGACAAGCAAGCAGCTAGACAGAGAGACAGTGTCCCAGTACTAGCTGCAAGTGGTGGTACAAGAATTAGTGGGCTTGTGTTTGTCACTTGCACATCTCCTTCAGTGATGTCTAACAATGCAACACTGGTGTTACAGGGGAGCTGAAAACTAGCAAGCAGCTAGACAGAGAGACAGTGTCCCAGTACTGGCTGCAAGTGGTAGTGCAAGACCCCAGTGTGGCGGAGTGGGTTTGTGTGAGTCACTTGCACATCTCCCTCAGTGACGTCAATGACAACGCCCCGACGTTCCAACAGTCGGGTCAACAAGTGGCTGTGAGTGAGGACTCTCCTTCCGGAACCTTCATCACCAAGATGACTGCCCATGATCCCGATAGAGGTAACCTTAAAACTCTACAACTGACAAAATTTCCTATTAGGTATTTAATAAAATCATTGGCAGTTAGAAAAATTTTCTACTGAAATATTTGTATGTTAATCTGTTTTCTTCGGTTTATGTGGTTTACAAAATGATTTTTAGCCTATATTCTTTTTTGGGTAAAACATCCGCTCATAATTTAATTCCAAAATTTAATTTGGCGTAAACCCTCAATCACTTTGAGACTTTGTTATCAAGCTCTTTACTTTTTAGATATGAGACATTTAATTCATATTAATATTTGAATAGGTGGGTGGATTTTACTTTACAAAACTTATTAACCTTTGAGATTCTATTTATGTGATTAATAAATGTAAATTATGATTTGTGAACAAAAAGCTGCCAGGAAAGAAAAATCTTGACTCAAGCCCAACGTTGTATGTATCTATTATTCTGGTCACCATTAGGCGGGTAGCAAAAAATGTAAACTCCAGCTGTTTTAATGACTAGATGTTAGAGATAGCTCCGCTCATCAACGTGCAAAAGTAGTTGAACATATTTCCAACAGGTAGCACATTTACTCGCTATTTATTCACATATTTCAATGATCAGCTGGTTGTGGAGAGCAAAAAGAGAGCATATGTCTATAACGTCAGACGGGTAAATTATCAACTAAAAAAATCATATTTTAAACGACTGCAGCACACTCCCTCTTTCACCTAAAGGTGTGACCAGAATGATAGGATATGTCGGAATATTATCCTACATACAGTAGAACCTCGATTAACCGTCACTCTCGGCACCGGGAGTGTGACGGTTAAGAGAATAGACGGATGACAGAAATTTAGCTATAAACCTGTTCAATACGTAGATTTTAAATATTTTGGAAGAAATTAAACCCTCTATAAATGGATAATACATATTTATCTTTAAATTACATTCATTCAATGGTAATGGCAGACCTTCTAAACTGTATGTTGTGCCCATTCAGTGTTCGTAAGTGAATTACATAACCTCAAATTAAAATATAGTCTGTAATCTTTTGAAAGTGTCCGCCAGCACCATACATCAGTGCGATACATGTAGCTGTTTCACCCTTCCTTAAACATTTAATAATTTTGATCTTTTGGTCAAGCCCTAGTACGACTCGTTTAAGTTTTTCAGCAGTCGTTAACAATCACCAGTTACTGTGATTCTTCATGAATACTAAGAAGAAAAAAAACTAAATAAATGAAGGAATACTGTACTGCAGTTGATTCTCAGTACGTATCTAGCTACACACTGTGTAACAGCAAACTCTATGTAACGCTGAACTACGAGGCGTGCCGTATAACCAAAAAAATCAACATGCCAATGAGTAATAAATAATTTGCTCACCCCCATATCACTCCTTGCGTGGGAGTGGTGATTTTCGGCGGAAACCCAAGGTCATTAGCCGCGGACTGTCGCGTTTGATCACAATAGCGCTTGCACTTTCTTCCGTGCTTTGCGCGACGCCAATTTATAACATATTGCGAGCCTGGAGGCAGTGACGGATAAAAGAGTGACGGTTAATCGAGGTTCTACTGTATGTAGGAATATGTCCTGTATCCACATATTTCAACGATCAGCTGATTATGCAGAGCAAAAACAGAGAGCATATCTGTCTATAACATGAGACCAGTGAATTATTAACAAAAAAAATCATATTTGAAACACCAGCAGTGCACTCACTCTTTCACCTAAAGGTGTGACCAGAATAATAGGATTTTATAAATGTTTTTTCATAAACAAACCACTCGACACCAGATTGATCCGTGCTGTCGGTGCAGGAGTGAACCGCAAGATCCGATACTATCTGGTCAACTCGGGCGAGAGCCACTTCGAGGTTGACAAGGACACGGCCATCGTGCGACTCGCCAAACCCCTCGACCGAGAGCTACAGTCGCTCTACACACTCATCGTGAAGGCCGTCGACTCCGGTCAGCATACTCGGGAATAATGAATAGAAATTCTAACGATTAGTGATATTCGTTAGTTTTTAAAAACTACTGAAAATAACTTCTACTCAGTTAGATTCTAGCTAACAAATAGATAATATATTTGTTAGTGTTTTAGAGTCTAAATAGTTAGATTTTTGGACAGGCGGAAGTAGGCCTACCTCAAATACGAGTTTTTTTTACACAATCGGTGAGGGTTGCGTGCGGCTGTGCGGTAAGCAAAGAGAGGTCAGCGCCCTTGTTGTCAAACAACGCAAGGGGTGGGAAAGTCCAGTTGCTTTGGTATACAGTGGCAGCCAGAGCCAATAACAACACCGCAAGCACTGAGGGGTGGGAAGGGCGAATTTTTGGTATGTCATCTCTAACATTGTTTTCAGTTAATGTTTATTCTCTGACAAGTGTGAAGTCATTTTTTCTGTGGTAGCAACCTGTGATGCATGATTTAAGCTTTGTTAGTGTTTAATTGTATTGTAGTTTAGTTGGTTAAATAATTTTGTTGTGTTAATAGCACATTAATAGTTTTTTGTTATATTTTAGTGATAGTTAAGTAATAGGTTTGATAAGTTATAAAGGTGAATAGTTTTAATTCTCTGAAAACTAACTTTATTTTCTATCAGTTAGTTTTTTAACCAACTGATAACTTCTAACAGTTACTTTTTTAACAAACTAACTAATAACTTCTATCAGTTACTTCTTATGGGACTAACTAATAACTTTTAACTAGTTAGAATTTTTGACTAACTTTCCCAACCATGCCGGTCAGTTGAACTCAGCGGAATAATGATAAGAAATTTTCTTAACACTCACTGACTTTTTTGGACTTCATTCATCATAGAAAATCCTGTGTGCAGACTCTGAAGTTAATTTTCTGAACACACTTAATGTCACATAACACTTGTATAGATGATAATGAAATAGGAACACTGCACAGACATTTCTGTGACCGGTCAGTTAGAGCAGCTACGAAGTCTGACATCTAGCCGGCAAAATGATTCGTGAAGAAGCGGAATGTTTCTATTACCTACATAACCTAGAAGTAACTGTGCGGGGCCATGATATTGTAATTAACTGTTTAAATCTTATGTGGCATTTGTGATTAAGTCTGTTCAGTCAATTGACTTCGGAGCCCGCGTTCAGGATTTTTCAAGGTGGGTGAGGCCCAAAAAATCAGTGAGTTTTAAGTATTTCCATATTAAAAATCATGTAATTTAGAAACACTTCCTTAATAATAAGCCAAAAACCTGGGGCACTTCCTGGGGCAAAAACCTCAGATGGTTAACGATTTGGCAGAATAAACCAATATGTATTTAGTGTGTACAATTTTGCCCTTTCACTCATGAAACACCAAGGTGGATAGAAGGCCATCGAAAACAAAATTAACAGGTCTTGATTTACTTCCACTGAATTTAATCGAGGGTCCGTTTTTTTTATTAACAATTTTCCCTGGCTGCTTAAGTATACAACAAATCCTATCACCATAGTACCAAAAGTAAGAAAATACAACTCCCTTTCTCTACTGCCTTACAAGTAAACCTTAGACTCACAGCAGTTTTTTTTCAATTATTCTAGTTAAGATTTTTAATGACTATCCACAAACTGTAGGTGATTCAATACATTAGACTCCCTCTTATCCAATCACCTCTGGACCAAGACCAGTCCGGAAAATGGGTTTTCTGGTTAAACCGACGTTCCTTATAACGTTAAATTAACTCAAATACATACTGTATAAGCCAATACACTTTGATTTAGACTTGTGAATGCTGGTCTATAATTATATTTCCAACGAGAATTATCGACACAGTCCTGTCCATCACCTGCCGATCACGTTCGGTTAAACCAATGTGTTGATAAAAATCGTCCGTATAAAAGATGTATAACTGGCGCTAAATCTTAAGGCCCAGTCCGTCCATAAGACTAATGTTAATTTTAGCATTGGGCTTATGGACGGCGTGGGCCTTAAGATTTGTCACCAACTATAATTTCTGTGGATCACAGTCCAATTAAAAGATGTCTGATTAAGAGGGAGTCTACTGTATTTTAATTTTTAATTTTTTTACCTCTATTTTTTTGGTTTGATTTTCTCCTACATTTCTTTTTACTTCCAATTACTTTTTCCCAATACATTGACACTAATGTCGACCCGCAGGAATGCCGCAACTGTGGACTCTGACCACGCTGCAAGTGGTCGTGACCGATGTCAACGACAACCCGCCGGAGTTTGTCGCCCGGCTGTACGAGGCTGCAGTCGCGGAGAACGCGTCGGTCGCGGCGGAGGTCGTGCGGGTCGCGGCGGTCAGCAAGGACGCCGGGGTCAACGCCCAGGTCGTCTACAGCATCGTGGACGGCAACCAGCAGGGCCGCTTCGACCTCCACCCTGTCTCAGGTTAATCATTAACCTAACTAACTGGCACCGTGAACCTAAAAAAACTGATCAATTTCAAAACCTAATAAAACTATGAAAATGTAGCCAGTTTTGCAGGTGATCAAGTGACATCTGAACTCATAATAGCTATTTGTGTATTAAGACACAAAGTACGTGATTGCCGCTAGAGAACTGTAGACGGCCGCACAAAGCGTCAGCTGAGTGCGGCCAAACATTTCGAGAGCGGCATTGACTATTTGTGCTCGTAATACACACAAAATTTTTCCTACCACCATTATTTATCAGTTTAACTTATTAACTAACCTGTACACTAAAGTTCATTGAGGTTATCTATTTGAACGAACCGGAAGTTAGTGTATAGAAACGCCGACTGGGAAATCAGTTGATTTAGAGTAAGGCAACTGGAATTTAGAATACGGCGAGTATGAAAGCAGAAATGAACAGTTTTGCGTACTATTTAAAAGTGTGGCAATGTAATTATTTCCATGTAGTGGAAAAGTTAATTTAAATGTTATTTCTAAATATCTGCTGATTCACTGACGTTAGTCAGAGCTTACAACTTAAAAATCAAACCTACAACTAAGAAATGCGCACAACACTGAAATCAAGAGAAAATTCCGAGTAAAGATCTTGAATTTTTTCCTTGTAAATAATAGCAAAAAGGACTCCCTCTTACGGTTTTTGATACTTGTTCCACCGGTGGCAGCCTCATAAAGGTAGAAAGTTATCCAGGGAACTAATTGACAGAAGTTTTTAACAACTAGAGTGCAACCTGCGTAGCTACTACTAATACATGGGAAAGAACTGGTCTACCTGCTAGAAGTGATAGATCATGAGAATAAATCAACCGGACTATGTAATTGTTCTGTAGGTGTTCTGGTAAGAAGACTACATTATGAATATGTTATGTTTTGATTTTGATTTTGATTTTTGTGGATATTTGGCATCACTGATTGGTAAAAAAAGTTTCACGACGTTTCGGGATCAGAATCAGGTAAAGGGGTGAAATCAGGTTAAAAATTAACTAAAAACGCAACAGACACACGGAAATTGCATATCACATGTCTTTGTTTCAGATTATTTTCACTGCAAGCACGCTGCGTTTTGGTTGGCTGTGGTTGCTGCCATTTCCTCTTCTCCCAATAGTCCTAGCTCAGCTATAATAGGGAGTGAACGAGCCCTGATTTGTGATTTTTGAAACTTCTGATACTGGTTATTTCTGTGCTATACAGTATTGTGTTTTTGTTTTGTTTTGAGCATAGTGTTTACGTGTCTGCTTTTACAGCTCTCTGTTATATCTAGGTTTTTTGTCCAGGTTATCCTAGGGGTGTGTTACTAATCTTGTTCTAGTGTTCTAGGTTTTATTTCCACCTGAAGACGGGATCAGATTCCAGATCACAAAACGTCTTGAAACATCTTTCAGTAGTCAGTAATGGCAAATATCCACAAAAATCAAACGTAAAATTACCATCACCAACAATGAGTTTCAACCAAAGAACACGTTATAACAATCGCCACCTGTCGCCAGGAGTGATCTCAGTGGCGCAGGCGCTGGATTACGAGCACACCAAGGCGTACCTGCTGGCGGTGGTGGCCACGGACCAAGGCGTGCCGCCGCTCTCCAGCCAGACGACGGTCAACATCACGGTATTGGACACCAACGACAACGCCCCCGCCTTCACCCACGGCTCCTACGCCGCCCAGGTGTCCGAGGACGCAGCGGTCGGCTCGGCGATACTCAAGGTCTTTGAAAATGAAATGAAATGAAAAATCGGTTTATTCCAATAGGTACAAAAATATATACCCTTGAAAACGTGCAGCAAGCAATAAATACATGCATTATACCTTACTCATAACAATGGGATTGATAAAACTATCTATAGCATGTTCTATATATATTAATTCTTATAAACATTTCTCCAAGCCTACATTGGGAAAGGCCTACAAGGGCAGTAGCCTGAGCGCAGGCCTTATAGTTGTTATCGATCACTAACTAATATATATGTGACGTTTGATTTAAACATTATTTGGCAACAAGCTTTACTACATTTTACAGGATTTTTTTAAACTTTTTTCCTCTAAGACGATGTGGACAACAGCTCATGGTATTAAATGTTTTTTCACTAGTGGGGATTTGTTGAATGTCAGCTGGAACGATGAAAGGTGTATTGTACGAGAGTCGTCCAGAAATAGTAAATTACTTTATGAGGCCAGAAGTACTGTACGTTTTACCGCGGACAAGCATGACAGTTCGTATGAGCCAAAGGCGAGTATAGTAAAACTTCCTGGCTGAGTAATGAACGATATTTTTCATCATATTACTCAGAAAAAACATGATGCATCCCTGTCGTAATCCACTACATACGTTCCTCAATTCTTCAAACCTAACCAAAAATGAACAAACAAACATAGCCAGTGCGCCCCTACATTCCTCTAAAAAGCAACCTTTAAACACACATTAAACATAGGTTTGCTGCAAATCAGCTGATTGTTTACCTCTGTGTCCTGTAATCGTAGTCCGCAAAACTTTCCGACCTAGGCAATGGATCACTTTCGAGTCCACAAAAAGGAACAGAAAATAGATGCTTCTGTGTCAGAATGATGAAAATAACGCTTTGTCTAGCCCTGTTGCCCAAACACCGCAAGTAACTGAATGTGTGGTCTAAAGGTCCACTACAGGTCTCAATTTGAGCCAAGTCTCATTGCCGACCAATTACATATTTTATTTTTACAGCTTTTCAAAATTGTGGTGTCCATGTAAAATCTCACCATCAGCGAATAAGCTAATTTCAATATTGTTTTGAGGCCCAAAAAGTTTTCTGCATGTTTTGAGTTTATGCCTAGAGGAGAAAAATGTAATTCTGAGTTTAGCGTGAGACCTTACTTGACATGAACACTGGAGAACTCTCCATAGCCAAGACCGAAAGACTGTAGCTATTGCTTTGTCACAGGTAACAGCTACGGATGTGGACAGTGGAGTCAACGCTCGTGTGAGCTACAAGCTAGAAGCCGGGGACCCCCAGCATCAGCTCACACTGGACATCAACACTGGTGAACTCTCCGTAGCCAAGACCGAGAGACTGTAGCTGTTGCTTTGTCACAGGTAACAGCTGCAGATGTGGACAGTGGAGTCAACGCTCGTGTGAGCTACAAGCTAGAGGCCGGGGACCCTCAGCATCAGCTCACACTGGACATCAACACTGGCGAACTCTCCGTAGCCAAGACCGAGAGACTGTAGCTGTTGCTTTGTCACAGGTAACAGCTACGGATGTGGACAGTGGAGTCAACGCTCGTGTGAGCTACAAGCCAGAGGCCGGGGACCCTCAGCATCAGTTCACACTGGACATCAACACTGGCGAACTCTCCGTAGCCAAGACCGAGAGACTGTAGCTGTTGCTTTGTCACAGGTAACAGCTGCAGTTGTGGACAGTGGAGTCAACGCTCGTGTGAGCTACAAGCCAGAGGCCGGGGACCCTCAGCATCAGCTCACACTGGACATCAACACTGGTGAACTCTCCGTAGCCAAGACCGAGAGACTGTAGCTATTGCTTTGTCACAGGTAACAGCTATGGATGTGGACAGTGGAGTCAACGCTCGTGTGAGCTACAAGCTAAAGGCCGGGGACCCTCAGCATCAGTTCACACTGGACATCAACACTGGCGAACTCTCCGTAGCCAAGACCGAGAGACTGTAGCTGTTGCTTTGTCACAGGTAACAGCTACGGATGTGGACAGTGGAGTCAACGCTCGTGTGAGCTACAAGCCAGAGGCCGGGGACCCTCAGCATCAGCTCACACTGGACATCAACACTGGCGAACTCTCCGTAGCCAAGACCGAGAGACTGTAGCTGTTGCTTTGTCACAGGTAACAGCTGCAGATGTGGACAGTGGAGTCAACGCTCGTGTGAGCTACAAGCCAGAGGCCGGGGACCCTCAGCATCAGCTCACACTGGACATCAACACTGGTGAACTCTCCGTAGCCAAGACCGAGAGACTGTAGCTGTTGCTTTGTCACAGGTAACAGCTGCAGATGTGGACAGTGGAGTCAACGCTCGTGTGAGCTACAAGCTAGAGGCCGGGGACCCTCAGCATCAGCTCACACTGGACATCAACACTGGCGAACTCTCCGTAGCCAAGACCGAGAGACTGTAGCTGTTGCTTTGTCACAGGTAACAGCTACGGATGTGGACAGTGGAGTCAACGCTCGTGTGAGCTACAAGCTAGAGGCCGGGGACCCTCAGCATCAGCTCACACTGGACATCAACACTGGTGAACTCTCCGTAGCCAAGACCGAGAGACTGTAGCTGTTGCTTTGTCACAGGTAACAGCTGCAGATGTGGACAGTGGAGTCAACGCTCGTGTGAGCTACAAGCTAGAGGCCGGGGACCCTCAGCATCAGCTCACACTGGACATCAACACTGGTGAACTCTCCGTAGCCAAGACCGAGAGACTGTAGCTGTTGCTTTGTCACAGGTAACAGCTGCAGATGTGGACAGTGGAGTCAACGCTCGTGTGAGCTACAAGCTAGAGGCCGGGGACCCTCAGCATCAGCTCACACTGGACATCAACACTGGCGAACTCTCCGTAGCCAAGACCGAGAGACTGTAGCTGTTGCTTTGTCACAGGTAACAGCTACGGATGTGGACAGTGGAGTCAACGCTCGTGTGAGCTACAAGCCAGAGGCCGGGGACCCTCAGCATCAGTTCACACTGGACATCAACACTGGCGAACTCTCCGTAGCCAAGACCGAGAGACTGTAGCTGTTGCTTTGTCACAGGTAACAGCTGCAGTTGTGGACAGTGGAGTCAACGCTCGTGTGAGCTACAAGCCAGAGGCCGGGGACCCTCAGCATCAGCTCACACTGGACATCAACACTGGTGAACTCTCCGTAGCCAAGACCGAGAGACTGTAGCTATTGCTTTGTCACAGGTAACAGCTATGGATGTGGACAGTGGAGTCAACGCTCGTGTGAGCTACAAGCTAAAGGCCGGGGACCCTCAGCATCAGTTCACACTGGACATCAACACTGGCGAACTCTCCGTAGCCAAGACCGAGAGACTGTAGCTGTTGCTTTGTCACAGGTAACAGCTACGGATGTGGACAGTGGAGTCAACGCTCGTGTGAGCTACAAGCCAGAGGCCGGGGACCCTCAGCATCAGTTCACACTGGACATCAACACTGGCGAACTCTCCGTAGCCAAGACCGAGAGACTGTAGCTGTTGCTTTGTCACAGGTAACAGCTGCAGATGTGGACAGTGGAGTCAACGCTCGTGTGAGCTACAAGCTAGAGGCCGGGGACCCTCAGCATCAGCTCACACTGGACATCAACACTGGCGAACTCTCCGTAGCCAAGACCGAGAGACTGTAGCTATTGCTTTGTCACAGGTAACAGCTACGGATGTGGACAGTGGAGTCAACGCTCGTGTGAGCTACAAGCCAGAGGCCGGGGACCCTCAGCATCAGCTCACACTGGACATCAACACTGGCGAACTCTCCGTAGCCAAGACCGAGAGACTGTAGCTGTTGCTTTGTCACAGGTAACAGCTATGGATGTGGACAGTGGAGTCAACGCTTGTGTGAGCTACAAGCCAGAGGCCGGGGACCCTCAGCATCAGTTCACACTGGACATCAACACTGGTGAACTCTCCGTAGCCAAGACCGAGAGACTGTAGCTATTGCTTTGTCACAGGTAACAGCTACGGATGTGGACAGTGGAGTCAACGCTCGTGTGAGCTACAAGCCAGAGGCCGGGGACCCTCAGCATCAGTTCACACTGGACATCAACACTGGCGAACTCTCCGTAGCCAAGACCGAGAGACTGTAGCTATTGCTTTGTCACAGGTAACAGCTATGGATGTGGACAGTGGAGTCAACGCTCGTGTGAGCTACAAGCCAGAGGCCGGGGACCCTCAGCATCAGCTCACACTGGACATCAACACTGGTGAACTCTCCGTAGCCAAGACCGAGAGACTGTAGCTATTGCTTTGTCACAGGTAACAGCTACGGATGTGGACAGTGGAGTCAACGCTCATGTGAGCTACAAGCTAGAGGCCGGGGACCCTCAGCATCAGCTCACACTGGACATCAACACTGGCGAACTCTCCGTAGCCAAGACCGAGAGACTGTAGCTATTGCTTTGTCACAGGTAACAGCTACGGATGTGGACAGTGGAGTCAACGCTCATGTGAGCTACAAGCTAGAGGCCGGGGACCCTCAGCATCAGTTCACACTGGACATCAACACTGGTGAACTCTCCGTAGCCAAGACCGAGAGACTGTAGCTATTGCTTTGTCACAGGTAACAGCTACGGATGTGGACAGTGGAGTCAACGCTCGTGTGAGCTACAAGCTAGAGGCCGGGGACCCTCATCATCAGTTCACACTGGACATCAACACTGGCGAACTTTCCGTAGCCAAGACTCTTGACAGAGAGACTGTAAGTTATCCTTTCTTTAAATCCCTTACTTGTTCAAAACCAAACAAATGCAATAATTTTGATAAAAACAGCTAAATGCAAAAGGCTTATCTGCAACTCGAGATATATTTACATTAAAAAAGAATATCTCACTTTGTAAATCTTGAATAGAATGATAATAAATTCAGTTTAATTAATTTAGTAGTATTAAATAGCGATACTGTAATTTACTGGAATCGCTCATTAAAAGTAAGAGAATTATTTGTGATGAAATTATTTTCAAGGACATGAAAATAACTATTTATGGACAGTCTGTGACACTTTTAAAAGCCTTACTAAACTAATATGAGGCTTTCGTGGTCTTCTCTGGAACGAAAACTAGAGAGGAATCTGTGGAGTAATTTATGTTTAGACACATCCCCAAATAAGACATAATTCTTAGCTGTTCATATCGAGAAATTGTTTAGATACTGTTTCTGGTAGTTTAATTCTTATATTGATATTAACAAACATCAATACACACTACTCGATGTGCAGACATCATCGTACATGTTGACGGTGCGAGCCACGGACGGTGGTTCTCCACCTCTCAGCTCGACAGTCGTCGTCAGTGTCATGGTGTCAGACGTCAACGACAACCCACCGACTCTCACCAACAACAACTACACCTTCGTGGTCCAGGTGAGAGGGAATCGACTGTAGCCCGAGACTCAAGAGGATTAAGTCATTTTGCGAGTTAATTATTGTGAAAAAACTTAACTGTTATGGGTTGGATGTGGCTGTCAGTGGATCAAGAGCCCAGAGATTTGATTTTAACACAGCAAGGTGGAGTGAATAACCATCTGTGACTGCTCCTGACACAAGGAACAAATGCATAAAAGGTTTCCAGAGAGTTTGGAAACATTGTTAAAATATACACTGCAGAAAAAAATCCATGGCAACTTAGTTTAAAAAATTAAACCATGGAAACATTCATAATTTTTGAAACACTCTTGGAAGAACATTCTCTAATTTCAGATTAAAAATTAATTTTCAGCAGAATATACTTCAAATTTCTCCAAACAAAATAAGTTTACATACATGTTAAACTATTTTGCTAGGAGTGACTTTCAATCAAGGAGCATGGAGGCAAAGACTAATTCAGGAAGTAAACCTCCTTGATTTTTTCCCTGAAAGTTTTACTATTTTATATATTAATGATAATACATAATTATTATTTAATTCAAGTAAACTATATGATTTTACTTTGGGAAATTCATTAACTAATTCAAGGCCTAAATTACCTGAAGTAAGGTATATTCAACCTTACTTTTATATGAAGGATTATCATGCTATGAATGGTGGTGGTAAATCTGTACCTTTGCCACCCAAGCTTTCGCAAGAGGGCATGCCGCATAGTAGTGTGGTGGTGTCATCACGATCCTAGTGAGCCAGATCGGCACATAAGAAATGCGATACCAAAAGCTTAGGAAGTGTTGGCACCACCACACTGCTGTACAGTCTGCCCATCGTACGAAAAATTAGGTGGCAAGGGTACAGGTGTACCACCAAATGGAAGCTGTTTCGACATTTCCACTCATCAGGTACAGATAGACAGATTCCAACTGCCTCTGTACAACAGCAAGCTCAGATTCCAGAGCTCAACCCCAGGCAGCATAGGAGAATAAACTCGACTACGACAACAGTAGTTATTCAAAAGGACGCTCTGTCCTGTGCTGTAATTTCCACCTCCCCTGACAGGAGGACAAGCTTGCCGGCTGGCCGGTGGGACAGTTGGTCGCGACTGACGCCGACGCCTTCCCCAACGGACCTCCATTCTCGTACGCCATCCTCTCGGGCGACCCGGACCTGGAGTTCCGCCTGCACTCGGACGGCACTCTCTACACCGCAGCCCGGCTCAGTTCTCGGGCGCGGGCCGTGTACTACCTCCACGTCCGAGTGACCGACGGTGGCTTCCCACCTCTACACACTGACACCTGGGTCACTGTCAAGGTACGATAACGTAGGCATATTTTGATTTGGATTTTTGTAGACATTTTGCCATCACTGATTAGTAAAAAACAAGTTTCACGATGTTGTTTTTTACTAGTCAGTGATGGCAAAAATCCAAAACAAAATAAATCACCATCACCAACAATGAATTTTAAACAAAGAAGATAGGCATTTTTATATTGTATGAATTAACTGTGTAGTATGACTTTGAATTGTGTATTTTATTGGTAATGTGTCGTTTTGTACCAAATTTTGAAGTTTTCAGCAGAACTAGGATGGCAAAACGAGTAAAATTTAAAGGTAATGTTTTTAAGGTATTGAAATGAGGACAAGTAGTTTGATGATATAGTGAAATTGTAAATTGTGTGACATTAAAACGTTGTGGAAATTTAAGAGTTACCTACAATTTAATGAGATGAATGCATTTTCGTTAATTTAGCTATACACTTTACAATGTCAAACTGTATTTTTATTCTACTTGGGATCAAAATACAAATTTTCCATAAAAATTCATGCAAAAAAGTGCAACTAAAAAAAATTAATTTCTGGTGAAAAAATTTAAACTCAAATATGGAGATATTTTTACCAAATTTATATAAGTTGGTGCCTTTTTATCAAGCACGTTTTTATTCTTGTAAGCATCTCTGTCCGGTTAGAAATTTTACTTTTTCTTATTCAATTGTAAAATTGAATAATTTACAGTTTAAAAATTAATCTTCACTAACTCTCTTCCTATGAACCCAAATAAAACTACCTGTTGTTTTGTTTCAGAATATTTCCCTTAGAATGAGGTTTCACATATTTTGGCCCTTACTATAATCTTGACATTTTGTAACTTTGTTCTCTGTCTGGCCCCTCCACAGGTGGTAGAGGAGTCGCGGTTTGCACCAAAGCTGTCTCCGCTGGAAGTGTTCATCGTGGCATACCAGGAGCGATGGCCGGGGGGGGAGGTCGGCCACCTGCTAGCCTCGGACAGGGATCCGTACGACACGGTGGTGTACGGGCTGGAGGCTAGCGGGGCCGCGGGGGTGTTCAGTGTGGAGCCCCGCCGCGGGGCCCTGACCGCTGGCCCCCGCCTGGACGCCGGCAGGTACAGAGCAGGCAGACTAATTAGCCCTGTCATTAACACCTTGAAAAAGGAATTGCTTTAAAATTTCTGTAGTTCTTATTGGAATTGCTTTAAAATTTCCTCCTAGGTGTATAGCCTATTTCAACATACCCAAAAGCTCCATTGGTTGGTGGCCGGCAAGTGGCCACTGTCTTGGATTTCAGGTACAAATTTTAGGTTTTCTTGAAAATTTTGAAAATTAACTTTTAGTATACTATATTAAATCAAAAATGAAAGTATATTAAATTTGCTATAGGAAAGAATATACAATTTTAATTTAGTTCAACCATTTACAAGATAATCACTCATTTTATTAGTATTTTAACAAATATTCCTTCCATAAGAAGTAGATGTAAATTTGTGAGTATAATAAATATTGTATGGGACAAAGCCTCTTCACCAAAAGGAAAATAAACTATATTCATGAAATCTCTACAAAATTCAGAGCAATTTGACACCTGAGACACAAAATAAAAGAGTAAGGGAGCTCACAAAAAAGTTGTAATACAGAAAACACATTTTTGTAATAATCCCTTAAAAACTAACTTTTTATGAGCTCACCAAGACCTTAATTTTGGACCAATTTTTATGCCTGAGGTGTCAAATTACTGGACTTTTTGTCAAGATTTCATTAATGTAGTTTCTTTTCCTTTAGGTGAATAGGCATTACCCTGTTGGGCATTAATTTTACACACAAGTACATGTATTTCTTAAGGAAGAAATATTTAATTTGTTAAGCTATTAATAAAAGTAGTGGTTATCTTGTAAATAATTGGACCAAATTAAACATATTGTATATTTTCTCGTAGCAAATTTAATCTACTTTCGTTTTCAACTGATATAGCATACAAAAAGTTGGTAGTTTTCGAGATATTTAGGAAAAACCTAAACATTGTACCTGAAATCCAAGATGGCAGCTACTTGCCGACCACCCGCCGATGGAATGGGGCTTTTAGGTATGTTAAAATATACACTTAGGAGGACATTTCAAAGCAATTACGGAGAAATATAAGGTATTTTCCTTTTTTGGAAATTTTCAGGTGCAAAATTATTGGGCTAAATATGTAGATTTTTCATTATTTGTTGTTTTAAGAAAGCAAGTGAGCCGGTACAACTTTAAGCGAATATTTAAATTAGTTTACAATGATCATCTAGCTTGCCATCTTCAAAGGTCCCCAGACTGATTGAGAGAAAAATCTGTCGCTTTTTTAATGGAGTTTCTGGGCTCACTTGCCTCTGGTTTTGTGCTATTAAGTAACAATCCAAACGATGAATTAATTTGTCTGTATTAGTAACATTTTCATCTAATTCGTTCCACACTTATTCATATTTTAATCCAATACGCACCCGATTGTGGTGTTGAATTAACTGAAAATATTAAGTTAAGGAAAAATTACAAAAGTGTCACAGCTAATTGTAACCGTGGCTTCTACTCATTAGCCACACTAAAAGTCATTAATTGTCACCAGTTATAGTGAAAATATTGATTTACCGAGTAATCTAATTTTACTAGTAAGATATATTTATTATGGAGTGAAACTTTAATGCAGGAAATTTTTCCAGTGTTTGTAATTTTAATAAATTTTTTCAACCCTATAATCATAGTGGACTACTTAGAAAATATCTTCAACTGTGTGCTTAATATTGAAACGAATTATGGAAAATGATTTGTGAATCTAGGTTTAAAATGCATCGATAATTTAGTCTTTCCAATGATATTACAGGTACACTCTGAACGTGTCAGCTACTGACGGCAAGTTCACGGTGTACGCGAATGTCACAGTTCATGTTGTGCCTCTGTGGGATGACATGCTTCAGCACAGTGTCAGCATCAGGTATGTCCATACACTGACAGTTATGGACACAGTTTGAAATATTTATATAAAATAACCATATATTGCATCTATCGTTATTTCTCAGGCAAAGCCAACTAGATATTTTCAGGATTACCAGCTAGTTCTTATATTTATGATTTTAATTTCCGATAGAAGGTGCTCATGTCATATGAAAATTTAGATAAGTTTTCATACGTTTGTGTACAATGTGTGTGTATGAGTGTATTTTAAACAATCAACAACACCCAAGTGACAGCAATTTCTTTTTAAATGCTCGACTCAACGCTTATACTTTGTGTGAACATAACAAAACATCGTGTCGAAACCAGGTTGTGATTTTTGACTCAACATAGGACTGGAGACAGGCAAGGTGAATTAAAACAGCTAAACTTTAGAATCCGGCTCCACCATTAAAATCAAAGTTAAGAATCAATATTTTTCGATTTGTTATAAATAACTGATATACTTTGAAAACATATGTTTTATTGTTATTAATTTTTAACTTATTTGAAATAAATAATATAAGTTACTGTTTTATCCGTCATTAGAATGTCGGTTGCAGTTAGTTCTTTTACTATCGAATTACAATTAGAGAAACTGACAAACCTACAGTCAGTCACTCGGTCATGGTTTGCAAAAATTTGCTTTGTTAACTAGTTATATTTGGCAGTGTAACCAAAGTGGATGTAGGTAAAAAGGATGGAAGTAAATCAGAATCCTAGCATTTCATGAGCAACATTATTTGTTTCCTGGTTCAACAATACCAGTTTTTAATTTTTTTTATGATTTTTTTCTTCGAAGTGTCATGAAAGTGTATTTTCTCAACTTCCAGAAGTTGCAGCTAAAGTTTATGTACTTACTCAGTAATTGTAACCATATTTTTGGGATCTTTAATGTTTTAATTCGATTAAACCTGTAAGAATTTTGTTTATTTACTAAACCAACATGCAAATAAACGTCTATGCTTTAAATTATTGTTTTGATGATAGTATTGAAATGTTGTTTTGGTTAACATAATTGCGATTGTAAATATAGAAAAATATCGATTTTAACAATGGAGACGGATTCTAAAGTTTCGCCATTAAAACCATTATATAAGTCACACCAGCCCAGGGGCGAATAACCAAAATGAACCGTGTCCGCAGACTGCGCAGCATGTCGGCACACCACTTCGTGCTGCGGCAGTGGCGGAGCCTGGTGACGCTGCTTGAGGCGGCACTGCTCCGACAAGTCACCCTCACCAGTCTGCAGGCCACGCCGCACGGCGACCTCGACGTACTGCTCACCGTCGCCGGGGCGAGTACTGCACAATGTTACTGTGTTAACCCTTGAGCGGGCGCTTCACCGGTAAAACGGCAGCGGGCGCATGGGGAGTTTTACTCCACAACATTAAATTGCACAAACTTAACTCATTTTACTTACTTGTACCCTTGTACTTACTTTATAACAAAATATTGTATTTTAATGTTCAATTAATTGTTCAACTTATTAGGTGTAATATTTGAATTGAACATAAAATAATTATTTTGTATAAAATAGGTACTAATTTTTTTTTACTTTTCCTTAAGCTTATTTTTTTCAAAAGCGGTAGGAAAAGCCCAAATAATTAAATAACAATTACAAATACTTCGCTATTATGAATTTTTAAAATAGTTATCACTCTCTGTGTTACGGGAGAGGGCGCCTCGCAAACTGACACGGCATCTCTGATTGCAAGTAACAAGGTACTAAGGGGGGGTGGGAGGGTATAAATAGCTTTAGGCGATTCCTGGATTGAGGGGCGTAAAGTATGAAGCCGGACACGACCGCCGACACCCGTTATGTCTGTTTATTTCAAATTAAAAAACACGTGCGGAGGAAAACTCCACATGCACCCGCTCGAGGGTTTAACTCCAAAAACATGAATCAAATATCATCCAGAGTGCAGGTTGAACAAAGTAATATGTTCTACTTCTGTAAGCGGACTAGAACGAACCTTTGTGTATTACAAAAGCCTGACGTAAACAGAAACAAACATCAGCATTATTGAAATATAAAGCTGACATTACTGACTTTAAAACAGACTGACTAGACTGTACAAATCACTTCAACACTTTCCACATCACCACAGCGCACTGTACGAGAAAACACAAAGCACCTTACAGTGGAAGGAAGTTATGCAATGTACTTCCAGAGGATGTCAGAAACCAAATAGGAAAAAAACTGAAGACCGCCCTCACCAACTGGTTGACAAGAAACCCTTTTTCCTCCTTGGATGAGTTCCTGAAATGGAAGGAAAACCTCCACAAACACTAATGCACCCTATTGACACACTGATGTAACACTAATGACGCCATTACAAACCTTTATGTTTTGTTAATAAAGTGATTTTTAAAATTTGATTTGATTCCCTTTATTTGTCCAGTCCATCAGGCCAAGCCTAGGCCTTTACAAAGAGCTAGAAGTTGTATGCAAGGCAAAGGCTTTGTAAAGATGTCTGCCAGCTGATATTTTGTTCCAATGTGTTCCACAGCCAGCATCTTCTTGATCGGATCTCATATGAACAGATACTTCCCCTGGATATGTTTGGTCCGCAAGTTGAACTCTGGATTTTTGGCAAGTTTCTTTGCAGACTTATTATTAATTCTCAAAACAGGGAGAGCTGGCAATCCTGTTAGTTCCTTGAACAAGCAAGAAATGTAAAGCTGTGCTTGTAATCAAAGCACTCAGCTGGTCTCAGTGGTGCCAACTGAATGTCACTTTTCACTTTGTTGCAGGGTGTAGAGTTGGACACCCTGAGTGATGCAGTGCAGTCAGCTGGACTCAGTGGTGCCAACTGGACCTGTGGTTGCCTCAACGGAGCACTTTGCAAGCAAAAAATCCAGGTTCAACGAGATCTCGTGTTCACCGTTGCTACCGACTACGTCAGCTTTGTTTGCCCTGGTCACTCACACCAGCTTTATTGTGCTTGCAATCTTGGTTTCGCAGGTTAGTCAAATTCAATTTTTGTACCTGTACCTTATTTTCTTTTCTTTGGCATATGCCTTTTGGCTTTCAACCATAAGAAAATCTACCCAATTAATATAATGGTGTAAAGAAAAAAGAAAGGTGTGTGCAGGGTCAGCTGCTATGACGTTGTTGGGCTCAAGAAACTAGCGGACCTAGTGATTTGACAGCATAAGTAAGACCGTACTCATAATATATTTTGATTGAGTTGTATTAACTGGTTTGTATTGTAGTCGTCTTAAGCGCTAGTTGCATGAGCCGAATTACGTCACACCAGCTGATCCTGCACACCCCTTTTTTTTCCTTCCATGAATAATATAGCTAGTCAGAGATATTTTGGTATCATTAAGACAGTGACCAACCATTTTAAGTGTTGTTGAAAACGGGATTGAAATGTGGAAATTCAACTCTAAGTTTTGAAGAGGCCAATCCAAAGCACAAATATTAATGTTAACCCTTGAGCGGGTGCACGCGGAGTTTTCCTCCGCGCGTATTTTTTATGTTGAAATAATCGGACATAATAGGTGTCGGCGGTCGTGTACAACTCCGTACTTTACGCCCATCATTCCAGGAATCTCCTAAAGCTATTTATACCATCCACCCACTTCCCTTGGTACCTCGTTTTTTGCAATTCAGAGATGCCGCCTCAGTTTACGGAAAACCCTCGCCCGTTACACAGACAGTGATGCATATTTTTAAAATTCATAATAGCGAAGGATTTGTAATTATTACATTTTTTTGACTTTTCCTTTCGCTTTTGAAAAAAAGAAGCGGAAGGAAAAGTCCAAAAATGTAAATAATAAATAATACATATTTTATACTAAAAAATGTTCAATTCAATGTTCAATGTTCAATACTATGTTCAATTGAAATATTACACCTATTAAGTTGAACAATTAATTGCATCGACGATGAAATATGATTCCTAATGAAGTTTGTCAACATTTAAATACAATATTTCGTTACAAAACACGTAAAATGGGTTAAATTTGTGCAATATAGTGTTGCGGAGTAAACCTCCGCATGCGCCCTCTCGCGTTTTGCCGGTGAAGCGCCCGCTCAAGGGTTAAACAATTACATAGGGAAATATTATGAGGAATACTTAATAGAAATAAACTTTGATTTTGATATTGGGTAGAGTGAAATTTGAAATGAATACTAAAAGGAGGAATAATGTTAAATTTAATTTGACATAGTGATAAAAAACCTAATAAAGTTTAGGGCATCAGGAAAGTTAGGTAAAGTTTAGTAGCACCAAATTTGTGATTTCACTATAAAGAATAATTTAAGGGGTCCCCTGAAAAACTTCCCAAGCGACAAAAACCTTGTTTCAAGTAATCAAGTGTCAAAAATTGAATTCAACAATTTAGTTTTTTCAATGTCAAAACTTATATTATTGTATGATTGTTTAATATCTTGTCAATAACATCCAACTGTAACCTTATTTGTTACCCTCCGTTAAGAATTTCAATACATTTTACTTGGTTTTTTGTGGTAATAACGTTGTAAACGACTACTACATGTGTTGAAACGTTCTCTGATGGTCTGCTCTTCTGCTGCGGACCAAAACATCAGGGAGTATAGGTATGCCATCATAAACAAAAAGAAAATTGAATGTAGAACAATCTTATTTGCATAAAAGTATGAAAACGTAATATTTTTATATCATGTACTCGTATTATGTAGTTTGCTGAAATTTTCATTTTATTGAGTTAAAAAAGTAAGACTTTTTAAGAACACAATTTTTAAAATGTAAAACAATTAAACCTAATTGTTTTAATCTTATAATATGAACTAAATGACCTTTTGGTAATTTTCCACACGTTCACCCTCCATGACGGAAACATTCCAAGCGATCGGAACCGCAACGACCGGTGGAGAATCCATTTTGTGGCAAATAGTACGTTATGCGCCATAAATTATTACTGTTATTGACACTCGGTTAAAATGCAAAGCATTTTATTCTATAGAATAATTTTTTAATTGTGATACTAGTGACTTGATTTTATAATTTTAGAAAGTAACAAATTTAGTTTTAAGATTTACTGTACTTTTTGACAATGTCAATTGCCATGTGCTTAAAGACAATGAAGAGATTTTGATTCAAAAACAAATATACCATGGTGTAGCTTTTGGTGTACCATGCCGTCTAGAACTTTTTTCACTGAATATCCTCCGATTTTTAAATTTTGTCTCTTGGGAAACATTTTTCGGAGGACTTCTTCAACTATGGATCTGTGCGCAGGGGAGCACTGTGAGCAGGTGCTGGCGGGGCCCCCGCCGGCGTGTGGGCCCCCCGCCTCTGTGTGTGGGCCCCTCCCCTGCCCCTGCCCCCCCGCCCGCCCCGCCTGGGAGGAGGTGGTCGCCGCTGCCGTCGCCGTTCTCGTCATCTCCGGTCTCATCGTGGTCTTCGTACTCTACAGGTCAGCCGACACTTTGTTACATTACACAGGATAACTTTTCTAAAATCTTTTTTTATCATTTAAAATTTTTTTATGTAGTATATTTTTGAGAGTTTATCGTGGATAGCCTCTGGATCACAGATTTATAAAAAGAAGGTTCAAAGAACCTAGTCTGTCAAATGATCCTGTTGTAGTTTTACATCCACAGCTGTTTCGTGTTTAACACATCTTAAGGTCAGAACGTCAGCTGGAGTTGTTAGATATCCATTTTCATGGTGGTCACAGAATCATGATGCATCAGTTAGCAACGTTGCACATGCCCGAATATCGTATTTATGTGTTTTTTATGGCAAAAATGTTTTTATGTGTAGTGTCTGTGTCCATGTCTGTATCTATGAGTGTGAACAATTTGATTTCCATGCCCATTAAATGTATATTTAACAACTCCAGCTGACATTCTTGTTATTTTTTATACTTTTTTAATTTAATTTAATTTTTAACGGCTGACGCCAATGGATTGAAAGTGAAACATGCGTAGATGTAATACAGGACAAATTCAAAGATGCAAGTTAATAATTCTACAAATGTACAAATAAATAGTTGATAAATATTGATTAAAATTGATTAGAATAAGGACTAACAAGCAATATCAATGTATAGACAATTGCAATTACATAACAGAAACAGCAAAGGCATTGTGGGTAAAACAGTTCTGACCTCAAGATGTGTTAATTTATAACACAAAACAGCTGTAGTCATAAAATTGCAACAGGATCATTCGACAGACCAGGTACTTTAAAACTTCTTTTTATTTTTAGGAGTCATTACGTACAGCTTGTGCAGGGCCGGACTGGCCATAGGGGTATCCGGGCAAATGCCCGGTGGGCCGCCACCTCAAGGGGCCGCAGGGCCGCTTGGGGGCCGGCCGCAGAGCCAACCCCCCCCCTTCTTTAGCCAAAAACAATGACTTAAGAGACAATAAAGAGGCCGAAAACCACACGTGCGAGTAAAAGAAAAAAAGGTCACCACTTTTGCCGACCCGGAAATTCTGTCGCCGGCCCTCTCCAAAGCCCCCAGGGTGGGCCGGTGTAGAAATACTGTGGGCCGGTCCGCCATATAAATGCCCGGCCCAAAATTTCTTCCCAGTCCGGCCCTGAGCTTGTGCATACCACTCGCAGTGGTAACAAGGTGTGTAATAAGGTCGCAGTGGTATCAAATGGTCGCTTCTCAGTGTTGATCTGGTTTGACATTCTTACTTCCTTGTAATACTCTCAGCTGGCTCTTTGGGGGATTCTAATGTGTGAACAGCTCTTGTAAAGCGACATCACAACATCATGGCCTCATTATTATAGGTAAATAGCAAGTTCGCTATCGAGCGTCAAACATAGTTGACGCCAGATGAATTAATTGCTAATGACCGCCCTCCAGAAACTGACTTTCAGCAGAGACCAAACACAGTCATGTGGACATCGTTACAGACCAAAAGTAACATATTACTTTTTTCCACAGGTGTCTAAATAAGTATGATCAAAGCTAACTGCACAAAAAAAGTCAATTTATTCTGGGGACTTTCCTGTGGACCGACACACAAAAATTAAGTCGAAAAAGCAGACCGATACAAAGTAAAACGCAATAATAACAGTGTGTCCACATCAACAATAGTCGACCTCGGTCCACTGGGATGGATCTGTTCATCTACTATAGTTGACGTCGGGCTGTGGGGAAGTTTTGTACGTCGGTCAACTATACTAGACGTTGGGCTGTGGAAATGGCTTTTTTTAATATGTCGGTAGTGAACGTGATAGAGATGGTAATGGCCTACGTAATTATGTTAAGATTTAACTCTCACTTATCAACTTTCCTCTTCAGGATATACAGTAGACAGGATATACAGAAGAACAGGTTATACGACACTTGATAACACGTCAACCTCTATAAAATGTCAAACTAATGAATCCGCTTGAAATTGCCATAACACTCCATGTTAGGGCCACACACCAGAGGGATGTGGCGTGGCGTGGCGCGGCTGCCAGGCAGCATTACTCTGCATTGTCATGCCATCCACTGCATGGGCGGATGTTTGGGGGTGCCAGGGGGGCCTGATATTTGGTGGATTTGTTTGGCAGTGAAGGGGAAAATGTTTTCAACATAACTTTAGGTATTTGCATAAATTACAAATGGTCATTGTTAAGTAAAATAAGTAACTACTTGGAATAGGCCTTAAAATGGACCATTCAAATAGGAGTTTGAGGTTTGAATTTGAGCATAAAATACTTCAAACGTTAGTTGAGTTGGCACCCCCAAGTGCCCATGATCCACTGAGAACGGTTTCACACTGGAGTAGCGCCTCGCGGTGAGACGCGACTCGATTACTTGATCACCATTTCATTTTGCTATACACGGACGATGAGTTGTTACTGTTAATTGGTTGTATTTATAAAACAAATCTGAAATCAAATAATTGGAATATTATGTCGATAAAAGGTTAAATAATGAACATAATCCATGTAAATTTATGGCGAGGGCTTACTGTAATAATTAAAAATGCTAAATTGTTTTCTATTGTTTATGCTGAATCCAATTCAGACTCATTAATTAATATAAAATGAACAAATGTGTCAAAAGTTTTATTATGCTGAACAAACTCTCCTTGGAGTGAAAACTTCTGCTGGTTTTAGAACTCAAAGTCAAAGATAGATCCTTCATGATCTTCATGAAGATAGACCTAGGGCTGCATGCTGAGAAGGAGCCGAGCAAGATTCATGCAATCACTGTTGATTAAAGGCACTTTACATATTTAGGACACTCATGATTTGTACTCAAAATATAAACAAGATAAAAAATTAATAAATCATAGACAGCTGATTTTCAACATGTGAAAGTTGTGCAGCGTGGTGCTATGTGGCCCATCGCTGCAATTCAAAGACGTGCCATGCCACTGCTATTGCAGTATGTAACTTACCATATGATTTTATTTTATTTATTTTTTTTATTTATTTACAATCGTCACATTACATCAATGAGTTGACAGGTGACTTGTCCAATTTTCATATCTATACACCTAAACTTAAAGCTAAAACACATACAAATAAAATACACTTTGATACTTAATCGGTAAAATATTCATCTAATGAGTAGTATGCCTTCTCCAATAACCAAGTCTTTAGTATTTTCTTGAATTTTGACAGAGAGTCAATGTCTTTTATAGAGGAAGGTAATCTGTTGAATATCTTTGGGGCCATATACTGTGGTGACAAATGATACAATTTAAGCCTGTGTTTTAATGGTTTTATTAAATGTTTATACTTGGTGTCATGATCATGGGTATGCTGGCGCTCCATGAATCCATCAAAGTCACTTTTTACCATGACAGCGAGTTGATAAATGTATGAGCTATAAAGAGTGAGAATGTTAAATTGGACAAAAAATTCTTTACAGTGAGCAATTTTAGAGACTTTGGCAATCACCCTTATGGCTCTTTTTTGCAGAAGAAAGATTTTTTTTGCACGGTTGGCAGATCCCCAAACTATTAAACCATAATTCATGATTGAAGAAAAATAAGCGTGATAGGTCTGATAAGTGTTTCAAAGTTGGCAGTATCTCTAATTACCCGAAGTACAAATATAGCTGATACTAATCTTTTAGAAACATGTTCGATTTGTGATTGCCAATTAAGATTTGAATCAATCTTTATTCCAAGGTAGTCTACTGAATTTTTAGAGAAAATGGTAGTCGAGTTACATTTTATTGAAATATCTTTATGTAAATTGGAGGGAGAAAATTGTATTAACTGTGTCTTTGATACATTCATGGACAGCCCATTAACAGCAAACCAATCCTCAAGCAACTGAAGGTCTTTAGTTATGGTGAGATGCAGAGGTTTATCTTCGGTACTTTTACAGATGAGAGCGGTATCATCTGCATATTGAAAAGTGGTCATATTGGTAATTTTGTGAACATCGTTAACATATATAATGAATAAGCATGGGCCTAAAATGGACCCTTGAGGGACTCCATATGGAGCTTTATTCCATTTTGATTTAAAGTTAGTTTGAAATTTATTTATAATAATTCTTTGCTGCCGATTTTTCAAATAATTTGAATGCATTGGTCGGTTTTTAAGCATTGAGGTGCAATGTCACTCCACGCCACGCCACTCTGGTGTGTGGAGGGCCTTAAATTAACCTCTATTACTCGATAGTTTTTGTCTCATCAACCTCGATAATACATCATTTTACAATTTATTCATAGCTCTGGAAACTCTATGACACGGTGTTTTAAGGAATCGACCTTGATGAGACGACTCTAGACTTCACGTTGCACATTTCAGTTTTTGAAAGGGTGGTTTGCATGCAAGTTCTCTCTTTTTTTGAGATGAATCACATTTTTTCTAAAAGTCAATATGGGTTTAGAGCTGGAAAAAACACTACACTTGCTATTTCTGACTTGGTTGAGCAAATTTTTCATGCTTTGGATGGATCTCAGAAGACATGTGGACTCTTCTGTGATCTATCCAAAGCTTTTGATTGCGTTGTGCATCACATTTTACTAGAGAAACTTAAACTGTACAACTTTTCCCGTAATGCTTTAGCCTTGATGTCTTCTTATTTGAGTGATCGTAAACAAAGAGTACTTCTTACAAAGGAATCAAAACAATTTAGATCTTCCTGGCAAAATATATCAGTAGGTGTTCCTCAAGGTTCAATCTTAGGTCCAGTTTTGTTTTTGATTTATATTAATGATCTAGATAAAAATTTAGTTTCTGATCTAATTTTATATGCTGATGATACTACTGCAGTTTTGAGAGCTAACAATTTGGAAGATCTTGAACTTTATCAAAAAACACATTAATTGAACTTAATACATGGTTTAATGCCAACGGTTTAAAATTAAATGTTGACAAAACTAATTTGGTCAAATTTCAGACAAATAGAAGCAGAGACCCACCAGAATTTAATATTACCGTAGATAACTGCAGTATTTATTCAAATAAATCAACCAAATTTTTGGGGATTGAAATTGATCAAAATTTAAATTGGAAAGCCTACCTTCATATAATTGGTAAGAGACTCAATTCTGCGTGTTTCCAAATGTTAGTTCTGAGGGACAACATTGATTTAGATACGAGGCTAATGGTTTACTATGCTTATTTTTATTCAATCATGGAATATGGGATAGAAATGTGGGGATCCTCTTCTGGTATAGCTGATATTTTTAAAATACAAAAAAAATTATCAGAATGATGACTTTTTCCAAAATTAGAATTTCATGCAGACCTCTTTACAAGCAGCTTAATTTGTTAACTTTGCCATCTCTCTATATTTATAAATGTTTATTTTTTATTGAGAAAAACTCTGAAATACTTAGCCACACTCAGCACGCTCATGGCTATGATACTAGATATAAGGAGGACTTTAAATTCAAAATTCACCGCCTGAGCCTATTTGAAAAATCGCCTTCTTATATGGGAATGAAATTTTTCAATAAACTTGCTGTAACAATTAAAAATAAAATAGGTACTAGTGGTTATAAAAGTTCACTTAAACAATTTCTGCTAAATAAATGTTTTTACAGTGTAAATGATTTTTTAAATTAAAAATAATTTTAATTTTATTATTTTTTTGGTATCTGACATGTGAATTCTACTTATAACTTTGATCAGGTTTTTTTCAAGACTAACCAATATTCATTGGTTTTATTTTACCATTGTTATTAGTTTTAGGAATGATTTTGACTATGTCACCAGTTTATGTAGCCCTGCTATGTACAAATGTAATGTGACAATAAATATGATTTGATTTGATTTCTTACAAATTATGGGCAGTGGTTCTCAAGGATTATTGATCCTCCAGAACAGATATTTTGGGGTAAACAATTAACTTCTGCTTGGATACAAGCCTCAGCTCTGGGAACTCACCCCCCCCCCCCCCCCCGCAAATACTACGTTTAGCACATCTTCGAGCCGCTACTTTAATAATAAAAAAAACACAGTATAAGGCAATTTAGATTCCTCCAACAGCTGTTGTTTGAATAGTTAGGGATTGTACTGTCCGTACTTGTGTGAAGTCTAATTAATTTTAAAGTTCAGTATTTTCATAGCGTACAATAAAAAGAACTGAAAACTAATGTTTGTCACACAGATGTAACGAATGATCACTTTTGGCTCTGCAGAAGAATCCTCTTTTCATCCAGCCGATTTTTGTTATAACATTGGTTAATTGTCCGAGATGGGCAGGAAATGAACAATTTTTGTGGCTCCCATGGGAAATCAATGGGAATCATCATCAATCAATGGGAGACAAATTACCATAAAATTATGTAATGACATAATTATATATTTTTTATTCTCCTTCAATTTTTTTCATTTAAAAAGCGTGTCAGTGAATAGTTATTGCAAATAGGGATTTCTAATTCAGAGCTCATTATCACAACAGCTTACAGGCGGACCTGACCCTACTACCTCTTCCACTGTGTTTCCATGTTATGAGAAAATAACTACCTGCGTGGATCAATAAATGGAAGCTTAGGAAATAATTCAGAGGTTTTTAAACAGAGACATTTTATTTGACTTATTTTTAGAAAGAACAAAACACAAAAAGCAAAACAAACAATTATTGATTGTTATTGACTGCCATATAAATCTATTTAAATCATATGGCTTATAGAGATGATTACTATATGAAATATCTCATATTTCTACACCCCCTTTCAATTTCAAGTCCAATAATTAAAATTGAAATTGCATTGTCTCTATTCACTTTGCAATTACTCCCAAAGACTATACAAATTTGATGTATTTTTCTTTTCCCAAAGCTTTAGTGAAGACATCTGCAATGTTGATGTCAGTTGGAACATAAGTTACTTGTATCAGAACTTTGGCAACAATGTCTTTGATGAAATGAACTTTAATGTCTATGTGCTTTGACCTCTTTGTATTTTCATAGTTCATTATCATGGCAATAGCACTCTGGTTGTCGACCTTTAAAGTTGCTTTGAAGTCTTCACCCTTGAAGTCTTGTGCCAATCCTTTCAGATATAGAAGTTCAGCTGTACAATATGCTGCTGATACATATTCAGCCTCTGCAGTGCTCAAAGCAACAACTTATTGTTTTTTACATGTCCAGGACACAAGGTTCTCATCATGATGGTAAATAGCCATTCCACTTACACTTTTTCGGTCATTTTTGTCTGCTCCCCAGTCTGCATCTGCATAGGCTAACAGTTCTTCTTTTCCAGTATTTTTTGAAAAAGTGAGACATTTCTCCTTAGTGCTTTTCAAGTATTGAAGAACCCTTTTTGCTGCCTTCCATACTGATACACATGGTTTTCTTGGTTTAAATAAACATTATTTTAATCTCGACTTATATTTGTACCTAAAAAGTTCTCGAGTTTCCCTAGATCTTTGATATTAAATTCTTGTTTCAGTTTCATTACCAGTTCTTCAATGCTTCTTGGTTCTCCAGTCACAATACAGTCATCCACAAACAAAGTTAGCCACACTTTTTCCCCTATGTACAAGCACGCATCATTTAAAGATATTTTTAGTCCGTTTCTTTTTCAAAATTATCAAAGCATTCGTTCCAACTTCTTGGAGCTTCTCGCAGTTCATACAATGCTCTATTTAGTTTTAAAACTTTACCAGGGCTAACATTTTTAAAACCTTCTGTCACTTTGAAAAAGATTTCTTCTTTAAGTGCTCCATTGAGAAGTGCTGATGGTACATCCAATTGCCTCAATTCTCAGTTGTTCTGAAGTGCATGTGATATTGTCATTCTAACTGTCGGCATTTTTGCTGCTGGCGCATAGCAGTTTGAATTGGTGTTTTTTTGGAAGCCTTTTGCAACCAATCTTGCTTTCTTGATTCCATCTTGTTTTGTTCTGAAAACCCATTTTGTTTCTATTGCCTTCTTTCCAGCTGGTAGTTCAGCTTCAGTCCAGGTCTCGAATTTTTGAAGTGCTTGCAATTCAGCATTTATTGCATTTTTCCATTCAATTCCAAACTCCATTGCTTCTTCGTATGTTTTAGGATCGTTTCCGGCAGTTAATAAGCAATAAGCTAAATACATATCGAACTCTTCAAATCTTTTCGGAACTTTAGTAATCCTTGAGCTTTTCCGCTGTTCTTGTGAATCTTTTTGAATTTCACTAGGCCTATCGATTTCAATCGTGCTTTCATACTCTTCAATTACTTCCTCTTCTTGGTGATACTTAACTGGAACTTGATCGGTCGTTTCTTGTTTTGGATTATACCAAATATTTCTTTCATCGAAAGATTCATCTCGAGACAACACTATTGAATCTGTTACTGGGTTCCAAAGTCTGTAACCTGATCCAGTATATCCGACCATTCGCATTTCACTAGCACGAGGTTCCAGTTTGTTTCCTTTTGGCAGATTATAGACCCATGCCTTTGCTCCAAAGATTTTAAGTTTCTGAAGATCAGTATTTGCACCTAGAAAGTTATGTGCAGGAACTTTCCCATTGAAGGTGCGTGTTGGAGACCTATTTATTTGATAAATAGCACATCTTACTGCCTCCCCCCAGAGATGTTTGGGAAGATTACTATCAACAAACATTGAGCGAACTTTGTCTAATATTGTACGATTTGAACGTTCCGATACTCCATTTTGCTGGGGTGAGTAAGGCGCACTAAACTCTTGTCTTATTCCATTTTCCTGGCAGTACCTTTTGAAATCATTTGAGTAATATTCGCCCCCATTATCAGATCTAATTCTAGATACTCGTATATTTTCTGACTTTAGCTGTTCGATAACTAGTTTTACTTTATCTACTGCCTCAGATTTGTTCTTTAGTAAGTATAGATAACTAAAATGAGAATAGTCATCAGTTATTGTCACATAGTGCCGTTCCCCTTCTTTAGTAGCTGTTGCAGTTGGACCCCAAACATCACTGTGAAGTAGCTCTCCTACTCTTTTAGATCTTGGTTTATTTAGTGGTTTGAAAGGAACTCTTGTTTTGCTTTGCCTTTCTTACATGAATCACACGGGTCATTTGAATATGGTAACCCTAATAACTGTAAACCACGTCTGTTGAGATGACCTAAGCGAAGATGCCACATACTTTCATTTGTAACTGACATCGCATTGCTGTTTCCAAAGTTAAAAGTAGCAACATACAAGTTATTTACAAGATTACAATAAATCAACATATTTCCCTGTTTACAAATCTTTGCTGAACCTTTTTCAAATACTACTTTACAACCAGCATTGTTTACCTTATGCACAGAAAGTAAATTAAAAGGTAAGCATTCTACAATAAGAGCATCAATAGTTATATTCTTCACGCATGAATTTTTACACAAAACATTGAGTTTACCTTGTTTCCTAGCAGTCATTGTTTCACCATTAGCAACTTTGAAAATAACTGGTGAAATTTCTTCAACTTCATACATAAATGGTTCTACATCAGCACTAACTAAGTTGTTAGTTGCCCCTGAGTCTAAAATAAAATTTATACTATTTGTCATACTTTGTGACTCAACTGATGAAGACAGAGCAATAAAAGTTTAATTATCCTGCTCAACATTGGTGATATTAGCACCATTATTTGAATATTGATTTGATCTGTTATTTGTCTTTCTACCATGAAAGTTACCTCTTGAGTAATTACCCCTACCTCGATAGTTTTGATTACTTCTGAAATGCTTATTCTTAGGACACTCAGCTTGAAAATGCAATGTACTACCACATTTAAAACATTTTTATTTGTTTTTCTGACCTACATGAACATTAAAAGAACAATCATCATCTTTAGATGCTACAGAATTATTCTTGAGTTTTAATTCAACATCTAAAAGTTTACTTTTGACATATTCAAGAGTTAGGTTGGTTGTGGTAGTTTCTAGTACTGTAATAACTGTGTCATACTTCTTAGGCATAGTAAGTAAAAGGTGACTGACCTTATCGTCCTCGTCTAACTTAGTACCTGTCGCCTCCAGATCTCTTATCAAGCAGAAAAAAGTTGTGAAGAAATCCTGCAGAGTTAGCAGTTTCTTTCTTATGTAGAGCTTCGATAAGACGCTTTTTCACTTTTTCACTTGTTCCTAAGTGCAGTGAACATTTGGTATGATGTTTTGTAGTCTTTAATATACTCAAGGTGTCTGTCCGTAACGCATTGAACAATAATTCCTTTTGCCTTAGCATCCCTCATCAAAATTAACTTCCTTTTATCTTCTTTAATATTTCGAGTGAATCTTCACTTAAATCCGTTTCTGTAATTTCTTTAACATCTTTTTCTGATAATAAACAATCAACTCTGAACTTCCAGTTAGAATAATTCCCATCATTTAGTTGTGGAAAGTTTTTATTTGCCATCTTATTTTATGCAATAAACCTCTGTTTAATTTTATAAAACAATAGCTTGATCCACCATTTAATACAACTTTAATTTCCTAAATAACTGTAGGCCATAACCTTATGAGAAAATAACTACCTGCGTGGATCAATAAATGGAAGCTTAGGAAATAATTCAGAGGTTTTTAAACAGAGACATTTTATTTTACTTATTTTTAGAAAGAACAAAACACAAAAAGCAAAACAAATAATTATTGATTGTTATTGACTGCCATATAAAAATAAATCTATTGAAATCATATGGCTTTTAGAGATGATTACTATATGAGATATCTCATATTTCTACACCATGTACTTCCACCGCACTTGACTCTGCATTTCCCCCCCACCTCCCCCCCTCACCAACTGATAGATAATACTAAATGTGTCCTTCCCTCGCTTCAAACAGCAAGATATCCTACATTCTGCGCATGCCCAAACTTTTCTACCCAACCTTTTTTCTTCAAAAAAATAATACAAACATATTCAAATAATAAACTGGTTATGTATCATTGCACTTTTAAAAACTAATCACAGGCTCTCTAATAGTCACTGTGCCTACACACAGGCAACCTGTCCATGTAGGCTTATTTCCAAGATTTTTTGTTATTAGTTGTAAGAATTTGTGTGTACATCCTTATATATTTTTTCTATCATAACGTATTCTTTTGGAAATAAACGAAATTTGAGTAAACTTTTGAACTGTAAAACATTTTATAAAATAATTATTTTATCCTGATCAAACATCAAAATGTAATAAAATAATGAACTAAAATCCTGTTTAATTTAGTATGCTCCTTCTTATCCGGTCACCTTTGAACCAGCTTCCCTTAAATCGGTCTATGTTCTTTGAATATATTCTTTTACCAATCTATTTGTATCAAAACATCAGTTAAAGTGGCCGAGATTGGCAGAAAATGGACAATGTTGACATTTCCCTTAGGAAATATTAGAGAAAAACTATATAACAACTAACTAACTAACTAATAACTAACTAACTAACTAACCAACACCTACTAACTAGCCTAGGCTAGGTTAGTTAGCTAACTAGCTAACTAACTAATAACTATTAATAATTATTAATAACTATTGATATCCAACTTTTATTTAATAATCAGTATTGACATATTCAGTGTGTATTGCACCTATAGTTTTAAATGTGTTTTAGGGCTCATTGGCCGAATTGTTGTAAGGCTGCCTCAAGAGGGAATTTACTATATTATCAATCACACTATGTGTTACAGGCGGTGTCACAGAGTCAGTCCAGGGAACCGAATAGAAAAGTCGGGCCTGAACCATGTCATCAAACGGACATCGAAACTGAGCAACTTGCAAGTCACTCAGGTAACGAATGAAAACTCATAAATGTTTCCAAAAATGTTCTCAGTGACTACGTCAGTCACTGACACTCTCGTCACTTACTCCTACTTGCCATGCACCTTGAATATTTTCATTTCGTTCACTTTTCTTGAGGTATAAAATAGAATAACTAAATTGTTTTCATCCTAGTCTGATCCTTGGATTCCGCCAAGGGCCCTTTCAAAGATCCCATATAATCCTTATGCCAGAATAGAAACTTATGAAATGCTTCCATTTAAACATATATAAAAGGCAAAAGATCCAGTACAGTAGCAACATAGCTGTCAGGAATAAAACACAAATAAATCACTGACTAGAAATAGTCAAAAGATCTATATTCTTTATAACAGTTGTTACACGAATAATAAAATTGAAAGCGGTAAAGTGTGATACAGTAAAATGTTAATTTTATCTGAAGCACGTTAAAGTTACGATTTTAAAAAGAAACTGTGGCATATAGTAATTGATCTTGCTGTAAAGCTCCACAGTCCATGACCCCACGGCTTCCCAGGCGTGCTGCGATCAGTCAAAGCTTACGTGCTTACGTGTGCGTGCTTACGTGCTCCTCTTCATCCCGTTGACCCAGCAGTAGTAGGGCATGGGATACGTCAGGATATGTATTAATTCTGCTTAATTTAAGTAATTGCAAAAAAAGTTAATTAATTGATTTTAAGTTTCAAAAAGTTCTTCCACCTCATATACAGATTTTTCAATTAAAAATGTTACTAAACTATTCTTAAAACTATTGAGGTTCGAACTATTGACAATACTGGGTGGAAGCAACTGCAAAAACTTATTACCTATAAAAAGGCTGCTTTTCAAACAGACTAGTATTATGAAAGATGGCAAAACGTGAATTAAATCTAGTGTTGTATGCATGGTCACGGATTTCAGGATGTCCGTAGACCTTAGCATACAACACTACTTCAAAGTTAAAAAGACTGGGCAGTGTCAGGATCCCTAGATTTTTGAAGGCCTCTCTACAATGAGAACCAGCCTCAAGGCCGCGACGAGCCTCACCGCCCTCTTTTGCAAAACAAAAAGTCGATTGAATGATTTTTGTTGGCCATTCCCCACAGTATCACCGAATACCGGAGGTGAGTCTCAATGAGACCATGATAGACCAGTTTTGAAAGACTTCTGATGCCAAGTCGTGAAAAATGTCTGAGGACAAAGATTGAAGATGAGATTTTTGAATGAACTTTGTCAATCTGATGTTCCCATGACAAGTTACAGTCCCATTCTGACACCTAAAAAATCAACCACCTCGGCATGGCCAAAAATGAACAGGTTTGGATGGAAAGTTTAACTGAGATTTGAATGTTGAATTGTTTGAATTTGCATGAAATTTGTCTTGCCCGGGTTGACGGCAAGTTTATTTTCATGGAAAAATTATTGAGCTGCTGCGTTGAGTTTGATGTTTGCATCGATTTCGGCCAATTGTTTGTCTTTGTTTCTAACGAGAATTGTTGTGTCATCCGCGAACGTGAATGGATCATTGTTCGGGACAACATCATTCAAGTCGTTCACATAGATTATAAAAAGGAGAGGTCCAAGGATTGAACCTTGCGGCACTCAAAACTGAACATGAGATTGCTTTGACTGAAAGGTTGAATTTTTTGACTTGATTTCAGTGACCTGGGAGCGATTTTCCAAGTACGACTGAAGTCAATCAAGGATTTTTCCAGAGATTCCGACTTTTTGAATTTTTTTCAAGAGAATGGGGATATCCACTCTATCGAAAGCTTTTGACAGGTTGGCAAAGCATGCGATGACACACTCGCCCCTGTCGATTGCCTGAATGCATTCCGAGACAAACTCAACTAAGGCTAGCCTAGTTGAATTGCCTTTTCTGAAACTGAATTGTTTTGGAGAAAAAAGATTGTTTCCATATATGCCATTATCTGGTCATATACGGCTTTTTCAAAAAATTTTGAAATTGAAGGAAGGAGCGAGACTGGACGGTAATTGTTCATGTCTTTGTGATTGCCTTTTTTGAAAAGAGGTTTGACTTTTGAAGTTTTGAAACAATCAGGAAAAATGCCACTATGAAGTGACATGTTGATAAGATGCATAAGAGGGACGGCGAGCTCGTTGACACAATCTTTCAAAATTTTCATCGAGATTCCATCCACCCCAAATGAACTGCGATCGTGCTTTTCTTTGGCAGCTTTCTTCCTTCCAATCTCAGGCTTCTTGTAGCAGATGTCTGTCTCTCCCTTGCAAAGAAGGTGGTAACACCATAGGTCACCATTCCAACAAGTTTGGAGACCTTATGGTAAGCAGAAATTACTCACAAGGCTAGGCGCTGGCTTTGGATAAGCGGGCATACCCCAACTGAGCACAGAGGTCAAACTCAGCATTGACAGTCCCTCCTTCTGATTGCCTGATCATGCTATTTTTTGAACTCTTCCGAATATTTACCACTATTGAGTTTCGTGGATCTCATGTACTACGAATTTTGATAAGATTGGAAGATTTTTACAAGAGTTATTATGCTCACAGACATATACAGGGTGTTTTTTTTAAACACAACCCAAAACTTTATTTTATCAGTGAAGGATTATTTCCCCCCAAGATCCCCTGATTTGACCCCACTATATTATTTTCTTTGGGGATACATTAAACGTAAGGCCTACGAAAACAATTCACAGGATATTCAGCACCTTAAAACAAACATAACAAATTTAATGCAATTAATGCATTTAATGCAAGAAATTCAAAGAGGCACCTAGCAACACGTGTTCGGGAATGTGATGGTGAGAGCGTAACTGAATACAAATGCCAGTGGCTGATTGTTTAACGTTAACTAAATGCAAAGCCATAGCTAGAAAATTTTTTTGGGGGGGTTTGGGCTCCGCGGTCACAGGAAGTAAGAAAAATAACTTTCTAACCTTTCATTTAAGCGCAATTTCAACATTTTCAGGGGGGTTTTGACCCCCTGATCCCCCCATTGGCTACGGCCTTTTACCTTATGTAGTATGTGATCAAACTTAAATAATAGGTTGTATAAAATATGAAGATCCATAAAACAATACTCATTACATATTTATATGTGCATTATTCAATCTTAAAAATGGGTTATGTTTAAAAAAAACACCCTGTATATTTATTTCAACGATTTTTTTTTGGTTTTGAGGAGCCCCAAAACGAAAAGTTTAAGTCTTGGGCATAGGTTTTACTATGAGACCTACAGTAATAGCTTCTTCCCTGTATGGGAAATTCGCTAAAACAAACTGAATATAGCAAATTCATATTCAAAATTGTTTATTACCATTAAATATATTGCAGGGGTGCCCGGAAGCGGGGGCATGGCACACTTTGCACCATCAAAATTTTTGGGGGAGGGCATGATTTTTCAGGCGGAATTTTGTTTTTTTTGTGAGGAATTTTAAACCAGCGAATAAGAGAAAATTACAAACACATAAATTATCATAACCATACGCAACAGTTAAAAGTACTGTTTATTTATCTAACCATTTCATCAGGATTGCCATCGTCATATTTTCAAGTTCCTCAAGTAAACCATCCCCGGAATCTCCACGTCAATCCATAATTCTCCAAGGTAATCCATAACGTAAAACCAAAACTTAATCCATAATTGTTAAATTATTTTGAAGTGCGGTTGGCAATGGCTCAAATGGCAACCTTGTCTGACATCGGGCCCATAAAAGACATAAAAGATCGGGTATTTACCCGGTTTTCGGGTATTTTTGAGGTCTTGCGGTGATTTGGCGGTGATTAAGAGAAAGCCGGGTTTAACCGAGGATTTAAGACTTGGGTTGAGGAAATTTACTCAACAACCTGGATATTAAAAAAAAACGAGTAAAAATGGGGATTTTTGACGAGGAACAAGGATTTTTTGGAACTCTAGGTATTTTATTTTTTGAACGAAAGTTGGTATTATGTATTTGGTATGGCTGTATTCATGGTGGAACCCTTCCACCATGGGTTGTAATGGTTATTTCGTTGCAGTGTTACCAGAAACCGGGTATTAGCCCGGTTTGTGGGTATTTTGATGGCCGTTCGGGGGGAGGACTTAATTGAGAGGATTAAGATAACTCGAGTAAAATCGGGGATTTTAAACGTGAGCTGCGAGGATTCATCCGGCTTCCTTAATACATAAAAACGCGTAAAGCCGGGGATTATTGAATTATGGTTTGCTTTGCAAATATCCAATGTCCATGTAAGGTGATAAAAATAATTAGGGTTTTATGGTTTTCAAGAACAATACTTGAAGTAAATATAGACATATTTTAATTTATAGTGTGCAGTTTGTTGATGTAATATTTCCCTCCTTACCCAGCAAGTTTAGGAAACTATCAGGTTTTGGGTGTTTTTATAGTCATTACGTGGTTTTTCGGCTAACTACACGGATTTTGGTACCTGGAGGGATTTTGCAAGGGTTAGTGCCGAAAAACCCGGTAAAAGTGAGGATTATAAATGTAGTTGGCGGTTAAAATGCCGAATCCTGAGTAATGCAACACTGGCCGTTAGAGGTAAGACTATAGCAACGGTCAATCGCCAGTCGTTGGTGTGCCTGCTTGGACTGCGGTGAGGCAGTTTTACAAATAGTAAAATTACTGAGTGAATTGAATGGTGATTACAAGTTCCCATTGTGTGATATCGTGGTTGGATATTAATTTTAGCTAGTTAGATATACAGGAACTGTATATTGTATTCTATGTTTTTTTTATCTGTGGCAAACTAAGGAAAGGTTACATGTTTTGTTGAATGAACAGTAGAACTCCCAGCCTTGCCTAGGAGTCTAGCCTTTCAGGATTGAAATTAAAATCGACAACGTACCATGGAAAAAGTACGTTCCAGACCCAAGACAATCAACAAGCACACATGACGTTGACGTGCCTCATACCTCTACCAGCACCAAGATGTTTTTTAACCAACAAGCATCCAATATGATTTTGAACCTACCAGCGAGAATGATGCCATTTCAATACCACTGTTTCAGTGTTTAATGATGTAAAATCCCAACATTACATTATATTTAAAGCCATGTTCATTAATTTCGTAATTTATTAAATGAAAAAAAAAATTCATTTCTATTGTAAGAACAATAACGCCCCAACATTATGGAAACCATATTAATGCATCACTAAACTGCGAAAATTAAAAATACTTGTAGGTTGTAAGATTTTTTGCCACACTACGACATAATCTCCTGTTTACTAACTTTATTTGGTGCCGAAACCAGCTTTTTTCCGCCCTAGGGCCGAAAGTCAGCTGATCGTTTATTTGCTTGAATCAACGTGAGAACATCATATACAGTAATTAAAGAGCCCTCAATAGGTTCCAAAGACAGGATATTTGCGATCATATGATTATCATAGCAGTGCATGTTTGTTTAAACCATGGCAAAGAGGTTGTATCGTCGCTCATAACCTCAAAGTTTTCAAGGTTTTCAAGTGTGTCAAATAAATAATAAGATTTTAATGTTAGGGTATATAGGCTATATTTTAATGTGTAGTGTGGTGAAAAATAGCGTCTGCACCTCGGCCGAAAAGGATTTGCAGCTCTCGATCGTTTCAAATTCTCGACTTTGTCTTGAATTTGAAACACTATCTCGAGCCTGCAAAACCTCATTTTCGGCCCTTGTTGCTAAATATACTATTGCAACACTGTTTATTTGGATTGTAGGCCTATCACTCGTATCCTATCATTAGTAGGCCTACACTTTGGTAGGGCAGGATATAAGGTGTGTGTTTTTATTGACATACTAATGTTAGAAATTAAAGGGTGGTGGTGGATGGTTGTCATGTTTTGGGGGGAGCATTAGGCTTGGTTTGGGGGGGGCATGCGCCATTGCCCTTGGGGGGGCTGGGCACCCCTGGTATATTGTATACAATAGGCCAGGTCAAAGCAAGGAAATGAATTCACAATACGTTGTACAATCAATATGTACTGTGTCAACTAAAACACTACAGCATGTATTACAACATATTTATATGTTGCTCAAAACTACATGTCAGAGTCACTTGATCTTGGTGTCAAATTAAAGCTTGGAATCTCATTATGTGCACTATGGTGGTTTGCTTTTGACATCTTTAAGGGCTTAGGCCCAGGATCGTCCCAAAGGGACCAGTGTCAAGGTTTTTAGGAGTGTTTTGAATTGTTGCTATGGTTTCCATTAGAAATAGCTACTATGGTTACCAACAGAATACAGCACAAGGAATCAACAAGAATACAACAAGAAAAATAATCTCCCGGGCAAAGCCGGGGTTATTAGGTAGTTTGTAATATAAGTAGTAAGTAGGGCATATATCAGGCATCCATAACTAAGGGGGTATGAAAAATAGACATAGTAAATTTGATGATTTTATTTTCAAAAGCTCGTTCACACAGTCATAGAAGAAGAAAGAAACTCCCTTCCATTCCCATGACACTGGGAACAAAAAAAAGACATATTATAAAAGACATATTAAAACATGTAACTTAAAAAAAAAACAATATTATATGAAAATTTACATCCCCTTTGTAGATAAACATAGCGCTGTTGATTTTAAAGCTGTTAAGTACTATCACAATTGTACTCAGGGTTCTCAAAGGTCCTGGATTTTAAGGTACAGCCAGATTATTTATACCTTAATTTGTCCCATATACCGGAAAACTTTGATAAGGTACACAAAAAGTTCCGTATTTTTCTGAGGGAAAAATTTATTTATTTAAACAATTTGATAAGGGATAGCAAAAGTCACGTATTTGTCTAAAGGGGAAAAATTTATTTATTTAAACTATTTTTAAGAGTAAAATTTTGGACCTCCGGACTCTTCTCCTGCTAGGGGTTTCCATATCCTCGGTTATTTACTCCCCTCGAAAATAGACCCTGGACATGCCACTGACCAGCATTATTCTTAGCATCACAATATAGAGATTCCTGATTCTACGGCATTTTTTATGTAAAATGGATTCAAATGTTCCATACTCTGCCCTCTTTGATCTAATACAACATGAAAAAGGAGCCCCAACATCAGAAGCATTACTCTCATAAAATACACAGTTTAACCAAACATATTTCATTAATAATTTTATGTTTAGTTATTAATCTCAGCAAATACGTAACTTGTTTGGATAAAATTCAAATATCACTCTTAGGTTCTAAGAAAAAAGAACAGGCAATATTGGGTAACAAATAGCAGAAAAAAGGGGTGACTTACACTCAAAGGGCCAAAATTATCTTTTCACAACACTATGTCATAAAACCCTGTTTTACAAACGTCATTTGGTGGCCGAAACCAGCTCTTTCTGGCCAGAGGGCCGAATAATCAGACTTTTAATTTTATATAGGGTATGTTTCATTGTGTAGTATGGTGGAAAATAGCGTCAGCATCTGGGTCAAAAGGGTTTGCAGCTCTCCTCAAATTCTTGACTTCATCTTGAATTTTAAACACAATCTCTAGTCTGTAAAACCTCATTTTCGGCCCTTGTTGTGAAATATACTATTTGTTGTCTAGCTTCTGAATCACTATATTACACCCGTTGCAGCTGACCTCCATATAAACTAGATTTCACAAGCTTGAATAAATAATCTAGACGGAGCCTTAAATCAAGTAAAATCAATTTGAAATCCTAAATTAAGCACACAGCTCTTTTCTTCAGAGGAATAACGTGGGGATGAGTAAGGAGGTTTGCTGCTATGGAAAAATGAAATTGAGATTTTTTTTAACAATCTAGGAGGTATCATCTAGTTGAAGCCATATACCAAGTTTATTCACATATGTTGAGAAATAAATGTAATACCTATAGAATTTTATTTATTTCCCAATAGCAGTTCCCGTGGCTTCACTCACGACAAACACTAAAGTCTAACCTTGATTTGACGGATCTGAAGGGACTAAATGAAAAAAGGTTATATCAAGGAATTTGTAATGTAGAGGTCTGTTTGCGTGTTGTGGCAGTGTATAGGTTTAAAAAACAGTTAAGCCTAGTTTACACTAGTATCTAAAAGTTGCGTCACTTGGACACTCTAATTAATATTGTTGTTATGCCGATACAGGTTTACCAAAAACAGCTGTTATAACACTTCAGTTGTTACAACACATTATTTATCATTGGAGGGATGCAGTTTTAAGTGGCGACACAAATATTTGTAAAAACAAATATTTGTGTCGTCCATAGGCGTGCGCACGGTGGGTGCCGTGGGTGCCTTGGCACCCACGGTTGGCCTAAGGGGGGCGCCAAAATGGCAAAAATATTTTTGTATTAAAAAAATATAAAAGTAAATACCCCCGTTGCAGCAGACCTGCATACTCAGCGAATTTCAAATGCAAAACAACATATTTCAATGCAACATAGCGAGATTCAACATGTTTTTGTAAGCTCCATAAGAATAACATGGGGAATGAGTATGCAGGTTTGCTGCTACGAGTATATTAAAACTGGGTGGTTTTAATTCAATATTTAGTAGATCTGAACTAGAAGAAGCCATTTACCAAGTTTTATCAAGATATGTTGAGACATAAGCGAGATATAGAATTTTCTTTATTTCCCATAAGGTTAACATTGGGAAAACGTATTGTGTTTACCACTTTCAATATCTCGGAAACCAATGGACATAGAGCAGTGATTAAAAATACTAAATTGTTTGTTTTTTTGAGCTGAATTCGAAAATGGTAGTAAAAATTGGAAAATTTTTAATTTTCTATGTAAAAAACTCAAAAAACCCATTTTTGAGGGGGTTTACCCCCCTTTGCCCCCCCTTCCGGTGGTCCGATCGGGCTGGTTCACGAACTCATCCGAGTGATTACCACTTTACACGTCTGTACCAAATTTCATTAAGATCGGATCATATTTACGGCCGCTATCGTGTTAACAGACATATATATATATATATATATATGTACAGGGTGAGTCTCTACTGACTACATTAATTTTAACAGTTGATTCTACTTATTAAATGGAACACAAAAATGTATATAACTCCTTATCTGACTTTAACCGTTTAGCTGTAATGGCGTATTTTGTGATTTTTTAAAATTACACGACTTGGTACTATTAGTTCGACGGTAAAAACCAAACCAATGTATGTATGACATAGAAATTAATATCATTTGAAAGAGAATTAAATTTCCTTCAAATTTAACATAGTACCCAAGTAATAACTCCTTATAAAACGTTTATGAAATAACATTAAAGTTAAAAATTGTTGTTTTCAGAATTTTCCCTTTAAACTTCAAGGCTCGATTAAACCAGTTAAATTTGCCGTTTTCTTATGTCCAATTACATAAAAAACTTCCTTATTTATTTATGTTTAAAATTATGTATAAATATTTAAGAGGAAAAATTTGAGAATTTCATAAAAATGTTGTTAAGGTACATTATTACGATTGGCACCGTCATTCGGTATTGGCTCTTAACACCAAATTTATCACTGTATTTGTCTCCAATTTCTTTACCAGCTGAATCTGTTGACTAAATCAGCTGACTGGGAATTACAATAGTATTAATCAGCTGATTTTTAGCTGATTTTTTATTGTTTTATTGTAAAACTGTTTATTCATGTTCTTTTCAATTGTGCACTCCAAGTAAAACGTAACTGATGTCGTTAATGATAGATATCATTGTTGTTTCGAGTTGTCATGTCGCTTACCAATGAAAAATAGGTGGACATAATGTGGTTTACGGGTTCTGTGACTATAATGCAGCGGGAAGCCGTCACGATTACCGTCGCGTCGCCGGTATCCAAACAGAAGGCTTTTGAATGAATGCGGTGGTCGTAAGTGTAAAAATGCTGGTTTTTATTCATAAGAATGTTGTTAATGTACATTATTATGATTCATCGCATTTGTTCTAAACATGTAATAAATTATTGTAAATCTGTATTTTGTTTAACAGCTGAATCTGTTAACTAAATTAGCTGATTAAGGATTCCGATAATTGTGATCAGCAGATGTTATATGAAAAATAAATACATAATTTGTCATGTGATTTACATATACTTGGTATCTCATCTGTCAACCGATTTTATCATTTCAGGAGATTTTGAAAGTGTCCACCGTTTACCCTGATACACATGCGAAACCTATTCCTGAATTCCCTCACAGTAGCCTTCAAGTTCAGTTCATTAAGTAGAAGTTCATAAGCTTTCAAAATCCTGTTCCTTAACTCTTCTACATTTCGAACTGGTATGCGAAAAACTAAACTTAGTAGGCAAGGGGTATGAGGTCTGGAGACCACGGAGACAAAGCGATTGTTCATCATTTTCCGATCCACATGTCAAAAGTATCACTGATTTGCAGACGGACCTCAACGCTGAAGTGTGGGAGTGCTTCGTCTCCTTGGAAAAATAATAAGCTGACGAAAATCCGAGTCTTCAGGGAGCGATGGTAATGTTTCAGCAAGAAAGTCCAGGTACTGAATGCCAATTAAGGCTGTCTACATAAGGTCTTATGAGCCAGTTTCCAATGACTCCGATCCAGACGTTTAATTTAAACCTTACATGATTAGAAGATCCATGTACCAGGAACAGCGATGAACGTTAACAAAGGTAAGTTCATTCAGAGGCCTTCTGTTTGGATAGCGGCGACGGCAATCGCGACGGCTTTCCGCTGCATTATAGTCACAGAACCCGTAAACCACATAATATCCACCTATTTTTCATTGGTAAGCGACATGACAACTCGAAACAACAATGATATCTATCATTAACGACATCAGTTACGTTTTACTTGGAGTGCACAATTGAAAAGAACATGAATAAATAGTTTTACAATAAAACAATAAGAAATCAGCTGATTATTACTATTGTAATTCCCAGTCAGCTGATTTAGTCAACAGATTCAGCTGGTAAAGAAATTGGAGACAAATACAGTGATAAATTTGGTGTTAAGAGCCAATACCGAATGACGGTGCCAATCGTAATATTGTACCTTAACAACATTTTTATGAAATTCTCAAATTTTTCCTCTTAAATATTTATACATAATTTTAAACATAAATAAATAAGGAAGTTTTTTATGTAATTAGACATAAGAAAACGGCAAATTTAACTGGTTTAATCGAGCCTTGAAGTTTAAAGGGAAAATTCTGAAAACAACAATTTTTAACTTTAATGTTATTTCATAAACGTTTTATAAGGAGTTATTACTTGGGTACTATGTTAAATTTGAAGGAAATTTAATTCTCTTTCAAATGATATTAATTTCTATGTCATACATACATTGGTTTGGTTTTTACCGTCGAACTAATAGTACCAAGTCGTGTAATTTTAAAAAATCACAAAATACGCCATTACAGCTAAACGGTTAAAGTCAGATAAGGAGTTATATACATTTTTGTGTTCCATTTAATAAGTAGAATCAACTGTTAAAATTAATGTAGTCAGTAGAGACTCACCCTGTACATATATATATATATATATGTCTGTTAACACGATAGCGGCCGTAAATATGATCCGATCTTAATGAAATTTGGTACAGACGTGTAAAGTGGTAATCACTCGGATGAGTTCGTGAACCAGCCCGATCGGACCACCGGAAGGGGGGGCAAAGGGGGGTAAACCCCCTCAAAAATGGGTTTTTTGAGTTTTTTACATAGAAAATTCAATTTATATATATAAATTCAAATTGAATTTATATATATACAGGGGACTCACCCTGTATATATATAAATTCAAATGAATAGTGTTTTTTGCTTCTGGGAGCCCCCAGAATTGAATTTATCCAACGAGGCGGCATAAATTGGAAGGAGAATGGCCCATTGTTGCATTGAGTCATGCGCTGACATAGGTCAATTACGCTGCCTCAGTAGATAAATTTGACCATAACTCAGTTATTTATTAACCGATTTTCATAATTCTGGTGTCATTAGACTGGAAATTAAATTTTCTAAAAATTCTTATTCTTCATATTCTTTTGTACTACGTAACCTTTTTCCGGTATTTCAAATTAAACATTTTGAACGGCCGCCATTTTGAAATTTACCATTCGATCATGCTGATTATTTTTTCATTAACTAACCTTGACTAGTTATAGATACATACTAAGTTTCAAAAAAATCGATTCACAAACTTCGGAGATAAAAAATATTTTGTGAAAAATACAAAATGGCGGACATCTGGGTAAATATGCATTTTAGGACATACCTTCACAGGAACTTTTTTGCTTATTTTGACCCAATAAACCAAGTTATGGAGTTTGGTGACGGACTTTACAGACACCCTGTATATATATATATATATATATATATATATATATATATATATATATATATATATATATATATATATATAAGAGAGTTGTGTTTTGGTATATTTCGTGCTGCACCCAAAACTACACGTCACAGATCCTTGATCTTTGTATCAAAATTAAAGCTTGGAATCTCACTATGTGCACTTATGTGGTTGGGTTTTCAAGACAGTTATTCAAGGTATGTAACCTTTTTTCAATTGATTGTATCAATTCAGGAGGCAAATCATGAACAAGTTAAATGCCTGTCAAACAAAAATTGCCTATTCATACAAGATTATAAAATTAAAAGTTTTGAACACAGCACAAAATATTAAGTTATAATGCCTAGACTTGCAAATAATACCTAACTATGTTCAGGTGAAAATACGTAAGAAATCTTTTGCAGCTAGAAAAACAAAAGCTATTGCTGAAAATATATGGATAAAAAATGAAATAAAATTTCTCTATCGAAAAAAAGACATGTTAAACAAACTCTTATTGAAAACACACTTGGAATTGCTAAACATGGTTCACCCATCTCAAATTGATGCAGTAATTTCTACTATTGAACAACAAATTAAGAGAAAGATTTATAATAAGAAGAAAACACAAGATAAAAAAATTAATACCCTTTTGAAATTACAACAGAACAATACTGAGAAGGTTACTACTGACAGGGCCTGATTAACCACTAGGCTGACTAGGCTGCAGCCTAGGGTGCCAGCCATCCAGGGGGCGCCACGGGACAGAAAATAAAATATTGTTTTTATTTTTTGAAAAAATAAAACAAAAGTCCCGCGCTTTTTTGCAAAATCGGGCCTGCTTGGTATGTTTTTTTATTAAACCTAAAGTTACATCCTATAATCTTAAATGAGAAATGTTTGCTTGATTGCTTGCTTGATTGCACAATTGTCTCAAAAACGGGTTTGAGTATTTCCTTCAAAGTCTGGAAATAACTAATTTCTGGCTCAAAAACGTGTACTATGCAGGTTACTCGGCCAGAAAAAATCTAATAGCTTAATAAAATGATTTTTAAGTGGAAAAAATTTAAATAATGGCTTCATTGATTGCCTCATCGATGATGGCCATGCTAGCAACGAAATGAAGAAAATGTAACTAAATAATGTAATCGAACAATGGTTGTTTGCAAACTACAGCCATCTAGGAAAAATACAGTGTTTGAGATAAAGATCGCATGGAGTAATAAAAAAAGGTTATAAATTTTATGATTGAAAAACCACAAACTCCTCAATGCAGAGCAAAAAAGATACTCCCAGCTTTAGTCCATGTGGGACCTGGATGGGTGGTGGGTGTCTTTGTTATCCTCCAGTTGATACTGGTATAGTTAATCGATGAACGCTAAACATGAAATATTACTGAACAAAGCTTGGTCACCAGGTGTACTCTTAAGAGTCTAATGAAGACTGTTACGATGAATCCATATCTGAGTCAAATGTGGCAGAAGTAGGAAAGAAGAGCAGTAGGGGTGTGTAAGTTGTGAGAGTGTGATGAGTTGAATAAATGTAACAGGCAGCGGTGACTTGTCTTTGAAACATTTAACTGATTAGAATAGACTTTTTTATTATTTTCTTTATAATCTTTGTGTGCACTGATCATAGTTAAGTTATTTTCTAAGTTGAATGTAGTTTCTCAAGGTAATAGTTCCGGAGGAAATAAATTCCCAATTTCATTATAATACGATGCATCGGGCAATATAGGGGCGGAAGGGGGGGCTAAGGGGATGGGGGGGCGCCAAATCAACTCAAGCCTAGGGGCGCCATATCTCTTAATCAGGCCCTGACTACTGACCATAAATTCCATCCTCGTGTCATTAACCTCACTGACATAGCCTTCTCTGATGAGGAAATGGATTTATTAAACAAAGGCTTAAAACATAACGTGCAGTTCAATAATTGGAACAGGAATGTTATAAATGAGATTTTTAACGCAGAGAGCGCAATAAATGTAATAAGAAATGATAATACAAAAGTTGTAGTCCGTCATGCTAACAATAAAAAACTTAATACCATTTTAAGGCACTCCAACAAGAAAAACAAGGGCAGTTTGTTAAAACCAGTCATTAATAGCATAAAAAAGAAGTTAACTGAAAGTAAATGTTTAATAGCAAAAGCTGACAAAGGGCAGACGATAATTATAATGACACAAAGTGATTATACCAAAAAAGTGTTAGATTTCATCAGTAAGAACGAGATAACTGAACTAAATAATGACCCAACGGACGAGTACCAGACCAAACTAAAATCCAGACTGAACAAAATAAAACATTTGTTCACTGATAATGAACTAAGATATGTGAAAATGATTAATCCTAGTGTCCCACTACTTAAAGGCTTACCAAAAATCCACAAAAACGAAATGCCTATCCGACCTCTTGTGAATTTTACCTCGGCTCCATCGTATAAGCTTGGTAAGAAAATTGACAAAATTCTAAGATCAAATATTAAATTGGAAAACAACTACAGTATTAAAAACAGCCTTGAAATAGTAGAGCTGATAAAAGATAAAACCATAGAACAGCGTCACACTCTTGCTTCCTCGGATGTTCAAAACTTGTTCACCAACATTCCCATTGATTACACATTGAAGATTGTCCACCATAACCTGACTGAAAATTCCCAACTTTCCACTGAAGCAATAAGTGAACTTATAGAACTCTTAGGAATTGTCTTGAAGCAAAACTACTTTAGTTTTAATGATAAATACTACTCACAAAATGACGGACTTGCCATGGGTTCCCGGCTATCTAGAATTTTATCCGAAATTTATTTGAATAAAATTGAAACAGAACACATATTTTCTAACGGAAACAAACATTGAGATAAGGTAATATTCTATAGAAGATATGTAGATGATACTTTTGTGATTTTCAATGGGAATAGTAGACAAATCGAGTTATTTTGCAAATATCTAAATTATATCCACCCTAAGCTGAAGTTTACTCTGGAAACTGAACAAGACAACAGACTAAATTTTCTGGACATCACTTTTAAGAAACAAAACAATAAACTGGCTCTTTCAATTTATAGGAAACCTACAACTACAGACCACACCATTCACGCATCATCATATCACCTTTTGTCACATAAAATGGCCGCATACAATAGTTTGGTAAATAGATTACTGAGAATACCACTTTCTGAAGAGGAATATTCTAAGGAATTGCAGATAATAAAGTACATAGCGGTGCAAAATGGTTACACATGCAAGATGGTTAATAATATAGTTTATAAGATGAAAAATAAAGATAAATATGCAGCCAGCAGTAGTGTACCAAAACGTACTTTCGTTTCTGTTGAGTATGGCGAGAAATTGCATTACACCTTAAAGAACGAATTAAGTAAACAAAACATAACATTGGCATGTAAAACTACTAATAAATTAGAGAAGATTTTAGGAACTAAAAAGAAACAGACCGGTGACAAATTTAACGGAACTGGAATTTACCAGCTGAAATGTTCCGATTGTGACAAATTTTATATCGGACAAACAGGTCGTAGTTTTAAAACACGTTTTAAAGAGCATTTGCCAAAAACAAAAACAAACCATCAAAAATCACAGTTTGCTGACCACTTAGTTTCATTTAATCACAATATAAACAACATAGAGAATAATTTGGAAATTTTACATAAATGCAATAAAGGTCCCATGATGGATACACTAGAAACCTATGAGATGTATAAATCCATTAAAAACTGTCCAAACAAAATCCTCAATGAAAAGCAGAAATTTAATACCAATATATTTGATCGCATTGAACACAGCCTTCTAAACATCAACAGCTGATTGGAGTAAACAGTGACAGTCAAGGTCAAGTGGGCATAGGCTAGTTATCAACTTACTTGCAGTCTGGAACACGTTCTCGTACCGGCCAGTAATGTTCGTGTGTGTGTCCTGTGTAAATTTGTATTTTATTGTAAGTTTTAAATTTTAAATTTTATGACGACCATTGAGAAATTAGTATTATTCTTGTACGAAGAAGATTTTGAAAATGACATCCCAGATGTCGAAACTTAAGTAAATCATAAAGATTACTACGTGAATTGAAGACAGTTATTCAAGGTATGTAACCTTTTTTCAATCTTATAGGGTTTAGGCATACCAGGATCGTCCGAAGGGACCTATGTCAAGAATTTTGTGAGTACTTTAGGTTTTATTTGTTTATATCAAAACACAAGGTTTCATTTGAAATGGTTACCGTGGTTGCCAACAGAATGCAGCACCTACAATTATTTTTTACAACAGGTGAATACAGTCTTTTTAGCAAATGTGTTTTTATTCACATTTTCAATTATTTAGTAAGTTTTTACAGTGAGGTTAAGTTATTGAATACAAAGTACAATGTGGAGTTACATATTTTTGGGTTTTAAATTCAAAGTTAGTTGTAAAAATAATATGAGAAAATGCCAAAACAGAAAGTATTTGCAATTCCATATCTTACACATAGACGAAAGATTGCACAAAAAATTGAAACAACAAGGAAAAGATACACATCCAAGCGTCTCTTGAAAAAATTCACAGCGACATCAAGAAACATTATCTTAACAGATTTTAACAGAAAGGGAGACTACGACGGCGCTGAAGTGCCATCAACACATAAAAATATTTTTTTCATACGCCTCGGAGAAAAAAGTCAGAGCGCGGGAAATTTAATTTAATTTGGAAAAAAAAGTCAGAATTCGTCAATTCGTAGATAAAAGTCAGAGCGCGGGAAATTTGTTCCCCTCGGAGAAAAAAGTCAAAATATAACTATAATAACTACAATGTGCGTTCCCCTTTGAGCATAATGGTGGAAGTTCACTATCGTTGAATGGGGGCGAATCTGATTTGGCCAAATATTCGGCAAACTATTTGCTGCTATTGTCTTATGATGGCAACGCAGAAACGATACATGCCGAACTTACCATTACACGTTTGTATTGGCCTGAATTCACCGCGCTTGATGATTTTAGAACCTACCACGAATGGGGAGTTAAATTTCGTCGAACAAGGGCAAATCCAGGCAAACACGAACTTTCGTTGGCCCGCTCGGAATGAATCTTCTACGTCACACTCATTAAAGGCCTCATGCGGCAAATTTATCGCCAAATGCCAATTTTGCCAAGTCTGGCAAATCTGGCAAGTCAGATTTGCTCCTACTCGACAATACTGAACTCCCACCACCAGGATCCTGGTTTTGAACGATTTTGATAAAATGTTGATAATATTGACTTTGTAATTAAAAACAATTAGCAAGTTTTGAGATTACTAATTGCAACTTGCTAATTGAGAAAATGTAATTAGCAAGTTTCAAGTTAACATATAACATTCTCTAATTAGCAAACAATGATATTTTACAATTAATTGGTTTGTAACTGGTACTTGTAAAACTCGTTTCGAAATGGGGTCATGAGAGGATACCCACTGTAGTTATATTCTGACTTTTTTTCCGAGGTGAACAGGTTTCCCGCGTTCTGACATTTATTTCAGAATGCTTTGACTTTTATTTCAGAATTCTGACTTTTTTCTCGGAGGCGTATGAAATTTCCCGCGCTCTGACTTTTATCTCAGAATTCTGACTTTTTTCTCCGAGGCGAATGAAATTTCCCCCACTCTGACTTTTTTCTCAGAATTCTGACTTTTTTCTCCGAGGCGAACGGAAAAAATATTTTCGTGTGTTGATGGCACTTCAGCGCCGTCGTAGGAAACATACGCACAAGGTGATAAAAGAAATAATCAGAACAGATTTATTATAGAAAACCTTCGAAAAAGGGATCAAACAGAAAAAGCTGATATAATTCAACTACTTTACAAGCTGTTTGCAAAAGCACAGGGAGCTATGATTTGGACCATGAAGGATGATTTATTCCAATCAAATATAGATTAAATTGAACATCCGAATGTGGATGTAGTCATTTTCAAGATAGACAAAATTTATAGATATTGCAGAGCAAAGAAATTCAAAAAGGAAACATAAAATATGTGCTGTTTGAAAGGGCAAATAAGACTGCTCCCACCAAATATGTCACCCGTGATTTTCTTAAATATATGTATAGAGAAACATCAAAATATATTGAATGTTTACATAACATTTGACGTTATAATGGTTGCTTCCTAGTACGTCTTTTATTGGAGCTACTACTTAGCCCTTCATAAGATTTTTCAACCCAGCGAAGAGGTTTACCAACAGCTAGTATTAAATAATCCGCTTTTAGTAGTTCAGGAAAATAATATCTGTCGTAGTTTTATTCATCCATGCTATCAATGCAATCCAATTCAAAAAAATCTTTATTCAAAAAATTGTTCAGTACATATAATTTAATATGTCCCATGCGTACACGCACGTGCGGGATAAGAAATACGACTTAACAAAACTTAATGAGCTGGTGATAGCAGTTCTTATATTTAATAAATACAACACTTACAATTAAAAGTAATAAATATTCAGAAAAACTTACAGAAAAAAACACATAAATAACGAACCAACAATAACAACTAATCAATATAAAAGTTGTGTGTTGATATATATGGGTCTGCAGCCAAAACTAGATGTCATAGACACTTGATCTTGGTGTCAAATTAAAGCTTGGATTCTCATAAGGTGCACGATGGTGTTTTGGTTTTGATATCTTCAAGGGCTTAGGCCCAGGATAGTGCTAAAGGGACCTATTTCAAGGATTTTGGTTGCTGTGGTTACCATTAAAAATAGCTACTGTGGTAACTAACAGAATGCAGAGAAGTGGCCTGGCATAGCGGTTAGAGCGCAGGACTTAGGTCTCGGAGGCCTGGTTCAAATCCCGCCAATCACCAATGGCTTTTTCGCTTTGTGGTAAAGCTGTGACTCACTAGGCCTAGCCTGAAGTAATGTGCAAAACGGTTCTGGGCTAGATCTAGCATCCTGGAATGTGGAGGTGGGACAAAAAAACTAGAATGCAGCAAAAAGAAAACTAGAATACGACAAGAAAAAAATTATCTTCCTGGCAAAGCCAGGGTTATCAGGTAGTAATAACAAAAAACATCAACAACTTAGACCAACATGAATATCTGATCAGTGAGCAACAGAACAAAATGGAACAAGACCAAGAGGAGGAACAACAGATGGGTTGATGCTGAGGTATGTGACTTCACCGAGGCATGTTTATTAATTTTGAAAGAATGATTTAAAAAGATACTGGCTTTCTCTACTCTCCCCCTGTTACTAACACTTTTAAAAGTTTTTTTATATATTTTTTACAGTTACATTAGTATAAAATGGCATTTATTTAATTTGAAAATATGTTTAAAAGTGTAATTGCTTTAAATCCAAGTTGTTTCCTACTGATTTCCTTTTTGTAAGTTGGAACAAATAAAATAAATTTAGCTGCTGCCCTAGTACTCCTATTAAATGTTAACATTGAATACACTCAAGAATTCACTGCGGAGTTCCGTGACTCGTGCTGCCATGCAGAAATTTTAAATTTGCTTTACTATATTTTGATTTTATGTAAGTATAAAATTGGTATAATTAAGTTAATAATTCATCAAAATGCAAAACATTCAAATTAGTTGAAATAATGGCTTGGAGAGAGACAATATTAATGCTCTTTTTCCATAACATTCTTTTGTCAATTACCTTGAATTATTAGAAATAGCACGTGGATGTTATATTAGTAAAAAGCGATATAAAACATAGTTCTACGCTTCTACGGCAAGTGACTCTAAGTGGTTCTGTTTTCACCAAAATGTTCCTCTAAACAAGACCTTTCTAAAAATGTACAATGTGTCAAAGGTTTACATAAGAAAATTTCGAGATTCGAACCCGTGACCTTAATTTCTGGAACACCCTGTGCTCAGATCATGTTGTAAATGTTTTAAATGAATTCTTCATATGTGATTTAGTGGGGAATAATTTTATTTGGCGTTACTAGGTTAAACCGTTCTCCCGTAAAACTTTGTGCACGGGTGGTATGCCTCACCCTGTATAGTAGATAAGATTAACATTAGGACAATGTACTGTTTTTATTAGGAGTGATATCTTGGTAAACGGTGGACATAGAGCAATAATTCAAAATATTAAATCACTTGTTTTTTTTAAATAATTCAATGGCCCAAACCAGAAATTGTTCATTTTAATTTTTGTATATAAAAAATCCCAAAAACCCATTTTTTGGCTGGTTTAACCCCGCTTAACCCCCCTTCCGATAGTCCGATTGGGCTGATTTTCAACCTCATCTGAATAATTACTACTTTACATGTCTGTGCCAAATTTAATTCAGATCGGACCGTTTTTACACGAGTTAGCAACCCCATGGGGTTGCTAGTTAGTTAAAAAATAGTTTAATCCCATATATATATGGGTTTTTAGTTAGTTAAAAACCCATATACATATATATATATATATATATATATATATTTAATAATGAATGAATGGTGATTTTGGCATCTGGGGACCTAAAAAAAAGTTATGATGGTCTCGGGCTTAAGTCTTACCATGAGACCTAAGGTAACAGCTTCTTCCCTTTAGGGGAAATTTGCTACAGGATTACTTTATAAATGGTGCCAAATCTTAAGGCCCACACTGTCCATAAGCCCAATGCTAAAATTAACATTAGTCTTACAGACGGACTGGGCCTTAACCCCTTAACCGCCGCGCACGAGTTAGCTCGTTGTAGTATTCTGTACGCGCCCCGCCATGCACGAGATATCTCGTGCGTCACCCTTGCTTTGTTGACTGCCACGCCCGAGTTTACTCGGATTTGATGTTCTCAGCTGATTTTTGCTGGTACAACTGTTGTTCTGCTAGGTTTTTCCTGCTAAGACTGTACTGTTGACCCTGATGAGTTGCAGACCATTGGTGCTGCACTCTAGTGGAGTTTCCTCACCACGACTTCTACAGTATCGCGCTGAGATGAAAACCCGGCGATCGTGTAATTAAAACTGCGCGCTACTGAAAACCGCGGGGGCTAATTACTCGGCGCTTAAGGGGTTAAGAGTTGGCACCAGTTATACCATGTTGTTGTCAGTGATCCAAGTTTAATTAGGATTAAAATATTGTTTCTCTGGTGAACTACTTTCTTCATATCCAATGCAAATTCAATCTTCACTCATGATGAGGTCATCAAAACATTTAAAACAACACACAAACATTGAACAAAAAGTATTTTAATTTACAATAACTGTGGCCACAGACACGCACAGCTCTGTAGACATGTCCGGTGGTCGGTTTTAGCGAATTTTCACTATAGGGAAGAAGCTATTACCGTAGGTCTCATAGTAAGACCTAAGCCCGGGACTATCATAATTTTTTGTTTTGGTGCCTCCAGAAGCAAAAGACACCATTCGTTTAAATTTATATATTATATATGTCTGTCTGCCTGTTAACGCGATAACGGCCGTAAATAAGGTCCGATCTAAATGAAATTTGGTACAGACATGTAAAGTTGTAAAGACTCAGACGAGTTCGTAAACCAGTCCGATCGGACCACCGGAAGGGGTGGTAAGGGAGGATAAACCCCCAAAAATGGGTTTTTGGGTTTTTCACATATAAAAATAAAAATAATTCAATTTTGGTTTGCATCAATGTATTCAGCTCGAAAAAACTAACAATTTTGTATTTTAAATTTGTATTTGCTCTTTGTCAATTGGTTACTGAGATATTGAAAGCGATAAACACAGTACGTTGTCCAGTGGCGTAGGTACGGGGGGGATATATCCCCCCCCTTGGTCCTACAGTATGTAAAGAAAATAATTATACTAAAAAAAAGTTAGGCTACGACTTTTAACTAGGAAGTAATTCTTTTACCGCAATGAAAAATAAAAAATCTTTGTAAAAATATATGTATAAATAAAGTTATTAATGTTATTATTTATTTAGTAGTTAAAAAACTGCCAAAAATGTTATCTTTGAGGTATTAAGCACCAAACGAATGCGGCAGGATCGGTGACAAGAAGCTTAAAAATACAATACAGTATTTTGGAATATTAGTGGTAGCGGCGAATGCGTAACTGAAAGTGAACTGTTACTGTAACAGAATCAAAGCAAAATTTCGCATTTTCTGTTCCTTAGTCACCACTTATGGTCCCCGATTTGCAAATACCCTGTTATGAAAGACAGACGATAAATCAGTCTGAGAACGCAACTGAAAACGTGCCTTTCTCAGCCGAATTGGTATTAGATTAAAATTCGCCGCCTATAATATTACATCTTACACAAAAATTATAATGTTCATTTTGCCCTGATGTTTTTAGTCCTATATTCCAGAAAAACGTTATTTTGAACAATTATTTATATTTATCAAAATGAGTGAACCTGCAGGCTATTCAGGCCTACATTATTTCTCTTGGAACTGAAGTAGCCAATAAAAATACCAGATTCACCCACTACCTATATTCCCTCTAACGGTTACACCGAAACTAACGCATCTGATCTCACTTTGACGTATAGGATGTGTTTATAACTCGGTCAGTTGGTTCTGTGACCTTGCGAAAGAGATCTCTTTACGAAAGAGATGTAAAGTCAATAGTGATACTAGTGGCGTGAAAAAACTATGAGATTTATTTGTTGTAACTATGCTGAAACAATATTTCAGTGATCAGTGCTAGCAGAGATGAATGGAGTGAAGTGGACTCATACAGATTCCTGTATTAATTTGTTATCTAGTGATTTTGTTATAAAATGAAATAAAAAGTATTTCTTCAAGCCTAAGTAAAATAAATGACAGCTGGTATTTTTAATAAAAGCATCAAAACTTCGTGGAAGCAACTTAACAAAATCATGAGAATGAAGTAAAAACGTATACATACAAAAAAGAATAAAGCAAATGTAAGATCATTATGACATCAAACCACAAACCACTCCCCCTGTGTTCAACTATGCCTCTAGATTGCATAAAAAGCTAGTTTTACAGTTATAATTTTAAAAATTTTTCTGGGGGGTGCCCCCAGACCCCCCGGTTATATCCCCCCCTTGACCAAAGTCTATCTACGCCACTGATGTTGTCCCAAAGTTAACCTTATGGAAAATAAGTAAAATTCTATATCTTACATATTTTTCAACATATCTTAATAAAACTTGGTTTTTTGCTTCATCTAGATGAGATCTAATGTATTTTAGTGTAATATCCCCGATATGTCCATTTTTGTGGCAGCAAACCTACATACTCATTCCCCATATGTAATTCTTACGGAGATTACAAAAACATATCATATCTCGCAATGTCGGATGGAAATATTTTTTTGCATTTGAAATTCCTTGGGTATGCAGGTCTGCTGCAACATTTTTAAAGAAAGTTTCAAGACTCAGCTCCCCTCAAAATAAACCAAAAGTACAGTATATATATTTTATGAAATCATTACAATAAAATTCGCAAAAACTAATTACTTACATTAATGACAATGCTCGTTGCTTTCCTTCTTATCCACAAATTCTCCGGGGGGTAACGGTAAGAACTCCGCACCTGTAAACGGTATCAGGAAACTGACACATACTTTCTCCCTTAAAGTAATTTAAAACCGGAAAATTTATATAATAAAATAGAACAAATTAACAGTTAACTATCTTACCAAATTTTATAAAAATCGGTTAGTAATTAATGAAAATATCGGTTTTTAAATTTATTCGCTTTAAAAATAGCATTAGACAATGTACTACGTTTACTGCCAAACCAAGATATCAATTATTTCAGGCAACTGTTGGCAATTAGTTGGCATAGACAAATAATTAATCCTCAGAGGGAGACTCAGGACCCGCTCTGAGGTGCGCTCCCGCTGTACTAGGCAGGACCGCATGCTGGAGATGCCACGTGTGCGCCTTGAGTCCGCTAGGGGAGGGCTTTCATATTTTGCCCCTAAGGTTTTAAATTCATTGGCGACCGAATACAGTCATGAGCTTGGTGGCCAGAGAGCCTTTAAAAAGAAATCGAACAGAACATTTCAAGAAAAAATTAAAAGTATTCTTACCGAAAAATGCCCATATAAAATTCAAGAAGTTCAAGAAGAAAAATATTGGACTAATTAAAATTATAATATAAGTTATAATTATAAATAAGAATAATTTAATATTGTCATGTATTTATATAATACCAACGACAATAAATGATGATGATTATTATTATTATTAATGCATTGTTGAGTGGAAAAATTACTAATTAAGTTATATTTTTTGAGAATTGTTTTATTTTATGAGCTTTAGTTGTTATTTTTTAAGAATTGTTTGACAAGAGTTATTTTGAAAAACATGTACACATGAAAAACGCTTGCTGGAAATAAAGGCGATTTTATTTATTTATAATTTATTTATAATTCAGAATACTGGATTATTTATTTTTAAAGCCAAATGTAATGGTTGCAAATATATTTTATTTAGAAGTTATAGATTTTGGGAAATTTGAAAAATATTATTTTTGTAACACTTAAGCCCCTATAACTTCTGAACCTGAATTTTTTCATACATGCGGGTTTTGATTTTTTTTTGGCATCTTTAAGCACTATAAATTATGAAGCGGTTTTTGAGAAATTTGATTTTTGTTGTTTTTTATGGGGTAAATACCCTTAAAAATCAAATATGCAAAAAATAAAAAAAACACCTACAAACCAAATTTTATGAAAATCGGACCATTGGTGTCGTCTACCTTAGTTTACACACACACACACACACACACACACACACACACACACACACACACACACACACACACACACACACACACACACACACAACACAAACACACACACACGCACGCACGCACACACACACATGCGCATGCACGCACGCTCGCACGCATGCACACACACATGCACGCACGCACGCACGGACGGACGGGCGGACGGACAACGTACTGCGTTTAGCGCCAAATGGAAATATCAGTTATCTCTGCAACCAGTTACTGTAACTGGATTTTTTTTCAAGCCAAATTTAAGGGTATATTTTGCTTAATTATTATTATTAAAAGTAGTAAAATTGAAAATTTGAATTTTTACACATAAATCCCCATAACTTTTGAAACTGAATTTCTAGACATTCGGGTGGTATCAATTTGTTTGTCACGTAAAGTACTAAACACTATGAAATTTTTATCAAAATCGTTACAGCCGTTTTTGAGAACATATGATACTTTATACAACATTGTTGATTTCTAGTTTCAAAATCAAGTCATAATTTTGTTTTGCAGATAGTTGTAAGATTAACAATAAGTACAAATTTGTATTAAATTTTTGCAGTTAAATTAAATTAATAATAATTACTAATTGAAAATTTGCAAACACCGCTCTCATTGTAAAATAATAAACTAAATGCAAAAACCCTAAAAAATGACAAGGGGTTAAAATGACTGTCCTGAATAACCTACAGATAGATAATGACTATATGCTTTTTCAGTGACGGAAAAGAATAGAGAAAGAAATCATGAATATATATATATATATATATATACTCGCCTTACAGCTCGCTGGGGGCTCCGCCCCCAGGCCCCCAGTGATGTGTCCCTTATTAGGAGGTGATAGTTTGTGCAAAGACACAAAAACATAATTGATTTAATTGTTAGGTTTAAAAAAACTCCGTACAAGGTATCTTTGGTCGTGTTTTAGGGCAGTGTATTTAGTGGGAAGTGAGTTTTCTCTAGCGGAAAATTTGTTAAAAAGAGAGTTGTATCGTCTGCATAAATTATGCAGCTGATATTGTAATTTTGAATTAGAGACGGGAAGTCGTTAGAAAACAAAATGAACAGAACAGGTCCCAGCACGGATAACTGGGGACTCCCCTTGTGATTGGTTTAGGATCAATCTAAATGTGGTAGTGATGCCAAATTTAGTATGTTGGATATCTACAACTTGGGATCTCCCTTTTAGGCAGCTGACAAACCATTTGTTTTCCTTATTCTTAAGCTTGTAAGTTTTCTAGAGATCCTGTCTTTTCTAATGAGTAGGCCATTTTGAGGGCGAAGGAGGTAAGGTAGGGTAAATTACATATCTACCAACGTTGTTGGAAATTTAATTTTAAATTGTTCTTCTTTTTGCGATGCCGACTTGGAGGTTAGGAAAAATTGAAGGAGGTGTGTATTGAAGAGTCAGAGCATGAATACACTTTTTACAAATCCTAGCAAAATCTATTGTTCGGGGGGTTAGTTGGTGAGGAAAGTAGCCGGTGGAGGTATTTATGATGGAGGGGGTGGGGCTATTTTTTTGAAGAGGTTTCATGGGGCTCTGGTTGAGGTAAACGCATTTCATCAAAAATTACAAGTTATTTACTAATTCTCAACACAAGTTATTTTTGATTTGTTCAAGGGGGAGTGGTTATTGGTGGTAAGGGGTTTTTGGTTATAGAAGGTTAATTATTTGAAAGGGGAGAGGGTTGGTAGCTAAGGACGTGAATCAAAAGTATTTATTTAAAAATAACATCGCCAAACAATTGAAAAATGCTTAATTTTTTTCATTTATTGGTCGGTTTTGGGGTTGAAAGGGGTTAGAGCTATCTAAGGGTGAATGAGGAGGGTAGGGCAAAAGATCAAATTACCAAAGTTGAAGAACGTGAAGAATCCGTGGCACATTGTGCCGTCCATATTTTGATAAACATCATCCGTTTGGCCACTTCAGCTCAAAATAACAGCTTTTAGAAAGGCATTTTTTAACGATTTAAAAATGATTTTTTAGGGGGTTGAAAATTACAATAGCAAGTTGTGATAATTTTACCCTCGGATTTAAGCAATTAGGAAAATGCATGCCAAATTTCAGGTTCCTAACTCAACAGAAAATCATAAATTAACTGTTTGAAAATTTTCAGGGATCTAAGTCTTAGTTAGCAAATTTCTAAGATTTACTACCTTTTAATGTATTTTAGTAACAAGAACTAGTTATACTATTAGTGATTTGTAACATATATTCTGTAGAGATGATGTGTACCAAATTCCAGCCCTCTACGTATAATATTAAAGCTGAAAAACGTCGGGGAAATCATAAAAATTTGAATGTTCTAGAGCTACCTAAGAGTGAAGGAAGCGAGACAGGGCAAAATATCATAGGACCAAAGATGTAGATCATGAAAAATCCGTGGACATGGTGCAGTCCATTCCTTGATAGAACCATCCTTTCGGCCACTAGAGCTTAAAATAACTAATTAAATAAATAATTTTAAGCATATTTAAAGACTCCTTAATAACCTTTTTGAGGGTATTGAAATTTAAAATTGCGATTTTTGATCAATTTACCCTCGGTTTTAACCAATGAGGAAAGTGACAAACGCTGACATTTGGAAGATTTCGACGATTTTTTTAACTTTATACGCATTATAACACTAGGAACTGGTTATTTTATTATTGATTTGTAACGTATACGCTGTGAAGTCAAAACTTGGGTCTCTCTTTAAATAATATATTAGAAAAAAAAACACGAGGAAAATTCAAATTTAATGAAAGTTAAACTTTAGGACTCTTTTGGGGTTAAAACGAAATAAATTGGCGAATGACCATTGATAGAGGCCTAAACCTGAGCGGTAAAACCGACTCTTCACAAAAAAAAAAACTTTGAATCACAATAAAAAATAAACACACAAATAAAGAAAAACCAAAAAAGTGGAAATTTACAAACGAATTTATTTCAGGGCACAGTTTAGGGGTTAAGGAGGTGAGATAGGGTAAAATATCCGAAAACAAGAACCAAAATTGTAGAAAAACTATTTAAATACAATATTGACAATTGTTTTTCGATAGGACCACTAGTTTGGTGGTGGGAGCTGTTGGTTGTGGAAGTTTAATTATTAGAAGGGGAAGAGGGTCGGGGGCCAGGGGGTTAGGCAAAAGTACTTGTATAGAAATTACAATGCCAAACATTTGAAAACAGTTTAATTTGCTTCATTTATTGGTTGTATGTAGGGGTGAAAGGGGTGAGAAATGGCCAATGACTTCGCTTAAACGTGGGCGTAATACTGAGTAATACCTCAAATACTGAGTAATACTGAGTAATACCTCAAAACTTGGGTCTATCATTTAAGAATATATTAGAAAAAACCACGAGGAAAGTTCAAATTTGATGAACGTTCAACTTTAGGACTCTTTTAGGTGTTAAAACGGAATAAATTGGCGAATGACATTTGATGGGGCTTAAACCTGAACGGTAAATCTGACTCTCGTCATGTCAAAACTTTTAACCAAGATAAAAAATACTAAAAAATAATTTCCAGGCGGAAACAGAGTTCAAATAAATATTATGTTAATTCTAAGCAATGTTTGTTTGGCAGTGACTCCTAACAAGAGCCTGTCTGGTCTCCAAACATCATACCCTTTGAGTTTTGGACGTTGAGTTACCTGAAGAGCAAGGTTTTTGCTTCGATAACCACCTTTGTTAGAAAACATGGCAATAAATAAAGAGTCGTTCTCTACAATATTCGCTTAAAAATTAACTGAGTAATACAAATATCAATACAAAGATCGTTTTTTTAATATTTTGATATAGATTTTGTTCAGGCATTTGTCATCACTAATTAGTACAAACAAACCAGACTGGAAGATTTTTTTCGACCACCCGTCATTATATTAATAGGGTATTAATAGAGACAGATTGTTACTCTTTTACTGATAACAAATATAATAGTTATTACTGGTACTGAAACACTGCAATACACGGAATGAAGGCAATATTTAAAGATGTGTTAAAAATGTTTAAGTTTAAATAATAAAAATATTTGGTTTCGACGGGTGTTCTAATATTAAAATTCTACATAGAAAAAAATTGGAGAAATTTCAAGTCGACAAAAACGTACTGCATTTTCCCGATAACGTAGAATAGAACTTATACCTAAGCATGGTAAAACTGAACCAGAGAACCATTCGAACAGATAATAACCTGCTAATTCTTTTATCTGATTTGGGCACGTACTGCATTACCGCAGGTATGAAGTGAAAACAGCGAGAACCTAAAAGTAAAATCATTGTTTTAAATACAATTAGCGCATGAAAGAATCATACGATTGATGTATTTTCAGGCTTAAAACATCAACTTTGCTTGTAAAGAATATTTATCTATAAAAGTTATTTATTATTATTATTTTTACCGGTAAGAAACGCATTAGCAGTTATGAAAGCTGCATTAAACAGCAACTTAAAAGAATGTCAGGAGGGTTTAACGAGGCAAATTTCAAAGATTTTTTAGCTTTAGATGCATTTATATGTTAAGAACTAATTATGTTATTGGTGATTTGTAACATATATGCTGTACAGACGATGTGAACCAAATTTCAGCCCTGTACGTTTAATATCAAGCCAACTGGAGCTGGAAAACCAAAGGAAAATCTTTGAAAATTGAAATTTCTAGAGCAATCTAAGGGTGAAGGAGACGAGATAGGGCAAAAAGTCACTGAACCAAAGTTGTAGATCTTGAAAAATCCGTGACACATGGTGAAGTCCGCTTCTCGATAGGACCATCCGTTCGACCACTAGAGCTCAAAATAACGTTTCTTTAAGAAAGCTTTTTTAGCGATTTTTTAATAATTTTTTGAGAGGGTTAAAATAAAAAATGTCGACTTTTGATAATTTTTCCTGTACATAGACCCTCCAAGGAAAATTCGTGCAAAATTTCAAGTCTCTAGCTCGTCGGGAAGTATGGTTTGAATTTGTATCTATTAATCAGTGAGTCAGTTACACATCGGTCTGTATATTATTTAGACTCGCCTTACGGCTCGCTGGGGGCTCCGCCCCCAGGCCCCCTTAAAGGGTTTCGCCCCAAAGCGGAGAGTTTGTATTGAAAGTAACAAAACGAATAAACTGTTTACAAATGCTCAGCAAAAGTAATTATTACTAAATTTGGGGTGAATAGTTTCAATGGGGTTCATGGTAGGGGGGGGGGGTAAGTATTACTGAAATGATTCATTAAATTTCGGAAAAATCAGATAGGTTTCAATTTTTGAGATATTTTACGAAAACCTTTTTATAAAAAGACTAAAGTAAAATGTCAAAACCAATTTTCTCCATAAGAATAATATGGCAAAGCTTTGGCACAAAGCAGGGGGTGTGTATTGAAAAGTCACGAAATTTCGAATAAACTCATTACAAATCCTCAGCAAAATATATCATTGTAATGTTTGGGAGGGTAGTTAGTGGGATGTAGTTAATGGGTTACTTTAGGGGAGGGGTTTGCGGAGAGGGTAGGGTTTAATTTTTCGTTTTGAAAGAGGGTTGGAGAAGTCAGGGGATGATGGCAAAAATTTATTTAGTTTTAAAACATTGTCAAACATGTTACGAACCCTTAATTTGATGCATTTATTGGTCGGATTTGGGAGTTGAAAGAGGTTAGAAATGGTAAATACCACCGGATAAATGTAGGTGATATTGGCCAATCCCTCATCGTATTTTATATCCAAAAATCAGAGAATAAGTTAGCAAAAAAATTAAAAAAAAAACAGATATAATTTAAAATTTCACGAAAGTTCAGCTTTTGAGGACTTTTTCAGGGGTCGAAACGGGGTGAAATTTTTAGATGACCCCTGATAATCCTAAAGGGTCAAAGTGACTACCTCAGGGTCAAAATTGAAGACCATCAGTCCAAAAAAATTAACAAAAACAATAAACTGAAAACTTATGAATGTTTATTTTAGAGGCCAATTAGGGGGTGAAGGAGCTGAGATAGAGCAAAATACATAATGAACAAAATGGTAGTAAATTTAATTTTAACTGTAGCATGATCATTGTCTTCATTAAGCCCTTTAATTTAGCCGCTACAGGTCAAAAACGTAAAGTATGTACTTTTATCGAAATTAAATTTTTCCCCCAATTTCCGTACTTATGGGGGGGTTTAGCCTTGTTAGCTGTTAGTTATGATAGGGAAGAGACGTTTTTGTGGGGCTAGAGGGTGAGATAATATTTTTTGTTGAGAAATAACAATTCCCATCATTTTGAAAATGCTTAATTTGCTTCATTTATTAGTTGTATGTATGGATTGATAGGCGTTAGAAATGACAAATAACTTCAGGTAAACGTGGGTGGAGTCACTGATTAATCCTTCTCAAAAATTGGGTCTCTCATTTGAATAATAAATTAGCAAAAAAATTAAAAACCACGAGGAAAATTAAAAATTTAATGCAAGTTCAATTTTAGAGGACTAATTTAGGAGTAAAAAACATTGAGGCAGAGTACTGTATTTACCATAATCTATACCTCGGCAACCAGTGGACAGAGAAAAATTATTCACAGTACCTTTTTTAATCTAGATCCAATGGTCCAACCCAAGATTTGATAATTTCATTTATCAATGTAAGATATCACAAAACCCCATACCCTGCCCACAACAGGGTAAAATTGGCGAATAACGTACGATTAACCTGTGTCCTCTGAGAATCGCGGGCCAGGGATGAGGCAAGAGTATTTGTTTGAAAATAACATTGTCATACATTTAAAAAATGCTTACTTTGCTTCATTTACTGGTCGGATTTAGGACTTGATAGGGGTAAGAAAAAACAAATGACCGATAAACGTGGGAGGTGACGCTTACCAACAAGTCAAATTAAGAATAATCCCTACAAATCCTCGGGAAAATTGTATCGTAGTAAGTGTTTGGCGGGGGGGCTGTTGGGGGTGGAGGGGTAGGGTTTTACATTGTACGTGGAAGAACTGGTTGGTTCGGAGCGGAGGGTGAGGGTAATGTACTATATGTGTTAAAAAGTTGCCAAAAATATTAAAAATGCTTAATTTGATTCAGTTGTGGGGAAGGTAATTTGGTTGAAAGGGGTTTAGCCGTGTTAGTTGCTAGTTATTTTAGGGAGGAGACGGTTGGTGGGGCTAGAGGGTAAAGGGAAATTTTTTTGTTGAGAAATAACCATTCCCATGATTTTTAAAATGCTTAATATGCTTCATTTATTAGTTCTATGTATGGGTTGATAGTGACAAATGACTTCAGATAAACGTGGGTAGAGTCACTAATTAATGCTTGTCAAAAATTGGGTCTCTCATTTGAATAATAAATTGGCAAACAAATTTAAAACCACGAGGAAAATTTAGAACTTAATGCAAGTTCAATTTTAGAGGACTAATTTAGGAGTAGAAAAACATTGAGATAAAGTACAGTATTTACCATGGATCCATATCTCGGCAACCAGTGGACAGAGAAAATTTATTCACAGTACCTTTTTAAATTTAAATCCAATGGTCCAACCCAGGATTTGATTATTTTTATTATTCTATGTAAAAGATCTAAAAAACCCATTTTTAAGGGGTTTATCTATTCCATCTATTCCCTCCTAACCCCGCCATCCGATGGTCCGATCAGGCTAGTGTTAGGAATTTTCTGGCCCTCCCTTCTGAATTAGTAAGACTTATAAGAGAGCTATTTCAATAATAATGATAATCAAATTAAATCCAATTAAACTTAAAAATCAACATATTACAGTTTGATGTCACACAAATGAACGAATTGAGAAAAATCGCCAGTTATAACAATAGTTAGAAGAAGAGACGGTGTCATTGAAACTTGCGACATTACCACCAGCGAGAACCTATATTAAAATCTGTTATTAGCAATTTTTTTCTGAAAATTGTATAAAGATACCATATTAAATATATTGTTTTATATCTATGGCTAAGGTTTTTAATATTTCTTTCTTAAAATTAGTACACGTAATCATTTTTAGAACATAAACCGTGCGTGACATAATTTCGATGATGATTTTCGAGAAAATCGCTGACATTAGGCGAATTTGGAAGATTCTTTTAAATTTATAGGCATTTTAATATTACAAACTAGTTATACTATTCGTGATTAGTAACAAATATGCTGTAGAGATGATGTGTGCCAATTTTCAGTCCTCTACGTCTAATTTTAAATCTACTGGAACTGAAAAACCTGGGGAAATCGCTGACATTTGGCGAATTTTGAAGATTCTTTTAAATCTATAGGCATTTTAATGTTACAAACTAGTTACATTATTCGTGATTTGTAACATATATGTTGTAGAGATGATGTATGCCGATTTTCAGCCCTCTACGTATAATATTAAATATACTGTAGTTAAAAAACCTGGGGAAATCTCTGACATTTGGCGAATTTTGAAGATTATTTTAAATCTATTGGCATTTTCATGTTACAAACTAGTTATATTATTCGTGATTTGTATTATATATGTTGTAGAGATGATGTATGCCAATTTTCAGCCCTCTACGTAGAATATTAAATATATTAATATTCTACCCCCCAGGCCCCCTTAAAGGGGTTCGCCCCAAAGCAATCAGCAAAATAATTGTTTTTAGTTTTTGGGCATGAATAGTTTCAATGGGGTTCATGGTAGGGGGGGGAGTTATTACTGAAATGACTCATCAAATTTCTGGAAAAGCAAATAGGTTTCAAACCCTGAGATATTTTACAAAAAACTATATATTTAAAAAATAAATACGATAAAAATAACATGTCAAAACCAATTTCGTCCATAAAACTATGATGAGAAATCAGTATGCAGGATCGCTGACATGGAAATGTAAAAAATCAAGTTTTTCAGTACTACAGTAGGTAACAACTAAATAAAGATAACTACCAATTGTTTTTCAGATTTGTAGAGAAATAAGCGATATATAGAATTTTATTTATTTCCTATACGGTAAACATTGGGACAAAGTACTGTATTTACATAATCCATATCTCGGCAACCTATGGATGGAGAACAATTAATTATTCACACTGCTAATTGTTGGTTTTTTAAATTTAAATCCAATAGTCCAACCAAGGATCTGATAATTTTCATTTTCTACGTAAAAGATCCCAAAAACCAATTTTAAGGGGTTTATCTATCCCCTCCTAACCCCACCACCCGATGGTCCCATCAGGCTAGTGTAAGAGTGCTATTTTAAAAATCAAATTAAATCCAATTAAATTTAAAAATCAACATCATACAGTTTTTCCACATCATTAACATGAAAAATGAGTACTATAACAAACTTTATTTTGAAAAGTTAAAAAAAGAAAAAGTTATATTATTGCTGATTTGTAAAATAGCTTGTTAGCGATATTTTGTCATTTTTTTGAATAGGTTAAAATAAAAAATGGCGTTTTTTGATAATTTTTTCCTATATTTTGACCATCCAAGAAATATTAATGCCAAATTTCAAGTTTCTAGCTAATCGGGAAGTATGGTTTGAACCGGGATAAAATATCTGGAGAAAATCGCTGACATTTGGCGAATTTAGCAATTTGTTTTTACATTATATGCAATTTTATTTTTTCAAAATTGGTGTATTATTCCTGATTTGTAACAAATATGCTGTAGAGTTGATGTATGCCAAATGTCAGCCCTCTACGTATAATATTAAATCATGTGGAGCTGAATACCTGGAGGTAATGTTAAAATTCAACGAAAATTTAACTATTGAGGGCTTTTTTAGGGGTTGAAACAGGGTAAATTCTGCGAATGTCCCCTGATAACCCTAAAGGATCAAACTTACTGTCTCATTGTGAAATTTGAGGTCTATAAGCTAAAAATAAATATAGAAAAACAATCAAAACCTAAAATTAACTGAAAAATTTATAATAATTTTAAATTTAGAGGTCATTTTGGGAGTGAAGGAGGTGAGATAAGGCAAAATACATAATGACCAAAATTGTAGGAAATTTTATTTCAACTAAGGAAATAACCTTTGTTTTTGAACAGAACCTTTATTTCAGCCGCCAGGGACAAAAAAACGAAAAGAACTTTTATCGAAATTCAAGTTTTCCCACTTTTTTACCCCCTTTTGAGGGGTGGGGGGGTTGAATTTTTTTGTTTTGAGAATTTTATATTTAGTAATACCACCCAAAAAATATTCCTGCAATTTTATAGGGGCCTAGGTAGTACATCGAGGCAACTGGTGCTGGAAAACCTAGGGAAGATCTATGAAAATTTAAAAATCTAGATCAATCTAAGGGTGAAGGAGACGAGATAGGACAAAAAGTCATAGGACCAAAGTTGTAGATCGTGAAAAATCCGTGGCACGTGGTGCAGTCCGTTTTTCAATAGGACCTCTAGTTTAGCCGCTACAGCCCAAAAACGTAAAGTACTTTTTTCGAACTTCAATTTTTCCCCCCTTTTCCCCCCCTTTGGAGGGGTCGGGGGTGGAAATGTTTCGTTTTGACAATTTTCCCTGGGGTTTGACCACCGAAGGAATATCCGTGCCAAATTTCAAGTCTCTAGCTTATCTGGAAGTACTTTAGAATTTGTATCTATAGATGAGTTACACATCCGGCTGTATATATATTAGATATATAAAGAGAGTTGTGTTTTGGTATATTTCGTGCTGCACCCAAAACCACATGTCGCAGATCCTTGATCTTGGTATCAAATTAAAGCTTGGAATCTCATTATGTGCACTTTGGTGGTTGGTTTTTGATATCTTATAGGGTTTAGGCACATCAGGATCGTCCGAAAGGGACCTATGTCAAGAATTTTGTGAGTACTTTAGGTTTTATTTGTTTATATCAAAACACAAGGTTTCATTTGAAATGGTTACCGTGGTTGCCAACAGAATGCAGCACCTACAATTGTTTTTGTACAACAGGTGAATACAGTCTTTTTAGCAAATGTTTTTTTATTCACATTTTCAATTATTTAGTAAGTTTTTACAGTGAGGTTAAGTTATTGAATACAAAGTACAATGTGGAGTTACATATTTTTGGGTTTTAAATTCAAAGTTAGTTGTAAAAATAAGATGAGAAAATGCCAAAACAGAAAGTGTTTGCAATTCCATATCTTACACATAGACGAAAGATTGCACAAAAAATTGAAACAACAAGGAAAAGATACACATCCAAGCGTATCTTGAAAAAATTCACAGCGACATCAAGAAACGTTATCTTAACAGATTGTAACAGAAAGGGAGACTACGTCGGCGCTGAAGTGCCATCAACACATAAAAATATTTTTTTCATACGCCTCAGAGAAAAAAGTCAGAGTTCTGAGAAAAAAGTCAGAGCGCGGGAAATTTAATTTAATTCGGAAAAAAAAGTCAGAATTCGTCAATTTGTAGATAAAAGTCAGAGCGCGGGAAATTTGTTCCCCTCAGTGAAAAAAGTCAAAATATAACTATAATAACTACAATGTGCGTTCCCCTTTGAGCATGATGGTGGAAGTTCACTATCGTTGAATGGGGGCGAATCTGATTTGGCCAAATATTCGGCAAACTATTTGCTGCATGAGGTCTTATGATGGCAACGCAGAAACGATACATGCCAAACTTACCATTACACGTTTGTATTGGCCTGAATTCGCCGCGCTCGATGATTTTAGAACCTACCATGAACGTGGGAGTTAAATATCGTTGAGCAAGGGCAAATCCAGGCAAACACGAACTTACGTTGGCACGCTCGGAATGAATCTTCTACGTTACACTCATTAAAGGCCTCATGCGGCAAATTTATCGCTAAATGCCAATTTTGCCAAGTCTGGCAAATCTGGCAAGTCAGATTTGCTCTTGCTTGACAATATTGAACTCCCACCACCAGGATCCTGGTTTTGAACGATTTTGATAAAATGTTGATAATATTGACTTTGTAATTAAAAACAATTAGCAAGTTTTGAGATTACTAATTGCAACTTGCTAATTGAGAAAATGTAATTAGCAAGTTTCAAGTTAACATATAACATTCTCTAATTAGCAAACAATGATATTTTACAATAAATTGGTTTGTAACTGGTACTTGTAAAACTCGTTTCGAAATGGGGTCATGAGAGGATACCCACTGTAGTTATATTCTGACTTTTTTTCCGAGGTGAACAGGTTTCCCGCGTTCTGACATTTATTTCAGAATGCTTTGACTTTTATTTCAGAATTCTGACTTTTTTCTCGGAGGCGTATGAAATTTCCCGCGCTCTGACTTTTATCTCAGAATTCTGACTTTTTTCTCCGAGGCGAATGAAATTTCCCCCACTCTGACTTTTTTCTCAGAATTCTGACTTTTTTCTCCGAGGCGAACGGAAAAAATATTTTCGTGTGTTGATGGCACTTCAGCGCCGTCGTAGGAAACATACGCACAAGGTGATAAAAGAAATAATCAGAACAGATTTATTATAGAAAACCTTCGAAAAAGGGATCAAACAGAAAAAGCTGATATAATTCAACTACTTTACAAGCTGTTTGCAAAAGCACAGGGAGCTATGATTTGGACCATGAAGGATGATTTATTCCAATCAAATATAGATTAAATTGAACATCCGAATGTGGATGTAGTCATTTTCAAGATAGACAAAATTTATAGATATTGCAGAGCAAAGAAATTCAAAAAGGAAACATAAAATATGTGCTGTTTGAAAGGGCAAATAAGACTGCTCCCACCAAATATGTCACCCGTGATTTTCTTAAATATATGTATAGAGAAACATCAAAATATATTGAATGTTTACATAACATTCGACGTTATAATGGTTGCTTCCTAGTACGTCTTTTATTGGAGCTACTACTTAGCCCTTCATAAGATTTTTCAACCCAGCGAAGAGGTTTACCAACAGCTAGTATTAAATAATCCGCTTTTAGTAGTTCAGGAAAATAATATCTGTCGTAGTTTTATTCATCCATGCTATCAATGCAATCCAATTCAAAAAAATCTTTATTCAAAAAATTGTTCAGTACATATAATTTAATATGTCCCATGCGTACACGCACGTGCGGGATAAGAAATACGACTTAACAAAACTTAATGAGCTGGTGATAGCAGTTCTTATATTTAATAAATACAACACTTACAATTAAAAGTAATAAATATTCAGAAAAACTTACAGAAAAAAACACATAAATAACGAACCAACAATAACAACTAATCAATATAAAAGTTGTGTGTTGATATATATGGGTCTGCAGCCAAAACTAGATGTCATAGACACTTGATCTTGGTGTCAAATTAAAGCTTGGATTCTCATGATGTGCACGATGGTGTTTTGGTTTTGATATCTTCAAGGGCTTAGGCCCAGGATAGTGCTAAAGGGACCTATTTCAAGGATTTTGGTTGCTGTGGTTACCATTAAAAATAGCTACTGTGGTAACTAACAGAATGCAGAGAAGTGGCCTGGCATAGCGGTTAGAGCGCAGGACTTAGGTCTCGGAGGCCTGGTTCAAATCCCGCCAATCACCAATGGCTTTTTCACTTTGTGGTAAAGCCGTGACTCACTAGGCCTAGCCTGAAGTAATGTGCAAAACGGTTCTGGGCTAGATCTAGCATCCTGGAATGTGAAGGTGGGACAAAAAAACTAGAATGCAGCAAAAAGAAAACTAGAATACGACAAGAAAAAAATTATCTTCCTGGCAAAGCCAGGGTTATCAGCTAGTAATAACAAAAAACATCAACAACTTAGACCAACATGAATATCTGATCAGTGAGCAACAGAACAAAATGGAACAAGACCAAGAGGAGGAACAACAGACGAGTTGATGCTGAGGTATGTGCCTTCACCGAGGCATGTTTATTAATTTTGAAAGAATGATTTAAAAAGATACTGGCTTTCTCTACTCTCCCCCTGTTACTAACACTTTTAAAAGTTTTTTTATATATTTTTTACAGTTACATTAGTATAAAATGGCATTTATTTAATTTGAAAATATGTTTAAAAGTGTAATTGCTTTAAATCCAAGTTGTTTTCTTCTGATTTCCTTTTTGTAAGTTGGAACAAATAAAATAAATTTAGCTGCTGCCCTAGTACTCCTATTAAATGTCAACATTGAATACACTCAAGAATTCAGTACAGAGTTCCGTGACTCGTGCTGCCATGCAGCAATTTTAAATTTGCTTTACTATATTTTGATTTTATGTAAGTATAAAATTGGTATAATTAAGTTAATAATTCATCAAAATGCAAAACATTCAAATTAGTTGAAATAATGGCTTGGAGAGAGACAATATTAATGCTCTTTTTCCATAACATTCTTTTGTCAATTACCTTGAATTATTAGAAATAGCACGTGGATGTTATATTAGTAAAAAGCGATATAAAACATAGTTCTACGCTTCTACGGCAAGTGACTCTAAGTGGTTCTGTTTTCACCAAAATGTTCCTCTAAACAAGACCTTTCTAAAAATGTACAATGTGTCATAGGTTTTCATAAGAAAATTTCGAGATTCGAACCCGTGACCTTAATTTCTGGAACACCCTGTGCTCAGATCATGTTGTAAATATTTTAAATGAATTCTTCATATGTGATTTAGTGGGGAATAATTTTATTTGGCGTTACTAGGTTAAACCGTTCTCCCGTAAAACTTTGTGCACGGGTGGTATGCCTCACCCTGTATAGTAGGTAAGATTAACATTAGGACAATGTACTGTTTTATTAGGAGTGATATCTTGGTAAACGGTGGACATAGAGCAATAATTCAAAATATTAAATCACTTGTTTTTTTTAAATAATTCAATGGCCCAAACCAGAAATTGTTCATTTTAATTTTTGTATATAAAAAATCCCAAAAACCCATTTTTTGGCTGGTTTAACCCCGCTTAACCCCCCTTCCGATAGTCCGATTGGGCTGATTTTCAACCTCATCTGAATAATTACTACTTTACATGTCTGTGCCAAATTTAATTCAGATCGGACCGTTTTTACACGAGTTAGCAACCCCATGGGGTTGCTAGTTAGTTAAAAAATATTTTAATCCCATATATATATGGGTTTTTAGTTAGTTAAAAACCCATATACATATATATATATATATATATATATATTTAATAATGAATGAATGGTGATTTTGGCATCTGGGGACCAAAAAAAAAGTTATGATGGTCTCGGGCTTAAGTCTTACCATGAGACCTAAGGTAACAGCTTCTTCCCTTTAGGGGAAATTTGCTACAGGATTACTTTATAAATGGTGCCAAATCTTAAGGCCCACACTGTCCATAAGCCCAATGCTAAAATTAACATTAGTCTTACAGACGGACTGGGCCTTAACCCCTTAACCGCCGCGCACGAGTTAGCTCGTTGTAGTATTCTGTACGCGCCCCGCCATGCACGAGATATCTCGTGCGTCACCCTTGCTTTGTTGACTGCCACGCCCGAGTTTACTCGGATTTGATGTTCTCAGCTGATTTTTGCTGGTACAACTGTTGTTCTGCTAGGTTTTTCCTGCTAAGACTGTACTGTTGACCCTGATGAGTTGCAGACCATTGGTGCTGCACTCTAGTGGAGTTTCCTCACCACGACTTCTACAGTATCGCGCTGAGAAGAAAACCCGGCAATCGTGTAATTAAAACTGCGCGCTACTGAAAACCGCGGGGGCTAATTACTCGGCGCTTAAGGGGTTAAGAGTTGGCACCAGTTATACCATGTTGTTGTCAGTGATCCAAGTTTAATTAGGATTAAAATATTGTTTCTCTGGTGAACTACTTTCTTCATATCCAATGCAAATTCAATCTTCACTCATGATGAGGTCATCAAAACATTTAAAACAACACACAAACATTGAACAAAAAGTATTTTAATTTACAATAACTGTGGCCACAGGCACGCACTGCTCTGTGGACATGTCCGGTGGTCGGTTTTAGCGAATTTTCACTATAGGGAAGAAGCTATTACCGTAGGTCTCATAGTAAGACCTAAGCCCGGGACTATCATAATTTTTTGTTTTGGTGCCTCCAGAAGCAAAAGACACCCTTGGTTTAAATTTATATATTATATATATGTCCGTCTGCCTGTTAATGCGATAACGGCCGTAAATATGGTCCGATCTAAATGAAATTTGGTACAGACATGTAAAGTTGTAAAGACTCAGACGAGTTCGTAAACCAGTCCGATCGGACCACCGGAAGGGGTGGTAAGGGAGGATAAACCCCCAAAAATGGGTTTTTGGGTTTTTCACATATAAAAATAAAAATAATTCAATTTTGGTTTCCATCAATGTATTCAGCTCGAAAAAACTAACAATTTTGTATTTTAAATTTGTATTTGCTCTTTGTCAATTGGTTACTGAGATATTGAAAGCGATAAACACAGTACGTTGTCCAGTGGCGTAGGTACGGGGGGGATATATCCCCCCCCTTGGTCCTACAGTATGTAAAGAAAATAATTATACTAAAAAAAAGTTAGGCTACGACTTTTAACTAGGAAGTAATTCTTTTACCGCAATGAAAAATAAAAAATCTTTGTAAAAATATATGTATAAATAAAGTTATTAATGTTATTATTTATTTAGTAGTTAAAAAACTGCCAAAAAATGTTATCTTTGAGGTATTAAGCACCAAACGAACGCGGCAGGATCGGTGACAAGAAGCTTAAAAATACAATACAGTATTTTGGAATATTAGTGGTAGCGGCGAATGCGTAACTGAAAGTGAACTGTTACTGTAACAGAATCAAAGCAAAATTTCGCATTTTCTGTTCCTTAGTCACCACTGATGGTCCCCGATTTGCAAATACCCTGTCATGAAAGACAGACGATAAATCAGTCTGAGAACGCAACTGAAAACGTGCCTTTCTCAGCCGAATTGGTATTAGATTAAAATTCGCCGCCTATAATATTACATCTTACACAAAAATTGTAATGTTCATTTTGTCCTTATGTTTTTAGTCCTATATTCCAGAAAAACGTTATTTTGAACAATTATTTATATTTATCAAAATGAGTGAACCTGCAGGCTATTCAGGCCTACATTATTTCTCTTGGAACTGAAGTAGCCAATAAAAATACCAGATTCACCCACCACCTATATTCCCTCTAACGGCCACACCGAAACTAACACATCTGATCTCACTTTGACGTATAGGATGTGTTTATAACTCGGTCAGTTGGTTCTGTGACCTTGCGAAAGAGATCTCTTTACGAAAGAGATGTAAAGTCAATAGTGATACTAGTGGCGTGAAAAAACTATGAGATTTATTTGTTGTAACTATGCTGAAACAATATTTCAGTGATCAGTGCTAGCAGAGATGAATGGAGTGAAGTGGACTCATACAGATTCCTGTATTAATTTGTTATCTAGTGATTTTGTTATAAAATGAAATAAAAAGTATTTCTTCAAGCCTAAGTAAAATAAATGACAGCTGGTATTTTTAATAAAAGCATCAAAACTTCGTGGAAGCAACTTAACAAAATCATGAGAATGAAGTAAAAACGTATACATACAAAAAAGAATAAAGCAAATGTAAGATCATTATGACATCAAACCACAAACCACTCCCCCTGTGTTCAGCTCGTTCTTTTGGAGAACGAGCCATGCCCGCTTCCGGTATGCGCGCGGCGACCATGTCATGTGTCTGCATCAATTATTCCGTATAATATGAGTTCAACTATGCCTCTAGATTGCATAAAAAGCTAGTTTTACAGTTATAATTTTAAAAATTTTTCTGGGGGGTGCCCCCAGACCCCCCGGTTATATCCCCCCCTTGACCAAAGTCTATCTACGCCACTGATGTTGTCCCAATGTTAACCTTATGGAAAATAAGTAAAATTCTATATCTTACATATTTTTCAACATATCTTAATAAAACTTGGTTTTTTGCTTCATCTAGATGAGATCTAATGTATTTTAGTGTAATATCCCCGATATGTCCATTTTTGTGGCAGCAAACCTACATACTCATTCCCCATATGTAATTCTTACGGAGATTACAAAAACATATCATATCTCGCAATGTCGGATGGAAATATTTTTTTGCATTTGAAATTCCTTGGGTATGCAGGTCTGCTGCAACATTTTTAAAGAAAGTTTCAAGACTCAGCTCCCCTCAAAATAAACCAAAAGTACAGTATATATATTTTATGAAATCATTACAATAAAATTCGCAAAAACTAATTACTTACATTAATGACAATGCTCGTTGCTTTCCTTCTTATCCACAAATTCTCCGGGGGTTAACGGTAAGAGCTCCGCACCTGTAAACGGTATCAGGAAACTGACACATACTTTCTCCCTTAAAGTAATTTAAAACCGGAAAATTTATATAATAAAATAGAACAAATTAACAGTTAACTATCTTACCAAATTTTATAAAAATCGGTTAGTAATTAATGAAGATATCGGTTTTTAAATTTATTCGCTTTAAAAATAGCATTAGACAATGTACTACGTTTACTGCCAAACCAAGATATCAATTATTTCAGGCAACTGTTGGCAATTAGTTGGCATAGACAAATAATTAATCCTCAGAGGGAGACTCAGGACCCGCTCTGAGGTGCGCTCCCGCTGTACTAGGCAGGACCGCATGCTGGAGATGCCACGTGTGCGCCTTGAGTCCGCTAGGGGAGGGCTTTTATATTTTGCCCCTAAGGTTTTAAATTCATTGGCGACCGAATACAGTCATGAGCTTGGTGGCCAGAGAGCCTTTAAAAAGAAATCGAACAGAACATTTCAAGAAAAAATTAAAAGTATTCTTACCGAAAAATGCCCATATAAAATTCAAGAAGTTCAAGAAGAAAAATATTGGATTAATTAAAATTATAATATAAGTTATAATTATAAATAAGAATAATTTAATATTGTCATGTATTTATATAATACCAACGACAATAAATGATGATGATTATTATTATTATTAATGCATTGTTGAGTGGAAAAATTACTAATTAAGTTATATTTTTTGAGAATTGTTTTATTTTATGAGCTTTAGTTGTTATTTTTTAAGAATTGTTTGACAAGAGTTATTTTGAAAAACATGTACACATGAAAAACGCTTGCTGGAAATAAAGGCGATTTTATTTATTTATAATTTATTTATAATTCAGAATACTGGATTATTTATTTTTAAAGCCAAATGTAATGGTTGCAAATATATTTTATTTAGAAGTTATAGATTTTGGGAAATTTGAAAAATATTATTTTTGTAACACTTAAGCCCCTATAACTTCTGAACCTGAATTTTTTCATACATGCGGGTTTTGATTTTTTTTTGGCATCTTTAAGCACTATAAATTATGAAGCGGTTTTTGAGAAATTTGATTTTTGTTGTTTTTTATGGGGTAAATACCCTTAAAAATCAAATATGCAAAAAATAAAAAAAACACCTACAAACCAAATTTTATGAAAATCGGACCATTGGTGTCGTCTACCTTAGTTTACACACACACACACACACACACACACACACACACACACACACACACACACACACACACACGCACGCACGCACGCACACACACACACACACATGCGCACGCTCGCACGCATGCACACACACATGCACGCACGCACGCACGGACGGACGGGCGGACGGACAACGTACTGCGTTTAGCGCCAAATGGAAATATCAGTTATCTCTGCAACCAGCTACTGTAACTGGATTTTTTTTCAAGCCAAATTTAAGGGTATATTTTGCTTAATTATTATTATTAAAAGTAGTAAAATTGAAAATTTGAATTTTTACACATAAATCCCCATAACTTTTGAAACTGAATTTCTAGACATTCGGGTGGTATCAATTTGTTTGTCACGTAAAGTACTAAACACTATGAAATTTTTATCAAAATCGTTACAGCCGTTTTTGAGAACATATGATACTTTATATAACATTGTTGATTTCTAGTTTCAAAATCAAGTCATAATTTTGTTTTGCAGATAGTTGTAAGATTAACAATAAGTACAAATTTGTATTAAATTTTTGCAGTTAAATTAAATTAATAATAATTACTAATTGAAAATTTGCAAACACCGCTCTCATTGTAAAATAATAAACTAAATGCAAAAACCCTAAAAAATGACAAGGGGTTAAAATGACTGTCCTGAATAACCTACAGATAGATAATGACTATATGCTTTTTCAGTGACGGAAAAGAATAGAGAAAGAAATCATGAATATATATATATATATATAAAGAGAGTTGTGTTTTGGTATATTTCGTGCTGCACCCAAAACCACATGTCGCAGATCCTTGATATTGGTATCAAATTAAAGCTTGGAATCTCATTATGTGCACTTTGGTGGTTGGTTTTTGATATCTTATAGGGTTTAGGCACATCAGGATCGTCCGAAAGGGACCTATGTCAAGAATTTTGTGAGTACTTTAGGTTTTATTTGTTTATATCAAAACACAAGGTTTCATTTGAAATGGTTACCGTGGTTGCCAACAGAATGCAGCACCTACAATTGTTTTTGTACAACAGGTGAATACAGTCTTTTTAGCAAATGTTTTTTTATTCACATTTTCAATTATTTAATAAGTTTTTACAGTGAGGTTAAGTTATTGAATACAAAGTACAATGTGGAGTTACATATTTTTGGGTTTTAAATTCAAAGTTAGTTGTAAAAATAAGATGAGAAAATGCCAAATCAGAAAGTGTTTGCAATTCCATATCTTACACATAGACGAAAGATTGCACAAAAAATTGAAACAACAAGGAAAAGATACACATCCAAGCGTATCTTGAAAAAATTCACAGCGACATCAAGAAACATTATCTTAACAGATTGTAACAGAAAGGGAGACTACGTCGGCGCTGAAGTGCCATCAACACATAAAAATATTTTTTTCATACGCCTCAGAGAAAAAAGTCAGAGTTCTGAGAAAAAAGTCAGAGCGCGGGAAATTTAATTTAATTCGGAAAAAAAAGTCAGAATTCGTCAATTTGTAGATAAAAGTCAGAGTGCGGGAAATTTGTTCCCCTCAGTGAAAAAAGTCAAAATATAACTATAATAACTACAATGTGCGTTCCCCTTTGAGCATGATGGTGGAAGTTCACTATCGTTGAATGGGGGCGAATCTGATTTGGCCAAATATTCGGCAAACTATTTGCTGCATGAGGTCTTATGATGGCAACGCAGAAACGATACATGCCAAACTTACCATTACATGTTTGTATTGGCCTGAATTCGCCGCGCTCGATGATTTTAGAACCTACCATGAACGTGGGAGTTAAATATCGTTGAGCAAGGGCAAATCCAGGCAAACACGAACTTACGTTGGCACGCTCGGAATGAATCTTCTACGTCACACTCATTAAAGGCCTCATGCGGCAAATTTATCGCTAAATGCCAATTTTGCCAAGTCTGGCAAATCTGGCAAGTCAGATTTGCTCTTGCTTGACAATATTGAACTCCCACCACCAGGATCCTGGTTTTGAACGATTTTGATAAAATGTTGATAATATTGACTTTGTAATTAAAAACAATTAGCAAGTTTTGAGATTACTATTTGCAACTTGCTAATTGAGAAAATGTAATTAGCAAGTTTCAAGTTAACATATAACATTCTCTCATTAGCAAACAATATTTTTTGGTAGCGATATTTGACAATTAATTGGTTTGTAACTAGTACTTGTAAAACTCGTTTTGAAATGGGGTCATGAGAGAACGCCCACTTTCGTTATATTCTGACTTTTTTTCCGAAGTGAACAGTGTAAATAACCCTCAGATTAATATAATTAGATAATTTGGGACACCTTCTAACAGAACTAAAATATCATACTTTGGACTAAGCCTCGCTTGGCAAAGGGTACAAGGTAAAGTAATAGAGAAACGCTGGCATACCGAAACAGAGGGGTGTAATTTAAAATAATTAAGTAAAATACAAAACCAAGAATTATGTGCAGTTACAAAAATTTAAACAATAAAACTGAAGCATGGCAAATGACCAGCAAAGAACAGGGATACTTTACTTAATTCAATTCTAAATAAAATCTGAAATATTAAATTGTCAGAACTAAGTTGTAATTACTTATAAGGTGATGGAGTGTTAAAATTAATCAACATTCTGAAACACGAAAAATAAATGTTTACTAAAGAATTGTAATACGTTAAAAACTCAAAGGTTTTCTAAGGTTAAAGCAAAATGAATTTCAAAAGTTACATGTTTCTCAAATCTTGGAATAATATTATTTAAAAATAAAGTTGGTTATAATGTGAGCGAGCAATCAGATTATACATCTAATTATACTAGTAAATTATTATAATTAATACATACTTAATTAATGATGAAAACACTCCTTTTTATCCAATTTTTGCACTACCTAATTCTGCCATAAGGCAACAGGCCTTCCAGGGGGTTTGATGGATTAGGCCATTGATCTAATTTTTCACAATTTCCACAAACACACGCGCGCGAAACCACGAGATGCCGGTTACTTGGTGGACGATACTTTCTTCACCGAATCCTTGGAGAGACTACCTCCCTCGCCGATCCACTGGGACTCCGGAACCATCAAAAACGACGAACCCCAACAGCGAATGAGGCAGTGATACGTCACTCAGCAATGCCCTAGTTCCGCCCTATTGGTTTTGACCATTCCACATGAAATGTCCACGTGATGGAATGTTCTAGCAGGTTGACGACTGTCCTCTATTCCACTTATCAAAAGCTGATGCATTATTAGCAGATTTATTGAATCTTGTACCTATTGTGAAACTCTGGAAAACATGGAATCAGCTATCGGGAATCAGGTTAGGTTCAAAGTACATAATTGAAGAAATTAGGAAAGAATTTTTGCTACAGAGTTTCGGAACTAAAATAAAAAATCTAAATTAAGCTAGTAGTTACAACAGGTTTCCCGCGTTCTGACTTTTATTTCAGAATGCTTTGACTTTTATTTCAGAATTCTGACTTTTTTCTCTGAGACGTATGAAATTTCCCGCGCTCTGACTTTTATCTCAGAATTCTGTCTTTTTTCTCTGAGGCGAATGAAATTTCCCGTGCTCTGACTTTTTTCTCAGAATTCTGACTTTTTTCTCCGAGGCGAATGAAATTTCCCGTGCTCTGACTTTTTTCTCAGAATTCTGACTTTTTTCTCTGAGGCGAATGAAATTTCCCGTGCTCTGACTTTTTTCTCAGAATTCTGACTTTTTTCTCCGAGGCGAATGGAAAAAATATTTTCGTGTGTTGATGGCACTTCAGCGTCGTCGTAGGAGACAGACGCACAAGGTGATAAAAGAAATAATCAGAACTGATTTATTATAGAAAACCTTCGAAAAAGGGATCAAACAGAAAAAGCTGATATAATTCAACTACTTTACAAGCTGTTTGCAAAAGCACAGGGAGCTATGATTTGGACCATGAAGGATGAATTATTCCAATCAAATATAGATTAAATTGAACATCCGAATGAAAATTTATAGATATTGCAGAGCAAAGAAATTCAAAAAGGAAACATAAAATATGTGCTGTTTGAAAGGGCAAATAAGACTGCTACTACCAAATATGTCACCCGTGATTTTCTCAAATATATGTATAGAGAAACATCAAAATATATTGAATGTTTACATAACATTCGACGTTATAATGGTTGCTTCCTAGTTACGTCTTTTATTGGAGCTACTATTTAGGCCCTCATAAGATTTTTCAACCCAGTGAAGAGGGTTACCAACAGCTAGTATTAAATAATCCGCTTTTAGTAGTTTAGGAAAATAATATCTGTCGTAGTTTTATTCATCCATGCTATCAATGCAATCCAATTCAAAAAAAATCTTTATTCAAAAAATTGTTCAGTACATATAATTTATTATGTTCCATGCGTACACGCACGCACGGGATAAGAAATACGACTTAACAAAACTTAATGAGCTGGTGATAGCAGTTCTTATATTTAATAAATACAACACTTACAATTAAAAGTAATAAATATTCAGAAAAACTTACAGAAAAAAACAAATAAATAACAAACCAACAATAACAATTAATCAATATATAAGTTGTGTGTTTACATATGGGTCTGCAGCCAAAACTAGATATCATAGACACTTGATCTTGGTGTCAAATTAAAGCTTGGATTCTCATGATGTGCACAATGGTGTTTTGGTTTGATATCTTCAAGGGCTTAGGCCCAGGATAGTGCTAAAGGGACCTATTTCAAGGATTTTGGGAGTGCTTTTAATTGTTGCTGTGGTTACCATTAAAAATAGCTACTGTGGTAACTAACAGAATGCAGAGAAGTGGCCTGGCATAGCGGTTAGAGCGCAGGATGACTTAGGTCTCGGAGACCTGGTTCAAATCCCGCCAATCACCAATGGCTTTTTCACTTTGTGGTAAAGCCGTGACTCACTAGGCCTAGCCTGAAGTAATGTGCAAAACGGTTCTGGGCTAGATCTAGCATCCTGGAATGTGAAGGTGGGACAAAAAAACTAGAATGCAGCAAAAAGAAAACTAGAATACGACAAGAAAAAAATTATCTTCCTGGCAAAGCCAGGGTTATCAGCTAGTAATAACAAAAAACATCAACTTAGACCAACATGAATATCTGATCAGTGAGCAACAGAACAAAACGGAACAAGACCAAGAGGAGGAACAACAGATGAGTTGATGCCGAGGTATGTGACTTCACCGAGGCATGTTTATTAATTTTGAAAGAATGATTTAAAAAGATACTGGCTTTCTCTACTCTCCCCCTGTTACTAACACTTTTAAAAGTTTTTTTATATATTTTTTACAGTTACATTAGTATAAAATGGCATTTATTTAATTTGAAAATATGTTTAAAAGTATAATTGCTTTAAATCCAAGTTGTTTTCTACTGATTTCCTTTCTGTAAGTTGGAACAAATAAAATAAATTTAGCTGCTGCCCTAGTACTCCTATTAAATGTCAACATTGAATACACTCAAGAATTCACTGCGGAGTTCCGTGACTCGTGCTGCCATGCAGCAATTTTAAATTTGATTTACTATATTTTGATTTTATGTAAGTATAAAATTGGTATAATTAAGTTAATAATTCATCAAAATGCAAAACATTCAAATTAGTTGAAATAATGGCTTGGAGAGAGACAATATTAATGCTCTTTTTCCATAACATTCTTTTGTCAATTACCTTGAATTATTAGAAATAGCACGTGGATGTTATATTAATAAAAAGCGATATAAAACATAGTTCTACGCTTCTACGGCAAGTGCCTAAAAACTAAGCCGGACTCATGGTGTAAAAGCAATAACTACAGCAATAACTACTCAATGCTGAACTTCATGAAGTGCCCAGATTTGATGATAATCACACGCTGTAGTTTTTAATGAAACCTTTCAATAACATTAAATGCCCAGGCAAAATTGGGCTTTTCATGAAGTGCCCAATTACAGCAAGCAGATATGACATATTGTATATTAATTTAGAGAGTGATATTAACACCTATAAAAATGATATTTTCCAAGTAAAAAATCATGTTATATCTAAGATCTTAATTGAATCTTAGAATTAGAAGCTTTTTTCATAAGAGGCCCAATTGCTTTTACAAGGGTGGAGTAAAACCAAGATGAATAAAATAAAACCAGGTGGTTCCATTTCAACCCGCCATCACTGACCAGTTGATGTAGATCCCATGTCATCAAATTTATTTTCCTTCAGTTGTGTTTTAGTTCAGAATTCACAGCTGGAAGTAGACGCGAATATATCATAAGAACAAACATAAGTTACGGGACCACCTATTTTTTTCTACTCATCTTGGAGTAAAACCTTCAAAGGTTTAATATTTAGCATATTAAAAATGTTATATAATTTCCATGCATAATCAATCAATCAATATATATATATATATATATATATATGGCTCTTAATTTAATGCCATGTTTTCTGACAAAGGTGGTTGTCGAAGCAAAAACCTTACTCTTCAGGAAACTCAGCGTCCAAAACTCAAAGGGTGTTATGTTTGGCGACTAGACATGCCAAACAAACATTGCTTAGAATTAACATAATAATATTTTGTATTCTGTTTCCGCCTGGAAATCCGAAATAATTTAAACAACCAGCCCCAGATAGCATGGAAGTATTCTGGAAATATGCTTTTGGTTTGCTTTTGGCATGCACATGCAAATGTGCATTGTTTATTATCCGATAATATGGTTGAATTATTCCATGCAAACCTTCAAAATAAGGTTCCAAAACACATTAGAAAAAATTCTTTCTAAATATGCCTTAGTTTCAATATCATTCGGCTTGAATATTTTCACTGTTTGTTATATGATAATATGTTTTAACTATTCCATGCAAACATTCAAAGTAAGATTCCAAAACACATTAGAAAAAATTCTTTCAAAATATGCATTAGTGTGCATATAATTCGGCTTGAATATTTTCACTGTTTGTTATTTGATAATATGTTTTAACTATTCCATGCAAACATTCAAAGTAAGATTCCAAAACACATTAGAAAAAATTCTTTCAAAATATGTATTAGTGTGCATATAATTCGGCTTGAATATTTTCACTGTTTGTTATTTGATAATATGTTTTAACTACTCCATGCAAACATTCAAAGTAAGATTCCAAAACACATTACAAAAAAATTCTTTTAAAATATGCATTAGTATGCGTATCACTTGGCTTGAATATTTTCACTGTTTGTTATTCGATAATGTATTTTATTATTCCATGTAAACATTCAAAGTAAGATTCCAAGTCACATTAGAAAAAAATCTTTATAAATATGCATTAGTGTGCGTATCATTCGCCTTGAATATCTTCACTGTTTGTTATTCGATGATGTATTTTAATCATTGCATGCAAACGTTCAAGTTCAAGTTCCAAAGTACATTAGAAATATTTCTATTACATCATATGTTTTTATTTCATTGCATTACGGGAACATTGAAGAAAATTGAATACCAAATTAGTTGCAATAATTTTTGAAAGAAAAAATATTCTTCTCGGTAAGTATTTGTCATGATGGTATCTATTATTAAATTTAATTGGCTACACATCATTAAAATTAAATATTTTTTTAAAGGTATATTTCGGACCATGTTCTAGGTCCATCGTCAGCCTTTTAACTGGACATCGAAATAATTATAGGTATGATATTTTCTAATGTATGTAAATGGGATATCTGTCTTCTGACCGGTCGCATATGAGCACGTGACTTTGGTAGAGGGGTAATGCACGTGAAGACACAGAAGGCCGTTTGTTGTCGTAGCGTCGGCGTTCTTATTGTAAAGGTACCACGCGGGAGCTGTTGACCACGGGGAAACCACCTCTACCGTCGAGATTCTCGGAATGGTCCGTGCATCCAACAACAAAGAAACGAGTTGACGGGTAAACTGGAAAGTTGGCTCGCCCGCAGACAATTTAAGTGACCATTTAGTCCATTTTACTAATTCTAAACTAAGTACAAATCAATGTATATCATGTGTTACAGGGTTAATGCACTTCAACCCTTAAAGACTCATGAACACTCACACCCTACACAATTTCATAATTCGCAATTATGCAATTGCAATAATTCATTTTCGCAATTTTTTTCCTACTCACAACATACACTATAAAACTTTTTTTATAAACTTTTGTTTGCAAAACATATTTATTACAACTTTAGTTTTAAAAACTCGATCTTGTGTTTTAAAACATGTTGTACAACAAAAGTGTATGAAACAAAAATTTCTTTTGATCTTTCCAACACGGCTTGGGAAACCTGCATCCTGTTCTGAAACACGATTCTTCGGTTTTAAAACACGCTTGTTGTTTAAGTTGTTTAATAATTTTCAATGCTTTCTTCAACAAGTTCAAAACAATTAATATAATTGGTTGTACAACACAAGTTTATAAAACAAGATGTATAGTATAAACGCGGCTTAAGCTGTCTGATTACATGTGTTATTACAAATGTTCTATGTAAAATACGACTATCCTCCTCAAGACGAGTTAAGATTCTTTGAAAATAAGTTTTCTCGATGCTTTTAATTCTACTCTTACTTTTAATCGCACAGTTCAGGGGCTAATTACTATATGGATAGTGAGTTTTAATTCTGTAACAAAAATTAAAAATATACAGGATGAGTCAGACCACCCATCCACCTCTTGTAACGGGAGAACGGTTTAACGTAGAAACTAATTTGCTTTTGGAGAATTCACTAAAAATATTTTCATGGTGATTTATCTTTAGGGTGTTCCAAAAATGAAGGTCATGAGTTTGAATCTCCTAATTTTCTTTCCAATTCACCAAGTTGTAGGATTTTTGAAGGCCTTCAAAATGGTATGCTTTTTGGCGTATGTTGCTATTTGAATTTTTTTATTTTCTGGGCTACCAATATTTTCAAAGAAAATTCCCGAAAATTTGATATTATCAAAACATTGACATGTGACATATCGTTGGTAATTAAGCTGAGTTACCAAGGATTAAGGGTTTTGAATCAGAACTGAAAAATATTTAATGGTTTGGCGTATGTTGCTATTTGAATTTTTTTATTTTCTGGGCTACCAATATTTTCAAAAAAAATTCCCGAAAATTTGATATTATCAAAACAATGACATTTGACATATCGTTGGTAATTAAGCTGAGTTACCAAGGATTAAGGATTTTGAATCAGAACTGAAAAACATTTAATGGTTTAGAAAATACAGGGGTTTTCGTAAATATCTTAACTTTTCATAAGAATGGCAGCTATTTTAAAACGAAATGAGGTAATTTAGTTCTGTTTTCACCATAATGTTCCTTTTAAGAAGACCTTTTGCTATTAATTCACAAAAATTCGGAGATTCAAATTCTTGACATTGATTTTTAACACCCCCTGTAGATAAATCCTCATGAAAATATGTTTAGAATTCTTCATATTTATGCAAATTAGTGGAGAATAATTTTATTTGGCGTTTTTATGTTAAATCGTTCGCCCGTTCAATAGGTGGACGGGTAGTCTGACTCACTCTGTATATATTTACTTATAGACAAACCAACTCACGAGAAAATGTTGAATACCAGGTTATTTGTATTTTGGTGCTTTAGGTCTAAAGGTAAGTACATTGCTCGGTAATAGAACTGGAGGATTGTTTATGATAAATTCATTAATATTTTTATTGTTTATGATGAAGGAAAAGTTTTAGTTTGTTTAAGCCTATAAGCTTATGAGCATCTTGATAAACAGCTAAAAATATGATTTTATCTTCGATCTATATAGTGGCGTACCCAGGAGAACAGCTGCCCCTATAAAACCAAATACATTGAAGCAATAAGCAACGTGGCCCAGCCCCTTAGCGTAATAGGGGCCTAATTAAAACTAGAATTTACTTTTACACCTTCAGAAAATTGTCAAGACGGAATCGTTTTACCGATAGCAGGTAAAAAGCAAGAGCCCTGGTGGCTTTGGGCCTATGATTTAATTTGTAAAACTAGAATATGGGATTTCAACAGTAGGGCTAATATACATAAATTGGTGAAATAGGTAGCACGAATTAACCGACCACGGGTAACAGTGGCAATAACTCTATAATGAATTTCTGTTACCCTTGGCGGCCACCAAATGCATGTAATTGAGGTCATCCCACTATTCCCAAATCAAACCCCACTGTCACTGTTATCTTCAGGTATAGGATATATTTTCATTATTATTCGAGAGTAAATCTGAGTGAATTTAAACACTAAGGTTGGCACTGTAGTTAAATGCATTGAACGATAATCAGAAAAAATTGAACAAGAGAAGGAGTGAGCTAAGTCAGTCAACGTATTGACTAAGCCTAGTAATTAAAGAACCTGACAGTTACGTTCTAATTCATTTTTCATAAGTCTGAATTTTCTTTTGAAAGATTCTTCTATGTCAGGCAAAATCTATGTTTAGTCGTTTCAAAATAATAGGAAATCATACTTAAACTTCAGAAAATATCCCCAGTCTACAAAATAAATAAATATGCTAATGACCTATCAGTTTAACTACTGTAGTCAACATTATTTGTCATTCTAAGAGCAAAAAATTCACATTACAGTATACTTATGCTAATTATATTTGTGATTTTATGTTTGGCTATCATGGTGCCAGTTTATCAGAACAATTATCATTATACTATACTCAACTATAAAGGACCGATTGGTGATTTGGATAACCCGAGTACTAGTCATGAATAGTGACAATAGAAAAGAAGACCATAACATATTTATGTTTGTTGGTCATTGACATATTTATTTTATGACTTTATTTTTTATCTTGGAATAATAGGTTATTAGGACAGTTATTTTTATTTTAAAACAACATATTAAAAAATCATTTACGATGCAGTAAACCATTATCGGAAAAAATGGCTTAGATTGTTTCTGAAGGGTGAGACCGGCGGCGGCGACCGCGGGTTCAGTGCACTCACTCAGGCCACGTGATGCGGCGCGCTAGTCCCTTTGTGTCTACCGGAAGGGATTTTTGCCTAACGAGATTGCAAAGTCCCCTTGCATATTTGGACATCAAGAGGGGTTAGTTTTTCAACTGTTCTCTGAAGGACTGCTCACTTGTCATATGTAATGACAAAATTTAAAAGCGTTTATCTACAAATATCTCTTTTTCTTAGGATAAAGAGTTGAACTTCACATAAAAAGTTCATAGATATTAAAAATCTCAGTTTTTTAACTAGTAACCTTGAAACATTTAACAAAGTAAGTAATTTATGACAACCTGTTTACCCTATACTCTTATATGAGCAATGTTATTTTGCGTACTTGCTCGGTTGGTTGGTTGGCTACACAATTATCTCAAAAACGGCTACACGATGATTTCCTTCAAAGTCTGGAAATAAGTTATTTATGACTCAAAACGTCTTTTAAGCAGATTCCTTGGCCAAAGAAAATCTTATAACGTAATAAAATTAAAGTTTAGTAAATAATGTTAAAATTTTAACGTTGGCATTATGTGTTGCCATGATAGCAACGAAAATAAAGAAGGAAAGTGTAAACAAATGAAGTAATCATAACTGCTGCTTGCAATCTACAGCCATCAAGGAAAAATACAGTGAGTGGGATGAAGAGTTCATGGAGCAATAATAGTATATTTCACTACTAGTCACGAAAGTAGCCCATTTCGGGGCAAGATAGTGTTTTACTTGCGAGGCGTAAGCCTCGCAAGTAAAACACTATCGAGCCCCGAAATGGTACTTTTGTGACGAGTTGTGAACAGTACTTTTCATCACGATGCAAATAAGTGACCAAACTTATAAAAAATGATCCAACGTTTCATAATTTAGTCATTTTTCTATAAGTAAACACAATACGGCTGAACTGTCTATTTTAGTTTATAAAGTCAGCTGGTTGAACTGTCAGATTAAGGAATTCGTTTGTTTGGGTACGGCAATATTTTGTTTTGGTACGGAAATGTTTTGTTTGGGTACGGGAATGAAATGTTTACTGTCCGCCGATAGCTTGATGGCTAGCGGGATAAGTGCAGGGGGAGGGGAGGAGTGCGCTTGCTATTGGCTGAGCCGTTCCCCTCTCGCCGCAAACGCGACACTAGTAGCCGACCTGAAAATGTAGTCTGTACTGTACTGATGCCGATGCCGCTGCGTACTCCCCGCGCTGACGTACTCACCTGCGGTGCGCCGGGCGTTTAGTTGCGCGCCCGAATGGTTTGTCCATTTTTACGTACGGATGCCATCACGAAATAGGAAAATAAATACCTTTACCACAAAAAAGCTAATTTTAAAACTTTCATTCGCACGAATCGAGCATAATGGCGTGAATAGAAGAAGCTTGGATGTTTACAAACACAGCTGGATCAATTTGGATTTTCAAACGTGGAAAATGAAACATTAACATATGATCAATTGATTTATGTATGAATTTCTTGTGTTTATCATCTGTTATTTTTAACAAGGTAAAATGTAGACGGGTAGTAGCGTCGTTGTTATGGTAACCGGCCTGCTATCCCCTCCCCTCAAATTTATCCCGCTAGCCATCAAGTCATCGGTGGACAGTAGGTACCGAAAAAGCAGCTGATCGTATCTTGTTTTGACGTAAGGAAATCGAGAGTTTTCGTAGATCTCAGCTGTACGGTAACGGGCAATTTTCGTATTCAGAGTGATGAAAAACAGTTTTCTATTTATCAATTTTATGACATTGAAATATTTTATAAACTGGATGAACTGGTAAACATGAAATAACACCGAGCGAGGCTTGGTCCACCAGGTATTATTCCCATGATAATTGATTTTTGCAAGTCATAGTTGAGAGGGCCAATTTTTGTACATGGCACCCGATACTTCCGTATTTCGTTACATCCATCGGGCGAACTCCGAATAAAGAAGCGCGACGAAGTATAGTAGTAAGCCTAATACAATTTATACGGGCATCACAATCTCTTAAGTCAGCATTTAAAACACTACATCATATTACTTTATTTCCGTAACCGAAATATAATAGAGGACGATTTAGCTTAGAGTCGTTGATGATCAGGAGCACCCCGACGATGAGTGTCAAGCCGCATTTTCACTATCCTATATGTACTTAATACAATAAGGGTTTTCTCTATTAGATCCCTTTTTCAGCCGTCCTACCTAACCGAATTTGATGATTGAAGTGTCATTTTAAAGCTTATAGTGTAGTGCACCGGCGACTGACAATTAAAATGGGTATTTCTTTTACGGTTTCGACCCCTTTGATTTATTTCTAGAGGGCGCTTTCAACGCTCCAGTGCTGACCAACTTGCATTAGGTTTAACGGTTTTAAATGTGATTTAACGGTGTAATTTAACAGCTGATTACCTTGAAATGAAGTTTTCTCAAGTCACGTTGTAAACAAATATTGACCTCGTGAGGAACATGTTGAAGCTTGAAGGGTTCAAACAAAAGGTATTTTGAACCGGATGTTTTCGTTTTGGGAAGATCGAAAGCCATTAATTCGTTGATGTAATGACACCACTGAATTATGCCATTAATCCTTCCAAACTTAAACTAACTTATACAGTTCTTAGAAAATTAATTAGGGCTACTTTTATTGGTAATTGTAGCCAAATTGAGGCAGGTAAATAATTATTTATAGTAAATATCCACGGTCGACAGATTTCAAATATATTGTAAATTTTAACCCTCTAACAAAAAGAAGAAGGAGGCACATATAAAAACGAGTCGACGAGATTAGGAAAAATATGCGAAACCTTCGGCAAGAACAAGAGAACTGCTGAGAGACAGGACTGATTGAAAATCAGAACAATATTAAAATGCGCAATTCGCGCATGGGCCCCCAAGAACTGTACTTCCACCATTTTATACTGTTGTGCGAGAAGACAACCGAATTCAAAAACATAGTGCTTGGGCGATGAATAATTTGTGTTTTGTTCAGTTGGGCCTTTGTTTACTTTGTGAGATCTTTAAATTTCAAGGTTAATTTGATTAATAAAGGTGAGTTTTAAGCCATGGCATTTATTGTACTGAAGGTGAGTTTCATACAAACCGTGATAATCTTTAAATGCGCAATTTGCGCATGGACCCCCTATTACAACTTGTTTTCCAAACTTGTGTTGTACGACCCATGATTTGAACATGTTTAAGAACGTAATGAAAAATGTTTAACAAAGGTGTACAACTAGCTTGTTTTACAACTATAAATCGTGTTTTACAACAATAAATCGTGTTTTACAACAGGTTGCGGCTTTCCCGACCCGTGTCGGAAAGATAAAAGGAAATGTGTGTTGTATAACCTTTTTTGTGCAACATGTTTAATATTTACTTCAAACGTTAAACTTGTTTACCAAAAATCGTTTATACTTAAGGTCAGTTCGCTTCCTGATATCAAGTAGACAAGTGCTGATTTTGACTAGGTTGTAATGCCTCTCTAAGTGACCGAGTACAATTTATCTCGAATAACCAATTTTTAATTTTCTTAAATACATTTAAAGGGTTACATTTTCAAAAATTAAATAATGAAATTAAATAGGTATTTTAATTGTTCAGTCAGTTATGAAAGGTCGTAAAATGTGATCTTGTTTAAAAATTATTAAACAAGTTTTACAACAAGCGTGTTTTAAAACCGAAAAATCGTGTTTTACAACAGGTTGCACGTTTCCCGAGCCCTGTCGGAAAGATCAAAGGCAATTTTTGTCTCATAAACATTTGTTATTGTCTACAACATGTTTTAATTTAAAACACAAGATCGAGTTTTAAACAAAAGTATTGATTTATTTTATCATCAGTGGCAAAAGTATAATAAAATAGTTGATTGGATTTATGTGTTCCACATAATTGAACATAACCTTTGAAATATTTGAGGTATAAAATTAAAACTTGATAAATAAGAAATTAATTAATTTGGAATTCGTGGGTCATCAAATCATTCTTTTGTCGCAGTTAAAATCGCAAGCGATGTTAAAACCGGTCCGGAAGGCGCGGTGGTGGCGGCGCGCGGCAGCCGGCGAGCGCAGCGTGGTGGTGAGAGGGTGGGAGTGGGGGATGGAAGCCATTTTGCCACGTTCGTTGCTTCGTTTTCTTCTGGGGTTATGGTCCAGCTGAGGTGTTTTTTCCTTATTTTTGTGCTCTGACTGTCGTTCCGAACGCTTGCCATCGCGCGAGTTTACCATTTGGCTTTGCAGTTATTTTGCAGCTAGTACCAAGCTTCTCAACCGACTACTGACCAGGTGAGAGAAATTTCTTCATTTTAACTGTGACATCAACATTAGTCATTAGGGGAGAGTGGGGAAGGTTCATACAAAATCGCATCGCTCAACTTTAAGTAATTTTAGCTGCCTTATTTGCAAATGAATTTGCTGAAATTTGATTCTAATATTGCATAGCATCTAACCATTATCATGACATATAAATGAACGAAATATTTTTTACCCAAAACAATGCACTTAGTATGAAACTATCCCAAATTAATACCATTGGGACAGTTTCATACTTCTCTGGGGTAGATTCATATAATGGGAAAATAAAATAATAATAATAATAAAATAAATAAATAAATAAAATGCATTAAAACTTATTTTGTTGATTTAAAGCCATTTAAAAACTTAATACTAACAATAATTTGGCTTAAAAGTAGGCTTTTACAATGTTTTGTTAAAGTGTCAACAGTAAAATTGAACCTAAGTCTTGCTCCACAATTTAAGTTGAGGAAGTTTTTGTACAATTTCTTGCAAATAAACTTACTATCAATAACAATTAGACCTGACAACATTACCTGTGACAACATTTTTATCTATGTCAGCTCTTTTAGTTAATTTCCTGTAATTTCTCACCATTTGTCACCCAAAAGAAATTTAAAAAAATAATGTTTTAGGTTTTACTGTAGGCTGACACTTCAATCAAGTATTTTTATATTTTTACAAAGATAAATAATTCAGTTTTGATAAATAGTAAATAGTAAAGACAAATAATGTTGAAAACTTCCCCATTAGGCATACTGTATAAAACTGCAGTGCTACTGAATGAAAGTGCCCCAGGTGAAGTTATGTTAAAAATCCCCTTGTGACTTTTTTATAAGTTAGAATTGGATATCTACAGTTTCTGTACATGTAGACCAAACATTGAGCTGTCTAATAATGCTTTCGTAATAATAGACTAGCAAAATTATTTAAAGAATTTAACCATATTTATACCTCTCTTTTTCTTTAAAGTTGTAAAAAAACTTTTCTCTTGGATTCCAGTAGGCTAAATGTTAAATATTTCTCTACATATTTAAAATGTGAAAAACATTGGGGAATTGAAACTTTTATAGGAAGTAGTACATGATGAGGCCGAGACCTAAAGGTGGTATGAATGATTGTTTCCTGCTCTTCTGTAAGGCGAGAAATTAATATGAAAGTGCCCCTATATGAAACTGCCCCACTCTCCCCTACAAATTAGGGTACAATCTTCTTGTTTGGAATGTCTTGTTTGTATTCGTACAATGATGCAAAATGAAAAAGAACTTATCTAGTAACTTAAGATTTTTCCTCTTAATTATAGGTACCGTACCTAAACAAAAATTGAATCATGTAAGTTAATAGGATTGAGAAAATTAATCATACTAAGTTGCGGCAAACCCTTTTTTCTGTTGACTTCTCAAGCCATCTCAACCACAACGATTCACCATAGTCTTTGAAGAGTTTATTAATTTTCATTTTGAAATTTGGTGATAATTTGACATACCGTAGTTATGTAATTTGCAAGGAAAGGAACAGTGCAACACCTTACTGGAATATAATAATGAGGATACCATATTTAACGATTATGCCTAGGCCTATATTAGTTTTTTCCTGTATTATTTTGTTGCTGCTGGCTGATGAAGCATCTGTATGAACATCTCTTTTCTGAATAGAACCGCTTGATATTTCTATAATTAGCCTATCTCATTAAATTTAGTTTTAAAAAAGTGGATGTTTTATGTTGTAATGAGTGGAGAGAGTTCTGTGTGAGTAGTTTTATATTTTAGGTTAAATTATTTCTTTTTTTCCAAGCAACTTTTTTGTTTACAACTGACAAGACATTTGATAACTTTGAGGATCTGAGCACCACCTTTCACTGTATCAGACTCAAATTCATTGCCAGATTAAAATTGTAGGCATCTCTAGGCCCAATAGCTTTTACCGCCCTGTCTATATGAAGATGCTTTGTATAACGTATATACAATGGTGAACAGATATTGAGAAAACTAATTAACTGTAAAAAATGTGATGAATTGCCTTAGCTCATATTATATAAACATAGTTTTTTACTTTGCTAACATTGTTCCTTGGCGCCTTGCCCCCCTAAGCCCTGTCCTAGTGGTAAATCCAGCCCTGCTCTAATTATATAAGTCAAAGTAAAAACACAATAATTTTAGTATTAAAGTTCGAAATAATGTTATTTGTTGCTGTGAAAATATTAATTACTGCAATATCAAATATTAATTACTGCAAGATTTTTAAAAAATCTTTCACATCATATAAAGGTAGAAGTCAAAATGTGGCATAATTTCTCTTGATTAATTCTGCTTGGAATTCCATCCATTTTATCATTTTATTGTAAATTTGGGAGTGGTCTCAACATTTCTTCCCTTTAAGATATACAATGCCCCCTCAATTACTAAAAGTTTAACGAATGCAGGGCCGGCCCTAGCCGTTGCGGGGCCCCGACCCCGACTCAACCCAGGACTCAACCTACCTGATCCATTAAATCATACTTAACAGACTTTTAATAAGAGAAAATTACAATTATACTGGACACTCATTGTAGCTTTTGTATAAAAACATTACGTCGTCAAGATAAAACAAATCAGCGTGCACGTCCGACTTACTGATAGTCAAATTAAAACAGACAATGACAACATCGCACACAGGCGCAAACCACCCGCCGCTCAGCGCTCAGCCGTAGCAGACTACTGAAGTTGTTTCCTGAGATTTCCACAGCCCATCGTCTACTGAAGTGCTAACATAAGAAAGGACCCACTATTACTAATCCATTTATATGCGTATATCTGAATTTGCACTTGTCATGTTATCAACATTTTTAATCACGTTTTGAAAAAGATAAAATACCATCCATAATTTTAATTGGATTGTGAAGATTTTTTGTGCGGGGTTCTTGAAAGCGCGGGGCCCTGGGCAGCTGCCCCGCCTGTTCCTGCCTGGGGCCGGCCCTGAACGAATGCTTCCATCCTTTTTCGGGTAGTCATGTAAATCAACTTCTACCGTGGCTCTAGCTTAAGTTTTGCCGTGCGGGCACTGTGAATAGTTCACCCACCATAGTTAATTCTCTAAATACACACTTTTTGTACCAAGCCCATGTACAGCTGTTAAGCTCACCAAAGTACACCAGGGTATTATTAAAAAGGTTCTGCTGGTCCTCCAAAAGTCCTCCTTTTGACCTCAAGATCTTCCTTTTTTATATTCAATAAAAAATCTCGCAAATCTTTTTTGGTGCCACAAATTTATCCCTACAGTTTCAGGCTTTAGCCTGGCGAAATTGCTTAATATTTTTTGATTTCTTGTTGCAGCTGCTGTAATGAAAGTTTACCCTGAAACAACAGAGGTGGCTGTGAAAAGCAGGATATGGTTTTTTTGAACCAGGCAAAAACTCGGGTTCAACAAAAGTAAGTTGGTTGAAGTTTTTTTACACTTACACTTAAAAAAGCCTCTAGTTGGAATTCTGACTGGTCACTTAATCACTTAATCACTTTAATGGTCAATACTGGTGCACAGGTCAAAATGAAGCCGTCACATTATTATTGGTATGTCTTTTGGCGGTCCAATGTGACGAATGTCCCTTGCACCTTGGATCCTCCTTGGCTTTCAGGGGCCTTAAGTCTCGGTTGACCTTAGATACCCAGTATCATCTGAGCCCTTGAGAGGAGTAGAGGACCTTCCTCATGTGCTGGGGATATTCGCCCGGGTGGGGACCCTATTCTGGCCTCTGGTCTGCCGGGCTTGAGGATGAACCTTCGAAATCCCTCTAACTTTGGGTACCGGACATTTAGTGGATGTGCTCCTTGTCTGATGGACGAGGCTTTTCCACTTCCGCTTATCCCCTTTTACAGGGGGGTGGGGGGGCAATATCACCACAGACAAGGGAATAACTCAGCAAGGATGACTCGACACTGACAAGGCCGTACTTTCAAAAACCGGTTATGGCGGAAGAAATTCCCTGCAACTGATACGGCTTCAGTTAGAGATTTCACACGCTATTGCGCCTTCATATTGCTTCAGTTATTCACTATTTGCAATTTGTGAAGAACCATGCAATTGATTTGTCGCTTAATTTTGAAATAGCATAGAAGAATACCATGGGATTTGCGACTGCTTAATTTAATTTAATGATTCTAAATACGTATTATTTTTAAGCTCTTTGACGGTTAGAGTTAAAATAGTGTAATTAATGGTGGTGTGAAATTATTATTGTGAAAAATAGAAAAAAACGGATTTTCACCCCTTTGAAACCCCCTTAATACAGTAAAGCCTCAATTCATCGATAAGCTTTTCTATTATTATCAAAATATTTTCTAAATTTACCTAAGGTCTGAGAAACACCAAAAGCATTACCTTTTTTCACGCAACCCGTTGAAAAACCAAGTTGAAATCAAACTAATCATTTTAACTGACATGATTAAACGCAGAATTAAATTTATACAAATTTGATGTAACTTGTTTTTTTCTAGCTCTACTGGCTTCTTTGCAGTAAAATCTCAAACCTCGAAAACCTCTACTTTTGCTTAGATAGTTAACGTTAAATTTTACAAATATAGAGGCTGACAAGGTTTTTTTCCAGGAGAGCTGTAATGTGTCATCATCTTAAGAAAACTCTTAGGAAACTTGTTTTCCTTTTTAGCGAATTTCCCCAATAGGGAAGAAGCTATTACCGTAGGTCTCATGGTAAGACCTAAGCGCGGGATCATCGTAACTTTTTGTTTCGGTGTCCCCAGATACCAAAAACACCATTCGTTCAAATTTGTGTATGTATATATGTATGTGTGCGTGGGTGTGTAAGCCTTGATAGCGGGCTTGCAAAAATGGTCCGATCGGAATGAGATTTGGCTTAGGTGTGTAAAGTAGTAATTGTTCGGATGAGTTCGAAAACCAGCTTGATCGGACCCTTAGAAGGGGGGGAGGGGGTAAAAGGGGATAAACCCCCCAAAAATGGGGTTTTTAGGGTTTTCACTTAGAAAAATAAAAATAATCCAACTTTAGTCATTACCATTAAATTCAGATCGAAAAAACGAACAATTTAGTATTTGAATCATTGCTCTGTGCCCATTGGTTACCGAGATATTGTAAGTGGTAAACACAGTACGTTGTCTCGATGTTAATCTTATGGGAAATAAGTAAAATATATTTCGCCTATTTCCTGACATATCTTGATAAAACTTGGTATATGGCTTCTTCTACTTAAGATCTGCTAAATATCTATTTAAAACCAACCACTTTTAACATACCTGTATCAGCAAACCTGCATACTCAATCCCCATGTTATTCTTACAGAGATTACAAAAACATGTCATCTTGCTACGTTTTTGCACATGTGAAATAATGCTTTGAAACCTGCTGAGTATGCAGGTCTGCTGCAACAGGGGTATTTTAAACTCAACAGGCTATTAAATAGGTTTGGTTTTTGTTTCAGAGAAGCAAGCAGAGGGGCCTGAATGGAAATGACGGGGATTGAATTTTATTGAGTTAATGTATAAAAAGATGTCAAAAGATAAAGATGTAATAAGATAATGTAATAAGATAAAATATTGTCTAAAAGAAAATGTGTTCCAATTATTTTACCACTTATCTAAAAAGTTCACTAACTTTCCTTTTTTTTACAAAGAAATTAAAATTTAATAAAATACTTATATGCATTTATCCATTAAAATTATTACTACCAGTACATTTGATCACATTGTATCTATTGCCTTTTGAAACTAAGATTTTTATTAAATTTTAAATCACAAGGGAAATAGTAGTATCACTTAAAGCTTTTTTCTTCTTTTACTGTATCTAAACCAGGGGCATTTTATGGAATGTAACTTTTAATCAACTGTTTAAATGTATATTTTCATTATCTATTTTTTCAATACCTTTACTCTTGTTCCACTTGAAATGTCATATTGATCTCTTGATTCACCGAAAAAACTTTTCTTTTAATATAAAATAATTTCTACATATGTAAAAAATTGATCTGATATAAAAGTGCGGCAGTGCCATTAATCTTATCTTGGATTAATTATAGACTACATGTATTACGGGTATTGATCTATTTTGTGCCAATTTATTTGCTGTTGAAAATTAATATTGTGATTTTTAAAATAAATTAAGAGAGAAAAATAACATAATATTTAAAAAAGTTATATCTTTAAAATAGTATTGGTATATTAAAGCGAGTTATTGATTGAAAGTGCTTAAGCTTAGTTATTTTTTATTTGCATTATGTCTACACAAAATATTTCTAGAATGTAAAAATCAGCTGAATATGTGTAAGTAATATTTACAGGCACTGTGCAATGAGTAATGTTTGTAGGACCTGTTGATTCTTGTTAAAATATATACCTATTTGGTTTTGGTCTGTATGATTCAGACAAGAACCTGTACGGAGTCAGTTTTTGAACGCTACATACATATTATTCGTGGCACAATGTCTAAAAACATTGATTTCAAATATTCTGTTGGTTTGTATTACAACAACACTTCAAATATTCCCTATATTATCATGATGAAAAATCCGTTGTAATTATTTTACAAATATTTCTCAAACGCATGCAAAAACTATTCATGCACACATCCTGCAACAATTCATTACAAATATTTTACAAATGTTATTGCAAACTTTCTTTAAGTAATCAATGCACCAATTCTGCAAACATTCATTGTGCTCCTTCCACAAATATCTATCACACTTTTACTTTAAATCATTATTGCATATATGCTAAAATATTCAATGCATACATTCTGAAAACATTCTTTATGCACTTTTAACAAATATTTATCATAAATTATCTTCAAATATTTCTCACACACATGCAACAACTATTCATACACACATCCTGCAACCATTCATAACACATATTCTACAAATATTATTGCAAACTTCCTTTAAGTAATCAATGCATCGATTCTGCAAACATTCATTGTGCTCCTTCCACAAATATCTATCACACTTTTACTTTAAATTATCATTGCATATATGCTAAAATTTTCAATGCATACATTCTGAAAACATTATTTGTGTGCTTTTAACAAACATTTATCATATATTATCTTCAAATTATTATACCACACTCAATGTACACATTCAATGTACACATTATGCAACCATACATTGCACCTTTTTCACAAACATTTGTCACACAGTTTCTACAAGTAATAATTGGGCCACATCCTGGAAATCTTCGTTGCATACATCTTTTTAACATTCACTGTACATATTCAGAAAGTGTCTTGAGGGGTGACTTTGATATATGCATAATATTTAGAAAACACTTTCATGTTTGCTATGAATACTTGCAGCAAATGTTTTAATTTGCAGTTGAAAATTTGTTGTAAACTCTCAGATCACTTTCTGTGCTATCTGGGGCGTTACTGAAAATGGCATTAAATAAGGAATAGTTCACATAAACATTCACGTCTCTAACTAATAAATGACTAAGCTGTAACAAAATATGACTTAACTAGTTATCCTATCAAAAAACAAAAATCAATACTGTATTTAAATACATTTTTTATCAATTTCTGTTTTTATTTTCGGATATTTTGCTCTATCTCACCTCTTTCACCCCTAACATAGGCTCTTAAAACAGGTTGTTTGTTATTTTCCACTTTATTTTTTGGTTTTTCTTTATTTGTTAGTTAATTTTTAATCTTGATTATAAGTTTTGACATGACGAGAGTCAGTTTTACCGTTCAGGTTTACGCCCCATCAAAGGTCATTCGCCAGTTTCTTCCGTTTCAACTCCTAAAAGAGTCCTAAAGTTGAACTTTCATCAAATTTGAACTTTCCTCGTGGGTTTTTCTAATATATTCTTAAATGATAGACCCAAGTTTTGACTTGGTATTACTCAAGTGTCCCCGCCCACGTTTAAGCGAGGTTATTGGCATTTTCTCACCCCTTTCAACCCAAATACATGTATTTCAACCCCTTCTACACAAATACAACTAATAAATGAAGCAAATTAAACTATTCTCAAATGTTTGGTATTGTTATTTCTATACAAATACTTTTGCCTAACCCCCTGGCCCCCGACCCTCTTCCCTTTCAAATAATTAACAACCACCAAACTAGTGGTCCTTTCGAAAAACAAAGATCAATACTGTATTTAAATTAGTTTTTCTACATTATTTAGTGAAGAAATTTTAATTTATTATTATTATTATTATTATTATTATTATTATTATTCAAAACTGAGGCTCAGCGTAGTAATGGCCAAGGTCAACGGGTGGATGCGAGACCACGGCTTGTCCCTGGCTATCAGTAAGACGGAGATCGTCGTCCTCACCAAAAAGAGGATAAACACCGTGTCCCCGGTGCAGATAGGTGACGTCACACTCGAGGCTAAGCCTGCTGCAAAGTACCTGGGTCACGGTCGACAGCAGACTGTCTTTCGGCGAGCAGATCCAGCGCGCCGCCGACAAAGCCGCTAAGGGTGTCGCTGCCCTTGGTAGGCTTATGCCCAATGTTGGCGGTCCTCGCTCCTGCAAGCGCCGTCTGCTCATGACTGCCGTCCAGTCAGTCTTGCTGTACGGGGCGGAGGTATGGGCTCAAGCACTCGAGAAGCGAGTCTTCCGAGACCGGCTTGCCCGAGTCCAGCGCCGAGGAGCTCTGCGGGTCGCTTCGGCCTACCGCACAGTCTCCGAGCCTGCTGTGATGGTGATCGCCGGAATCATCCCCGTCCTCTTCCTCGCGAGGGAGAGGCAGGCGATTTACCGGAGGAGGCCTGAAGCGGGCCGGGAAGCAGCTGCCAGGGAAGAGCGCGATCGCAGCTTTGACTCTTGGCAGCGCGACTGGGAAGCCCAGCCGAGGGGACGTTGGACCTTCCAGCTCATACCTTCCGTCCGACCATGGGTGGAATGGCAGCACGGCGAGGTCGATTACTACGTGACCCAGTTTCTTTCTGGGCACTGGTACTTCCGAGCCTATCTGCACCGGATGGGCAAAGTCGCCAGCCCGGACTGTCTGTATTGCCCCGGCATCCCAGACACGTCCGAGCACACCTTCTTTTAGTGCGACCGTTGGCACGTCCGCCGAGCCTCGCTTTCGTCTGAGATCGGCATGGTCGTCAGCCCAAACAACATCGTCGGAGCTATGCTCCAGGGAGAGGGCAACTGGAACTGTGTCCAGCACTACGTCCAGGCCATTCTTCGGGCGAAAAAGGTCGACCTCGATCGGCCTTAATCCTCAGCTTTTCCCCACGGAGGTTGCCCTAGTGGCGTAATATCAAAGGCCTAGCCCGAAGTAATGTGTGAAACAGTTCCAGGCTAGTGTCCTCGGTGCCGAGGGAGGTGGTTTAGTCGGTAGTTCACGGGACATCGAGCTAGTGGGAGTCCGACACTACTGAGGGGACAACGAGCCCCTCAGTGTGCGTAAACGTATTCCACCTCCTACCAAAAAAAAAAAAATTATTATTATTATTATTATTATTATTATTATTTTTATTATTATTATTATTACCCGCCAAAAATATTCGCAGCCGGCGAAAATCCCCTTGGCCGTGGCGGTGCCGGTTGGCGACCGGGTAGGGCCCTGCTGCGGTCACGGGGGGGCTCTGCCGAGGCCACTGCTCGTCTAGGACCGCCGGTGTTTTGGGGGCAGTCGAGCGCGGATATAGTTGCTCTGGTGACGGGTAGGTTTTGACAATCACATTGGGGTACTGTTTTGGGGGGTAACAAACGCCCAGTCTTGGGGGCTAATCCGGACATCATGAGCGGTTCAAAAGGAAAAACAATTCAAAAGGTGCAGGAATCTTCCCGGGGTACCCTAACCCCACAAAGCAACCAACAACGCTCTTCTCTGAGCAGGCTCGACGACGGGGTGGCAAGCCCCTTCGAAAGAAGGTCGCGAGTCGAAAGATCGCCGCCGAGCCGTGTCGTGACACCTGCCTCATCGGTTGCCAGAAGAACATCAGCGGCCACCGATGAGACACCCACTCTAAACGAGCGGATGGACGATGGAACGTCTCCTTTCGAGGCAGTCATCGCGCTCGCCAAGCAGCAGGAGGACGAGCACATCAAAAAGTGCTTTGACATCCTCGCTGTGATGAAGGCCGCGACCAACCGGCAGAAGAATATCAGCCAGGATGTGAAGGATGGCATCGTCCAATTGGAGGTCAGCCTTCACCACATCATCCAGTTGAGGAGGTCGTGGCAGTCATGTGAGTCGGTGACTGCTTCGACGCAGACGACCCCGTCACTGCGGGTAAAGGCTCAGCCGGCCGGTGGGAAGCGGGCTGCTTCTAGCCCCGCCCAACTGGAGGCTGAGAAGAAACCTCGGGGAAACGGTCCAGGGGAGACATCGGACCCCGAAAAGTGGACCGACGTCGTCAGGAAGAGGGGGAAGAAGAGAGACCCTCCCCAGCAGCCTGGAAGCCAGCCTGGCACCCAGGACAAGAAGAAGGCGCCGAGGAAGAAGTCCCGCAAGCAGCGGCCGGACGCTCTTCTCATCAAGCCGTCGGAGGGTAAATCCTTCGCCGACGTGCTGGGCGAAATTCGCAGCAAAGCGAAGCCCGATGAGAAGGGCGCCGTCATCAAGGGCATGAGGAAGACCCGAGCCGGCGATCTTTTGGTCGAGCTCGGTGACGCCTCCAAAAGTAAAGCCGCCTTCAGCGAGGACCTGCAGACTATCTTGGGGGCGAACGCGACCGTCCGCGTTCTCGAACCCAAGTCGACGCTGGAGGTGAGGGACCTTGACGAGCTGACGACCGAGGCGGAGGTGACTGCTGCCGTCAAATCCGCCATCGGCGACAACGTCGAGGTGAAAACCTTCCTCTCAAAGGCGAACACTCGGGGTCAGAAGGTGGCGATCCTCACGCTGGGAGCCAGAGCAGCTGAGAAGCTCCTGGAGAAGGGCCACCTGAAAGTCTGCTATGTGAGCTGTCGGGTGCGCGAGAAGCTCGTGGCCTCCAGATGTTTTAAATGTCTGGGGTTCGGTCACGTAGCTAATCGCTGCCCTGGACCCGATAGAAGCAAGCTCTGCTTCAAGTGCGGCGGCCAGGATCACAGGACCAGCACATGCAATGCAGCGTTGTCATGTGTCCTGTGTACAGAAGCCGGCTTGAAGGGCGACCAGGTCAAGCATTCCGCTGGGTCTGGTCGTTGCGGGCAGTACAGGCGGGCCATCCAGGAGCTTCGCCAGAAACAACAGAAATGATCAGTGTTCTGCAACTTAATATGCAGAGGAGCAGGACAGCAAACGACTTGCTGTTCCAATTCGCTACGGAGCAGGGTGCTGACCTACTGCTTCTCAGTGAGCAGTACCAGAACCGACGCTCCGCGCAGTGGTTCTCGGATCCCTCCGGCACTGCGGCGATTTGGATATTGGACCTCGGGAAGGTGCCTGTTCTCGATTCCGGATCGGGCAACAGCTTCGTTTGGGTGAGGAGCAGGGGTTTCACTGTCTTCTCCTGTTACCTCACGCCTAACCAACCGATCGCAGACTACCGCCACATGGTTGATTCCATTGAGGATGAGATCATGAACACCTCTGGCGGGGTCATAGTCGGTGGCGATTTTAACGCCAAAGCCGTGGAATGGGGTTCCCCGCGGACCGACACTCGAGGTCGTTACGTCCTCGAGTCGGCTGCCAGGTCGGGCCTCTGTATCCTTAATACGGGCGGCATTTCCACCTTTCGCCGTCCGGGGTGCAGAGAGACGATCCCTGACATATCCCTTGCCTCTGAAGGGATTGTCCAGCGGATCTCCGACTGGCGTGTCTGCGAGGAGTATTCCTCTAGCGACCACCAGGGGATCCTCTTCAAGGTCCTTCCCGAGGGTGCGCGCTTGCGCGCTGAACCTGCTCCTCTGGCTCGACGCTGGAACACCAGTCGTCTGAGCAAAGACACTTTTAAAGAAGTAATTAAAGACCAGAGCATTGTGAATTTCACAGGTGCCGAAGATCTGGCAGCATCGACGATGCGTCTCATCGCGACCGCGTGTGAGCAGTCGATGCCCGGAGTTTCCCGCCGCCACAGGAAGAAGCCGGTTTACTGGTGGACGCCTGAAATCGCGGAACTCCGGAGGAGATGCCTTGGTCTCCGACGAGCTGCACAGCGAGCCAGGAACCGCCCTGATGCAAATGCCAGATCGGCTGAGCACAGAGCGGCCCGCCGAGAGCTCCGCGGTGCCATCAACCGGAGTAAAGTCAGGTGCTGGAAGCAGCTGTGTCAGGATATGGACAACGACCCCTGGGGGATGGGCTACAAACTTGTAACCCAGAAGCTAGGGGCTCGCTCACCACCTGCGGTCATGGAACCACAAGCCATGGCCGCCGTCGTCGACACACTGTTTCCCAGCCACCCAGTTCGGCCAGTCAGGGAATTCGGAGAGGTAGGCGCCTTCCCAGTCTTCCGGGAAGAGGAACTCACCGCCGCCGTCCGATCCCTACGACCCAGAAGAGCGCCCGGTCCCGATGGCATTCCGGCGGAGGTGCTCAAGCTCGCTGCGGAGGTGAATCCAAGGCTTCTGCTCGATATGTTCAACGCGTGTCTGGTGGAAGGCGTTTTCTTTTCTTCGTGGAAGGTTGCCCGCCTTGTTCTTATCCCGAAGGCGAAGAGCACACCGGGGACCCCTTCTTCTTTCCGACCCCTGTGTATGCTCGACACGGCCGGGAAAGTGCTTGAGAAGCTCCTGCGCGTCAGGCTGACCGAGGCCATCGTCTCTGCGGGGGACTTGTCCCCGCAGCAGTACGGCTTCAGATCCGGCCGCTCTACCATCGACGCTATTCAGGAGGTAGTTGAGGCAGTGCGGAGGGCGGAGGATCACAACCATTCCAGCTCATACCTTCCGTCCGACCATGGGTGGAACGGCAGCACGGCGAGGTCGATTACTACGTGACCCAGTTTCTTTCTGGGCACGGGTACTTCCGAGCCTATCTGCACCGGATGGGCAAAGTCGCTAGCCCGGACTGTCTGTATTGCCACGGCATCCCAGACACGTCCGAGCACACTTTCTTTCAGTGCGACCGTTGGCACGTCCGCCGAGCCTCGCTTTCATCTGAGATCGGCGTGGTCGTCAGCCCAAACAACATCGTCGGAGCTATGCTCCAGGGAGAGGGCAACTGGAACTGTGTCCAACACTACGTCCAGGCCATTCTTCGGGCGAAAAAGGTCGACCTCGATCGGCCTTAATCCTCAGCTTTTCCCCAAGGAGGTTGCCCTAGTGGCATAATATCAAAGGCCTAGCCCGAAGTAATGTGTGAAACAGTTCCAGGCTAGTGTCCTCGGTGCCGAGGGAGGTGGTTTAGTCGGTAGTTCACGGGACATCGAGCTCGTGGGAGTCCGACACTACTGAGGGGACAATGAGCCCCTCAGTGTGCGTAAATGCATTCCACCTCCTACCCAAAAAAAAAAAAAAAAAAAATTATTATTATTACAATTTTGGTTCTTATTTTGGGATATTTTGCCCTATCTCACCTCCTTCACCCCTAAAATGGGCCCTGAAACAAATTTGTTGTAAATTTCAACTTTGTTTTTTGGTTTTTCTTTATTTGTGAGTTTATTTTTTATTTTGATTCAAAGTTTTGACATGGAGAGAGTCAGTTTTACCGCTCAGGTTTAGGCCTCTATCAATGGTCATTTGCCAATTTATTTCGTTTCAACCCCTAAAAGAGTCCTAAAGTTTAAATTTCATAAAATTTGAATTTTCCTCGTGGTTTTTTCTAAAATATTCTTTAAATGAGGGATCCAAGTTTTGACTTGGGATTACTCGGTGTCACCGCCTTAGTTTAAGCGGAGTCTTTGGCCATTTCTCACCCCATTCAACCCCTACATTCAACCAAAAAATGAAGCAAATTATACTATTTTAAATGTTTGACATTGTTATTTCTAAAAAAATACTTTTGCCTAACCCTCTGGCCCCCGGACCCTCTCCCCATTCAATTAACCTTCCGCAACCAACAACCCCCACCACCAAACATCCTCCCAAACATACCTTGTGCGGAGAATTCGTACATAGTTTTAATAACTTTGCGACTTTTATATCCAAACCCTCCTCACCCGAGGGGTTTTTACCCCTCAGGTTTATCAGAGGTCATTCGCCGATTTTACCCCGTTTTAACTTTTAAAATACTTGTCTTAAGTTGAACCTTTATATCTTGAAATTTTCTCTTGTTAAAAAATTATTATTTGATTGAGAGGCCCAATTTTTCAGAAGGGATTTGTTATTGTCACCTCCCATGAATAACCCTAAATTATTTGTCATTTTTAAACGCTTTCGACCCCTAATCCTGCCAATAAAAGAAGAAAAATCAAGTACTATTCAAAAGTTTGGCAATACTTTTTTTTACTTTCTCCCCGCTATACATAGTATATGGAGAAAGTATTGTTTTCATCAAAATTTTCGAATGTGAGTTTTTGGTGGATATATTCGTTTTAGTGCTCCCTGAATCCAAAAAAGTGGTTTTCGGCGTGGTGTCTGTCTGTGTGTGTGTGTGTGTGTGTGTGTGTGTGTGTGTGTGTGTGTGAGTGTGTGTGTGTGTGTGAGTGTGTGTGTGTGTGTGTGTGTGTGTGTGTGTGTGTGTGTGTGTGTGTGTGTGTGTGTGTGTGTGTGTGTGTGTGTGTGTGTGGATGTAAACAAAGCTAGAGACGACACCAATGGTCCGATTTTCATGAAATTTGGCATGTAGGTATAAAGTCATGGTATAAACAGGCGTATTTTCCATTTTTTTGAATTTTTGATTTTTAAGGGTATCTACCCCATAAAAACCCATAAAAAATGACAAAAATCCAAATTTCTCAAAAACGGCTCTAACGATTTTGATAAAAATTTCATGGTTTTTAGTGCTTAAGATGACAAACAAAATGACACCACCCGCATGTCTGTAAAAATTCAGGTTCAGAAGTTATGGGGGTTTAAGTGTTAAAAAATTCATTTTTTTCAAATTTGACCATTCCCCAATGATCAATGGTTCCCACTTGATCAACCATTTGATGATGGTTTTTTCAATTTTTTTTCAAATTTTTTTCTGTAACCTCTAAAGAAAATATACTTGAAACCATTAAATTTGACTTGAAAAACTAAATAATGCAGTATTTTGAATCATTAGTTTACGTCAACTGGTTGCGGAGATAATTGATATTTTAGTTCGGCGGTAAACGCAGTACGTTGTCCAATGTTATTCTTATGGCAAATATTTAAAAACCGATATCTCCGTTATTTACTAACCGATTTTTATCAAATTTGGTATGTATTTGTGTGATAATTAATTGTTAATTTGCTTTATGACACATATAAGTTTTCTGGTTTTAAATGACTTTAAGGGAGAAAGTATGAGTCAGTTTTCTGATACCGTTTATTAAACAACAATTTTGCCAACTTTACCCCATTTCAACTCCATGAAAAAGTTCTCTAAATCTGAACTTGCAATGAGTTTACAATTGCACTGGTGGTTTTTACCATGTTAAGATATCTTGAGGTAGGAAAATTATTTCAACCAAAAAAATTAAATTAATTTGGTTTTGTGTCTTTTCAAAATAAAAACCCCCGTCTTTGGGACTCATAATGGGAGGTCTGGGGGCGGAGTATTGTTCAACTGCGGGAGAACACAAACGGGGGCCTGGGGGCGGAGCCCCCAGCGAGCGAAGCGAGTATATATATATCAGGCACGGCCCCAGGGACTTTGCCGCCCTGGGCGAAATCGGTGACCGCCGCCCCCCCCCCCCCATATACACCCTGTCTAATTGTTTACTCCCGGGCTCCACCCCTTCCTTGAGATTGCGCCACAGTGTCTCCCTAAACTCTTAAATAATTATGTATAAATAATTATAATTACAGTATATCTTAAATAATTATACTAGGGCTCCCAAGTGTAAATTGCACATTTTAAAATTATTTTAATTTTATAAGCTGGTTCGTGTTTACAGTTGCAGAGATCTATATTTGTTTTAGCGAATTTCCCCTATAGGGAAGAAGCTATTACCGTAGGTCTCATGGTAAGACCTAAGCTCGGGACCACTATAACTTTTCATTTTGGGGCCCCCAGAAGCAAAAAACACTATTCGTTCGAATTTATATATATATATATATATATATATATATATATATATATATATATATCTATGTGTCTGTTAGCACGATAGCGGCCGCAAAAATGGTCCGATCTTTATGAAATTTGGTACGGACATGTAAAGTGGTAATCAATTGGACGAGTTCGTGAACCAGCCCGATCGGACCACCGGAAGGGGGGGAAAGGGGGATAAAACCCCCCAAAAATGGGTTTTTTGAGTTTTTTACATATAAAAATAAAATTTATCAAATTTTTGTGGGCACCATTGAATTCAGCTCAAAAAAACAAACAATTTAGTATTTTGAAACACCGCTCTATGTCCATTGGTTACCGAGATATTGAAAGTGGTAAACACAGTACGTTGTCCCAATGTTAACCTTATGGGAATTAAGTAAAATTCTATATCTCGCTTATTTCTCAACATATCTCAATAAAACTTGGTAAATAGCTTCTTCTAGTTCAGATCTACTAAATATTGAATTAAAACCACCCAGTTTTAATATACCTGTAGCAGCACACCTGCATACTCGTTCCCCATGTTATTCTTATGGAGCTTACAAAAACATGTCAAATCTCGCTATGTTGGATTTAAATATGTTGTTTTGCATTTGAAATTCGCTGAGTATGCAGGTCTGCTGCAACGGGGGTATTTTTGATTATAATCTGATTTTAAAATTTACCCGAAGGTAAGCAGCTGTTAAATTACAATTAATTGACATTTAAAACTCTTATAATGAAAGTTGGTCGATATTTTAAAGTGCCCTCTAGAAATAAATCAAAGGCTAAGGGGGCCCAAACGAAATATCCTTTATTTACCCGTCCGCCGTGCGCTAGATCATAAGCTTTAAAATGACACATCAATCGTGAAAACCGGTTGAGTAGGTCGGGAGAAAAGGGACGTAACAGAGAAAGCCCTTATGGAATTTGTAGACGTTAGATGTATATATGCTTAACTATTTAATTCAATATGATATTAAAAACGCGTTCATTTGTAATATTCCTTTGCTTGAAAAAGTTCGTAGTTTTACGAAAAAAAAACTAAGTACCATTCTGATAGCACAACTAAACTTACACAGCCCTGGCTTTTTGAAAATAGGCCTACACCTGACTATGCCGAGTTGTTATTAGAGCCATTTTAGACAAATCTAAACAATAAATTCTTTATACTTAATTGTTCTTTGAAGCAATAAAAAATCGACTATGGGCCTACTAGGCGACAGGCGTAATATAATCGTGAGCCTCGAGATCACTTGAACAGCCCTTTTCCTAAGTAGAGGTAAGTGATCTGCTGTTCAAGTAATTTAGAAACACGCAGTTTTATGACGAGTAGGCTAGTGCATAATTTATTTCGTGGTATAAATTCAAATAACTTTTGTTTTAGGTTTAAACTATTTAAAGGCTTTGACAAATGTAAATCTTATTGCTACCACAATAATAAACACAACGTCGGGGGAGGAGGGAGGAGGTAAATACTTCGATGCTCCCAACCGCTGCGTTGTTGCTTTGAAGCTGTAACTGTTCTGCGCAGTGCAGCGCGGCGACGACGGTTGTTCCATACAAGCCGAGTGGTTTTTTATATCTGGACTTGAATTATAATGGTAAATCGATGCTTGCATTGCCGTATATATTCCTAAGCTTGTTCTTTTGGTAAAATGTGATGCAGAAAATTTTACTCTTCACATTCATGAATTTATTATTTTATTCATATTTTAAAATTTGCCGTTACTTAAAATTTGCCGCCCCCAAAAATCTGCCGCCCTGGGCGGCCGCCCGGTCCGCCCACCCCTGGGGCCGGCCCTGATATATATACATATAAAGAGAGTTGTGTGTTTGTATATTTCGAGCTACAGCCAAAACTACGTCACAGACCCTTCATCTTGGTGTCAAATTAAAGCTTGGAAGCACATGATGTGCACTATGATGTTTGAGTTTCGATATCTTATAGGACGTAGGCACAGCATCGTCCGAAAGGGACCAATGTCCAGAATTTTGAGAGTACTTTACGTTTTATTTGTTTACATCAAAACATATGGGTTAATTAAAAATAGATACAGTGGTTATTGGAAGAATGAGCACCTTCAATAATTGTTTTTGTACATGAGGTGAATCATAGCCATCTCTAGTAACAAGGCCGCGGCGCTAGTAAATGGCAACATCGCACCTAAGGGTTCAGCTGATTTGTCTACCCATGCTCTCTTATGTTGCTTGAACTCAGCTGGTTTTGAAAGAGTTTTTACCATGCAAAAAACCCTTAGGTAGCAGCGTTGCCAGTTAGAAGGCCGTGGCCTTATTACTAGAGATGGCCATGGGTGAATACAGTCTTTTATTTAGGAAGTATGTTTTTATTTACGTTTTTAATTATTTAGTAAATTTTTAATGTTAGGTTATGTTTAACATAAAGTACACTAAAAAGTAGAGATACATATTCTTTGGTTTTAAATTCTAGCTTAGTAAAAATAAGATGAGAAAATACCAAAACTTAGGAGAGAATTTTTGAAATCCCGTATCTTATCAAATAAATGAAAGGTTGCTCGAAAAATTAAACAACGAAGAAATAGAAATGTGTCTAAGGGTATTACAAGTAAATTCACAGCGACAGATTCAAAGTCAGTGGCGACATCAAGAAACACTGTCGCAACAGATTCGAACAGAAAGGGAGACAGACGTACACAGTGATGAAAGAAACAATATTAACAGAGAGAGAATGGAGAACCTTTGAAAAATGAATAAGAACCTTTGAAAAATGAATAAAAAAGAACCTTATTTTAAATAAATTAAACAACTGTACAAGCTGTTTGCAGGAGGACAACCTTACTATGATTTGGACCATGAAGGATACAATTGCCAACCAAATACAGATTATAATAAACACACAAATGCAAAATTGGCAAGATGGTCAAAATTTTGTTATTGTTGCACAGCAAAGAAATTCAAAAGGGAATCACAAAATGTGTGCCATTTGAAAGCGCAAATAAGATTGCTATCACCAAATTAAATATGCCACACCCCGATTTTCTTAAAGATATGTAAGGAGAAACATTAAAATAAATATATTTAATTTTTAGAAAACAGATATTCAACTACTGAGAAATATGTATGCATAAACTCTGCCACACATCCTTGGATACTGCCCTTTTGGGGAGCTATTAAGAAATAACAGACACCATGAAATAAGAAAAATAATTGCAGAAGAATTTAGAAAGACAAATTTTGAAGTGTACGAAGAAATTAGTGGTATATCAGTTAATGGATCTCAAAGAAGATGTAATATCTTAGCCATCGTTAAGATAAAGAAGCCGCCTATATACTAGATCCCACGAAAATATTTGAATTTAAAGAGACACAACCAAATGAAGTAGATGAAGAAAATAAAAAAATTACAATCCAACAATAGAGTATTATAAAGAAAATTGTTAAGTGGAAAATATAAATGTCATTGGCCTATTCTTGGGATCCAGAGGGGCCATACCAAAATTTTTTTCGGAATTTTGGAATGAGTTTGGTCGGAAAAAGAGTACGTTGGAAGAAATATCAACAATAATTTTAAAACATTCTATCAAAATCTTAAGTATCATTTATATCATAACAGTTGAAGAAAAAATTTTTAAATAGTATTTTAAATATAACTAATATTAACATTATCTAATCTAAATTATTGTTATAGTATCCTTTGTTTTTGAACAACTTTCATATTGTATGAAAGAAGGTGTTAATTTATTTCAAATAAATTATCTTTATATATAATCATAGTTTCCAAATGACATCTTTCGGAAGCTACGATTTAAGCCTTCATAAGATTTTTTTAACCCAGCGAAGCGAGTTACCACCAGCTAGTTCCTACTACATTCATTAATTTTTAAAAATATACACTAAAATTAAAGATATTTATTGGAATTTTTACCTTTGCTGAGAAGTTTAAGAAGTACGGCCCCGGTGAACATTAGGATCGAAGAGAACTTCATATTCATCTGCTGAATTGATGAAAATTTGTTAAACAATATATACACAACTTGAAATCAATCTTTTGACTATGTTAAGCATTCTTATAACAAAGTTATGCTATGAAATAAAATATCAATCATGGGTCTATTTTATTTCTAGTAATTTCTGTGTAGCTAGTTCCAAAGAGTAACTTAAAAATATTTTTCTAAATATATTCTTAACCTAGTTCATCATTTACCCACAACTTATTTTTATACTATTATAGAACCAACCAATAAACTACTATATTAAGACTGCTACTACTACAACAACAACTACTACTACTACTACTAAAAAGTTCGAAATTCAAAATATCCTTATTAAATCAAAAATACATATACCAATTATACATTTCATATGCCAAATATGGCATGATCGAAATTAATTTTAGACTATTTATTTAATCATACAGTTAACCTTTTCCTTTGTTGGCATGCTGAACCACTTAACACCAAAAATTTTTCTTCTAGGCCTATATATAATAAAAATATCACTTATGCAATAAATTACAAAACATAAATTTACCAGAAATAACAAAAAATAAACTATATAAAGGCAACAAAAAATAAGAACAATACAGTAACAGTCATGAAACGAAAACAATAATTAAAAATAACAAATAACAGTTTAATGTTAATCACTTTTTGCTACCACCATTACTACTGCCGAGTGGCGGTTGACTTAATTTTATAAATAAATAAATTCTTTATTGAATGCTTTGGTACAGCAATTTTGCCAGTTATACCAAGCATTAAAACATAACACAAATTAACATGCTTGAATACAGCAGCAGACAACTTAAAGCTAAACATTTACATTATAGAAACCAACGATTAAATTTTTTAATCAAGCCAAAACATATCAACATACATTATAGAAATCGATACAATTGTTATTGGTCTTACCTGCTTAGTTGAGAGCTTGGAGAAGAGTGAAGTACAGTGGCTGAGCCTGCCATTTATATACCGTTTCTGACATGTGTTTTATTTCAAGTAAGTGACAGAATGTCAGCTAAACAGCTGCGGTGTCCTTTACATGTGGTGCCACGCAGGGCCGCGACAAGGGCCATGCGAAACATGCAGCCGCATGGGGCGCCGACTGGGAGAGGGCGCCACCAAACTATTCAAACTATTCAAAGAGACGTTTCAAACCATTCAAAGAGCAAAATACTTTTTTTGTTGGAGCATACTGGCACCTGTGGCTCTTTTAAAAATGTTTAAAACTCGCAAAAATTTTAATTTGGTGGCCGTTTACCCACGCCCGAGGAGTAATCATTGTTTTCAAATAACTCTAAATGTAAATTTTTGGGTATGTGAATTGTAGCTGCAGTAATGAACAAATTAAATGTCAATTTGAAAAGAATGGGTGAAGTTAATGAGTTCCGTTTTCACCACAGATTCATTTTAGCAATACCTTTAAAATTAAATTAAATTTGCAATTTGGTTTGCACAATAAATTTCAAGATTCAAAACCAAGATCCAGGGAACTAAAAACTTCTAGAAACTCAAACTCAACCCTCGTCCTCAGGGACTTTTACAAGTGGTTTAAATGGGCCGGGTAACAAACAACTGTGATATTTTTTAGCCGTTTAGTATATTCCTTCTTAGATTGGTCTAATTTGACTGCGCTCTAATGTTAATTTTTCTTTTTAAGCTGAAGCAAGAATCGCCCGATCAGCGGTGTGCCTGTTCTTACTTAGATAATTTAATTTGTCTTAATATATATCCAGCAATACAAAACCTTAGTCTATCCATCAATAAAAAACCTTTAAATATGTGATGAATAAAATTCAACACAGTAACTTCAAAATATTCTATTTAATTTTGCAAATGATAGCTTTAATCACCCCGAGGGGTGGTGGGTAACTGATACCTAAATCTAGTGAAAGGGCGCCAATGTAGGCTCTTGCATGTCCCAGAAAAATCCCTTGTCGCGGCCCTGGTGCCACGATTTTAACTCGTGAAAATAATACCCCTTTTGCATGGGTGGATTTAGGTTATAATATTCAGAGGTACCAGCTCACCTAATGTTTTAAGTATTGTGTGCTCTAATTGGAACATCAGATTCCTATTTGAATGGTCCGTTTTAAGGCCTATTCCAAGTGGTTACTCATTTTATTTAACAACAACCATCTGTAATTTATGCAAAACTCTCAAAGTTATGTTGAAAACATTTTCCCCCTTCAATGCCAACAAATCCAACAAATATCAGGGGATGCCAGGCACCCCCTGGCACCCCCAGAAATCCGCCCATGCCCTGTTGCAGCAGACCTGCACACTCAGTGAATTTCAAATTCTTAAATCATTTAGACGGAGCCTCAAATCAAGTAAATTAAACTTAAATCCTAAACTGAGCATACAACAGTTTTCCCCATAAGAATAACATGGGAAATGAGTATGTTGTATGTTAGCTGCCATAGAAGAGTGAAATTTAGATATTTTTTCCAATAATCCAATATACATCAACTAGATGAAAGATACAATTGCCAACCAAATACAGATTATAATATCAATTTTCATTCTGATATGTTGAGAAATAAGCAAGATATAAATTTTTTTGATTTCCCGTAAAGTTTATATTTGGACAACGTACTGAGTTTACCACTAGCGATATCTCGGTAACTAATGGACATAGAGCAACAATTAATTCAGATACCAAATTACTTGTTTTTCAAGCTGAATTCAATGGTCAAAACAAAAGTTTTATAATTTTTTTTCTATGTAAAAAATCCCAAAAACCCATTTTTGGAGGGGTTTACCCCCCCCCTCCTAACCCCCCTTTCAAAAGTCCGATCAGGCTGGTTTTCAAACTCATTAGAATAATTACTACTTGACATGTCTGTGCCAAATTTCATTCAGATCGGACCATTTTTATGTGAGTTATCGTGCTTAAAAACACAAACACATTTATATATATACATTTATGAAAATGAAATACTGTTGTTTTTGGCTTCTGGGGACCTCAAAACAAAAAGTTATGATGGTCTCGGGTTTAAGTTTAACCATGAGAGTAACAGCTTCTTCCCTTTAGGCAGGGGCGCTGGAAGGCCAAGTCAGCCAAGCCTGAAACTTGGGCCTGGGCTCTGAACCCCTTCAGTGGTCCCCACCGGGATGAGCGGATTTTTTTGTAATCGAGGGAATATTGGTATCGACTTCTTGGAGATAAAATTAGAAGAAGTCCCCATTGTGTGACTGCTTATTTTAAAGGGCTTGTTAAAAGAAATACAATGCCGCAAACCGGAGGTCGATATCATGCTCACATCCAAAATGTCAGCCGTTCAAAAATTAATAAATGCCTCCCCTCAATTAAAATTGAGTATTTTCTGTGTTTGACAATTCACATTTCAATTGAATAAGAATCACCAGAACACATTTTAACCACTTAAAAGATATAATGATAATAGTTTCTTGTTGTCATCATCAATGCTTAACTCTCCAAAATTGTTTTGGGGGATGGGGTTTGCCCAACCAACTCCAATATCAATAAGTTCTGTATTTATTTTATGTTTTTCCTTATTAATTAGATGAAGAAAGAAGAATGTACATACACAATGTTGACACAGGACTCGTTTTAATAACAACAAAATTTTTAGTGACGTTTATTTGTTACTTGATGTATGTAGATTTTCCTAAAAGATAACACATAGATGACCCTCCGCAGGTATCGACCTTTGCAGCTGAGCCAAAGGTCCCATCAAGGCAGATATCTATTAGTCTGTGAGTTAAATATTTTGACACTGATAAAATTCATTTATTTATCACAAGTTAAGTAACTTTTTAAAAATTTCATTAAAAACATTTAGTTTATTTTTGCACTCATTCAACTTATTAAAATGAGTGGTCATACGATGTGAGTTAATACTGGAGGTAGTTGGACAACCCCCCCCCCCAAAAAAAAACAATTTTGGAGGGTTGAGCTTTGATGGTGACAACAAGATGTTATTATTTTTATATATTTTAAGTTGTTAAAATGAGTCCTGGTATTCTTATTCGATTTAAATGTGAATTTCCAGACACAAAAAATACTCAACTTTATTTGATGGACATTTTTTAATTTTTGAATGACCGCCATTTTGGACTGGAGCATGATATTGACCTCCGGTTTGCGACATTGTGTTTCTTTTAACATTCCCTTCAAAATAAGCAGTCATACGATGGGGGTTTACATTAAAAATTTTGGGGCAACCCCCCCAAAATTGGATTTACATCCATTTTGTATGTCAGGGGCAGAAATGACATGTACATCAAAAAGTAGTTTTTTTTAATACTAGAAAGTATGCAAAATATCGTTTTGATATCTGGCTTACTTTAAACTATATTAAACTGGTCCAGGACTTTTGGGACACACAGTATGTTTATTAAAATATATTTACAACTTAAATATGTTATGATCATGGTAAACAACAAGAGTACAACGTTGCAATCAACGCAGATGGCCGTAAAAAACAATCGTGCACATTGATCATGAAAAAAATGGAAGAGTAACGCTGTTGTTTTGTGGTGGTTTTTCGTTCAATGTTTCAACTGCCCCAAATTCACCTCATTGACAAAGGACATTTAAAACTTCCTTAGGTAATTGTTTTGTTATACAGTACACCTCGGATTATCTGGATTAATGTGGCGGAACACCGATCCGGATAACAAGAAATCCTCCGAGGTCATTACAATATTGCCTAAATAGCGAACGCATTCCTTAGACCCTGTTAAATTCATGCTGCAAACGGCGTGTCAAGACAGTACAACATGTTAGTTTTTCAAATTTTATGGGGGTTAAATTTTGAAACAAATTTAAGAACTAAACTATGATATTAATCAAACGAATATAATGTTAACTTTTACTGTACCTACGGTTTAGGTTTGGAATAAAACGCCAGATTAAAATATTTAATATATTTAGATGAATTAATCGTAACTCAAAATAACTCAAACTTGAAATAATCATGACAAAACTTAAAGTAATTCATAACTTATTGCAGTAACTCTTCTTAGAAATAAACTTATTACAATAACTCTTCTTAAAAAATAACGTAACACATCAAATAAATGACAGCAATAATCGAACTCGCAAAATTACCGTAAGCTACGCCTTTGTTGATTAGCTGGTAGTTCCCCAAGTAGCAATCCAGAAAACTACCTTCACAAAAATGCTGTAAATGTACTGTTTAGGCAATGTGATTGCTTCAATTACTGTGATTCCAAATTTGTACAGCAATGTGTTACATTTGCATTTTACTTCTAGAAAGCGCATTTTACTCGTAAACTCGCTAAATCATGTTTTTGCCATGATTTTAATTTTTTAATTCCTTGGATGGACCAGTCCGGATAATCCGGGATCCGGATAATGTGGGGTTTGGATAATTCAAGGTGTACTGTAGTAATAAACATCATTGTTAAAAAGACCAATAGCATTTAGTATTTTTTTAGTTGTTGAGCTTTGATATTGAAAATAGCCTCCTTATTCAATTAGTGCAAATTAAAAACTTAAAACTCTGTGCCAAAGTTGGTCCTGTTGAAAACAGTGTACTGAGTTCAAAATTAATTCCTCAAATCGTTCAAAATTCATATTAAATTGTGTAAAAAACACTCCCCTCACACTTTATAAGAAAATAGACAAAGATTTATTTTCATAAAAATTCTCTGTTATGAATTGTTAGTGAAAATATTTGCTTCAGTTCTGCTGAAATCCAAAAAAGTGGTTTTTGTGATAGTGTCTGTCATATTATGTGGTTGTGTGTGTTGAGTGTAAAGTGTTAGAGCGATTAAAGTTGTCCAATATTCATAAAATTTGGCATGTTGATATCAAATTTTCAAATGTCCAGTTTTTTAATTTTTTTAATTAGGTTAAACTGATTTTTTTAGGATAACCCGTAAAACCCAATAAATGACAAAACCCAAATTTCTATAAAAACAGCTCTTACACGTTTACAATGTTGTTAAAAATGTTTAGCTTACAAACCTAAGAATACCTTATTAAATTATACCACCTACTTGACTGAAAACATTTAGGTTTAGAATTTAAGTCATAGGATTATTAAATTCACTTGCAGATAAAGGGGAAAAGTATGTGTCAGATTTACAATACCGTTTATTCGTAAACAAATACTCAGGATTTTTTTAAATGTTAAATGTACAATATTAGATTTGACTATTTTTTAAATTTCAGTAAATGAAATTATTTATGTAATAATGTCAACATGCTAAAACGATCTTCAATTGATAATGTGCCTTATACAGTCATTCTGAACTCTCTGGAGGCAACTGAGGCGCTAAGCCTATATTTCTGTGTGGCCTCTCATTGAGGGTTTTGCCAAAAAAAAACTTTTTTAAATGAATTATGTTCTAGAGCCTAATTATTACCTCAAAATACACCTCATAATTATTTTCTATCGTGTGTCCATTACCCTGTCGATGTGCAGCCCTAAGCCCAGGCTTGATGGTCCTATTGGTAAATAGTTATCATTTAGATCACAACAGGCCAAGTTATCATTGCATTTACTATCAAAGTAAAAAATTTTTTGAAATTTAATCAATGGATGAGTGATAAACATTTAACAGAGCGAAATAAAAAAATTACAGAACTCCACATTTTATCTTATATTTATAATTCGGTTCTGCATAGAGTCTACTTGTTTTCTATTCACCCTTTTACTCAAGAACACAGAAAACATCCCACTGAAGATAATTCCAGAACATGAATAAAAATAACTAGTAAATTAGCGATCTAAACCCAAATATATGTTTATTTTGACATTTCTTATGCTTTATTCAAGATAAAGAAACGGAAATATGTATACGTTCCATCCATATAATTATTAAATAATATTTCTGATTAGTAGGTTGTGGAAAAAATTAAAATTGCATTCTTTATCTTTTTCACACTACAGGTAAAATTCTTCCAAAATAAAAGTAAAATAATCAAGTTTTTTTAGAAGAATTCTTAATCTGGTCAAATGAGTTTTATACTAAATCTCTTCCCAATTAATATTTTTATGGCAACTTCTCAGTTTCTGGTAGGGATTTCTATAGCTTAGCTTTTCCCAAATTCCATGCAAATATTAAAAGGACAAAGAGGTTTGCTGCATTAAACGAAACCATGAACATGTTGAGTACCGTATTTCTAAAACAAAATTTTTAACTGTTTTTTTCACACAGCAAAATTGAAAGAGTGACGCCCCCAGATGTTTTTTGGCAGTATTTTTTGTGTGTCAAACTTTTTAACATGAAACAGGCAAGTAAACATTTCTGTTCTGCTACGGAGTAACTTTTGAAATATTTATTCAAGTGGAACGTTTTGAAAAATGTCATCGCCATCACTGAAACTAGGCCATGTTTTCGACTTTTGTTTTTGACATTTGCCACAAATGTCAACTTGTCGAAAAATTAAAATGGCAGATGACATGACACTGCAGCTGCTACAGCCAACTTGTGCACATCCCTGAGCATAGTTTGAACTGACACCAAACTTTTAAAAAACGTACATTTACAGTTTTTCTCTTTGAAAAATATTAGTGGGTTACATAATATAGTTTCACAACAAACTAAATGGCAACTATTTTAATCATCCAAAACATGCATTTTTTGTTCTAGGATAATAGTTAAATCATGTTGATTGTTAGCTTTGGCAATGTAATAAACGTCAACACATAAGCATGAAAATAGTAATAATAAATGAGAACTCACACGGCTTGCAAATTTCTTCTTCAGGGCTTCATTTCCTATATTGGACCCAAATACCCTATATTTTGAGCTTTACGTCCCCTATAAATGGGGAAGGGGTCTTCCAATTTATTCCCCCAAACTTACTGGCTAATCATTTTATATTAGATAACATCCCTACCATATTTAAGGTAAAATTAAATGACGATTGCAGCCGCTAGAGTGCAAAATCCCCTCAGGACAACATACAGCGTTTAGTAAAGTCACATCTTCATTCATAAATTGGGTATTTTTTATGCTAAAACTTTATGAGAGGGCTTACAAATTTTTATTTTTATTTTCTTATACAATATACATAATTTTGCATTTGGGGCTTATATTACCCTTTTTGAGATGGCCCCGAATTTGGAGCGGGTACAAGCTAAGTAAACCCTATTTTAATTAATGGTAACCTAACGATTACTCTGCTGTTCAGCTGATTTTTTGGAGACCTGAGAAATTTAAAATTCAACTAATAATATTTTGTTAGTATATCACTACTGAACAAAAAAATTATTAAGATTCTGTGCTGAGGCTATCCGAAGTGCACTATGGTACCACTAAGAACTACTATGGCACTATGGTACAAAGTTGCAAACTGGCTACCACAAAACAAACTCATCCACAGGCCTCAGCAAATGCTGTTAAATCCCCTGATGTAATATAGCTACTGTGTCTTGGTTAAACCAAAACATAATCCTTCTATATGAGTAGATGTCATCCACTTGGGGCAAGAGTGGCACTTTGAAGTAAATCACAGGATTTTTTCACCGGATCATTGTTTGAAATACCAATAAGCAATCGGTGAGTCTAGGATCAATCCATCGAAAATTAAGATTACAAGATCTTCCCTAGAATCAATCTTGTGACCTTCAAATTAAAGGATATTTTGTTGCTCTTGTCAGTTGTATTGGCAGGTGAGGAAGAGAACATACTGTTTTTGAAATCAGCATTAGACATCTGTTCTTCGTTTGAAATCCACAAAATCTAATTCAAAAGTCAAAATCTAAACACATTAACACCTGTGATGTGTCTTTGGTCGGCATCCAATCATATCAAGAGCTTTAAGCGAGAAGGGCGCATCGACCAAATTGCTGATTTTGAGATATTTTTCCCGTTCATTCCATTTTTTATCGAGTAAAATGTCTCAAATTTTCATGGTTACTTACTGAGATTTAGAATGATAATCTAGGGACTAGATTGGTGTTTGGTCAATTTTTTAGCTGATTCCAAAAGAGCATATGAACCATAACTCATAGCTTAATAACGTTCAAATATTAATTCAATGTAACCTCAGAAATAAACAACTAAATCAATAAAAAAACATATCAAAAGTCTTATTAAGTGTACAATTTTTCACATGAAAAAACTATTAAAATATTGCAAATCTTTAATCGCCTGTTCTGTAAAGTTGTGTTTTAGCGGATTCACCCTTCTGGCATGAAGCCCTCAAATTGCATGTTTGAGTAAATGTTTATTTACACTATATAAGTTTGTCCTCCAAGCTCATTTGCAATCAGTGTTAAATTCAAGCAAGATCACACCACTTGAGGTTGGAGTTTTTCTGTGGTGATGTCACATAATCAGACGGAATCGCAGACGCTTTTGTAATGTACTCTAATGCCGATTCATTATCGCATTCTAAAAACTATAGTACCCTGAATAATTAGAACAAGTTTTGGTTTTAAACTGTATATTTTTTAAATCTGCATAAATTAGTGAAAAGTTTACTGCAGTCAAAAATAATTTTACAGAAATTAAGACTTTATTTTCTATATTTAAATAAAAACGGTAAACATCACAAACAAGTATTTTGTTTATTTTTCTCAAATTATTAATTTAAAATTTGAGAGTTGTTTTTCTTATTGCTTTTGTTTTGATATTTTAATGCAGTAATTTCTTTGTAAATGTTTTTACAATACTCATATGATTGCATTTATTATTTAAAAGACAGCGCTAGGAGTTTCGCCATTGTTGTGACGTAGCACTGGGGAGGAGGGGAGACTCCAGTCTGTGTTTTAGTGTGGCCTTGGGGGAGATTCCGGTCTGTATTTTGGTGAGGCCTTGATTCAGGCAAGGCACACTACAATCAATATTAAACTTTCAAAAAATTATTATTCAAAAAGCTCTCGTAGGGCTTGCTGCGAGTCTGCTCTCATTACCGGATGTAATACTCCATATTACATTTTGTTTTACTCAGAGCAACTTTCAACATGATGTCGCATCTTGAATTTCATAGTATTAATGGGCCTTTACGTAATCGAAGGTTTTTATTTTTGATACCAGATGATTTAGGAATTTCCACATTTTGCCATCTGCCAATACGGTCGACCAGAGCAACAGTGACCTTGTCGTGGTATAGCCATAGTAATTTAGTGTTGCCATTGTGTGATTTTGGTTCTGTTTCAGCCGTCGCGGCCGACTTCGTACACCTGCAGTTCCAACAACGAGCTGTTCTCGCCCGTGGCTCTCAACAATGTGGACGACAACGTCCCGCCCGACTACCGACGCAACCTCATGAGTCCCCACCACAAGATCAACAACGGTGAGGCTCTGGTACACTCTCATCCCTCTATAATCTATATACAGTGGAGCTCCTCATATCAGGCCTCGGTATCAATAATAATAATAATGATAAAAAATCCGTATTTGTCGTATGAATTCATTGCGTATCATTGACAGTGTCAAAATAGCAGTAAAAAACCTTGTCAAAGGCTCCTATTGCTAAAAAGAGAATATTCTAACAAAATCTATACAATTCAATAACAGGTTGTGATAAAGAAAACTAAAATTAAAAACAGCAGGGTACAGTAAAAAAAATAGAAGAGAGAGAGAAAAATATCATATTAAAACAACATTTTTCCAGTGTTCAGGAAGTCGTCCACATTATAAAAATTGTCCAGGGGTTCTCCAGTAGTCAATTGTAGAACAGAGATACGATTTTTTTTTTTCAGGATAAGCATTGATGGACTCTCTTAGAACATTGTATATTTTTACTGATGAAATAATATACCTATTACTGGTTTAACTGAGGCGGTGGGATTCTATCATTGCATTATTTTTAAATCGAGTGTTGCGTCCATGGCTGTTAAATTTTACATAGTCTGGATTTTTTTAGAATACAATTATTAGTGAGATCAAAAATAAATAAGTTTACTACTGTTTGAATCTGAAAATCAATGAAAAGAGGTTTGCAGTGTTATTTTTGGTTAGACCCATTCATGGCTTTTAAAGCTTTCTTTTGAAGAACTAAAATTTCATTTAATCTACTGCTCCCACCCCAGAAAATCAGATCATATCTCATTATTGATTGGAAATAAGCAAAGTACACTGTTCTTAGATAATATTTTGGAATTTGATTAGTGAGAGGTTTTAGAAGACAAATAACACACGGGATAGCCTGGGAGACAGATGGTCAAAGTGCGGGTTCCAGGATAATTGACATGTAGACCCAAAAATTTTGCTGATGTTATTTTATTATTTCTTTGAGCGGAATTATTTTTTGTTGTAAAAAGTATATTCTGAGTTTTTCCTCATTTAACAAAAATCCGTTTGAATGAAACCAATTAGATGCGTTTTGCATTGTCAGATCCGCTAACTTCTCTAATTCATTTAGGTTATAGCTTATGTGAAAAAAAGTTGCATCATCCGCATAGAGGTAATTCACTGCCAGAGGTAATTCATAAATATTAGAAATTACCAGTCCTCGGTTTCTCAAAAGCCACTCGGAGCAAGTAGAGATAAAAAAAACTACAGGCTATTTGGAATTGGAAATTGATGAAAATTTAAATTGAAATAATCATGTACAAAAAGGGTTATTTATTTGAGATATACCTTATACCTTATATTTTGATGTTTCCGTATTCCTCATAAAAAGCTCTAAAAACAATGTCATCTAGTGTTTTGCAATTAACTTACTCCTTCTACGTCTATTTTCCTGTGTAATTTGGAAAAAACACATTTTCCTTCATTTGTAACCCAATCTAAATAACTATACAGCCGCATGTGTAACTCACTCACTCACTCACTCACTGACTGACTGAGGTAGACGAATTCTAATCATCTTCCCGATGAGCTAGAAACTTGAAATTTGGCACAGATATTCCTCGAGTGGTCAAACTCCAGGGAAAAGTCTCAAAACGAAACACTTCCACCCCCAACCCCCTAAAGGGAGGCAAAAATTGGGGAACATTTGAAGTTCGAAAAAAGTACTTTTTGTTTTTGGGCTATAGCAGGTAAACTAGAAGTCCTATTGAAAAACAGACTGCACCACGTGCCACGGATTTTTCACGGTCTACAACTTTGGTCCTATGACTTTTTGCCCTATCTCGTTTCCTTCACCCTTAGATTGCTCTAGATTTTTCAATGTCCGTTGATCTTCCCTAGGTTTTCCAGCACCAGTTGACTTTTATATACTACTTAGGCCTCTGTAAATTTGCAGGAATATTTATTGGGTGGTTAATCTAAATGTAAAATTCTCGAAACAAACAATTGCAACCCTCCCATCCCCCAAAAGGGGGTGAAACTGGAGAAAACTTGAATTTCGATAAAAGTACTTTTCGTTTTTGCCTTTAGTGACTAAAATAAAAATCTGTTCAAAATCAAAGGTTATTTCCTTATTTTAAATTAAATTTCCTACAATTTTGGTATTGATGTATTCTGCCTTATCTCACCACCTTCACTTCCAAAATGACCTCTAAATTTAAAATTCTTATAAATTTTCAGTTTATTTTGTGTTTCGATGATTTTTTAATATTTATTTTTAGCTTATAGACCTCTATTTTCACACTGAGATAGTAAGTTTGATCCTTTTAAGGTTATTAGGGGTCATTCGCAGAATTCACTCCTTTTCAATCCCTAATATAGTCCTCAAAAGTTAAACTTTCGTTGAATTTTAAATTTTCCTCGTGGTTTTTATTTTTAGTCAAATTTATTTTTGGCCAGGGATCCCGAATTATTAACATGGAGATATTCTGTTTGACTTTTCCAGTTTATTATGGGTAATTTGCAATTTGTACCCCATTTCTACCCCTAAAAAAGTCGTCTCAAGTTTAACTTTAGTTAATATTTCAATTTGATTCGTGGTCTTTTTGTCAATTATTCATTACTGAAAGACTCAATTTTTGACAAGAGATTCGTCAGTCTCACCCTCCATGTTCATCCGAGGTCATTTGTAATTTTTTTATATCAATCAACCCCTTAAAATGACCAAAAGATAATCAAACTAAGCGTTCTTCAAATTAAGGCAATTTTTTTAACAAATTCTTTTTCCTCACCCCCTGACTCCACCAACCCTCTTTCACTACGAAAAATTAACCCAACACCCTCCACAAACCCCCCCCTAAAGTAATCCCTTAACTACCCCCACTAACCGGTGCACTGAAATTGTGCGGCATACCAAACTGAAGAAAAAGGTTCACTAATCCCTAACCGATATTGCACCGTGAGAGTGGCAAGTACCTGAGGATTGCAACACTATGCAATGACTCAGGAATGTTACCCTCCCCCCCCCGCCTGACCAATTGGCAACCACAAAATATTTGTACTCTACAAATGATTTGTCAGTTTTGCATAAGACACCTAAGCGATAGGTAGCTCCATCAGTGGCGTATATAGAAATTATTTTCGGGGGGGCCAGGGCCGGATTTTGCCGCCCATGGGCCCAAAGCATTTTGCCGCCCCTCCTCCCAAACGTGACAATTTGCCAGACCTAATTATAGGCGTAATTAACGGGGAGGGAGGCACTTGCTCTGCCCAATAATTTGGGATTATAGTTTATTAGCTAAACCTTTTTTTAAACATTACAGACACAAATATTTGTGTTTGTTTACATGTCTGCTGATTTCAGCTGGCGAAAGGGCTCACAAAATAAAATTATACAAATATTGTGGTGTTTTTCAATGTTTAAATTTGATAACATCCAATATTAACCATTCATTAACAAGAGTGATTGATTTATTTTTTAGCCAAAAAATCTCTTGGTCGCATTGCCGCGGTCTGATATTACTCTTGATTGTTTTGTTGCCATCAACTCTCGGTCAGTTAGTGGCTACCAAAGCTTAATTATCGCCTTCTTTTTATCTCGGCCGTTTCGTAGTCAAGAGTCGGCCGCTTGTATCGTGGCCGTCAAATCTCTGTAAATCCTTTGCAGGGTGTCTACCAGTCGGCAATTCGGGAACACCCCTGTTGGAGTAGACCTGCATACCCAGCGAGTTTCAAATGCTTGAATAAAACAATTACAGGCCATCAAAAACAAAAGAATAAATTCCACCACCATTTCATAAATTTGAACAAATGGTGTTCTTGGTGTCTGGGGTCCCATAACAAAAGTTATGATGGTCCCGGGCTTAGATCATACCACGAGCCCTACTGCAATAGCTTCTTTCCTATAGGAGAATTCGCTAAAAGTCGGGGTTAAATAATGAATCCAAACATTTGGTCGGGAATTTTTATGCTTGAGTTAAAACGAAACGGAATATAGCCATTTTTATCGTTGGTATCGTCATCGCGGCCGACAAATCTCTCGATCGAATCACAACAAACAAATTTTTCGGTAATATCGTGGCCGGAAATCAGTCATTTATATCGCGGCTAGAAAATCTTTCGGCCATTTTGTGACTGGAAGATCGCTCGCTAGTTTCGCGGCCAGCAAATCTTTTGGAAGCATCGCAGCCGAAAAATCTCGGAAATCCTCATCACATTATGGCTATCATGCATGTCTCCCCGTGGCCTTCACATCTCTCGTCGTATTTTGGCCAGAAAATCGCTCGTTCATCCCGCAGTCGAAAAATTACTTCCTCGTTTTGCGGCCGGTAAATTGCCTGCTTGTATCGCCGCCGGCAGGTCTCTTGGTCGTATTGCGTCCTACAAATCTCTCGATCTTTTCGCGGCTGACGTATATATTAGCCATGTCATGGTCGAAAAATCGGTCTTTTTTTCAGCGGATGGCACGCAGGTATCTTGTTCGTTTCGAGGTTGACAGATACCTCGTTTTTTGCTGCCGACAAATGGTTGTGTTACAAAACAAAACAAATCTGTCGGATATGTAGCGATCGGCAAATTCCCACGGTCACTTCGTGGCAATAAAAACTAATGGTTATATCTTAGCCGGTAATCTCGGTTGTATCATAGAGGACGTACTCATTAAATCTCTAGGTGGTATCGAAGCCGCATTAAACCTCTCGGCTGTAAAACTGTCGGTAAATCTGTCAGACATTTCGCGGCCGTCATTTCGCAAATATTGTTAACAAAACTCATAACGCCCTTCCCGCCTCCACCTTCTTATGATCCGATTCCACCATTACCCCGAATAACGAAAGACTCAGCGCCAGCGCCCAGGCCAAAAAAATAAGCTTTTGCACCCCACTCGCCTTGAGTACATTGACTGCCGCCCTTCTGCGCAGTGACGCATTAGGCAAAATAATAGTGTAGTCTGATATAACAAAACTATATCAGGTGGAAGATATAGGATAAGGACATTGCAAATCCATATTGCTCTAAATTAATGATTATCGATATTCTGCTTGCTGCTGATAAGATCTTACAAATAATTTATCTAAATAATTCACACTACGGTATTTAATTCCCTAATTTTTTCTTTTGCCCTTTTAATTTCGGGGGGGCCCGGGCCCCCTGGGCCCCCCTTATATACGCCACTGAGCTCCATTCAAGTGAACCATAATAGTTATTGTTTGTTATTAGTCATTTGTTTGTATATTACGAGATTTGATTTGTAAAATTTAACCAGATCATTCTTGTAATGTATAAGTGGCTACTAAAATTACAACAATGTTTAGCTACGAGCATCTCAGAATTACAGGTGAGTTATTTGAATTTGAATAGTACACATGCAACAAGTTTATGAAAGAATTTTGATAGACCTATGCAAAAATCAAAAACGTGGAGACGTTGTGTGGTGCTGAACTTTGGAGTGGGTGTTTTTGTAAGTTAAGCTAACATTATTGTTGGCTGCAATAGTGTACAACTTCTTTATGCATAACTCGACACACTCTGCGGATTAGGAAGTGCTGAAAAAACTTTATGAATTTTAAGATTTAGTCTGACTCCTTTGCTCACTCGCCACTTCCCTCCAAGGGGTGATAATGAAGTATTTTGAAGGAATTCCTATGTTCCGACTTCGAAGGCAAGGCGAGGGGTCAGTGCTTCCCTCCCTAATGTGATTCTAGGAAGGGCTGCGGCGCAATATATCGGTCTACCCCTGGGATAAGATTTAGATTCTCGGTGCAATCTTGGTGTCTACCTGGATTTTTTGGTGAATTTCGGTTGATTTGAACGGAAGTTATTTGCCATTTTTAACCTCTTTGAACCCCTAAATCCGACCAATATGAATCAAATTAAGCACTTTTCTAAATAAAGGTAAGGCAATTTTCAAACAAATACTTGTTCCTTACCCGCTGGTTCCACCAACCCTCTCACCTCCATTAATTACCCCCTCCACAAAAAAACAACTCCCTCCCCACTAAACTACCTTTCCCATGAACACGACCAAAGATACCTCGTACAGAGATTTCTTACCTAAAATTTAACTAATTTTGTATTGTGACTTTTCAATATCCGAACCCTCCCAATGGAGTCAAATCAGGGGGCCTGGGGGCGGAGCCCCCAGCGAGCCGTAAGGCGAGTTTATCTATATATTGCTTTATAGTAATGCTCGAATCACTTCCATTAGGAAGCTGTTTTGCACTAAATATTTTTTCCTGCTAATAATCTTTAAAATTATACAGTCTATGCTAAATTAAGTAGACTTGCTTGTCTTACAAACTGCCCTGCTAATATTAGTTGAAACACATTTTACAGCGCCTGCCGCAACCTCGTGCTACGTCGCAAAAGTTCATTCAACCTGGGGGTTTAAGGGGGGTAAATACCGGAAACAGCTGAATTTGTCACCATCGTCTGGTACTGTAAAGAAAAAAGTCCCTACCTCTAATCCCCTTTACTTCCCACCCCTACAGCCCCCCATATTTTCCATGTCTAAAAAATGCAATATTTTGCTAAACTGCTTATATCTCAGAAAATATTTGAGATATATCTTATACTTTGTTGTTTCCCGATTTCTCATAAAATGTTCTAGAAATAATATCATGTAGTGTTTTACATTTAATGCAAAACAGCTTCCTTACGGAAGTTTTTTAAGCCTTATTATTAGGTACTATATAAAGGTAATAATAAAGGAAAATATTTTTTTCCAAATCAGACAGGAAAATATACATATAAGGGGGAAAATATACATATAGATTAATCGAAAAACACAACACAAAACTGTTTTTATATCGTGTTATGAGGAATCTGGAAACAATGGAATATAAGAGATATCCATATTCCATGCAATATTGCATTTTTTAACTTTGACACAAAAAAGAGCTGTAGGGAGGGAAGCAAGGGGGTAGGGATGGGGACTTTAAGCTAGAGGCTTAGTACTCAATGGTAAAAATTTAGCTTTATCGTAATTTTTCCCCCCTACAACCCCAGGTTGAATGAACTTCGGCAGTGTAGCGTGCGGCCGCGGCAGGCACTGTAAAACACGTTTTAATCGTATTAGCAGGGCAATATATGAGAAAAGCTAGTAAATTATGATATATTTTTAAAACTTATAAACAGGATAAAGTATTTAGTGCAAAACAGATTCCTAACGGAAGTGATTTGAGCCTTATTGTTAGGCAAAATATAAATATATTAGGTTCAAAATGAAGGAAAATGATTGTTTTCCAAATTAAACAGGAAAATAGACATATGAGGAGTAAATTAATCGTAAAACACTAGCCTACATAAGATTAGTTTTAGGAAGGGCGTAGCCAATGGGGGGGTTAGGGGGTCAGAACCCCCCCCCGAAATAGTTGGAGTAGCATTGAAAACGTAGTAAATGGGGGTGAAAACCCCCCTCCGAAATAGTTGAACCCCCCCCCCAAAACCCCCCGAGCAAACGTAGAGGGGTCCGGAAACAGTCGAAAAGGGTACAAAATAACGATAAAGGCGTTGAAAAGGACACACACGAGTAAAAAAAAAAGGTTCTTGGCGGCGCTGTTCAAACCCCCCCCCCCCCCCGAAAAAATTTCCTGGCTACGGCTTTGAGTTTTAGTCTATTTTATGAGAAATCCGTAAACAACTAAATATAAGAGATATCTAAAATAGTTTCTGAGATTTAAGCAGTTTAGCAAAATACTGCATTTATTAGACTTGGGAAATATTGGGGGGGGGGGCTGTAAGGGGGAAGCATGGGGGTAGAGGTGGGTACTTTTGGCTAGAAGTTTGTCTATATGGTAGTAGTCAATGGGGAAAAATAATTCTGCTTTTTCCTAGTTTTATCCCCTAAAACCCCAGATTCATTGGACTATTATTGTTTAAATGTAAAACAAAATATACTTAAAATTATTAGTTAGTTGTAGTTTGCATTATGAAACTCAAAATCAAATATAATTAGTGGCTTTACTATAAAATTAACTTAAATATCATTAGCTTAACTACATTAGGAGTAATAATGTTAGTTTAGCTCAATTTTAACGTGTCTTGCTTTTTATTATGAACATTTTCGTATCTAACCAGTTTTGACTGAACTAGTAAACTTGATACTTTTAGCGAAAATGGAAACCCAAGAGATCGGCTGGTAAACCGTTATTTAAAATTTAATTGAACAAGGTGGTAAAAGTACAGCGAAAAGGTAAATATAAAAGTTATCTTACTTCCAGTAAAGAAAGAAAAATGAAAGAAATAAGTTTAATAAGGAAAGTCAGTTATGTAAAGGTAAGTAAGATTAATAACTGTTTTTATTTTACCGTTAGCTTTTTGTTATAAATGTGAACTTGACAATGTACCGAAACGCTATTTATGTTTTATGAAAAAGTTACCTCCAATGTTAAATCAAAAAGAACTATGGTTATTTCAAATGGTAAATAAAGTATAAAGTATTTTATATATGAAGAAGTACAAAATTATATTCGTATTGGTTCGAAAAATAGAATTTTAACTTTAATAAATTCATCATTACATTAATTTTTGTAAAATAATCTTTTAGCAAAGTAATTTCACAAATAGAGGTAGTTTCAAAACTGAAAACTTAAAGGGTTACATATGGTTTCATTGAAGGTATAACTTCCGTTGACAAACAATTTTTGGGGCAGTAGGTCACCAGAAAAGGTTTGAGATCTACTGTAATTGTGTTAATGTACAATTTTTTTATTTTGAAGTAAGCCAGTTTTTAAAATATTAAAAAAAATTTTAAGTTTGATAAAATTTTAGTTCTACATCGTACCAGGCTCCGTCAAGTTTACGTAAGATAACACTTGCACAAGTGTGCGAACATATGTTGTATCGAGCATAGAACTTGCGATTTGTGCCTTTGCAACTCGATAAATTGTACTCAAACTTCTATTTGAAAACAAATTATTTGATATAAAAGTAAATATGATGACTGACCTACTCAACAAAATGAGTAAATTGCTCAGATTCAATTTTAAATTTTAATGTTATTTTAAATGATTAATTATCATTCGAATTAAGTTTTTTTGTTTCTACAAAACCATTCCTACTTTTAATTTTAGAAAAAGTACTTAAAAGATAAAAGTAATTATACGTAAATGGTGGCTCAGTAGTGTTTTGTTTTCCCAGTTTTAATCTATTTCTGATTCTTACTGTAATTTTTTTGCTGTAATGAAATATATTATGGTTGGACAAGTCTGATATAGTTTTGTTTGTTAACATTTTTCGTTGCTATTTAGTTGCCAACCTTAGCAACATATGACCCCATGTGAAAATTTACTATTTTAAAATTTATTTTTATGTATTTAGATTTTTAATGGTGATATGACCTGCTCAGAACAGGTTACTCAGCAATAAGTTAGGTAGGGCTAGACTTTGCGAGAAATTCCCTGAGGCATTTTTGAAATAATTGTATATACTAACAAGCAAATAAGCAAACAAGCAAACATTGTTCATATAAGAACACAGGATAAAATAATCATTTATGTTTCAGTTAAAATATATATCCATGATGAACCTGGTCTTCGGGCGATGACCACGATGGCGACGAGTTGGAGGTTGCCGACGTTTCGGACGCGTAGCAGCAGTCCATTATCAAGGCGAATTCCTACACTCATTCACTGGCCGGCGGGCCCTCTGCCTCAGGTTATATAGGCTCGGGGGTGGGGGAGGGTTGATTACACCTCCCGTTGTTTTCCCGGAAGGCGCGGCTGACCTGGAGCTTTCTCGAACACATTCGCATCTTAGCTTTTCTATAAGGGGAATCCATGTACAACTAAGCTCCATCCCGTTATCTCTATTGAAATTATTACGATGTTTTCTGATTTCTAGGGCTTCCAGAACCTTCCTCTCAAAATAATTATTACTTGTAGCTAAGATTTGAATTTCATCGAAATAAATGTCGTGTCTAGTCATGGTGGCATGTTCGGCAACTGCAGATGTGTTGGTATCTAAATTTCTTGTACTTCTTATATGTTCTTTAACTCTTGTCGAAATTAAACGTCCTGTTTCCCCTACATAACATTTCCCACAACTGCATTTAATATGCTAGACGCCAGATTTGCTAAGAGGAATGCGGTCCTTTATCGGTCTTAATACTTGCTGTATTTTTATGTAAGGCTTGAAAATTGTTTTTATTTCATATTTACGTAATATATTACTGATTTTGTCAGTGGTTCCTTGAATATATGGTAGGAAGGCGCGTTTATCATTTAGAGGATTTTCAGTTGTATTTTTACTATTTAAATTTAGCTTCCTTTTTTGCTTGTCAATTGCTCATAAAATGTTCTGTTTTGGGTAGCCATTTTGTTGCAAAGTTGTGATTAAATGGTAATTTTCTTGAGAAAGGCTCTCTTTGTCGGATATTGCAAACATTCTATTGACTAAAGTATTTAAAACTGCATTCTTTTGAATGGGATGGTGGTGGGATGAAGCATGTAAATATCTGTCAGTATGTGTAGGTTTCCTATAAACCGAATGACCTAATGTGCCGTCTGTTTTTCGTGTTACTAATACGTCCAGAAAAGGAATACAGCCATTCTTTTCTATTTCCATAGTGAATTGAATATTTGGATGGACTGAATTTAAATGTAGTAAAAAATTGTCTAGATTGCTTTTACCATGGGGCCAAATTACAAAGGTATCATCTACATAACGTAGAAATAACTTAGGCTTAAGCAGGAAGGATGATATTGCCTTGTTTTCGAAGTATTCCATAAAAAGGTTTGCCGCTACTGGGGAAAGTGGGGAACCCATGGCGGCTCCGTCTACCTGTTCATAAAAACAACCATCAAAGTAGAAATAGGTGGATTTTAAGCAAAAAGCAGCAAGCTCAGCTAAGTCTTTCGGTAAAATGTTTTCAATAATTGAGATGGTTTCCGGAAGTGGTACCATGGTAAAAAGTGATTTTACATCAAAACTAACTAGCAGATCTTCCTCGCTTATTGTTATTTTGCTGATGATATCAATAAAATGACGTGAATCTCTGACAAAGGTGTCCGTTTGTCCGACAGCTGGAGTTAACAGCCCAGCAAGGAACCTTGATACTTTATGTGTAGGAGATCCTATGGCGCTGACTATTGGTCGTAGAGGTACTCCTTCCTTGTGAATTTTCGGTAGTCCATAAAGCAGTGGAGGGGTGGGGTCGGATATGATTAGAAATTGTTTTATCTCAGGAGGAATCGAAGAGGCTTGGACAAGTCGCTTTAATTCCTGTGTAATACGTTTGGTGGGGTTCCTAATCTTCCTATAGCAGTCGTCAGAAATTAATTCCTGTAATTTTCTTCGGTATTCTGTAAAATCCATGACTACTGTTGCCTTTCCTTTGTCGGCTGGTAGAATGATGATATCTTCGTCATTTTTAAGGCTTTTTAGAGCGGCCATTTCCTTTCTGGATATATTAGAGCGCGGGGGAGATGATTTTCTCAACACGCACGAAACATCCTGTCGGATTTCTTCAGCGAAGACCACGGAAGCCTTTCACAACGTATTAGAAACCTATACGGGAAGGACACTGGTAAGTTAACACGACTTTTTGACAACACTCGCGTAAAGAGAAGTAGAACACTAGCAGCCTTGGCTTTTCTGAAACGCTGTAGAGATTCTAATGTAATTCCTGTTTGTGCTAAACTTTCATTCCATAAGAAATCCAGGAAGATCAGTAATATTCTACACCGAGCCAGCATGCAACTTGTCAGGGACCAAATTGAAGAAACCCGTCGGAAGTTACTTCTGATTAACCACCAACTTTACTCGCTCCACTTCAAGCTGATTTCTACGCTTTCCAGAGAAGACTGGTGTTTAATTGACCGACTCTCCTTCAAAAATAGTGAAAAAGTTTTTCATCTTGTTACAAGTAAACACATCAGCAAGTTTGATCGCCTCATTCAAATCCAGAAACCGGTAAAGGAGCTTTCTTCTGAAAAAGTCGTAGTAAACCTTAGTAGTAAACAGCTTGATGAGCCTTGTATCTCCGTTTTAAATAAGGGTTTGGATTTCGCCGTAGCTCCACGCAGGATTCCTGTTGAGCGCATAATCAGCGGAGTGGAAAACGCGATAAGAAAACTTCCAGACGGCATCGCTGAAGAAATCCGACAGGATGTTTCGTGCGTGTTGAGAAAATCATCTCCCCCGCGCTCTAATATATCCAGAAAGGAAATGGCCGCTCTAAAAAGCCTTAAAAATGACGAAGATATCATCATTCTACCAGCCGACAAAGGAAAGGCAACAGTAGTCATGGATTTTACAGAATACCGAAGAAAATTACAGGAATTAATTTCTGACGACTGCTATAGGAAGATTAGGAACCCCACCAAACGTATTACACAGGAATTAAAGCGACTTGTCCAAGCCTCTTCGATTCCTCCTGAGATAAAACAATTTCTAATCATATCCGACCCCACCCCTCCACTGCTTTATGGACTACCGAAAATTCACAAGGAAGGAGTACCTCTACGACCAATAGTCAGCGCCATAGGATCTCCTACACATAAAGTATCAAGGTTCCTTGCTGGGCTGTTAACTCCAGCTGTCGGACAAACGGACACCTTTGTCAGAGATTCACGTCATTTTATTGATATCATCAGCAAAATAACAATAAGCGAGGAAGATCTGCTAGTTAGTTTTGATGTAAAATCACTTTTTACCATGGTACCACTTCCGGAAACCATCTCAATTATTGAAAACATTTTACCGAAAGACTTAGCTGAGCTTGCTGCTTTTTGCTTAAAATCCACCTATTTCTACTTTGATGGTTGTTTTTATGAACAGGTAGACGGAGCCGCCATGGGTTCCCCACTTTCCCCAGTAGCGGCAAACCTTTTTATGGAATACTTCGAAAACAAGGCAATATCATCCTTCCTGCTTAAGCCTAAGTTATTTCTACGTTATGTAGATGATACCTTTGTAATTTGGCCCCATGGTAAAAGCAATCTAGACAATTTTTTACTACATTTAAATTCAGTCCATCCAAATATTCAATTCACTATGGAAATAGAAAAGAATGGCTGTATTCCTTTTCTGGACGTATTAGTAACACGAAAAACAGACGGCACATTAGGTCATTCGGTTTATAGGAAACCTACACATACTGACAGATATTTACATGCTTCATCCCACCACCATCCCATTCAAAAGAATGCAGTTTTAAATACTTGAGTCAATAGAATGTTTGCAATATCCGACAAAGAGAGCCTTTCTCAAGAAAAATACCATTTAATCACAACTTTGCAACAAAATGGCTACCCAAAACAGAACATTTTACGAGCAATTGACAAACAAAAAAGGAAGCTAAATTTAAATAGTAAAAATACAACTGAAAATCCTCTAAATGATAAACGCGCCTTCCTACCATATATTCAAGGAACCACTGACAAAATCAGTAATATATTACGTAAATATGAAATAAAAACAATTTTCAAGCCTTACATAAAAATACAGCAAGTATTAAGACCGATAAAGGACCGCATTCCTCTCAGCAAATCTGGCGTCTACCATATTAAATGCAGTTGTGGGAAATGTTATGTAGGGGAAACAGGACGTTTAATTTCGACAAGAGTTAAAGAACATATAAGAAGTACAAGAAATTTAGATACCAACACATCTGCAGTTGCCGAACATGCCACCATGACTAGACACGACATTTATTTCGATGAAATTCAAATCTTAGCTACAAGTAATAATTATTTTGAGAGGAAGGTTCTGGAAGCCCTAGAAATCAGAAAACATCGTAATAATTTCAATAGAGATAACGGGATGGAGCTTAGTTGTACATGGATTCCCCTTATAGAAAAGCTAAGATGCGAATGTGTTCGAGAAAGCTCCAGGTCAGCCGCGCCTTCCGGGAAAACAACGGGAGGTGTAATCAACCCTCCCCCACCCCCGAGCCTATATAACCTGAGGCAGAGGGCCCGCCGGCCAGTGAATGAGTGTAGGAATTCGCCTTGATAATGGACTGCTGCTACGCGTCCGAAACGTCGGCAACCTCCAACTCGTCGCCATCGTGGTCATCGCCCGAAGACCAGGATTCTCCATATGTGTATGAAGACCACGGAAGCCTTTCACAACATATATCCATTATGTTTGCTTAGACAAGTGCTTATTACCAATTACATAACATTCCTGGCATGTTATCAATTGAATTTTCACATGGAATAAATATCTAATTCATTCATTCATTCATTCCATTCTCTTAAAAGAGACCGCACAGCAACCCTTGCTTCGGGAACTGCTGGAAAATAAAATAAAATAATGCATCTTACTTTGGAGATTGAAGATAGAGTATTTTCAACTAGCAAAGAAGACATCACCGAGGATGGATCTAGCCTTTTGTGAAAAATCTCAAAGAAAAATCCTCTCCTCGAATATATTTGTTTTAGTTGAAAAATCAGTGACACCATTGACTTTATAACTAAAAGGAGTCTGGTCATGCTTATGGATGTTTTGAAGCCAGATACTGAGCACTCACAAAATTAGTTCGACACTCGTGCCTAGAGATTGCTCCAGGAGTGGGATTTCACGTTAAAGATTTTTATCCCTAAAATGGGGCATTTTTGCTTCTATACAGGGCTAAAATATGGTATAGGGTTATAAAAAAGGGATTTTATTTTTTAAACTTCGAAACTAGGAGTTGTAAAGAGAGGATTAAAAAGGTTTTTAATTTCTTTAATACCAAGATTCTCTACTAGACTTTGCTAATTTTTGCAGCGCATGATCAAATGTTTGGCTTCAAAACTCAACATTGCTTAGACCAGTGGTTCCTAAACTTTTTCGCTGGCGACCCACCAATGAACCTAAAGATTTTTCGCGACCCACCATTGTTATTAATTTGTGTATATATCAAACTCAACCAAAAAAAGACCATAGCAAAACAATAAAATGTATAAGACTTAGCCCATAACGTCACAGTCAAATACGAATGTCGAGTTTTAAGGCTATTGTATTTGTATTGCAAGAAAAACTAGCTATAGGCCTAATTTTGGGACGAAACAATGTGCTCTGCAGTAAATGAAGTGAAACTTTAATATGGATTGAGTTTGAAATATATCATAAAAAGCTAACTATTGCAGTTTTTTCAAGTATATTTTTTTATCAGAAAATATGAAATTTAATTTCTTAAAACCTGGAAGTGGATCCTGTAAAAAATAAATAGCCAGCCAGAAAGAATAATAATGTAATGAGATCTTATTATTAAGTTACAAGTTGATAAGTAATAATCCTGAAGGAGAAAAATTCCAATATTTACTACTGCAGATGTTTTATATGTTCAGTTTTGAAATCAATGAAAGTTGAGATAAATCTGTAACGGATTTGCGCCGTAATGCATTCAAAAGGACATTAGGCTATGGTTTTTCCCCTTTTACATACTAGGGACTTTCATAACTTCTAAGGTAAGGTAGTTCTAAAAGCACCTCTTAAAATAAAGCTAAAAATCAGTTACTCCAGACAACTTATGTTTACGATGTTTTCAGTCAAAATTCAAGTCTTTCAAGATCTGGAGGGTTCAAATACAAAAACAAGGAATAAGACCAAAACAAACTTCATACCGTGATTATAACCGGAGTTATAAGAAAACAAAACAAAAAACAGTACAATTTGGAAACCCCCATAAGAAATGAACAGGGAAGAATTTTTATTTGAGTACATCTCGAGAACAAAACGATATTTTCATAAACAGATTGCGGGTTTGTAATTAGCGTGAAAATCTCAAACTGTATTGTTGTGTCACAGCGCTACATTCATATCTAAAAAGCATCCCTTATTTCCAATGGCGGGTACAAAAAGCTGAAAATTAATACCCGATGAAAGTAGAGTATTTACCACCCAGTAACTATCGGCCGTGGTTTCAAATCAATATCATTAAAATATTCGTTTGTATTCCATAAATAAATTTGGCCCTGTGAACTTTGATCTTCTATAAACAAATTTGCCCAAGAATGCCTCTCTGCCATCTGCCATATAAATATCCACCATATTCAGTGCATCAAATAAAACTAGAATCAATCATAAAATTTGAGTCAGGCCGAAAATCAAGGTTCATGCCTAATTTACTATTCCTTCTTATTAGATGACTGGACTGTCTCTAACCTTTGCGTTTGTTTCGGGATTAGTGAATATCCAAAGCAAAGATGTCAAAACGTACACAAAACCCAAATCTGCCTCGATTGACAACCTATGGGACATTTCGCGGGGCCGGTAAAACATAAAAATGACACGCTTCCTCAGGATTTTCAAACGACTAGTTTCCCTTGAATGTTCAGGTTAGGAGTTCGGCCCTCGTCAAAAGTAACGAAACCCCTTCAAAATTCCTTTAAAAGGGTAGAATAATAGTCTTAAAGACAAACCGATCTTCAAAACCCAAAGAAACGGTTTGGATTGGCTGTGAATCACGGCTTGACTGGTTATTGTAAAAGTAGAGGTTGCGATTGGTAGAATGATGCCTCCATGTTAACTTCATTACTCTGCCTAGCCTTGTTCATAAGTTCCAAGGGACCAACAAGGGGGGGGGGGGGTTGTTGTTGTTGTGTCCAAGGGATAAAGTGTCCTTTTAATGAAAAAAATTATATTTCTGAAAAATTTTCTCAAGCAGCTGGAGTATTAGAAATCAATCGATCACAGTTTTGATTCTAATTTTTCTAAAATCTAAAAATACAAGGCTCTGCTTTTTGCTATGATTATTATTGTTGAAACCTTGTCGCGACCCACCGAAAGCCTTTCCGCGACCCACGAGTGGGAACCGCTGGCTTAGACCATCTATTTTTTTTTCTATATAATCAATGGTGACAGTGAAATATCAATTGTACTACTCAAATAAGCTTATATTTGCAGACTTGCAGATCAATTAATCATTGTTGTTTATATTTTTAAAAAGTAACGGCTTATTCAAGAAATCTAACTTGTAATTTATATTGTAACTAGCAGATATACCCGTAGCTTCGCCCTCTGAAAGGATAGCTCATTTTAATTCAATTTCAATTGCTCATTTTAATTGCTTGTGCAATTTTTAGGAATAATTAACAAAATGGACTGATTTATTTGGGTCGTGTGCGTGCAATTAAACCCTCAAGATGCAGCTGATAGTTCTACTCTAGATGAAAATGAGAAAGTGTAACGCTTCCTCTAAACATGTTCCCCTCATGATTAGCAAATGGTATAGATTAACTTCCTCCAATTTCCCAATACTGAGAATGAGGATAACCCGGAATATAAAACAAAGAAGACACTAAGGATGGATTTTAGACTTGACATCAATCTGAATTTATCATGTTTTTGAAAATAAACTGAAAACTGTAGGAAAAAGTAGGAGGTAAATATCTTGGCCAAAAACATATTTCCCCAAAAAGTTTCTCATTAAATATTTAAAATTTTATTCTTTCAGTAGATTACTTCTCGTACGCTTCTGTTCCCTGAAAATATTCTACAGGACTCCCATCCATAGTTAGGAAAAACTAAAATGGCCGCCATTTTTAATTTTTTCAAATAATCTATTTTAGCCATCTGAAAAAGAATATTTTTAAAACCTTTCTTTTTTCGCATATAAAGCCTATAAAGAATAATTGTGCCAAGTTTCATGGCCCAAAATCTTGTAGTTTTTGAGAAAATGAGCTTTGAAAGCTAAAAGTGGCCGCCATATTGTATTTTATAATATACCATATTCAGGCCTTTAGAGACAAAATATTGCAAAATCCTTTCTTAGTATGCATCTAGAGCCTATAAGGAATATTTGTGCTGAGTTTCATGGCTCTAAGCCTTATAGTTTTTGAGAAACTGTGATCAGTCAGTCAGTCATTCAGTCAGACAATGGGTTTTGGATTTTATATAAATATAGATATTTTTTTCTGTGAAATTTATAGACCAAAATTTATAAAATTATTAAGAAACTATAGTGTCTTGAAGGGACTATAAAAGCTTCTACTCATAATAAAAGTACAATTGAAACAACTAATCTATATACTTATTTAATACGCGAGCAGTTTTTTTGTTACAAAGACTCCTCCTAAACTACTGAACCGATTTTCATGTTTTTGGTGTCATTGGAAAGAGCTTGGCATGAAGTTTTGCAGGAAATAAAATTTAAAAAGGTTTGACTAAAGGAAAGAGCCCTAGACGCCCTTAGAGTTTCATATTAGCCCATAAGATTTAACATGGGAATAGAAATTTCAAATAAAGCAGCTGATTGGAGCAAACAAAGTTTTTCAGCAGAGCCATATGTTGTTAATGGAATTGAAACCATTGCATGTAGAGCTGGAGGAATTTCAGTTGATGGAAGATGTAAATAAATAAACTATTATCCTAATACATACTTAAGGTCAGAATTCAGTTTTAAAAACATTTATTTTGAATCACATGTGTTAAGATCTTAATATTTACATATGTTTATATTCCAAATAAAATAATTTAAAAAATTCTTAAGTATAAATTCTATCAATATAAATAGAAATTAAAGAAAAAGAAGCAGACTTAACATTCATTATGAGTATAAATTTATTGAACCATTTTAGTTTGGTTTAAGACTAAGACAGGTCGTACGCTACTTAGGGCCGCTTTCCCCAATTAAGGTTTAAAGTAAACGTAAATTTAATTTAAACCATATGAATATTCTAATTTTTAAATTATAAACCATATTATCAGGAAAATTCAAATGTTACTAAACTTAAGTTTCAGAAGTTCAAATAAAACTAGATTTGGGGAAAGCAGCTCTTAGTAACATATACCCTAGTGAATTTCAGAAAGTTTTACAAAAATACATTTAAAACCGAATAATACATTTTTTACCCATTTAAGAACATTAGTGTTGTCTAAACAAATTTGCAGTCGATTTTCAAATATCAATTTGTTTTGGTTAATTTACTTTCATATGGTGCTTGGGGTATTTAAAAAATAATTAATTTATGTGTATTTCATCTTGATGAACTTGGTTGAGTATACGCTTCAATTGGAGTTTATGGTGAATGATAATGTGAAGCGTTTGTGAGCAATTATCTACAATTATCCTAAAGAAATTTACATGAAAATGTAAATTAATTTAGTTCAACTATGAAATGCTAACCTTGAATGATGTAAACATGTAAATAATATAATTTTAACAATTCTTTTTGTGTTTAGTGATGTTCTATAGTAAAAAGAACCCAGTTTCCAGTAATTCCTGTTTAGGTAACTAGGTACAGGTATGGATCAGGGTCAGTCCATTACATATGGACTACTGTATATGTGGCGGCAGGTCAAGCCAACTCCTTTGAGGTGCTCATAATATTCGTAGAGAACACTAAAGAAACATGGACATCTCAAATATGAATGAGTATTCACAAGAAATTTAATTAAAAAAGCTTTTGTAAAAAATTTTAGTACAACACGAAATTCAACCATAAAATTAATAATTATTTTTATATTGATTATTTTTATGTTGAAATCAATACATAACAATTGCTCGATTTCGAGCAACAGGTTTACTAGTTGTTCTTTATTACAGTAACAATTACCTTCATAGTTAACTGGTTTTGGACCCACCACATGTTAAGCTAATATCTAGCTCATTGTTTTGAACTAAGCAACATCACCATATGTTTTATGTAAAGGAAACAGACGTTTTTAGATCCAAATGCTTTTTGAATGGCAGATACTTTATGTTATTTCTCTTTTTCTGGTAAACTTCAAGCAATTTCAGTATTTTCCCTGAGTCTAGACCTTCAATATGAGGCCTTTCTTATCATCGTGCAACTTACCAAACACCCTTAATTTCTGCACTAAAATTTTGTTAACATAATTATATATATACAGATTAAAAAATAATGAATAACAGATTAAAAATTGTTTTTGCATTTTACTTGAAATAATTTAAGGTTTGCTTTCTTTCAGATTTGAAACAGTCTGCAGACATACCGATGCATCAGCTGATGCCTGTAGATGAAGACACCAGAACTGGAGGTAACTGTTGAGTTTACACTAGGCTTGCCAGCGCTGATAATCAGCTGTTCAGCAGCAGCTGGGAGAAACAACATGTATCACTACCCATAAAGCCGTAGCCAGGAAAATTTTTTTGGGGGAGGGTTTGGGCTCCACGGTCGTAGGAAGAGAAAAAAATTATTTTCTAACCTTTCATTTAAACACAATTTCAACATTTTCGAGGGGGGTTTTGACCCCCTGACCCCCCCCCCATTGGCTACGGCCTTGAGTACCCACAGTGCTGGATTCACTACTAGGCCCACAAAGCCTGCAAAAAAAATTTTTTTATTACAAAAGGCCTTCTATTCATTGGAAGAATTTTTTTCTTTTTCAGCTCAGCATTAGGGTAAGAAACCCCTTATTAACTTGTCAAGCCTACTAACTACTACTAACAATTCCACCATCAAAATCATCAATATAGTGTCCCGTTTTCAACGGGCACCTTGACAACTCCAACGCCGCAGCGGCCAGAAGGAGGCAACAATAGGTACAAGGTACAAGATAGGAACAAGCCCGGGCTTAGGGCCGCGCGCCAATAGGGGGCCACACACAGTAGAAAAGAAGGTATTTTGAAGGGATAATTAGGCTCCACAACGAATTTGAGCTCAAAAAAGTCCTCACTTTTACAAGGCTGTTTGGGGGCCTTAGGGGGCTGCACATAAATCTGGGCTTAGGGCCGTGGCGGCCGTAAACCTGGCACCGAGTCCCTATGTCAGCGGCGAATTCTGTCTTCACACCAAGTTGATGGCAGTAGCTTTCTCGCAACAGTTCATCATCAATGGTAGCAACCACCATGTAAACAGGACTTACCTATGTTATAAAAATATTGTTGGAAAAAGTTTTGATGAAAGAGTTAATTTTTACTAAACTGCATATAATTTTTTTTATAATTCCTGACTAACAAATTTATCTAAATTGGTTTTGTTTTGCCTGTAGTGAAATTTGGTCATCTTTTTTCAGCTGATATGGTTTTGTTTACTTACATTCTATTATGTTGAAAATATATACAATAGTTTTACTCAATAAAATCTAATTTTATTCTGTAAAGGTTTATTTCAATTTATTGAGCATTTTATATCAATTACTTAAACAAACTCAATCAAAAAAACAATATTCAGTCCGTCACTAAATAGCATAATAGGAAGAAAGACTATAAACTACTAAAAAACTACTAAGGCCAGATACATTTGAATGTCAGGCAACAAATAGCCTATTTTATTAAAAAAAAAAACAAGTTCAAGCCAACAAGTTGCTTTTGAGTTTAAACACTAGCTGAAGACTTTTGAAAATAGCCGGACTTGACAATATACCCGGACTTGACAGTATACCCGGACTTGACAATATGACTGATGCACCATCGCCAAATCCTGACATTCCACCATTTTGTTCTTTTCACGCTATTTCAGAATCTGAATTTGAAAAGTTATTTAGAAGTCTTAAGTCTAACAATTCTGCTGGTTTTGATGATATCACAGATAAAATAGTAAAGTTTTGTAAGGAAGAGGTCCTTAAACCTATACATCATATTGTTAATGCTTCGCTACAGCAGGCAGTAGTTCCCAACAAAATGAAAATAGCTAAGATTTTTCCAGTCTTCAAGAAAGGCGACAAGCTTGACCCTAACAACTATAGGCCTACTTTGAATCTTCCGACCATCTCAAAGCTACTTGAACGTGTCGTCTACAATCAACTCATTGCCCATTTAGAAAGAAATAATTTAATTGCTCCACAACAACACGGATTTAGAAAAGGACATAGTACAAATTCTGCAATAGTCAATTTATGTAAAGATATCAATGACATATGGGAAAACAAAAAAAGTGCCTCCGGACTCTTTTTAGATCTTCAAAAAGCGTTTGACAACATAGATTGGAATATCTTTATCAGCAAGCTTATTGAGCAACTTAATATTCGAAACTTGGCTTTGCAATGGATTAAAAGCTACCTGGCAGAGAGACGTCAGTTTGTGGAGGTTGGACATCAGTCAGAAAACATTGTTGGGAGTGTTATATCTTCACTGAGAAATGTTACCAAGGGTGTGCCGCAAGGCTCAATTTTAGGGCCCCTATACTTTTTGATCTATATAAACAGCCTTCCTGACATGCTTGGCATGAACCTGAGATGTGTATTATTTGCAGACGACACTACTATTATCATACCAACTGACCGCCACAACGACAATAGTAACATAGTAAATGCTACATTAGATTCAGCTACTGAAATATGTAATTCCTTGAAACTCAATATTAATAAATCTAAAACAATACATATCAATTTCACTCCAAATAATAGAAATAAAAATGAAAACAATAGCCTCAAAGTACAAACCTCGTCTTCAACCAAATTTCTTGGTATTATTGTCGATGAAAACTTAAATTGGCAAAATGATGTTGAACATCTAAAAAAACTGGCATCTGCACTATATGTCATAAGAAGAATCCGGGGAATCACCAATGAATCAACTGCTTTGGTCGCTTACCACTCTCTGTTCGCCTCCCATCTGCGATACGGCATTGTTGCCTGGGGATCAGCGCCAACCAAGAGCATCGAGCAAATCTTAATATTACAGAAGAAAGCCATTAGGACAATATTCAGACTAAATCCCTTGGAACACTGCAAACCATTTTTCATAAATTACAATATCCTGACCGTTTTTTCCTTGTACATTACAGAATCCATAATTTTTGCCAAAACCTCTACCTTCCTTGAGACTTGAACAACATTCCTATAATACCCGTAATCGACATAATTTTGACTTACCACAGCACAGATTGCAAAAATTCAGTAAAACTGCACAATACTCTGGTTCTTACTTTTTCAATTTACTGCCCGAAAGTTTAAAAACAATCACTCAATGCAACACATTCAACAATAGAGTGAAGCAATATTTCATTGGTAGGCCCTACTACTCAATCTCTGACTTTATTGAGGATCACACTTTCCAACACACTTGAAATGACAATGACAATGAGCTCACTTCGAGAAGATCGAAGGAAGAAACCTGACGATTCCCGGTTCTACGGATCCTGGTGAAGACGCCGTATGTAAGAATGTAAGAATGTAAGAAAATTTCCTTTCCTCTATTGTTGAAGTAAGTGACAAAGCAAAGTTGAAACTACTTATAAATTATGTCAGTCGTAATATGTATGAATTCATATCTGAAACAAAGTCATATAATGAAACTGTCAAAGTGTTGCATCCAGTCTATGTAAATCCTCAAAATGAAGCCTATTCTAGACATGAACTAGCCACTTGAAGGCAACAACCTGGGGAACTTATTGGTCAATTTGTGCAAAAGCTGAGACACCGAAGTAAATATTGCAAAGTAAAGATTGCAATTTTCAAACTGTTACTATTGACATGAAATGAAAAATGGCTTTATTAACAAAGCAAAGTTAGGACTAGCAAGTCCTCTCTACCACTTAACTTCGACTAAAAACAAATATATAACATGGTAGGTAAACTAAAAACAAATCAGACATAAGTACATAAACAATTTTCAATATAAATAAAGTTCAACTTTAATTAAGTAACATACACCCAATAACATAACCCAAGTTGCCCCATATCCCACCACACCAGGGCCACAGCAATCACTCCTGCCCACCTCGCAGTAAAAGATTTTTTACTTCAGCCCCAAACCAAGCGCGGCTTTCCTGAGTTTTTATGGGATCAGGGAGAGAATTTGAAAGTCTAGAGGCAGAAACCACAATTGATTTATTATAGACTGTTGTTCTATGAGTAGGAATAGAGAAAAGAAGAGAGCCCCTTTGGGTAGAACGACTGCTGATATCAGAAACAAATTTAAAGCTATCAGAGAGGAACTTTGGAACTTTATTCCTTATTATTGATTGCAAAAGTCGGAGAGAATGAAATTCACGGAGCTCCTTCAATTTCAATAAGGACAATAAGTTGAAATAAGGTGTAACGGTCTCAAGCCAAAAATGAACCGGGTACAATAATTTTGAGCTCGCTGAAGTCTAGTCGACAGCTCAATGGTCATGTCGTCAATGACAACATCACAATAGTTAAAGTGAGTCAGCACAAGGGTTTTTACTAACATTATATTCAGATTCAGAGGAAGATAAGCTGCAAAACGTTTGATGCTGTGAATGCCAGCAAATACCCTGTTACATATAACATTTACTTGGTCAACCCATTTTAAGTGTTTGTCCATTTTAAGTCCTAGATTTTAGCGAATTTCCCCTATAGGGAAGAAGCTGTTACCGTAGTACTCATGGTAAGACAAGACCCAGACCATGATAAATTTTTGTTTTGGGGCCCCCAGAAGCAAAAAACACCGTTCGTTTGAATTTTTATATATATATCTATATATATATATATTTATATATATATTTATATATTTATATGTTTTATATATATATATATATATGTCTGTTAACACAATAGCAGCCGTAAATATGGTTCGATCTTAATGAAATTTGGTACAGACGTGTAAAGTGGCAATCACTCAGACGAGTTTGTGAACCAGCCCGATCGGACCACCGGAAGGGGGGTAAAGGGGGATAAACCCCCCCAAAAATGGGTTTTTTGAATTTTTTTACATAGAAAAATAAAATTTATCGAACTTTTGTTTGCACCATTGAATTCAGCTCAAAAAAAACAAACAATTTAGTATTTTGTATCAATGCTCTATGTCCATTGGTTACCGAGATATTGAAAGTGGTAAACACAGTACGTTGTCCCAATGTTAACCTTATGGGAAATAATTTTTGTTTTAAAGAAAAAGAAGTCAAATTCTACATCTCGCTTATTTCTCATCATATCTGGATAAAACTTGGTTTATGGTTTCATCTAGATGAGATCTAATGTTTAATAGTCTAAAATCACCAATATTTCCATCTTCGTGGCAGCAAACCTGCATACTCATTCCCCATGTTATTCTTATGGAGCTTACAAAAACATGTAAAATCTCGCTATGTTGGCTTGCACTATACATTCTTTTGCATTTGAAATTCGCTGAGTATGCAGGTCTGGTGCAACCAGTGGCGGATCCAAGGGGGGGGGCAAAGGGGGCAATTGCCCCCCCCCCGAGAATGTGGAAAAAATAAGTGTATATGTTTAAGTGTAGCTTCACGAAACTTGTGATCCACCTCAATAAACGACCTCGCGTATTTGCCGATCGCGAATAAACGGCACATCCAGCTTTAAGAAACTCGCGATCGGCCGCAAAAAGTATCGTGCGTATTTGCCGATCGCGAATAAAAACGGCAAACGTAGCTTTGCATAACTCCCGATCGGCCGCGATAATGATCGCGCGTATTTGTTAGTCGCGGGTGAACGGCTAAATAAACTTTGCGGAATTCGTGAACGGTCGCGAAATACGATAGCGCGTATCAGCCGATCGCGGATAAATGGCCGATGTAGCTTTGCGGAACTCGCGATGTCGTCCGTGAAAAACGATCGCGAGTATTTGCCGATCGCTGATAAACGGTAAATGTAAAGCTGGTTAAATCTTGGCGACGGAAAAGAATGGTTAAAGGTTGAACGGACTATGTTTTTTATTCATTGATCGTAATATTGAGGTAAATGTTGACAATGTAATCGAGCGTTATGCTAAGAAAGGAAAAAGAAGGCCCGACTTAGAACTTATTGTTTAGTTTAAGTTTTCTGAGTGAATTATTGTAAATAATAAATTTATGGCTTAGTGCTTAGTGTTTTATGCGTCCCATGCATTAAGACGCTCTAAACAAGTCTTTTTTTAGTTCCCTAATTACCTAATCAAGTATACTTTAATAAATAAATCCAATAAAAAACTGTAGTTTTAAATTGGAAATTGAGCATGTTTTTTGGCTCTAGATTGTCTAAAAACACGAGTTTTTAGTTCAAATTTTCACAAATTTTCCGGGGGAGGGCCCCCACACACCCCCTCTCCCCTAGACCCCCCGGGAGGTTACCCTACTTGCCCCCCCCCCGAACTCATGCTCTGGATCCACCACTGGCTTCAATGGGGGTATTTTAGTTTGTCACAGAATTCAAAGTCTTTTCCATCAACATTTAGTCTAGGAGCAGTACGTGAGTTTATTTTAGTCATGAGTCTTGGGTATCCAACAATCATAGTTTGAGTTTTGTTAATGTTGAGTTTGAGACCGTTTTGGTTAGACCAGCGAATGATTGAGTCAATGTCTGAGTTGATGTGCCGGACCATGTCATTGACTGAAAAGTGGGAGTAAATTTTTATATCGTCAGCATAAAGATGAAAGTGAGAGTGAGTGATCTGTTCCATGATGTCATTGATGTAAAGTGAAAACAGAAGTGGCCCAAGTACATATCCCTGGGGCTCACCCCTAGTGATTGGCCTCCGACTGGATGAGTTGTCTCCAACCCTAACACACTGCTGTCGATCAGATAGGTAGGACTGAGCCCAGTCAACACAGCCACCAGAAAATCCAGCTTTTCGCATCTTAAGGAGCAAGAGAGGATGGTACACGCAGTCAGTCGAATGCCTTTGCAAAATCAAAAAGAGTCAGAATTGTGGCTTGCCTATTATCCATTGCAAAACGAATATCATCCGTTATTTTCAGAAGAGCTGTAGTAGTGCTGAAGTTAGAGCGAAAACCAGATTTATAAGTTTGATAAAATACTATTTTGTTCAAGATAAGCAGAAAATGTTTGATGAACGATTCTTTCTAGGCATTTAGACAAAGCAGGGAGGATGCTGATTGGCCTATATTCAGAAGGAGATTTGGGTGAAGATGACTTTTGAAGCGGACGGACTATTACGGATTTCCACATAGGAGGGAAAATATGAGTTCTTAAAGATTTGTTGAAGATTTTAATAATGACGGGGAGTACAACCGGAAGAGTCTCTTTAATGAACCTAATAGGAATATCATCGGCACCGACTGCGTTACTAGTCATCCTCATGATAGCCTTTTGAACTTCAGTCTCACTAACCAAAGTGAAGAAAAATGGATTTACTCGCAAATCAAGAGGCCTTGACAGCAATTCATTAACGTGATCTCGAGCTCCAGAGGCAGAGATAGGGACATTAACAAAAAAAATCGTTCACAGAGCCAAGACTTAAAGACACGTCATGGGACTTCACTGACTTACCAACACCAAGGCTTTTTAATTTAGTCCATGAAACTTTGGTAGATTGTTTCTGGGAAAAAGATCTATAACAAAATCTGGCTTTGGAATTCCTAATTTGTTGTTGAGTGTGATTCCTAAGTCTTTTATTGTTGGCCCAGTCGAGAGGAAGCTTGGTACGCTTGGCCTTACGGAAAGCTGTGTCTCTTTGCCTTTGAAGTTGATGAATGAGTTCGTTAATCCGAGGAGCAGGTGGCTTAGAAACTCGTTTTGGTACTAAAGGACAGTGCTTATTATGAAGATTAGATAGAAAGAAATAAAATCGATTGACCATACTGTCCACATCGTGTGTCTGAGTGACCCTCTGTCAAGATACACCCAAGAAGGGTTTCTATTGGGGAAATTAGAAACGGTTTTACGAGGTATGTTCGGAAAGTATTTTCCGTTTGGGAGTAAAAAAGTTCTCAATGCATTCACAACATTATTATTACATACATCTTAAAGAGCGTACCTTAAACTACTTTTCTACATAGTTTCCACAATATTTAGGCACTTGTCATATCTAGGGAGAAGCTTTTAAATTTGTGCTGAAAAGAATTCTGGTGCCAGTGCACGCAGCCACCCGCTGACTCCGAGTTCAAGTTCATCGTCATTCACAAACCGACAAAGGTTACAATATAGTGTATAGAAGAGTTTGTAAAATTGTAGGAAACAGAGAGATCAGTAATTTTGAATTTCTTTTTTTTCCACACTGAAAAGATGGTCGCACTATTGTCCACGATGAAGGGAGGAGTGGCCAACCATCTGTCGTTACTGACGATCTCGTTGCAAAAATCAAGGATACAGTTCGGGAAAAAAGGAAATTCAAAATTACTTATCCCTCTGAGTGTTTCCCATAAATTTCACGAACTCTTCTGTACACCATTGTAACCTTTGTCGGTTTGTGAATAACGATGAACTTAAAGATGGCATCAGCGGGTGACTGTGTGCACAGGCGGCAGAATTCTTTTCAGTACGAATTGGAAAGCTTCTCCCTAAATATAAAAAGTGCCTAAATATTGTGGGAACTGTGTAGAAATGTAGTTTAAGGTACGCTCTTTAAGATGTATGTAATACAAATGTTGTAAATGCATTGAGAACGTTTTTACTCCCAAACGGAACTTACTTTCTGAACGTACCTCGTATTAGAGACTCATTCATTACCGGATTTTTATCAACGTAAATACGTCAAAGACTACTTGAAAACAATATTCTAAAACTAGACGATGCCTTTAATCAAGCTAGGGCTTTGGAATCCGCTCAGATGAATTCAGAAATCTACATACAAGCACATCATAATCAATTCCTAAACAGTTTGTCAAAAGACACAAAACAGAAATAATCTTCTAAGGAGAACACCCTGGCTGCTTCAGGAACGATAAAATGTTACTTCTGTGGAAAACCAAACATCCCAAAAGTAACTGCCCAGCCAGGGATGCTGACTGCTGAAACTGCGGAATAAAAGGACATTTCTTAATCATCTGTTGTCGCAAAAGGACAGGTGAATCTACTAATCTTTCTACTATGGAGAAAACTTCAGATTATAGACTGCTGGCAGCCACATCGAGATATTTATCTAAGTCCCTAGATTTGTTAAAGTTCAGATCAATAGTATTGTTGCTGATGCCCTAATAGATACTGGTAGCTCCGAAACATTCTTAAACAAAACCATTTCAGCTGATATTAAAAATGATAACCAAATTTCACCACACCTTCCAAAATCTAATAAATTTTATATAGATCAAATTTTTGGACCCAATTTACCATCTGAGTGACACCTGGGTGACAAAATGACTTTTGAAAATCAAACAAACTTCGGTCCACTATAGAACTGCAGAGTTGAGTGAAGGCATCGGCAACAGTATTTTGATAGCCAAGGCAAACCATTGTCAAAACTATAACAAATAAGTTTTAATCTCCATCATTGAAGCTTTTCATTCTTTATTTTGTGTTGTGTTTTTTTTTTAGTGAATGACCTTTGGTCCGCCACAATCTTGAAATGACGTCCAATCAAGAAATGCCTCAATTTTCTAACTGCCTCGATTATAGCTGCTGCTTCTTTTTCTGTTATCAAATGTATTTTCTCACTGTCTGATAAGGTTTTGAAAAAAGGCAACTGGACGACCCATTTGACTCAGAGTTGCTGCAAGTGTGTTCTGGGATGCATCATTTTCTACTACAAATGGAACAGAGTCATAAATACTACTACCTGCAGACAGAGCTATCTCTTGCATAAGTTTTTGATAGTCGGAAATGATGTTTGTAGGAATCGGGAATGTTTTGCATTTAATTAACCCATGTACTTTTCCAGACAATTGAGGTACCCATCTTGAGTAATGAGCTAGTATTCCAAATGCTCGTCTTAATAGATTTTGATTGTTAGGAACAGGCAGATTCAACATAGGTTTGCGTTTTTCAGGGTACCAGACATTATGACATTTTTAAGTATTGAAGTAATTGATAGATAGCTTATTTTATTACTAAAACTGACAGATTCTAAAACCAAGAAAAATATATAATTCTTGAAATTTCAAAACTTGCAGTGTTTTAAGTTTTAACACAACAAATTGGTTTTAGGATACCTGTGGGATTGCTCAGATTGTCTTCAGAACGGAGATGTGCCTCAGACAGAGGTTCCAGACTCATCCAGCTACCATAGTAACCACAGTAACCACAGCAATCACAGCAACCACAGTAACCACAGCAACCATAGTAACTATAGCAACCGCAGCCACCACAGCAATCACAGCAAAGACATCGGCCCAACTGGTAATATACATTTCCATATATATATTAATCTATAATACAATCAATTTACAGTCTCAAAGCAAAGACTGTCACTACACTTATGCACTTATGCAGGTTTAGAGCTGATACAATAGAATCTCACAAACTCGACTCTTGGTAACTGGAAACTCTGGATATCACGACACCTTCGTTGTTACTATAATGCAGCAACATTATAATGTTAACATTAATGTTTATCATTAAAGACATTATAATTTTTAACCTATTTCCATTTTCAAGTCATCAATTATGTTTTGCAGTTATCTTTTATTTGATTACACCTTTATTGAGTCATTAAATAAGCCAGTGTATAATTAAAAGCATCTCTTGGGTTTTATTCATACTTCCACAATGTACTCTAGAAAACTTGGGATTCCCCTAACTGAACAAAGTCCATATTGGGTCGAGTTTGTGAGGCTCTATTGCACCCACAGCGAGTGGTGTGGCTGCTGCCGTGGCACCGGCTACTGCACCCACGGAGTGGTGTGGCACTGGCTACTGCACCCACGGAGTGGTGTGGCACCGGCTACTGCACCCATGGTGTGGTGTGGCACCGGCTACTGCACCCATGGAGTGGTGTGGCACCGGCTACTGCACCCACGGAGTGGTGTGGCACCGGCTACTGCACCCATGGTGTGGTGTGGCACCGGCTACTGCACCCATGGAGTGGTGTGGCACCGGCTACTGCACCCACGGAGTGGTGTGGCACCGGCTACTGCACCCACCAGCGGATGGTGTGGCTGCTGCCTTGGCACCGGCTACTGCACCCACCAGCGGAGTGGTGTGGCTGCTGCCGTGGCACCGGCTACTGCACCCACCAGCGAATGGTGTGGCTGCTGCCATGGCACCGGCTACTGCACCCACCAGCGGATGGTGTGGCTGCTGCCATGGCACCGGCTACTGCACCCACCAGCGGAGTGGTGTGGCTGCTGCCATGGCACCGGCTACTGCACCCACCAGCTCTTGGTGTGCTGCTGCTATGGCACCGGCTACTGCACCCACCGGCGAGTGGTGTGGCTGCTGCCGTGGCACCGGCTACTGCACCCACCAGCGCTTGGTGTGGCTGCTGCCGTGGCCGGCTACTGCACCCACCAGCGGATGGTGTGGCTGCTACCATGGCACCGGCTACTGCACCCACCAGCGGAGGGTGTGGCTGCTGCCGTGGCACCGGCTACTGCACCCACCAGCGCTTGGTGTGCTGCTGCTATGGCACCGGCTACTGCACCCACCAGCGCTTGGTGTGCTGCCGCTATGGCACCGGCTACTGCACCCACCAGCGAGTGGTGTGACTGCTGCCGTGGCACCGGCTACTGCACCCACCAGCGAGTGGTGTGGCTGCTGCCATGGCACCGGCTACTGCACCCACCAGCGGATGTGTGGCTGCTGCCATGGCACCGGCTACTGCACCCACCAGCGGAGTGGTGTGGCTGCTGCCGTGGCACCGGCTACTGCACCCACCAGCGGAGTGGTGTGGCTGCTGCCGTGGCACCGGCTACTGCACCCACCAGCGGATGGTGTGGCTGCTGCCATGGCACCGGCTACTGCACCCACCAGCGGAGTGGTGTGGCTGCTGCCGTGGCACCGGCTACTGCACCCACCAGCGCTTGGTGTGCTGCTGCTATGGCACGGGCTACTGCACCCACCGGCGTGTGGTGTGGCTGCTGCCATGGCACCGGCTACTGCACCCACCAGCGCTTGGTGTGGCTGCTGCCGTGGCCGGCTACTGTACCCACCAGCGAGTGGTGTGGCTGCTGCCGTGGCACCGGCTACTGCACCCACCAGCGGATGGTGTGGCTGTTGCCGTGGCACCGGCTACTGCATCCACCAGCGCTTGGTGTGCTGCTGCTATGGCACCGGCTACTGCACCCACCGGCGAGTGGTGTGGCTGCTGCTGTGGCAAGATCCATCATGATTCACACATTGGAGAAGTGTCCACACCAGTGAAGTGTCTGTGAAGCGGTAAATCAGCTGACAGTGAATGTTAAGAGTGAGAGAGACAATTCCTGAATTTGCGTATGTCATTGATTCCCTGCAGTTTGTACCTGTTTGTTTTCCTAACTCTTGATCATTTAATTTTTGTTGTTTTTTTTTGTAATATCTTGAAGTGTTTCTATTGTCCGACTGATAGTGACTGTTAATCCTGAAAGACACAAAACCGTCTGGACAGCTCATCAAACAAGAAAAATAAACATTATTTGTTTACTTCTGGGAAAATTATTTTTTAATTAAAAATTATGGAAATGAACTATTATGAGTTTAAACTTTAATTTAATAACAAAACAATAAAAATTCGTAAAACATAATGTATATTTCTAATTTAATAACTGAATTGGCAAAGATAAAACATACATAAATAAAACCTCAAGTCACAACCTTAAAATATATTTGGACAATTAAGAATGTCACTTTTGTATTTGAATATTGGTTCACTTATTTACAGCTACTTAGTAGCAATGAGGGGTGGGGCTTGGTAACGTGAGTGGACTTCCCCTCCTCCTCCACTCATCCACCGATGGGTCAAAATTCTTGCGCTGGTCAGGATTTTGATGCAAAAACTGTAGACTTCATATATCTATGTAACTCTATTTATGCTATACTATCTCGCAGGTGACCGCTCAGAGAGTTGATAACACATGACGTTGATGCTATACTAACTTGCAGGTGACCGGCCAGAGAGTTGGCAACACATGACGTTGATGCTATTCTATCTTGCAGGTGACCGGCCAGAGAGTTGGCAACACATGACGTTGATGCTATACTAACTTGCAGGTGACCGGCCAGAGAGTTGGCACATGACGTTGATTCTTTGTTTGAAATTCATTGTTGGTGATGGTGATTTTATATATTGATTAGGATTTTTTCGGACATTTGCCATCACTGATTAGTAAAAAACAAGTTTCACGACGTTTCGGGATCTGGAATCTGATCCCGTCTTCAGGTGGAAGAAAACCTAGAACATAACAAGATTAGTAACACATAGCCAGGGAAACCTGGACAAAAACACAGCTAAAACAGAGAACTGTAAAAGCAGTCACGAAAACAATAAGCTGAAAAGAAAAACAATACACAAAATAACACAGGAATCACAAGTATCAAGAATCACCAGACAGGAGAGAGCACGTCCACACCCAATCAGAGCTGAGCTGAGACTGGTGGGAGGAAAGCAAATGGCGGCGGCAACGGAAATGGCGGCGCCCACAGCCAACCAAATCACGGCGCGCTACCGGTGGCGAAAACCTGAAACAGAGACATGTGATATGCAAATTCCGTGTGTCTGTTTTTTAGTTAATTTTTAACCTGATTTTGCCCCTTGGCCTTGCTACGGGTTAACATGTTATGAGAATTTTGAACAGAATTGTTAGTAATTGCCCTATTTGCTGACACTTTATTTTCCCTGTCTTTCAATTCTTTGTTTAATATTGGTAGCCATACTGGCCTTATTTCAAGTGAAGATTGACTGATTGGTTTGTCTGCTAGTTTTATGTATGAAGCTTCAATTAGTTTTCTTTTGAAAAAAAGAGGTTCGCGGTGTACTATTTTTGCTTCGTCAAAATTCATCTGGTGATTTTCAGACCAGCAGTGTTGAGCAATTTTTGATTTATCCACTAAGCCCTTCCTCGTGTTATCTTTGTGTTCTTTGATTCTAACATTTAAAGGTCTTTTTGTCTCGCAATAATACGGCCTAGAGCAACTATTGCAGTTTATTCTGTAAACACAGTTTTTTTGTCCCTGAGTGCCATTTTTTGGTTTGGTTTTTACGAGACATTGCCTAACAGTGTTTTGTGTCCTAAACGCGGTTCTAACTTTGAACTTCCTAGCAACTCTTCTAATTTTTTCCGATAATCCCGGCACATAAGGGATTGACATAGGAACGAATTTTTCAGTGTTTTCTGACTCATTCTGTTTAGCCCTACGGGTTTTGCACTTTCTTATTACGGATTGAGGGTATCCATTCTTAGCCAAATCTTGCTCTACTTTTTTGATTTCCTGATTTAATCCATCTTGATTTGAGCAAATGCTCTTTGCTCTGTCAAATAGTGAGTATGCTACCCCTTCTTTGACAGATTTTTGATGGTTTGATTGAAAATTTAAGTACTGCCCTGTGTGTGTCTTTTTTCTGAAAACAGTTGTCCTAAGCGTGTCCCTATCCTTTTCTACGCACACATCCAAAAATGCTAGTTTGTTTTGGACTTCCTCTTCCATTGTTAGGCGGATGGAAGGAGAAATACTGTTAAGATGCCCTAAAAAATCTTTTAGTTCATCGTCTCCATGCGGAAATACCACGAAGGTGTCATCGACGTACCTCCACCAAATCTTCGGTTTGAGTTGAGCCAAAGACAAAGCCTTTTGCTCAAACTCCTCCATAAAGATATTAGCAAAGATAGGCGACAACGGCGACCCCATGGCCATCCCCTCATCTTGACGGTATAATTTACCCTCTAGTTCAAAATAGTTACATTGAGTGCATAATTCAAGCAGTTCCATAATGACGTTAACAGGAAGTTTAGTACGTTCAGTTAGACTTTCATCTTTTTCGAGCCGAGACTCGATTATTTTTAAGGTTTCAGGAACTGGGACATTCGTGAACAGACTTTCAACATCAAAACTAACCAGCTTATCCATCTCAGCCAGCACTATGTCCTTTGACTTTTCAACGAAGTCTTTAGAATTTTTTATGTACGAGTCAGTTTTTCCTACCACTGGTTTTAGGATGTCCAGGAGGACTTTAGACAGTCCTCCTGATGGGATGGGTTACCTAAAATTCATAAAACTGATGTACCTCTTAGGCCTATAATTAGCTCTCACGACTCACCGTGTAGGGAACTGTCTAAAGTCCTCCTGGACATCCTAAAACCATTGGTAGGAAAAACTGACTCGTACATAAAAAATTCTAAAGACTTCGTTGAAAAGTCAAAGGACATAGTGCTGGCTGAGACGGATAAGCTGGTTAGTTTTGATGTTGAAAGTCTGTTCACGAATGTCCCAGTTCCTGAAACCTTAAAAATAATCGAGTCTCGGCTCGAAAAAGATGAAAGTCTAACTGAACGTACTAAACTTCCTGTTAACGTCATTATGGAACTGCTTGAATTATGCACTCAATGTAACTATTTTGAACTAGAGGGTAAATTATACCATCAAGATGAGGGGATGGCCGTGGGGTCGCCGTTGTCGCCTATCTTTGCTAATATCTTTATGGAGGAGTTTGAGCAAAAGGCTTTGTCTTTGGCTCAACTCAAACCGAAGATTTGGTGGAGGTACGTCGATGACACCTTCGTGGTATTTCCGCATGGAGACGATGAACTAAAAGATTTTTTAGGGCATCTTAACAGTATTTCTCCTTCCATCCGCCTAACAATGGAAGAGGAAGTCCAAAACAAACTAGCATTTTTGGATGTGTGCGTAGAAAAGGATAGGGACACGCTTAGGACAACTGTTTTCAGAAAAAAGACACACACAGGGCAGTACTTAAATTTTCAATCAAACCATCAAAAATCTGTCAAAGAAGGGGTAGCTTACTCACTATTTGACAGAGCAAAGAGCATTTGCTCAAATCAAGATGGATTAAATCAGGAAATCAAAAAAGTAGAGCAAGATTTGGCTAAGAATGGATACCCTCAATCCGTAATAAGAAAGTGCAAAACCCGTAGGGCTAAACAGAATGAGTCAGAAAACACTGAAAAATTCGTTCCTATGTCAATCCCTTATGTGCCGGGATTATCGGAAAAAATTAGAAGAGTTGCTAGGAAGTTCAAAGTTAGAACCGCGTTTAGGACACAAAACACTTTTAGGCAATGTCTCGTAAAAACCAAACCAAAAAATGGCACTCAGGGATCAAAAAACTGTGTTTACAGAATAAACTGCAATAGTTGCTCTAGGCCGTATTATGGCGAGACAAAAAGACCTTTAAATGTTAGAATCAAAGAACACAAAGATAACACGAGGAAGGGCTTAGTGGATAAATCAAAAATTGCTCAACACTGCTGGTCTGAAAATCACCAGATGAATTTTGACGAAGCAAAAATAGTACACCGCGAACCTCATTTTTTCAAAAGAAAACTAATTGAAGCTTCATACATAAAACTAGCAGACAAACCAATCAGTCAATCTTCACTTGAAATAAGGCCAGTATGGCTACCAATATTAAACAAAGAATTGAAAGACAGGGAAAATAAAGTGTCAGCAAATAGGGCAATTACTAACAATTCTGTTCAAAATTCTCATAACATGTTAACCCGTAGCAAGGCCAAGGGGCAAAATCAGGTTAAAAATTAACTAAAAAACAGACACACGGAATTTGCATATCACATGTCTCTGTTTCAGGTTTTCGCCACCGGTAGCGTGCCGTGATTTGGTTGGCTGTGGGCGCCGCCATTTCCGTTGCCGCCGCCATTTGCTTTCCTCCCACCAGTCTCAGCTCAGCTCTGATTGGGTGTTGACGTGCTCTCTCCTGTCTGGTGATTCTTGATACTTGTGATTCCTGTGTTATTTTGTGTATTGTTTTTCTTTTCAGCTTATTGTTTTCGTGACTGCTTTTACAGTTCTCTGTTTTAGCTGTGTTTTTGTCCAGGTTTCCCTGGCTATGTGTTACTAATCTTGTTATGTTCTAGGTTTTCTTCCACCTGAAGACGGGATCAGATTCCAGATCCCGAAACGTCGTGAAACTTGTTGTTTACTAATCAGTGATGGCAAATGTCCGAAAAAATCCTAATCAAAATATGACGTTGATGCTATACTAACTTGCAGGTGACCGGTCAGAGAGTTGATAACACATGACGTTGATGCTATACTAACTTGCAGGTGACCGGCCAGAGAGTTGGCAACACATGACGCTGATGCTAAACTATCTTGCAGGTGACCGGCCAGAGAGTTGGCAACACATGACGTTGATGCTATACTAACTTGCAGGTGACCGGCCAGAGAGTAGGCGACACTGGACATTGATGCTATACCAACTTGCAGGTGACCGGCCAGAGAGTTGGCGACACTGGACATTGATGCTATACCAACTTGCAGGTGACCCGGCCAGAGAGTTGGCAACACTGGACACCAAGCTGAGCTGCGAGAACCGTGTGATTCCGTACGGGTTCCCCACCGCTCTGGACAGCTGTTCATAGCCCCCCACCTGCATCTGCCTCTCGTACTAGAAGACTGAATCTCTGACAGTGTACATAGTATTTTGATATGTAAAAAGTATTTTAATATGTAAGGGTGTGTTTGCTGATGTGCCAAAGGATAGATTTCATTATTATTTCTATGGTGATAACCAAATCGAAAAAGAGATAAGTGGCAAACATGTACCTTTCTTGGATTTTAAGAAACAGGCACAAAAATGAACTAATAGAATTAAATTTTAATTAATGTCGTCTATGACCTCTATATCAATTACTCCCTTGCAATGATAAGAGATATATATTAACAATGTGTTACAGTAAAAGGTTTTACACAATTAAAAGCTTCCCTGTTTTAAAATAAAGTACAATAATATTAACGAGACTCACATACCTTTTTGACTGGCTTAAATTTGGAGGGATAGGAAGAATGTTTTTAACTCGGCATAATTGTCACTAAGTTTGAACATTTTCCTGTCAAAACATTTTATTTGTACAAAGTTTATATTCAGTGAACTTTCAGAAACAACTCATATTCTAATAATATTGTGAATCAATAATATGTCTGACATGATGTTAGTCTCTCTTTAACCCTTTGCGATTGTAAGGCCAGCAGGACTGGCCACAACACACTCAGCATCTAGTCGGAATTAATTTCCATATAGCCTGGTTCCGCCGGTCGGATGGCCAACTGTACTGGCCACGTCCCACGCTGCGTCAGCTCGGCATTCATCATGGCGGCTCACTCCCATCAGCTCGGAATTGTTTTCACGCCTGGCAGCTCGGGATTTTTTTTATTGTAAGCCAGAAATGTTATCGTAGGGTATTTTCACTATTCAATGTCGCAAGCCAGCCAATCATTTAGTTAAATAACTCCTCACTAGGTTGCAGCACTCTACAGGCATCAGGCAAAATTTAGGAAAACAAACAAAAACATATGTTATCAGCACTTATCGGCCAGTCCTGCTGGACACCCTAGCGTTCGTTGGATTTTATGTTGGCCAGCCCTGCTGGACATCCGATCGCAAATGACAACTGCCATGGAAAAAATCCGACTTCTTTACGCTAATGATGGCAGCCAGTAGAGTTGGCCTCACGATCGCTACGAAATAGCGGCAAATATTCAATCCGATCGCAAAGGGTTAATGATGTAAATAACTTATAAATTACTTTGATTGGGGTAGTCTTAATCCGCTTTCATGTGCCGGATCGGTATAAGCGGCCCAAAAACGACCTTATGGGAATCACTTAGATTGGGTGATAGGACTGGCTAGGAAGGCCTGGGGTGGGGGGGGGGGGTGGCATGTAGTCCATCAGTTATAAACTAGTCACTATATTTGTATGGGTCAAGCCTGAAATTCAAATCCCAAAAACGCTGAAGAGACAACGGCGCGACGGTAACACCAACAATACGACGGCTAGTTTGCTGCATCGATGTTGTGTGACGTCAAGACGTTTACCACTACGCTAAGATGAGAGTTTATCGAAACGCTGATACGACTCTTTTTACAGCATGGCGGGTTGCTTCATTTTAAGAGTTCGCTTACCACGGTAGGATGATCAGTTTGTTCACCACAATGCAACAAAATTATGGCTTTGATAAAAGTAACAAGTTTATTTATATGAACTGGTCGATAGCTCTAGTTTTTAGTCCACGCTAGACGAAGATGTGGCAGAGCGGCGCTCCGGCTCCGAAAAGCGGAGTGCCGCTCCTGACCGCTCCTGCCCCACTACACCACCACTCACAAACTTTACATGATCTGGACTTTGACCCTGCCAGGCCGATAGAATGTACAATTTTCTAAAATACTTTGTAGGGGATGAGGAAAACCCAAATAATAGCCTTAAATTGTATGCTGGTGTTTACTTCTACTCATCAATAGTCTAAAAAAGGTATCAGACCCTAAAGGTACCCGTTATCAAACATAAAATAGCTACGAAGTCTTAATTACTGACTTGAAAAAGGAAATAGGCTACAAACTATATCGTCCTTCAAGCTAAAAATTACCTGTTTATATTAAAAACAAAGAATCGAGTTATCCATTGTACCGAGTTACTGGTAGTCAAGTTTACGAGATTCTAATGTAATTCCAGGTAGCAATTGGTTACCCACTAGCTACTTGGATGAATCTTGTCACACAAAATAAACCGACTGCGAGCTAAAACATAATACAGAAAAAAAGCATTGTTTGGAGCTGTTGTCTTGCAAGGTACAACTCTGATCTGTTAGTTCTTTCGACATTATACTCAAACCATTGTAAAGGTGTGTAGAGAACAATCACCAAAATTGTGATTTCACACTAAGGTGGTCGTAAAATTAAATTAATTGAAAAGGTCATCAAAATTTAACACAAATAATAAAGTTGAATTTAAATCCGTGTCAGGATGAAGTCATTTAGGTGTAATATAATATATAAAGAAAATGTTCCGTAGAATATAAAGTAAAAATATGCTTAATACAGACTGGATATCACATTGGATGGATAGGTCAGTTAGTTTACTTAGAGTACTCTTACACCATTAACTCAACTTGGTGTCATGAAATGAATTGTACCTATTTTTAATTTTTATTACACCTATCAATGCAAAACTATGGCTCCTGAAACTATTTATTACTTGAGAATCTATTGTACAACATGTAAAAATTATTTTTGTATAAAAGAATCAGTATTAATAATAAATTTGGCTGTTGTAATAAATAAATCATTGAAATGGAATATTGCAATTTTTTCCCTGTTTTCATCTTTTGTCAAGACAGATTAAGGTAAGTTGGATTCATATCCCCCTTGACCCTATAATGTGTGAAAATTAAAATATCTATCCTGTTGAAATCAAGCTTATGAATAAAAATGAAGGTTGACACCGTTATGATGTAAATCCCAACCTTATCACTACTGGCCACCTTACTGAGGTCCAAAGTACCACTGGCCATTGTCCAAAGTATTGGATGGTAATAAGATTATTACCATCCAAAAAGGAGGGGGTTATAAAAATAGTTTTAATCCGAGCTTTATAGGGTGAGTGCACCAGTGAATGACCGGTTAAGGTCAATGTCTCATGTTAATTTGACATTACTCCCTTATTGCATAGTCAAAGTTATACATTTTATTGTAAAAAGCTCATTTATCCTTTAAGGATTAAGCAGTATTAGTTAAATTGGTTACTTAATAAGAGTATTGATTGTAATATTAATTAAAATACAGTTCGCACATTATATCTCCGGCTATGACCACTACGCTACTAACCGTGTCATATTATATTTTTAACATATGATATTGATAAACACAACATTTGACAAGCAGCGGTGTTTTAGAGAATGTTTTCAGAAAGGTTCCCCCTCTCCCCCCGCACCTTACAATCAGCTGACTCAGTCATAGCCGGAGATATATTGCGCGAACTGTACAACTATGTCAATGTTCCGATAAATGACCGCGACTGCACCATTGAATGACCGATCTTGCACCAGTAAATGACCATTCTCTTTTGGTTGAATAACTGTCAAAAAATATTAAAATCAGCTGATAACAATGAATAAATCAGCTGAGAGTATAGATCAGAGCTAGTAAATGACCGATCTGCTTGTTCTAGTGAATGACCTTGAAGTTTTTTCCCAGTCATTCACTGGTTTTTGCCCTGGTTACGTTCCAATTTGTGACCGCCCTCAGTAATAATTAATAATAACATGTAGAGCAATAAAATTGATTTTAAATTGTAGGATGGTATGTTAAATATTATTTAATTGCAACACATTTTTTATATAATCATCGAATATAGAATTAATGTAAACCCAGCTAAGCCTTGCAGGGATAGTCACTATAGCAGGAAACATCAAAGTCGAAGATGTTGGGACACTCAATATTAAATATGTTTAAAAAGTATTTTCGACTCCAACGAATCTTGATGAATTATATTCCAAGGCTGGTTTTACGCTTATTTATAATCAGCTAGCTAGCCTAAAGAAAATGCTTAATGCAGGGCTTTTTTTAGCAAACGGTCATTCACTAGGGGGTCGTCATTCACTGGTGCACCCACCCTACAAAAACACATTTTTAACATTAATAGCTGATTATCTGACCATGTTTTTGGTAAGCAATTTCATTTTTGAAAAAAATCTAAATTGTTTCAGGTATTTTACAGAAAAAAAAATTATATATACTTACTATTTTTCTAGGGACCGTTGTTTTTAACCAGAACGGGCTCTAAAGCCAGTGCATCAATAAAATATTTGTTGTTGTTATCTTCATATGTAATTCTATGGTTTAGTATAGTTATTTTTTTCTCCCCAACGTTTTTTATCAGACAATTTTTTTTAACGTATAAAGTTTTTATCAGAGAGCAGTGTTTGCCGACTCTGGTTTTTATTTTTAACTAGAACTTTGACCAACAGTTACGGTTGACCGGCTAAGCTGAACTTATAATGATTTAATTGCCAGTACATCGACATGGGATTTCATTCTCTTTTAAAGCGATGAATGAAATGTCTGTTTAATGCGTAGTTTAGAGTTCTAAGCGTAAATTTAACAAATATGTATAATTTAGGTGGTTGTTGTTTGTTTCCCAGAAGTTAAGCACAAGTCAGAACGGGTTGCAAACTCATTTTAAACTTCAGGATGTATAAAGTGGATTAACATCTGCTTTGATGTTAGTGTTCTAGAACCCCCCTTACTTTTTGGGAGTTACAAGCCTTAATTGCCTGGGCTACCTCTATTCCATTTAGTCAAAATAAGGCTTAACCTCAATTTTAAGAGGATAGATATTTTAATTTTCAGAAAATGTACGGTCAAAGGGAGAATATATTTCTGTATTTGAGCCAATGGCTTGTGTGACAATAGATTTCACACAATCACCCTTGCCTTAATCAAAATAACAAGAAACCGCATACTCAGAGGTGTTATCAAAAATTTTTTTGTCTCAAGAATTTTTATTCTACGATTCAGTAGTTTCTAATTGTTTTTAAAACTCGTTGGCGTCATATAGCCCCACTTGTAAATGACACCGCAGCTGTTTAGCTGACATACTGTCATTTATGTGAAGTATAACACATGTCAGAAATGGCATATAAACGGCATACTCGGCCACTGTGCTTCACTCTTCTTCAGGCCGTCAGCTAAGCAAGTAAGATTTTAGTAGTAGTAGTATTAGTAGTAGTTTAGTAATAGTAGTAGTACTATAGTTGGCTACTAATATTGGTTGGTTTAGTAATAATATACAAGTAAGTTGTGGGTAAATGAGTAAATGATGAACAAGGTTAACAATATATTTTAAAAAAATATTTTTTAAGTAACTCTATGCTACTCAGCTCAGCTCTGATTGTGTGTGGACGTGCTCTCTCCTGACTGGTGATTCTTGATACTTGTGATTTCTGTGTCATTTTGTGTTCTTGTTTTTCTTTTCAGCATAGTGTTTTTGTGACTGCTTTTACAGTTTTCTTTTTTAGCTGTATTTTTTGTCCAGGTTATCCTGGCTATGTGTTACTAATCTTGTTATGTTCTAGGTTTTGTTCCACCTGAAGACGGGATCATATTCCAGATCCTGAAACATCGTGAAACTTGTTGTTTTACTAATCAGTGATGGCAAATGTCCACAAAAATCAAAATCAAAATATAAAATCACCATCACCAACGATGAATTTCAAACAAAGAAAATAATCTATGCAACTAGCTAGAAAGAAATAACTACAAAGAAAACAGGCACATGACAGATATTTCATTTTGTATCATAACTTTGCTATACCAAGAACACACTTACACCTTACACTTCCTCTCACTGCCACTGTCCTTAAGACTTTCCAATCATCAGGAAAAAACATTGGAGTCTAGGCTCCAGGTCAGGTTAACTAGGTTAAGCCAGTTTTGGTTTCTGGTTTGGTTTAGTTTCTAGGTCAGATGATGGGGTAAGCAGTTAGGTAAAATTCTTGAATGTTGTAAAATGGATTTTCCGGTAAAAACCGTTTCAAAGATGCTTGAATTTATTTGAATTTAGTTTACTTTTATTGAAACTGGGAGGAAGTTACTAAGTTTTCAGCCTATATAGTTTGGATGTTTTTGAGTTTCTCTTTAATCTGTTGAAGGGAAGATTGAGGTCTTCTCTTCTCCTCGTGTTGTAGTTGTGAACGGCGCTTCTGGTTGTATTTTCTAATGTTTTTTTTTAAAGAGAGGGCCATGCTTCTCTTGATCATGGTGTTGCAACACAGCTAAATTAGCTTGATTGCGCTGCAAAGACGACTCAATAACCTCATTAAATTATTAGTTTGATTCACTTATTTCTAAATCCCCCTGTTTAGAAAGTCCTTAAATGGCTGAGATATCTGACAGACCGGCGGCAGTATGTTGTGATAGGAGATATAACCTGACTGGGAAACTGTCACATGCCTCAGGGTCTATCCTTTACTTGTACCACCCGACTTTACCTTCAGCGATCAATGGCATGACAGTGCTTAGTCTATTATGCTCTAATGGTTTCAGAATTATTTCTTGATATATGTCTATGATCTGAGATGCGTTGAGCATATCACTCCTTACTACCTTGAGTCAAAATTATAAATTAATGTTCATAATTCTCTCATTGGCCTATTCAACATTAAAAACCGGTTTGCCTAAATATTTTGAAAATGATTTTAAATTCACAGCTCAAGGTAGTCAAAGGAATTCTTGTTTCGCTTCCCTCACTTTGCGTATGCCTCAACACAGGACAGCAGCCTTGAATTTTTTATGACTGCTTGCCAGCGATGGAATGATCTTCTTGATGCCCTGAAGTTAATTGAGGGCCGTCATTGGTTTTTGTGGTGCTGAAAATATTCTTTCTCCAGATGTCCTTGATTGGTGTGTCGTTGGTGATTTTCGTCTTGAGTGGGGTCACTGACAGATGAATGTTGGAGTTAATGAGTGCAGATCAAATTTATGTTTTTTCTTCTCCTTCATGTAAATATCAATATATTATTTTAAGTTTTAAATATATCATGTAATTAAATGTAAGTGTATCTCAAACCATACATTACAGGCTAAGTGTAAGGAAGAACCATGTGGCCCTAACTTTGCATGATTTAATGAAGAATTTTTCAATTAATTTAATTTTTTCTAGCAAGAGAAAGATAAATTATTTGACGGTTTTTGTAGGTATAGGTATGCTTAGCTTGATCAGAAGATAAATGTTAAGTTGTGTACGACATGTTTAACAGGTTTTCATACCTTCAGTGGACAAATATGAAGTTCTCTTCAATCCTTTTAATCACTGGAGCAGCTGTGTTTCTTGGACTTCTCCAAGGAGGTAAAAAGTCCAATAATTATCTTTAACTTGAGTATATATGTATTTTTAAATTAACTAATCTAATAGGAACTTTTCATAGAAATTACATAACATTTTTGATATGTTTGTAATTAAACCTTAGATGTTTCTAATCCTCCCTTGTAAAGCAATTGGACCTACCTTCTATAGTTCGCACACGTACATCCCGACCAGCGCGAGAATTGTGACACATCGGGGTGTGGGGGAGGAGGGGAAGACATCCCCTACTCAAGCCCCACCCCTTTACTACTGCTACGAAGCTGTAAATAAGTGAACTAATACTCAAAACAAAAGTAAAATTCTTAGATGTCAAAATATTTTTAAGGTTACGGTTTGAGGTTTTGTTTACGTAAGTTTTATCTTTGTCATTTCAGCTTTAAAATTGGAAATATGCCTTGTATTCTTTGAATTTGTATTTGCTTGTTATTAAATCCTATTGTACTTTAAATGAGCAATTCTTGTATATAAATCCTAACTCGAAAACGGCTCTAAAGATTTTGATCAAATTTTGCATGTAGGTATAGTTTTTATTTTTAAGTTCACCTACGTGGTTAAATTTGCTGTAGAAACACAGTTTTTTTTAGAAAAATGAAATTTAAAGTTGATAATTTTTAACATGGGGTCATATGAGTTGCCAATAACAACGAAAAAGTAAACAAAAGAATCATCCAGCTGTTCATGATCAGCCACCTTCCTGTAGAGAGGAATAGAACAGAGGTAATACTGAACAATTGAGCACAGATTGCTCATGGAGTATTATCCCCATCTAAAAATCCCAAACAGGCAAACAGCTGTGTTTTAGGATAATTAGAAAAAATATTTAATATGAAAGCAACAACATGTATTTGTTTACATAAAGGTATTTTTATGCTTTAGATTTACTAAATGTAAATCAGTTTAATGTTTCTAAACGTTTGCAAATACGGTTTATGAAATAGAGACAGGGCTGGATTTACATATGGGCTTAAAGGGCTATAGCCCAGGGCGGCAGAATTTGGGGGGCGGCAAATTTTAGAGGGAAAGAAAAATTAAAAAGTGCAAACAAAAACAATTCACTTTGCACTTACATTAGTGCTTGTAAAATATGTATTTTTTGTCAAAAGTACTCCCGAAAAAAGATCACGGGATTCCGAGACGTGATCTAGTTTGCCCGCAAACTGTCAGCCGTCAGCTCTGGGGTAGTAGTGGCGCTCGAAGCGGAAGGCTTGAAGTCGCCGCACCCGCCGGCGCCGTCAGGTGAGTTTGCTGGGTTGCTACTCCTTTCCGACCAACCACGCGCTCTGCGCCGCGGTCGCCGCTCATGTTGAGTTGATTTCAGTTGTAGTGCAATTTGACAAGCTTGATGTGAACGCCACGTGTACCAACAACAACGACAACAATGTGTTAGTGTCTGTATCAGCGACGAATTTAGTGTTCGCACTAAGTGGACGGTCGCGGCTTCCTCGCAACACCTGATCTCCCGCGCGAGCAACCCGCCTAATATAAACAGGCTAAGTTGAGGGAATGAGACAGACTTGCCGCGTGGCTTGCTAAAGGTCAAGGAAACAAATCCCTCTATTCAGTTAGCGCTCTCTTGCCTTGCGGAATCTGCCCGAAATTTTGTTTTGATGGGAATACAATGGGCTGCAACATATGGCATGTAATCGTGGGGAGGAGGGGGCGGCAAAATCTGGATAGCCCAGGGGCGGCAAATTTCCATATCCGCCTCTGAATAGAGATAAGCAAATTCTCAAAGATCTGCAAAGATCAAGTTTATTTTATGAGGGCAAGGTTCATATTAGAAAAAACGTGATATTATTTAACTCAATCCACCTCAAACTTCAGTTTGTACTTCAAAATTTAGACGCTCAGAACATTTATTATGATTTAAGAAATTTATTATTATTATTTGTGAAGTAAGATCGTATGATTTGAATTTTCTGTGATATTGTAATCTGTTAACGAATGGCAATGTCGAGCAATTTATGAAGACACCGTTGAGATATACAACAACGTGTGTCACAGTGCTTGGCCACTGAAACGAGCAATGAGCGCATCGATTAGAAAACAAAGACCGAATAAATTCAATAACTGAACAAATTTTAACGTCAGTAAATCTAATTACAAAGCTAATTGTCATTGTGGGGAGCAATGTGAACATACATACTGCTTTCCCCCGAGCGAAGCTCGGTCCCCAGATATTAAAAGTTTAAACATGTAATAGTTTTGATTAATTAAAAAATAACTTCCCCAGAAGTAAACAAATAAATATTGTTTATTTTCTTTGATTGATGACAGCTGTCAACTCGGTCCAGGATTAAGAGTCGCTATCTAACGGAAAATAAAAACACTTCAAGAATAGTAAAAAAAACAAAATGATCGTCCAATAGGAAACCAGATAGGTGCAAAAAACCACTTGGCTGCAGCCAATGACATGCGCATATTTAGGAATCGTCTATCTCTCTCTACACATTCATTATCCATCTCTCTCGCACACGTTCATTAAATACAGTAGAACCCCTCATATCCGGCCTCGGATTTACCGGTCCTCGATTTTTCCGGCCGCTTCCTGGAAGTAAATACTAAAATATATTTCCCACGGGTTACGTACGCGTAGATGCGCGCGATGACTCGTAGCGATTTGAATGCTCTCACGGTACATCTGTTTACATTGTATTTTTATTAAAATAACTTAGTTAGTTGAGATAGTAACCTGTGAGCTGAAAATTAATGACTTTTTTAAGGCCTAATAATCTTTAAAACCGACTTATTGTAAGCAATTTTTTACATTAATCTTTATTTAACATCAATATGAGTTTTCTTTATTCATTATGTACCACAATTATATAATGAAGCCTATAGTACTGTACTGCAGCGAATATTTTTGTGAACTATTATTCCGTAATTTAATTTCGTTTTACAGTAAATAATTTTCTATTGGTTTTACAAAGTGTGTGTACTTAATAACCCTAAAGACGAGTATTTTACACTACTTAAGACTTTATTTATCAGTTACGTAAGATTAATTTGGTGCAAATGGCCGAAATTATAGTAGGTTGGTTTATCCGGCCAAGGCTCAGTTCCGAGGTGGCCGGATATGAGGGGTTCTTCTGTAGACAATAGAAAAATTTCTTTATTAACATATTCTCCAGGAATAGCAATAGGGTCACAAATTCAGAACAAGATACATTGGATGTTGTAAATTGAGTAATACAATATGGAGTGGTAAAATTGACAGAAATAACAGATAATAAACATTGTGGATTTTAGGAAGAATGTAGAATTGTGTTGTGGATAGCCTCTGGATCACTGATTTATATAATAAAGGTTTAAATTACCTGGTCTGTCAAATGATCCTTTTGTAGTAATATGACTACAGCTGTTTCGTGTTGTAAAAATTAACACATCTTGAGGTCGAACGTCAGCTGGGGTTAAGAATCCATTTTCATGGTAGTCACTGAGTTAAAATTGTTCACAAACATAAATACAAACACGGACACGGACAACAGACACGACACATAAAAAACATTTTTGGCCAAAACACAACAATAAATCCTCAATTCTCGGACACGTGCGACGTCGCTAACTGATGTGTCATGACTGCCGTGTGCCGGAAGTGATAACCCCCTCCCCCTCTCTTCCCTTATCAGGACCTGTTCTTTCTTTTTGATTATTTAAAATTTGAATGGCTGTGTTATATATTAAATTTGATTGAAACAAATGTTTTTCATTTAAAATATGGTCAGGATGTTCTTTTGAGGCTTTGTATATTTCAAATTCTTCAACCGTGTCCATGTATCTTCCCTTTTTACAAGTGTGAAGGATGCTGAGATTAGCATGGGCGTCTGTATAATTACGGTTGGAGTTGATAAGATGGTTTGAATATGCAGATTTAGAAGATACCCTTGGCAAGTGTTCTTTAAATCTGGTGGCAAATGATCGAGAAGTCTGGCCGATGTAAAAACTAGGGCAGTCATTACAATTTATTTTATAAACCCCAGTACTGCTCAACTTGTTATCTGACTGTGGTTTCTTAGGTTTGAGTACAGTGCCTAGCTTATTTGTCGTCTTAAATGCCACAACCACGTTGTTTTTAGCCAGTTCTGCTTTTAATGTGTTGTTAAGCGCTAACCCATACTCTGCACTGACGTATTTCTTTACTTCCGCTTCCGGTTTCTGTCTATTGTTGTTTTTCTGTTTATGTATTAATTTATCAATCAGAGACGACTTAAACCCATTTGATTCTGCGATATGTTTTAAAATGCTGACTTCGTTATCGTAATCTGTTGAACTGAGTGGGATGGATAGGAGGCGATGTACGAAACTGTTATAAGCAGAAATTTTATGGCTGTATGGATGGTGGGAAGATGCATGAATAGTTAAATCAGTCGTGGTAGGTTTTCTGTATATTTTAAAATCTAGAGAATTTTCGTTCCTTGTTATGGTAACGTCCAGAAAATTGATTGACTTGCTGTTCTCTATTTCAAGAGTAAACTTCACATTGCGGTGTAAACTGTTTAAGTACGTGCCAAATAGCACATTACAGCCTCATTTGATGTTGTTAATTTATTCACCAATGTACCAATTGATGAAACCGTTGATATCTTAAGAAAAAATCTGAATAAGCACTCTACGCTGAAAGAAGAGGCTAAACAGGAGTTGGTAAAATTGGTCAGTTGCATTTTAAAACAGAATTATTTTACCTTTGAAAATAAATTTTATATGCAAAACGAAGGTTTAGCTATGGATTCCCCCCTCTCCAGTGTTCTCTCTGAGTTATTTCTAAACCATGTTGAAAACAAGTATTTATGGTCAGATTCAAACCGACACCAAAGTAAAATAATCTTTTATTGCCGCTACGTCGACGACACTCTAGTTTTATTCAATGGCAACGAGAGACAATTACGCTTATTTGGCACGTACTTAAACAGTTTACACCGCAATGTGAAGATTACACTTGAAATAGAGAACAGCAAGTCAATCAATTTTCTGGACGTTACCATAACAAGGAACGAAAATTCTCTAGATTTTAAAATATACAGAAAACCTACCACGACTGATTTAACTATTCATGCATCTTCCCACCATCCATACAGCCATAAAATTTCTGCTTATTCGTTTCGTACACCGCCTCCTATCCATCCCACTCAGTTCAACAGATTGCGATAACGAAGTCAGCATTTTAAAACATATCGCAGAATCAAATGGGTTTAAGTCGTCTCTGATTGATAAATTAATACATAAACAGAAAAACAACAATAGATAGAAACCGGAAGCGGAAGTAAAGAAATACGTCAGTGCAGAGTATGGGTTAGCGCTTAACAACACATTAAAAGCAGAACTGGCTAAAAACAACGTGGTTGTGGCATTTAAGACGACAAATAAGCTAGGCACTGTACTCAAACCTAAGAAACCACAGTCAGATAACAAGTTGAGCAGTACTGGGGTTTATAAAATAAATTGTAATGACTGCCCTAGTTTTTACATCGGCCAGACTTCTCGATCATTTGCCACCAGATTTAAAGAACACTTGCCAAGGGTATCTTCTAAATCTGCATATTCAAACCATCTTATCAACTCCAACCATAATTATACAGACGCCCATGCTAATCTCAGCATCCTTCACACTTGTAAAAAGGGAAGATACATGGACACGGTTGAAGAATTTGAAATATACAAAGCCTCAAAAGAACATCCTGACCATATTTTAAATGAAAAACTTTCGTTTCAATCAAATTTAATATATAACACAGCCATTCAAATTTTAAATAATCAAAAAGAAAGAACAGGTCCTGATAAGGGAAGAGAGGGGGAGGGGGTTATTACTTCCGGCACACGGCAGTCATGACGCATCAGTTAGCGACGTCGCACGTGTCCGAGAATTAAGGATTTATTGTTGTGTTTTGGCCAAAAATTTTTTTTATGTGTCGTGTCCGTTGTCCGTGTCCGTGTTTGTATTTATGTCTGTGAACAATTTTAACTCAGTGACTACCATGAAAATGGATTCTTAACCCCAGCTGACGTTCGACCTGAAGATGTGTTAATTTTTACAACACGAAACAGCTGTAGTCATATTACTACAAAAGGATCATTTGACAGACCAGGTAACTTAAACCTTTATTATGTAGAACTAGCAGAACCCGTGGTTTCGCTCACGATAAAAATTATCGTCTAACCTTGATATGAAGAATCTAGAGGGCTGAATAGAAAATATTTATATCAAGGAAAATGTCATGTAGGGATATGTTTGTTTTATGGCGGAATGTAGGATAAAATGTAGATACCACAGTAGGATGTAGGATACCACAGTAGATAGTGAAGGTTTTCTTTTCACCGTTATAACTCGAAAACGGCCGGACCGATTTTAACACCAAATGTGTCGATTTTAAGGTACTTTCTTTGTAGATTTACCATTACGTCCCTGGATTGCCTAGTAGGGCATCAATTATGTTCAGTAAAGGGCCGAATGTTCGAAAAAGTTATGGTGCTATCCGTGGGCAGTATTTCAAACTCGATTCACTTAGTTTTTAACTTAAAATATGGGCGGGTAGTAATAATTTAAGATCAACCACTGATTGCAGCATTTATTTTTCCGTGAAAAGCTGGGACATCGTCGAATTAGATGAAAAAGGAATTTGCCAAATTATTGTAACTGGCATTATTGTAATTAAAAACATGAAGGACGGCCTAAGGAAATAACTATAGCTCCCGCTGCCTAAAAAGATGGTACCACATAATGAGCTTATGATTGAACGTATAAGGTACGAAACTAAACCAAATGTAACTTTTATATAGTACGAATAACCTGACAAAATCATCAAAACAACCATAAAACCATGATAAAAGGAATCAAATTATAAATCAGCTGTAACAACGTATCCGTTTGTGAAGCTATTATGCTTGATTGAGTAAAATTGGGAATTTAAACAAAAGATCATCCATTACATTAACATGGGGCATTTTCAAAGCTTCAGCTCCACGAAAAACCTCTAAAAACCTCGAATTAAACAAAATCCGTTCTTGGTGAATGTCAACACTCTGTAAGGAACGTCCATGCAAATTTTCAAGGTTCTAGGTTAAGTAGTTTTGACTGTACAATGATAGGTCAGTGGAATTTGACAAAAATACAGTAAAAAGGATAGTATAAATATAACTTACAATCAGGGATTTGTATAATTTATAAATTTTTACATAAGTAGATCAAAGAATCATATTATTTCAGCACATTGTATTTGTGACTGAAAAACCACTGTTCTTTTCTCTTTCCATCTTACAGGGATTTAGTTCAAGACTCAGCCACAAAAGGCAGTATGCTCTTCACGTTTAAAACTGCGTAACTCCCGCTACCGAAATATAGATGGTACCACTTAACTAATTAATGGTGGATTTTATCTAAACTAAATGTAACTTTTATATAGTACATAATTATGTCCTTGAAACAAATCAACAAAAATCAATGAAGCCATGATCAAAGAAATCAATTTATTATCATCTGTATCAACGTATACATTTCCGAAGCTAACTACCAGCTGATTGTTTTATGAACATTAAAAATGTAAACGAAAATCGTCCAACATACTTTTAAATGGGAAAATTTGAAAACTTCGGCCTCGCCAAAAACCCCTTTATACTACGAATTTTGTAAAATCCGTTCTTAGCGGATGCCTACGCCCTAAGAGGAACATCCATGCAAAGTTTCAAGGTTCTAGGTCAAGTAGTTTGGGCTGTACGATGTTTCCACTGAGTAGTATTTGACAAATATATAGTAGATTGTGGTGTAGATGAGTTGGTATTAATGAGTAATTTTAGAGATTCTGGAGATACATTTTGCAGGGGAGCTTCTTTTTCTAGCCACAGAGTCAGTTCATTATTGAATTTTGTTGTTGGTTTTTTGTCGATATGTTTGTAGGTGGATGAGTCCGAAAGCTGCTTATAGGCTTCAGCCATGTAATCTTCCTTGTTCATCACAACGGTAGTGGAGCCTTTATCTGCTGGTAGGATCATGATGTTTTGGTTGTTTTTTAAGGATTTAATGGCTGCTCTCTCAGTTGTGGTTATGTTGTAGGAAGTTAGGGTCTGTAATGGTTTGCATGATGAAATTGATATAAATTGATTAAACTTAATAAAAAGAATTAAGTCAGGATGACAAAATTATTAAAAATAAAAATTTTAAAACTCATCAAGAACTGTGGTTAGTTTTAGATTTAAAAATGATAACAATATTAATCAGAACAAGTCTTGATAGAGATATGGTCGGGATATTCATGCGCCAACTATAATTCTAACATTCAATTAAGTTATAACACAATATTTTACTTGGAAAATATAATTTTGCTAAGTTTTATTATCTCTCTCTAAATTAAGAGGGGGCTAAACGCAATTCGGTGTTGCCCTCGTAGGTAAGATATGTACTAACATTACTCCGTGATGAAAATTGGAAAAGGTAGTGCGGCATATTAAATAACCAGTTTTTCTAAAATTCTGGTCTTAACTAGCACATAAAGTACTCTTTTATTTGTCGTCATACATTTAAAAATAATGTCAGGATGTGGTTAAAAATAATGTTCAGGTGTGATGTTGTAACCCGAGAAAATCATGACAACATCCTTTAGTGCAGGAACCCGTTCCGACTATAGTTTTGGATCGAAAATAAAAAATGCTACAATTTTTTTGTATTCAACTGAATACATCAAATTAAAGAGGAGATAAACTTGAACAAATCATTACTATTTGCTTCTATGCAGTGCCGGCCTTAGGGGGGGGCAACAGGGGCGGCCGCCCAGGACCTCGCGCTTCCGAGGGCCTCGCGATTAGAGGATTTTTTTAAAGACGTTAAGATACGGCAAGGAATTTGTAAACTGGTGCACGTGCCAGTGAATGATGGGCGAGAGGCGATGGCATTGTCTACGGCCCTCTCAATGGCGAGAGCTGTCATCAACGTAATCATTCTAAACATATCATTGTTGTGTTTACATAAGTTATCAACACAGTATTTTCCTTCATAAGATCTGTAATCTCAAATCTATCAGGTACCCATGACACTGATGGTACTGAAAGTAGTGATCGTGATTACTGATCATTTTTAATCAGTGAAAGTGATGAGTTTTATAGTTAAACTAGCAGTTGCCCGTGGCTTTGCTCACAATAAAAACTGTAACTCCCACTGACTAAATGAAGATAGGGACACATACTGAGTTTATGATTAAACAGATAAGTTATAAAAACGAATGACGACTTGAATTTAACAAACTAAACTAAATTTAACTTTTATATAGTACATATCACCAAAAAAATTAACAAAACAACCATAAAACCATTATGAAAGTAGACAATTTTAAATCAGCTGTAAAATCGTATCCATAATATGTGAAGCTGAACCACCTGCTTGCTGAATGATCATTGTAAAATAAGATCATCCATTCCACTTGCGTAGGAAAATTTATAAACTTCGACCCCGCCAAAACCCCTTGAAACTTCGAATTAAAAAAACCATTAGCAGATACTTACGCCCTTAAGGTCGTCCATGCAGAGGTCCAAGGTTCTAAGTCAAGTAGTTTGGGCTGTGCAGTGATAGGTCAGTAGTATTGGACAAATCTATCTTCTATACTATTATAAAAAAGAGGTGGTTTCTGAATGTATGGGATAAGTGAACTTGAAAAATCCTGAACCCACTGGGTTGAAATTTCACACAGAGATAGATCTTGAACCTGGGAAACATATAGGCCTATTCACTTCCTTAAAATCCCCTTGGGCTACGCCCCGTGATCGTCCTTAGCTTCAATGTTTACATTTTATAAGGATGTAAACATTCAAATACCGAAATTTAAACCGCTATGAATACTACAATTTGACAGTTCAAATAGCAGAAGTAAGATGAGCTGTAATTTTTATCGTGAGCGAAGCCACAGGCAACTGCTAATACGGTATAAAGAAGATGGAGTTTCATTAACCAGAAAGATGATTTCAGGAATCCTCTAAGTCCCCAGGTCTGCTGCGACTGGAGTGGGGGGGTCTATATTGCTGCCCCCCGCAGGAGATTTCTATTTGGCCTCCCTGTACTATACATGTGAGCAGATTCAGCGCCCCACCAATAAAGGCCTCAAGGGTGCCACTGGCCTGGGAAGGCTCATGCCCAATATAGTTGAATCTGCTCGCATTAATGGCATATAGTGGCCCTTAAGCAGGAATATATATAGCTCCGTCGCAGCAGACCTTGTGTACTTAGAGAATCCTAAAGCAATTTTCTGTTTCATGAAAGTATATGTACGTAACTTGTAGATATTGCTTTGATTTAGTGTCAAAAAAATTCTAAGGTTTTTAGGGTCTATCTTGAACATAAAAATACCCCCGTTGCAGCAGACCTCCAGACTATGTGCATTACCTTATTTTATTTCTTCCATAAGAATAAAATGGGGAATGAGTGTGCAGGTCTACTGCAACAGTCATGCAAAAATTTGGTGGTTTTAAAACAATATCAGGTGAATCTGAACCAAAAAAGCCACATACAATGTTTTATCAAGATAAGTTGAGTAATAACCGAAATATAGGATTTTTCTAAAGGGACAATGTACTGTGTTTTCAGCTTTAAATATAGTTTGAATAGTGTTTTTTTGCTTCTGGGAGCTCCAAAATGAAAAGTTATCATGATCTCGGGCTTAGGTCTTGCTGTGAGACCTATGGTAATAATTCCATCAATGAAATTCGCTAAAAGACAAAGGCAAAGTATTTTTTCAAATGATGTAGATAAAATAAATGGTTTAAATTAGGTCTTTCAATAACAGCTGTTACAGGGAAGAAAGGTCTTAGAAGTATATCTAGTCAGTGATTCATTTCATGTTCTGTTCCTGACAGCTGGTTTGACATTCTACTAAATTTCTTGCTTTTTCACATCTGTTTAAATATAAACATCTATACTTATTTAATACACGAGCAGTTTTTTTGTTACAAAGACTCCTCCTAAACTACTGAACCGATTTTCATGTTTTTGGTGTCATTGGAAAGAGCTTGGCATGAAGTTTTGCAGGAAATAATATTTAAAAAGGTTTGACTAAAGGGAAGAGCCCTAGACGCCCTTAAAGTTTTGTATTAGTCCATAAGATTTAACATGGGAATAGAAATTTCAAATAAAGCAGCTGATTGGAGCAAACAAAGTTTTTCAGCAAAGCCATATGTTGTTAATTGAAATGAAACAATTTAATTTAGAGCTGGAGGCATTTCAATTGATGGAAGATGTAAATAAATAAATAAACTATTATCCTAATACAAACTTCAGAATTCAGGTATAAAAACATTTATTTTGAATCACATGTGTGACGATCTTAATATTTACATATGTTTATATTCCAAAGAAAAATACTAAAAGGAGAAATAAATTATTAATTCTATAAATATAAATAAAAGAGAAAAGAAACAGACTTAACACTGATTGTAAGTAGATTTATTGAACCATTTTAGTTCTGTTTGATATTAAGACGGGTCATACGCTACTTAGGGCCGCGGAACATTCACAAAAAATTTAATTTTAAAAAGCTTTTGTACAAAATTTCAGTATTACAGGAAGTTCAACCATATAATAAATAAAATAGTTCTAGAATACTGAACCATAATTATTTTTATTTTGAAATCAATACATAACAATTGCTCGGTTTCGAGCAACAGGTTTACTAGTTTCATCAATTTAAATTCTGCCAGAAGGATAATATGGGATCTTTGCGAGGGTCTCTGGCGGAGTCCGAAGGTCAGATCAGGATGAAAACTACTTAGTTTTCCTATTTAATGCCTAAAGAAACGGTGTACCATTAAATTTCAGCCTTCTGGGTTATTGGGAAGTTGGAGAATTAGTGATGAGTGAGTGAGTGAATGAGTGAGTGAGTGAGGAATTTGCCTTTTATAGGTATAGATTTTATTAAACTACTATCATCATATATTTAATTTCGTAAGGCGATTCTTTGCATCAAAATTTTGGGCGTCTGGCAAATCGTAGAAAGATGGGAGAGGACTCAAATTAAAGGTCTCTATTCCATGATGGCGGGAAAAATAATGAAATTGCTTGAAATTCACCAGAAAACGAGAAATAACGTAAAATATCTGCCATTTAAAAAGCATTGGGATCTAAAAACGTCTGCTTTGTTTAGGTAAAACATGTGATGCTGATACTTGTTTGAAAACATGTGGTAGGCTAGATATCTACAAGGTGGATTCAGTTTGCTATAAAGGTATTTTGTACTATAATAAATAAGGATTGTTTGAACTTTCCCTCATTAGGGGCTCTTAGCCCCTTCAAGCCACTCGTTTATAAGTAAAACATCAACTAAACTTTTAATCTTTGTGGTTTGAGTGGTTTGTTTATTCATATAATCGTTGATGTTATAATCACATTCTAAATAAGGTAAATCATGTCACGAGAGCGCGAAAAGTTTTGAAATTCGAATCCAGTTATGAAAAGAAGAAAAGCGTGTTCAGTGTCTCGAATCTCAGCCTTTAAGAAGTTTTTGAGGCAAGGTTTTTTTTAAATAAGAGTCTAGGATATAAAAAAAACATAATTTTAGATTACATCAACAATATTACTTTACAAAAACATTATCTTATTAGGTAATCCAACATGTATTGCTTGTGTAATAATAAAAATGTGTTTGAATTTAAGTTCACTATTTTTCTGTTGCAATGTTTACAGTTCAGAGGAAACACTGGTCGCATGGATCACTTATCTTTTGACCCGGCTATATGGGCAGTATTGCTGAGGGAGGAGGAGGGGTGGGGAAAAAGGGTGTGAAATCGGGGGGGCAACACAGTGATTGGGGGGGGTAGTCACTGAAAAGGGAGGGCCTTGCGAGGATATCTCGCCCAGGGCCTCGCGTTGCCTAAGACCGGCACTGCTTCTATGGCTCTAAGAAAAGTAAAAGAGTAATCACACCTAAAGTTCAGCAGCTGATTTTTATGTGATTGTTAATTAGGTAAATTCGATTATGTAAATTAAGAGGTTGCTTACTCTTACATTTTCCCTAGGATTATAAAAACTAATTGCAATATTTTATAGGATTTTTTCTCCTCTTTAATATGATGTATAACGTTTTGATTTTCGATCAAGAATCATAGTCGGAATGCGTTCCCGCACACAAGGGTGTTGTCATGATTTTCACAGGTTACAACAACGCGCAGAAAAATATCCTCAAGTTATTTTTTAACCTATGACAACATGCTACGTATCAAATTGAAAATAAACAAATTCTCCATAATATATAATTTTTATTTTTCCAATATCATACAAAATAAAAGAATAATTGGGTCTGAGTTTAAATATTGGGTTTTAGCTAGTTGATATTTTGAGCTCAAATAACTTGGAATGTAAAAAGTAAATGAAAAATGTACTTCACCAAACCAGTGTTGAATTCATCTTTCTTTGAGGTACAATAAAATTATTTTCTCTAAATTAAAATATAGAGCCGTAATTTGCGACAGCGTGAACGCTTACACGCGCTGATCGCCGACCCCGCAGAGGAATATTTACTACTTCAATGTTTTGACACTCATATAAATGAGCAATGACATTATAATCAGCCTCTGAAGCCATATTTTGGACTTCAAAGTGGAAAAGAGTTCTTCATACGCTTGTTAAAACCAGAATTTTAGAAAAGCTGATTATTTACAAAGTCACACTCCCTTTTTCTGATTGTCATCACTAAGTAATGTTAGAACGCATCTCAGCCGCGGGAGCGACGCCGAATCGCCCTAAGCACCCTCTTCATACATAAATATGTGTATTATGTATACAAAATACAGATAAAAATAATATAGGTCTATTCAGCCAGGAAGTCTTGTACGGGTGGAAATGCGAGAGAGAAGGAGAACACTCCCCCCACTGTTTTTCTTTCATCGGTTGTGTATAGTCAACTTAAAATCTCACATAGCCTATGACAACATTAAAAATATTGTTGCAAACAAAGAATCATATGTTTTGACAAATGAGTTTTTCGAAATTTGACTGTACTAAGACTCGCGGTAGGTGAAATCTTCACTGCGCATGCGCATCCCACAGGACTTCTGGTCTGAACAGATCTGTATTATAAAACTTTAATTCACATATTGGGCGCGTTCAGCCGCAGTCACCGGTGGGTAATATACTAACCTATATTAAGTGAACGGTAGCGGTGGACGTACCACCTACCAACCATTGTTGTGCATCCACCGATGTTGTGTTTACGGTGGATTCGGTAAGTAACCGGACATTGTTGATTGTCAAGATGCGGTGGATTTGCCTATTAGTGACTATGGTAACCGGTTAGCCACCGGTGACTGCGGCTGAACGCACCCAATGTAATGTGTGATTACTTTATGAATCACAAACATATGGAAATCATGTGTTTTGAAACAGTTATGAAACAAAAAATTTGGACTGGTGGTCAAGTTGTAATTTTAATATAAAACAATTTGTTACCAACTTGCTGTAATTTGGGACTTCATGAAGTGCCCAACAAATGCCCAGGCTTCTTTGGGCACTTGGTCTAATTATTGCTTTTACTTTACACCATGAGACCCACTCACCACCATGAGATGGGCTCATTTCTTGGGCACTTGTAGTAGAAGCTTAGAACTGGTTTACGTCGCTTTTTGGTTATATCAGATCCATATGCTATTTCAAATAATTCAAGGAAATCGACAAAAGAATGTTATGGAGAAAGAGCATTAATATTGTCTTCAACCAAGCAAGCTATTATTTCAACTAATTTGAACGTTCTATATTTTAATGAATGTTGACACCCTTGAAAGTCAAAGAATTTGAACAGCAAAACACCCGTGTGCCAAAAGGGGTAGTTTGGGGGTAAGTCGAAATATTTAAATGTAAATCCCTATCGAGTTAAACACAATTTTAGTCAAGTACTTCAATTGGCAGCCCTAATTGGTTAACCCTATTTGTATGGGGGCCTTTGAAATTGGTGAAAAATTATATCTCTAAAACTGGAAGTGATTTTTGAAATCTGATTACACCAGTGGATTCCTTGCAAAATTTTACATAAATTATGATTTTGAACCACCCTTATATCAATTCCATTCTGACCCGAATAATTTTCAAAAATGGATACTTTGGCCCTTAAAGGGCCAAAATGTACTTTTTTTGTAAAAATACACAGATTTCAAAGCTAATCAGCTGCTTTGACTCTAAGACCAACAATTTTACCTTAGATAACCGAAATACATTGATTTTATACATTGATTTAAACCGAATTATATTGATTTAGCAACCGAATTATATTGATTGATTGATTTTAACCGAATTACATTGACTTTGGGTGTTCTGGTTTTTTCGACTTTGTTGTAGGATCAGGGGACTAGAATATAGAAGATGATTGATTGATCTGTTTTCTTCGTGTTTGACTTTGGAAGGTTAACTAACGCAGTTATCGAACAGTTAACTAATTCATACGCCGAAAGTATCAGTGAGCTAGAATGTTATAGAGAGTTACTATGGTAAGCGTTAGCTATCCTTATAAAACTTTAATTGTTTAATTGTCGACCGATTTAAATACTTTTCTATAATTTTACTTATCTAAACAAGTTGATACCAAACATTTAAATTCTTCTTATTTTTTGGTAGGCCCACTCTCTAAATCCTCTTTTTCATATTGGGCCTCAAAAGCATGTTTCTTTAGTTTTGAGGCTTTATAACGACTTTTTGAGATTAAACGATTCTAGTTGATCTATAAAATATTTGTCTGTTAAGGGAAAGGTCTAAACCTGTATCCCTTTTTCACTTCAGACTTCATTTTTCCTCTTTATTGAAGCAGTCAATGCAAATATTTAGTAATGCTTTCATCAGTCCATTGTAGTATATTAATTAAACACAAGATCTCAAACTAATTCACTAGAAATAGTCCGGTCGCCGAGCTATGTGTCCTTGAAGTAGGGTTCGATACAAATAATTTTATGATTAATTTTATTACTCTTTGATGTACTGAACAAGAATGTGGCGGTTTCCAGACTGTCATCCTCTGGAAACTTTGAATATCGAAGGTTAAAGTTCAAAGGGCCAAAAATACAGAAATGTATAGTGAAAAAAATTGTACTTATGGTACCCGAATAAATATTCCCTAAGGTGATTTTAAACTACCGCCGATAGCTGCTGGATGGTAAATACTTCGTTTTGATTGGGTATTAATTTTCAGCCGCCATGTTGGATCCGAGATATTGGATAGTACAAGATAACTTTTTAAATATGAATGTAGTAATATGACACATCATTACGTAATAGGTTTTCAAGCTGAGTACAATGCCGCATTCCGTTTTTGAAAATATTGTTTTGTTCTCAAGATATACTCAAATAAAAATTCCTCCCTGTACATTTCTTATTGGCGTTTCCAAATTAAATTACAAGAATTTTTGGCCTTTTTCTTCATTCATCCTCTTACGGGAAGGATGAGCGTATACCTAGTATAAAGACATTAAGTGCAATTACAATTTCAAGGAGACTTGAAAAGTGTTTTTCTTATCGAGGTTATTTTGTTATTGAATGTCTTCTTATTGAGGTTCTACTGTATAAAATAATCATTATTACAATTCGGAAAGTGTCGCGGCTGTGAGCAAACTAACAAAGCTGTTATCTCGAAGTGAGCTCCTTTCCATTCCTTGCCATCCATTTTTTTATCAATTTTTTTGCCTTTCAAAATGGATTAAAACATAGAATTATAGGGTAGACTGTTGTACCTTGAGCATAGTGTACCTTGGAACATAGTTTGCTCTCGATTAGTGGTACCATCTAGCGGGCTAAAAATTTACTATGTTATAGTTGCAACCACCAAGATCGCGCTAGTGTCAGTCTAAGGTTGTTTAAGCAGTTTTGCACGTGGTTATTAATAAAACTTTATTTCACCTCTCAAAAGTAAGTGTTTTTCAATTTATATTTTGTTTTTTATCATCGATTCAGCATTTCAGTGGTGGTGTGTTATGTTATTCTGAGATAGTGTGTTTATTGATGAGTAAATCTGTATAATAGTTGAATTGGCTAAGTTTAAATTAATATCATTATTGTTTCTTGGTTAACCCTTTTCCGTTTTAAGAGGTGTATGGATGGTCGCCTCACCATGTATTGTTGCTTTTTTTTGTTATTTAAAAACCTCAACTGCCCATCACCATGGGCCAATAAGCATGTGCAGCGATCTAAAGACAGCGATGTACCATAGCGGCAATAGTCACAAATGCCAGCCAGAGGTGACCGCTCATGATGGAACTGGAGTTGCCCGCCACTGGGATCGAACCAGCGAAGTTTGACACACAAGGCCAGCACTTTTTCTTCTGAGCTACTGCCTCAGTAACTCAGAGGAATTCATGGTCATGCTGCATTGACCATGAATTTAGCTGCTTAAGAGTCTTCATCCCCACTGGGAAAATAAATATCAAAAACAAGCGCTTGTAGTCCCCTTTTTTGGATGCCCCCGTGTCGCTCTATCTTCCAAATAATGATCAAATGCAAGGTGTCTCGGAAAAATTATACAAAAACTCCAAAATACTTGAATTTTATGATTTAAAAAGAAATACTTCCAAGAAAAAATTGAAGGTTTTAAGGTCAGAGGGATTTGCTGCAACATATACATTAAGCAAAATAATTCAACCCATTAATTAATTGTTAATCACAAGAACAGAAACAGGGTACTATGTAAGTATGTTAGGGCTAAAAACGCAGCTTGCAAATCGGCACTTAAGCCTTCCTCCAAACATCGCCGCTTTTCTCACACAAGCACAAGGCATTAAATTTACACTGAAGAAATATGCACACGTTCTCACTGAAATTGGCATGCCTCACTGAAATCGTGACATCAACACTGTTTATGTTTTTAGAAAAGTTCTCCCTCTTCGCCCCTTACCCTAGAATTTCGTACCTGACTAAAGCGAAATGATTTGAGGAAAATCATAATACAGAACAAAATTCTCTATCGGGAGATGAAGACTCATAAATTTATAGTCAATGGTGAGTCTATTTAGCAGATGTAGATTATGTTGTTTTGTAGCATTTTGAAAGTAACTGGTTGGCCGAACCTCACTCTGTATGTAATAGTTATTTTGCCAGCTCATCTAATAATTACAAAAGCATTTCAAAGTCATCACATTCATTCACATTTTTTAATCTATATGTTATATGCGCTCCAGCACTTACCCTATATATAAATATACTAAAATCAAATTCCCTTAAATGGCTGCAGTTTATTAAAAGCCAATAAGATTTCTTTGTTTTACACTTTCTCTAATGTTTAGGTTCTTATTATTTATTTTGTTGGACTTTTCTCATTGCTTTTAGTGTTTAAACTACACTACGTTTCGAGAGGTATTGAAACTCCTCTTGTTTTGAAGTGACCCTACTTAAAGTTACATTAACCTACTTATGTTTATTTAACCTACTTTTTTGGTTTTTTTTGACATACAAAAAAATTTTTATTCAATTTTTTTTGTTTACGATAACGGTTTTAGGTTCAAAAATCGTTATTTCTAGTATTTGAAGGAAATCCAAGGAGCCGATTTTGAGATAATTTTGCAAGCAGACAAGCACACATACAAGGAAGCATGCAAACGTAATTATTTAGCTCATACAAGAATATAGGGTTTATAAGAGTATTGGTTTGATATCATTAATAAACTCATGATGTAACTTTATAGTCAAACATTGAATAATCTTTCATACATCATTTCAACTTGACGAGAAATGTTTATCATGTATATTTTGATTTACAGTACATGGCTTCTGGGGTTATATTGGGTATCAAACAAAGAAACGAAAGTAAAGTAACGAGCATCATCGTCGATGTAAGTAATCAATTTTTGTAAGTTTTAGCATTGATTAAGGTTTTAGCGAATTTTTCCAATAGGAAAGAATCTTTTATCATAGATCTCATGGTAAGGTAATTCCCAAGACCATGATAACATTTGTTTTGGGGCCCCCAGAAGCAAAACAGCATTCGTTTGAATTTATATTTGTCTGTTAACATAGTGTGTTTTTTCTGCCTCCTTCCCGAGTTCCCACCTTCTGGTATACCTCGGTTATTTTTTCACATTCCTTCCTGTTTTTCTTTCTTTTTTCTCGGGGGGCATTTACAGTTTCTGATTTTATTACAACTAAACTTTTATTACAACTACAACCATCTCTTTAATCTTCCTACACTCCTGTCTTTCTCCTTCTATCCCATTTTTGCCTTAATCCTAATGACCGTTCTATTGCCCTTTCCAGCATGACTCTGTGGAGTCGCCGGGGGACCCACGGCCAGGTCCACTGAGATGGTTGTGCATTTTGGGGAAAACATGCATTTACGCACCGTCAGGTGGATCACGAGCCACCCGGTGTGAGGGGCTCCTTCCTCAGACTACCCATTAAAAAAAAACCCCAGTAAATTCTTTTATTTCTGAGCCACTGCAGGTCTTCAATGCTTTTTTTTCAGTCCTAGCAGGTGTCTTGAAGAAGTTGATCCATCCTGACGGCGTTGTCGTGTTCGGGTTGAAGAGCCATCACAGATTTCTTCTGGTGAAGATGTTCCTCCAGCTTGTCATAATCATGCCAAAAGCCTCTGGATTCCGAATAGCTGCAGAGAAGTTCCAGGGAAGCTCAGCCCCCAGTCTTGCAATATCCTCATGCAGTTGCTGTCTTATGTCTTGGTGTTCTTAACATTCCATCAATGCATGGAGCGGCTCATCTGGTTCTCTGCAGTCATCACAGTTTGTTGAGTTCCGTTTCCTACTTGTGAAGATATGCTCCAAATGCTCCATGGCCCGTAAGGACCTGCAGTTGAATGTGGTCAATATTTATCAACTGAACCAATTGTCGTCTTTCATCTAGGTCTGGAAAAATTTGACATGTGTAGCGGCCCGTGGTAGCATGCTCCCACTCTTCTTGCCACAATCGACTACATAAATCTGAGCCTGATGTTCCGTTTTGGTTCAGGAGTAAGCCCTTTCTGAGCTCTCCACGGTTCAAAATCCATCTTTAACTTTAATTAAATTGGCATTGAGTTTGTTATGGTGCATAATGCTTGTAGGGAAGTGGTCCTATAGGCCCCGCTTACATTTCTCAGGTCTTGCCGCTGTGCCTGCCTGACTTTGGACACAATGTGTGTATGGTTCAGTCTATGCTGCTAGACTCTAAAAGCATAGCCAACGATCGGAATGAAGACTGTCTTGTACAGAAACAAAAGTTGGCTCGACTTGACACCATATCTTATCTGTATCATCCTAACTGTCTTACCAAACAGTGCTCTTGCCCTTTCTGAGACAGACTTAACGTGAGGCAGGAATGTTAAGCCCTTATCTAGAGTCACTCCCAGATAGGTAACTTGGTCCACAAATCTTACAGCTTGTCCATTCAAACGAACAGAGGGTCGTCTTCCGGACAATTTGCCTCTCAAGATGATACCCCTTGTCTTCTCCACAGCGATGGTCATCTTTGAAGTCCACGCCCAATCAGCTACCAGTTCACACAGAACATTTCCCTTAATTTCTAGGTCTCTCCTAGAGTTCCCTTCGACCACGAAGGCCACATCATCTGCGGAGGCGACAGGTGTTACGTCTTGTGGTATTGGCCTCTGTAGTAGTTCATCAAATGTGATGTTCCACAAGAGCGGCCCAAGGACAGACCCCTGAGGGCACCCCTTTGTCATGGGCCTTTCCAATTTGTCTCCATCGTGTTCCAGGATGACAGTTCTTTGATTGAGGTAAGATCGCATGATTTGAAAAATGCTTTGCGAGAAGTTGTCTTTTTTTAGCTTATCAAACACCATCGGCCACCAAAGGGAGTCCCAGCCACCAAGGGGCTCCTTTGATGTCAATAAGGAGTGCCATAACATATTTCTTATCAGAACTGAGAGCTGTAGTCGTAACCTTTTCTATTGCATCAACTGTACCTTTGCCCTCTCTGAATCCATATTGATGAACGCTGAGTGTCTCATTGGCTTTTATATGACAGTTCATCTTGGCTGCTATGATCCTTTCAAAGATTTTTCCAATTGTAAGTAAAAGGCTAATTGGCCTATAAGATGATGGGTTTGACCAATCTCTGTTCCCTGCCTTTCTTATTATGTTGAGTCTTGCAATTTTCCATATCTTGGGAAAAATTACTTTCTGCCAGCAAACATTGAAGAACTTTACTACCTCGTGCCTGTTTTCTTTACTAAGGTTTTTATAAATTTCAGCAGGTAGATTATCTATTCCTGCTGCCCTGTTATTCTTAGCTTTCATTAGTGCTTGTTCTAGGTCAACTTGAGTTATTTGCATGTCAATGTTCTGACTATTATACAAGTGCATGCTCTCTCTTTTCAGTGCATGATCTTCATTTTCATCAGCCATGTGATCCATAGGCACAAGTGAGTCCATTAGAAGTTCCATAGTTTCGAGATTGGTTTCAGTTTCCTCACCATTTTTCTTGAGTGTTGTAAGGACTTCTTTGGCTTTGACTTTTTCAGCCCCAAGCTTATAAGCTAAGCTGTAAGGATCCTCATTGGTCGCGTTTGCAACAAACTGCTGCCAGCTTTCTTTTTTGGAATTTTCGATAAAATTTTTATAGGATCGATGCTCCTTTCTGAAGGATGCCAGTTTAACCAGCTTTAATCTACACTCACAGCATCTTGGGTACAACTTTCTAGCTCTCTGTACTTTTGCCCGTTGTCTTGTTAGTTCTAGTGTCCACCAGGGTACCGACCTGCTGGCTCTCTCCTTCCTCTTTGGAATGCTTTTGTTACAAGCTCTAATTAGGGTTTCTTGTAGCTGAATAGATGCATTTTCGATATCAATCTGTTCCTGTTCTAGATGGGTTATTATTCTTGGAAGAACGTGTCAGCTCTTCATTCATAAGTTCAAAATTTGCTCTTTTGATATTGAACCTTAATAGGTTCAATATCTAATGAACCTAATGACCTAACCGTAACCTAGGTTATGCATCTAATGATGCATGCTCAAATCTCATCTTATCGAGCATTATATCAAACGTGATTAAACTATGGTCACTTAGGCTAGCGTTTTTGTGGACTGTCCAGTTTGTAACTCTGGCCAGGTTTCTGGTACATAAAGTAACATCAATGTTCGTACCGCTCTGTTGTGTTGCAGGCTGATTTGCTTTGATGACGATTATCATGTTGTTGTTCATAATAAAGTCCGCAGATAATAGCCCTCTCTCATCCTCGTCTCTCGAGTGCCATAGCTGTGAGTATGCATTGGCGTTAAGCCCAACAATTGTCATTGATGCTCTAAGATTCCTGATTATATGTTCCAGTTGATCAATATAGGGCTATATGGGTCTGCAAACTGGAAATAAGATGAGATTATGGCTAGTGGGCCTATTGTTGTATTGATCATGACAGTACAAAAGTGACGGGTTTTGAACTGGAGCATTTCCAATGGCTCATATTTTGGTTTTGATACTATTATCACCATAGGTAAAGTCCACTCCATGCTCCTCCAGCAACTTCCTCTGACGTAACTTTAGTTGAATTATGCATATTTAGTTGAGCAAACTTTATTAAATTTCCTTTTCCTAGCTTTTTCTCAGTTTGCGTGTTTCTTCCTGGTACGATGTCTTCTAGTAGCTTTTCTTGAACTGGTGTATTCAGGTTTTGCAAAGCATTTTGCATGGTAGCTTGTGCTGGTCTGACTAGATTCGGGTTCATTTCAGACATGGCTTGATCAGGTGTGGCTTGTTGCATGTTTGCATGATCTGGCATTGCTTGACTAGTACATTTGTTAATTGTTGATATGAAATTTTGTCTCAATAGGTTTTCATCTTGTATGGGAATGATTTGGTTGTGACTTACAGGTGCATTTCCTTCTGGTATTATGTGTAGCTTTCTTTCCCTCTTGTTCTTAGTCCCCATAATGAGTTTGACTTAAAATACGTTTCTTTTCCATCTGGAAGGTGGGGCACTTATCTGAGTTAATATTATGTCTATGATCCACTTTCCACTTCATGCAGTTTGCACCATGTTTTTTAACTATGTTAAAAACATAGTTTTTTTATTTCTTTTTCCTTTCAATTCAATCCAATTCAATTCAAATAATTCTTTATTCAACAATAATACATTTGACATGTTTTTGAATAGAATCTTATCACTAAACAATAGATATAAACTAAAATCACACACTATTATCATAGATTAAATGTTTCTGGAGATCCAATTCAATATTTAATGGAGATCATTAGATACTCGTGAAGAGGGGCATCACCTGGTATACGGATGGCTCGGAAAAGCCATCTGGAACAGGGGCAGGAATATACGGTAGCAGACCTGAGGTACAGGCCTGGCGACAGGATTTTCGGGCCCCTGTGCAATCTACAGCCCCGGACCCTGAGACCTTTTTTTTACTTGTTTTGTGTGCTTTTGGGCCCTTTTTCGATGTTTACGGGCCCCCTGCGAGCCCGGGCCCCTGTGCAATTGCCCCCCCTGTCACCGGCCCTGCTGAGGTATATTGCTGCATAAGCCTGGGGAAACTGGCTATCGTATTCAGAGCGGAGGTTGTTGCATTGTCTGAGTGTGCAAGAATGTGTGTGGATCATGGTCTCAAAGGCCACACCATAATACATGAACTCAGACAGCAGAGCTGCACTGATGGGACTTGTCAGCTATGACTTCACCTCTAAGGCATTTTGGGGCTGTCATCAGGCCATGAAAACCCTGGGAGAGAGCAATTAGGTAATATTTAGTTGGGTTCCAAGGGCATAAAGGAATTGCGGGCAATGAGGGATCTGACGTGTGGGCAAACAGAGGAGCTGACAGCCCACTCATTGGTCCGGAGCCTACATGCGGTGTTGCCTACAGCACAGTATGTAGCACAGTACGTGAGGAGGAAGAAACAGCCTTCCACGTGCTATTTGAGTACCCAGCCCTACAAGGTCTGCGCACTAGACTCCTTGGCCTACCAATGAGTGACCTAGGGAAAGAACAGGAAACCATCGTCAAGAAGATCTCATGGTCAGTTAAGGACCTCGGATTTGACGGAGAATGAGGACCTGTGTCTGAAGGTGCACAATAAGCTAATATAGCTGCGTTGCAACACATGGTCAAGTGAAGCCATATGGCCCTCTTAAAAAAAATAAAAAATAAAAAACAGGTTAGCTCTTTTCTACAAATGCCAACTTCATTTAGGGTCAATAATAGCTTAGTGTGTGATACACTGTCAAATGCCCTACTGAGGTCCAAAAGCACTCCAACAGCTTTTTCACCTTTATCGACTGAATTTATTATTGATTCGATGCATTCAAATCGAACCAGCAGTTATTGTAGACCTCCCTGATCGAAACCCATGCTACTCTTTATCTGTTACCTATGTTATTAGTTTCTAAATATTGAACTAAGTGTAAACACGTTGAAAATATAGGTAAAAGGGAAACAAGACGGTAGCACGATGGATCCATCCTGCAACCCTTTGGCTTTAGGAATATAGGAACAACTTTGGCTATTTTTAATTTTGAAGGAAAAATGTCTGAAATTAGACAGGAATGGTTTCAAAATAAAACATAATGATTTTTTAATTATGTTTATAGGGATATCATCATATCCTGAAAAGTGAAAATATTTATTTCCAATAGAATGAACAATTTTCTCAAGGGTTTCTTCAGTTATTGTTCAAAATTTGAAGATTTTACTTTTATTCTGAATATTTTGTTGGACTATACTATCTGATGCTGGTGAAGGGGAAACAGAAGGCAGAATAAGTTTTTCTGCAGCTGTTGAAAAAATAATTATTCAAATTGTTACTTACAGCGATGAGATGGGTAATGAGTTCATCCTTTTGGGCTAAATATAAATTAGACGTGCAGTTATATTTTGATTTTAGGTTTATCTCACTTTTTATTACATTCCATGTTGCTGTTGTTTTATTAGTAGAATTTTTTATTTTGTCATTGTAAAACTTTTGTCTAGAATTACATACTAATTCCGTTAATTTTTTTCACTTTTATTTTTTGAAATAAACCCAAATTCTTTCCAAACCTGCCAAGACTTCCAAATTCTGAAATTTAATTTTTTTCTTTATTATTTCATTTGAATTCCATTTACATTTACTTTACCCTTTATTTACACGTATTAGTACAGGAAAATTAATATTGCATTTCTAACTGCGATTTCCTAAACTTGCGGTTTTCAATACTTCAAATTCAAAAGTTTATAACTCAGGCATTTTTTGAGATATCTTGAAAATTCTTTCACCAGTTTGTTTGGGTTTTAATGTAGATTAAGGATATACTAAGAACTCATTTACGAAAAAATTGAAGTTAAGGTCCCTTTTCCCTTGGCGGGTCAAAAATTATATACATTATTATATACCCACAAATTATATATATTGCAGGTCACAAATTATATATATACCCAATTTCAATATATGAACTGCATTATTGTAATTGGGTTTAAACCTGTTATAATGCATGTAAATAAATAAATAAACAAAATTATGGGGTTGTCCCTTAAAATCTGGGACCTTTGTGAACCCTGAGCACAATTGTGACAAAAGGTATCAGCTTTTAAAATGAACAGCGCTATGTTTATTTACAATGTGGACGGAAATTTTACTTATGATGTTGTTTCATGAAGTATTATATGTTTTAATATATGTTGAATATATGTTTCCAGAGTCTTGGGAATGGAATGGAGTTTCTTTCTTCTTTCACGCCTGTTGACAAGCTTTTAAAAATAAATCATCAAATTTACTATGGCTATTTTTTTCTCCATCCCACCTTATGGATGCCCTACAGTAGAGCGCCGATTATCCGAACGTCAGTCATCCGAACCGCCGGTTAACCGAACGCCATAATAATTCATATTTTGAACATGATTCTCAAGCAATTCAAATTCGCACGCCAGAAAAAGTGTCAGGGCTAAAGCGAAAACAAATTCTGGACTTTTCCTCTAAATAAAAAATATACAGTGTACTGTATCTATGTATGATAAATTGTTCTTTAAAAATTTATACCCATGTATTCTGATGGATTTTATAATAAAATTACGCGAATGATTTTTGTTTGATCGTTTTTTAGCCTTTTGCAAGTAAAAATTGCGTTACATATATAATTTTTAAATTTTGTCTTTTCATGTTCAATTATCCGAATATTCAGTTATCCGAACACCCCTTGTCCCCAATTAGTTCGGATTATCGGCGCTCTACTGTACTTAATACTTATATTACAAATTACTTGTACTGATTAATACATATACTCGTACTCATACCTATTCCTACTTCTGCTAACCTTGCAGTACAGCCTACCAAGGTACTTGATATTCAATTCAATTCAATTCAAAACTTCTTTATTCCAAATAATAAATGTACATCAGTTCACATACAAGGAATAGAGTCAAAAATTACCATAATAACTTTATAAATACAATATTTGTCACTTAAATGTAAATATAAATTAATTATTTAATTATCCAATACTATATGACACATTTTTGTCTATATCTCTAATGCATTACATGTGACAGGGTCTTTCTTCTTAACTATGTTTACGCTTTGGAGAACTCATCCTCAAAGAAAAATCAAATCTCAATATTACCAATATATTGTCCTTCCAGTTATTACAAGGCATTTACATGGCTGAAAAAACAACCTCAGACTATGAATTTTGATTTATTTCTCAGACATGAAGTTATTTTTAAAGTGTATTACTTTCTATTATTAGCACAAGTATTGCATTTTTGATCAATAAATTATAGACTCTGTAAAGGTTAAAATACCTGGTAGCATGGCCCCCACAAGGGTGGGGCTGGTGCAACTCTGGTCACAGGGCCTGGGACCCTGAAATTAATTTTTTCATATTTATTGCAGAATATTTTACAGCAGATCATGATAAAAAATTCAAATATTTAAATTTTTATAAAGTTTAGTAAAATAATATTAATCTAAATTTGTGATTAGTCACAATTTTACTTAGGTGCATACTTGCCAGTTACTGTTGTTTGCATATTAGTATATACCGTAGTTCACACATTATATCTCCAGCTATGTCTACCATCATTGATTTTACATCTCTCAGAGATGAGAGATGTAAAGTCGATGCTACTACGCTACTATGCTCGTATCATATCATATTTTCTACATATGATATTGGTAAACGGAACGTTTGACAAACAGAGAACAATGTTTTCAGAAAAGAACCCCCTCTCCCCCCCGCATCTTGCAATCAGCTGACTGTGCCATAGCCGGAGATATAATGCACGAACTACTGTACAACAGCGAGCTTGGGCCCCAACTGAATTTTAATCTTGGTCAGTAAGGGAAATCGATACCTATCAAAATGGAAAATTCTTTTCAGTAGAAAAAGGTGAATGAATAATATATTAAAATTTATGTTTGCAATAATTTTCCCAATTAAGTTTGTTTTTAGGATGAATTAATAGCCTTAATTATTCATTATTATCAATTATGAGTCCAAATAAAATTGTAAAGGGTTGAAAAATTACCAAGTAATTTTTCAACCAAGTAATTTTTACTAAGTCATTTTTTTACATAGGACACGAACATAGGGGGGCCCAAGGCTGATCCTGGTTACAGGGCCTGCAATCGAATGTGGGGGCCATGCCTGGTAGTCCACCGATTATCCTGTTTTGGTCCTTTATTATACACATTTCGGAATGTCTATGCTATTTTAAGGCATTTGACAAATCCATTTGAGGAAGGAATTCTTATACACAGGATCTGAAGATGGCATAAATATGCTGAAATACACATAATTCTTCTAAGAACAAAAACAGGATCATCGGCAGACTACCAGCTACAGCAGCATATATCAATTAACATAATATTTCAAAGGTGTCTTAGATTTAGCGAATTTCCCCTGAAGGGAAGAAGCTATTACCTTGATCTCATGGTAATAGGGTGAGTGCACTCGTGAATGACCACCTTCAGTGAATGACTGGTTTGCAGAAAAAAAACATAATAAGAGTTTTAATAATTGGGTTAAAATAATGGAAACACATGCAAAAGTTTGCTATTATTCTTTATTATTATTATAATAACAGCTTAGAATGATTTGTTAACTTTTAATTTACCTTTAGTTGTTTTTACTTTTTACTGTTTTGAATATGCCTATCAGAGCCTCGATCACTATATAGTATGATTCTATTTAAGACAATTTTTATTTTTCAAAAACACGGCTAAATATTCTAAATGTTCTCGTGCGAGTTTTATAGTTTAAAACTGTAAATGAATAGTTTACATTTTGTGTTACAATTGTCTGCACATGATCTTTAAGTAATATTAATGACGTTTTCGAGACCGGTCATTTACTGAAAAGTTGGTCAAAACTAGTGCGAATGACCGATGTGGTCAGTTACTGGATTATGGCATGAATTATTCAATTGATCTCAAAAACTCTACAAATAGTAACAATTTACTTTGTTTTTTCACAATAGTTAACATTTAGGGGGGTTTCTTGTCCTGTTCAGTAAATGACCGGAACGTAAAAGTCTTGCATTATTTTTGGCTGGAAACGTTCAATTGCTTGATTTTGTTTGGTAAGGGAGCTATGGTGGATAAATAAATAAAGAATACAAATTCTGACTTTTCGTGGGAGGATGAGCACTTATTAAGGTATTCTTTATGAAGAAAACATCCCTGACAAAACTGCACAAAAACTAGAAATAATCAAATGACGTAAAAAATAAAATAAAAATGGAAGTAGGGGGAGTGGAGAAAAGAAAAGCCGATGATGAACAAAGAAGAGGAGGAATACACAAAGATGAAATAAAAAAGCAAGCGAAGGTTTTAAGTTTTGGATACAATAAAATAATCAAATATAAAACACTGAGACTAAAAGGTTTGTAAACAAAAATGTATAATGCATTCAATATTTGAATAAGAAGTAAATTTACAAAAATGTGATTTATTGTTTTTTACAATTTTTATTTGGAGCTTTATGATAAAATTATTTTCCAGCGATATTTTTTATCTATGTTAGTAGAAATCAACCTGGTCATCACTCGAAATATGACCCCAGTCATTTACTGGCACAATGCACTGAAACCACGACATAGTTTTATTAAAAATCAATTAAAACCTTTTTCTTTCTATTTAGTTTTATAATAAATATCTGATGTCAATCTATAGATATTATACAAGAGTTAGACGACATATAGCTCATCGAAAACTATTTAGTGTGGGAGTAATCTTAATTTGAACTGAGATCTCACCCTTAACCGGTCATTCACTGATACACTCACCCTATATAAACTCATGATAACTTTTTGTTTTGCCGCCCTCAGAAGCAAAGTCACCATTCGTTCAAATTTTCATAGACATATACAACCACAAAGGGTATACTCGGTTTTTACTCTTTGCTTGTTATGTTAGTAGCCTTATAAAACATGACATGTTTGCTTGACATGTTTTGGTGGCCTTAAGGCCTATTAATGGTGCCTTTGAAAACCATGAACCAGTCTTATTGATCTTGTGCGACCTGAGCAGAGCATTGGACTGTGTGTCACACAAAATTCTCTTGCTAAAACTTTATAAATATGAAATATGGGCTTGGCGGAGCTGTGTTGCAACTTTTTGGATCATAACTTTGTGACCGAAAACAGGTTATTCCCAGATAGCATGGAAGGTTTCTGCATATATGTGTTTGGTTTTTTTTTTGTTTGATATTGAAAGTCTGCTTTGTAAATTTGGGAAAAATTTGATTTTTGTTTACCGCGAAAGTCTTCAGAAGCTTATTTACTGCACATACGAGGAAAACATACTTGTAATCACCTAGCGCTACGATTCAGTCCGGGGCAAACGTGAACTACATACAACTAGTTCACGTTGGCTCCGCATTTGTTCCTAGCGCTAGGCGATTATAGGCAAAGTTTTTTCGAGCGTGCAGTAAATAAGCTTCTAAAGACTTTCACGCTAAACAAAAATCAAATATTCTCCCAATTTCCAAATGCAGATTTTCTACATGGAACGAAAAACACACCAAACGCATAGGACCCGGCAGACCTTTCTTGGAATCGGCCGCCTTTTGTTATTGAGAGGCCGACCGTCATTACCGCCGCTCGACTGCCTTGTGCAGTATTAGAATTTCGGAAACTTATAGTTTGAAAAATATTTTGGTTTTAAAGTTAAAATTATTTAAAAATTATGCTTAAAACAGTGTGAATAAATTTTTAAGTAAAGACTTATTAGGCCTAAGTAAAGTCAATACTTGTTACACAAATAACTTGTTTGTAGGAGAATAACAATAATTTATTTACTTCCTTATTAGGTTTAATTATATTAATTTCAGTCAAAGCGTGCTGTTTAAGTGCATATAAGTAAATACTTATGAATACTTGTCGAATCACCAGTATGCAATTGTTCCTCCCTTGGCACTCTTATCAGAATTACTGCATGTGTTAAGTTTACCCCAGTTTTTACTTAAGTAAATACCACTGTATACTGAAAAATAAGTATTTGAATGTGTAAATATTTATTGAGAAAAGTGGAAACTTAAAATAAGTGATGTTTTATATTCACATCGGACTAAGTTTTTTTTACAAGTATCACAAACGTAATAACGTATAACCATTGTTTAATTAATTGCGTAACCCTTTCATGCATGCTCAAACCCCTCAGCTCCTGGATATTTAAACAATTAGACTTGGTAAATTTTAGGTAAAAAGTTTTGTCATTACACTTTTTAAAATAGTTGTGTCCTGAAAAAATATTATTATAGTGTGAATGGGGAAAAAGTGACAAGAGGCACTTTATAACCCATTCTCAGTCCTCAAAGGTTAAGATGACGTTTTGTGCTGTGTCACTGACAGGTCTGGTGGTGTAGTGGATAGAGGCTAAGCTAACGAAGGTAAGGGTCCCGGGTTCAAATCCTAATATAGGTCAATAAAGTTTGTACGGTGGTAAGGTGTGTAGGAACCATATAGAAATGCATTCCCTCAATTACATTTGGGTTATTACAATTTTTGAATTTTTTACATATTTATAAATATAATTTCCCATTGAAACTTGTGGGGAATTAGTGCACATTTGCAGAAAGTTATCTTTGCAAATCATCTGAAAAGATTCCCTGCTAATCTTCAACAAACATTCTTTGCTAATTTGATTCAAATATCCAGTCTAACTTATCAGGAAGTGTGAGATGTGTTCACTTTTATACTTCTAGCAAACCTTTTTCAAACGAAAACGTTTTCAATGAATATTTGTTGCAAGCATTTTGGTTTGCCCTGATACTTTTTGTTGAATGCTTTGAAAACTTTTTCTGCTATCTGGGTTGCTATTCATGGAGCCACTTCAAAGGTCACCTCAATCAAGCAAGAGGTTCCACAAGGTTCAGGTTTGGGACCTTTACTGTTTTTTATTCTAATTAATGATCTTGAGCTCAACCAAAATGCCCTCCTGTATGCTGATGATGCTACTACCATATCAAGTGGAGCTGACTTAACCTCACTGAAAGCCCATTCATCTCAGCTTTTCAAATTTCACTGAAGCCTCCCACTGGTTCTAGATTAGTTAATAATCTTCAGCTCAATGTGGACAAAACCCAGACCTTGCTCTGTTCTCTTTGGAATAGGCCAGAGGTGTCTGAATTGCAGGGTGAGCAAAATGCCATCAAACTTTGGGCACAATGGTACACAGTAAGCTGAACTGGAATGCCCATTTTGATACAATTTGTACGAAGTTATTGAGGGTCCTCTTTTTGCTTCGAAAACTTAAAATAATAGTTTCCTCAGGCTCACTTGGTCATGGCTTAATCCGGGCTCTTCCACTGCCACATTAACTTGGTCTGGTATTGTGGGGGCACCGTGCTCCTGGCAGCACGCGAGTTCTTCAGAAAGCTGCATTAAGGATTTTAACATCAAGTAATTTCCGTGACCACTGTAAGCCTCTCTTCAGCAGTCTTGGCATCTTAACTGCACACAGTAAATTCATCCTGAACTCCTTACTTTTAGTCAAAAATGGAAAACTGAGCAACCTTCACTCCAGAGAACAACTAAAACCCTACAATCTCAGGAGTGGCAAGTACATGGATATCCAAATATGTAGGTTGGCCCTCACTCAGGACTACACCTGACATTAATCCACAAGCTTTTTAATTTCAGCAAACTGGTGGAGTGACTCAAGGCCTGGCTCTACCTTTCATGCATGTGAGTCTAGGGTGTGTTCCCATGGCCAGGTTCTGGGTCAGTACTGACCAGAATTTGGCCCAGAACCTGGCCTGTACTTCTCAGAAAATGCTTCTAAAATAAACAATTAAGAATTTTTAATTAAAACAAAACAAATAAATACTGACTTTTTGATTGAAACAAACGATTTTTGAAAAAAAAAATCAACATAACAATTCATTGCCAAAAAGAGGATTTAACCTGCGTCCTTCCAGTCGATGTCAGAGCGCCTTAGATTATGCAGCCATTATAATGCTTAAAATACAATAGTAATGCAAAGTATTTGGCCTTTCCTTGGTAGCTAAAAAGTCAACTTGGGCAGTAGTCGTCAGAACCTGGCCAGTACTACTACAGTACTGTCCACTACTGCCTCAGCACTGGCCAGAACCTGGCCCAGGACATTTTTTCTACATAGGTTACCTCTTTAAAAAATACATGATCGTCTAGGTAAATGATCTGAATTTAACTATTCGAAAAAACTTTTCTATAATCGTTTGATAGGGTTTCTTGAAAAATACAAAATATTAATGAACAATTTAGATTCAGACTCCTCAATCTACGATAGATGCAATAACCAAATTTATAAATTTAATCATGAAAGGTCTTGAAGAACACAAACCTACAATGGGAATTGTCCTCGATTTATCTAAAGCTTTTGATTAATTGAATCACCAAACACTATTAATTAAATTACATCAGTGTGGTATTCGTGATCTACCACACAAATGGCTATAAGTTCATGTTTAGCAAATAGAAGGTAACATGCAGATAGAAATATCTGATAAATTATCTGTTGTAGTAAAATTACAATAATTTGGAGTACCTCAAGGTTCTATACTTGGGCCTTTGCTTTTCTTACTATATATGAATGATTGTAATCAAGCTTTAGAGTTTTAAAACATGATTCAATATGCAGATGACACAACCTTGCGTCTGAGAGAAAAAAACCTATCTCTGAATTAAAAGTCAATGCTTATAAAGATTTAAACTCATGCATTAAATTTTTTTATGAAATCAATCTAAGTTAAAAGTGAATGATATGAAATCAAATTATATTAAATTTGACTGTCATCATGTTTTCATGTGTCATCATGGGTACCACAAGGATCAGTGCTAGGACCAGTAATTTTAATCCTGTTTGTGAATGATCTGCTTAGATATGTAGGAGAATTCTGTTCCCCTTCATGTATGCTGACGACGCTAACGTCCCATCAAATGGACAAACGTTGGACAACCTGGCAGTGTCTTCTTACTTTGCCCTTAACATGGCCTACCAGTACTGCAATGGGAATGATCTATAGTATATACAGTAGAGCGCCGGCCGACTATCCAAACTAATTGGGGACAAGGGGTGTTCGGATATAACTGAATATTCGGTTAATTGAACATGAAAAGACAAAATTTAAAAATTATATATGTAACATAATTCTCATTAGTAAAAAAGCCAAAAAATGACTAAACAAAGATTATTCACGTAATTTTATTAGCAAAATGGTTTAGATTACCTGCTCCTGTCGAGTGATCCTGTTATTGGTACTACATTACCACTGGTTTCGAACCATTTGAAGGTTCATTTTCAAGTGTACAAAAACATCAATTGCCCATCTTCCGTGATGATGAAGTTGTCAAAAGTTAAAAACATTTACAAACTACACAAAAACGAACGAAAACATTAAAACACATAACTGGCCAGTACAACTTTACTGTTACACGCGTGTGGAGCTGGCGGGTGATGGCGAGTCATGACTCATCACCCGCCAGCTCCACACGCGTGTAACAGTAAAGTTGTATTGGCCAGTTATGTGTTTTAATGTTTTCGTTCGTTTTTGTGTAGTTTGTAAATGTTTTTAACTTTTGACAACTTCATCATCACGGAAGATGGGCAATTGATGTTTTTGTACACTTGAAAATGAACCTTCAAATGGTTCGAAACCAGTGGTAATGTAGTACCAATAACAGGATCACTCGACAGTAGCAGGTAATCTAAACCATTTTGCTTATAATCAGTGATTCAGAGGCTATACAATCATGTAATTTTATTATTAAATCGATCAGAATACATGGGTATAAATTTTTAAAGAACAATTTATCATACATAGATACAGTACACTGTATACTTTTTATTTAGAGAAAAAGTCCAAACTTTGTTTTTGCTTCAGCCCTGACACGCGAATTCGGTATGCGAATTTGAATTGCTTGAGAATCATGTTCAAAATATGAATTATTACAGCATTCGGATAACCAACGGTTCGGATGACCGACGTTCGGATGACCGACGTTCTGGGTATAATTATAGATGAAAACATCACCTGGACCCCTCACATAGACAGTCTCAGTAAAAAACCAAACTCCAGCCTATTTTACATAAAACAAATAAAATCTCTTAGTAATCCTGAAACAGCAAAAACCGCTTATTTCTCTTTGTTTTAGTCCCAAATAAGACATAGTCTTGCTGTATGGGGTAGTACGTCAAAAATGAACATCAAAATAATTTTAACACTCCAAAAGAAATCTGTCTGGGTTCTGGGCAGGCCTACACTACCTGGACAGCTACAGAGACACCTTCAAAACCCTGAAAATCATGAAAATAGTACCGGTAGCTCTATAAATCCATGAAGTAGTTATGGATGTAGATGGAAAAGCTCTGCAAAGAAACAGGGACATTCACCTTCACAACACCAGGAATGGTGAGCTTTACCCCCTGCCAGCCCACCATCTAAAGCTATTTGAATCAAAACCATTGTACATCAGCAGAAAACTCCACAACACATTGCCTCAAGAATTTCATAAGAAGAGAGGGAACCCGCTGAGATTGGCACTGAAAGAATGGCTCCTGGACCAGCCCTTCTATTCACTAGAAGAATTTCTCAATGGGACCTACCAGAACTGACATGCCACAAACTGAAGACTACTCATGAAGTAGAAGATACTTCAAGAAAACAAATATTATAAACAAATAAGAAAACAAATATTAAACACTTAAATAGCGTTTCGAAATACAGTCTTCGAAACTTCAGTTCAGTGCCTGTACCATGTCCGAAACTTACATTGTACAAACAGTTTTTTAATTTTAACGCACGCCGTATTTACAACCTTACATCATGTTATAATTTCAATAAAAACTCCTATTCTGTGTATTGTAAGCACTTAAAAACTTGGTTACTAACTCAGGAAGACAATGATCATTTGTTTCAGATTCTTGTTTGACACTAATATGTAAGATTGATTTTTGTTGGTAGATTATATTTGATTTTATTGATTAAGTGGGTATGACACCATTCTCTCTTACAGACAGAAATAATATTCTTAAAATAACAAAGATTTTTTTGCATTCTTTTATTGTAAATCTGGGTACTTGTTTTTATCTATATGCATTCTTATTATATTTGTAACAAATTGTTTATTTTAATAAAACCAAATTGGTAGCCATTTTTTTCTTCTTTGAGTTAATGTAATGTGATGGAAGCCTCAAAACTGGCTCTGCCTATGAGGCTCCTAATTTATTCATTGCAAAACTTTTTATCATGTTTTATTTTTAAATGATCTAAATGCAGAGGAATATTTTTTTGTTAACATTATTTCTTTGTTTTATGTTTATTTTGCATATTTTCTGTATGCTCTGCAATTTAAGGTAATTTAATTTGCAAATTTTTATTAAGTTGTAATATTACTTGTTTATTTTGTGTTTATTTTTGTATTTTTATGGTAATTACTGTAGTTTAAAAAATTTTTTTAAAATTGTTAAAAAAACTGTATATGTTTTGTGATGAATAAAGCTTTATTTCATTCATTCATTATTAACTTTATAAAAAAATCAAATCAATCAAATCAAAATAAAAATCACTTTATTATCATAACATAAAGATTTTTATTGGTGTCAGGGTACATTAGTGTTCATGGAGGTTTTCCTTCCATTTCAGGAACTCATCCAAGGAGTAAAGAGGGTTTCTTGTCAACCAGTTGGTGAAGGCGGGTCTCCTTCCAACCAAGTTTTTTCCTGTTTGGTTTCTGACATCCTCTAGAAGTACATTGCAGAATTTCCTTCGGCTGTAAGAAGGTGTTTTTTCATACATTGCACTGTGGTGATGTGGTAGCTGGTCCCTGGATGCATGCCTGGTGTTACGGCAGTGGATGTCTGACCCCTTTAGAGAAGGTTTTCTATCCACATAATCACATCACAGAGCAACGAATTCTAGTACGTTAAGTTCTGTAAAAGATTGTCAGCAGCTTTCTCTTGAATCTAATCCTTTGATTCATTTGAATAATTGAAGAGATACTTTTAAGAAATTAGATTAGTAAATTAGATAATGTATTGAATTATTTGCATGTTTGATTACTATTTGTTAAAAAGTGCACAAATTTGAGTATATAAATGCATATGCATCATGGTTTTATCACAACAATAAAAAACGTGATGGAAACAGAATAAATGTTACAGGTACCCCCAAATTGTAATTTCTCCGAGAGAAAGATTTTTTAATTAACTCTGCACAAGTAACTGGTCGCACTGTGGTTAATTTTGTCACATTAATTTTTGTTCATTTGGTTGTTGTTATTCCAATAAAGCAAAATAACCTCAGTATAAAATGAGAAGGTAAAATGTATATTCTGTATATTTTTCTGTTTCCCTTAAGACGGGCAAATGCTTTAAATTGGCAACCGTTTGCCAATATTATCAATTTAGTCCCAAAAATACTTCTAAAATGCACTACTTAATCCATTATTGAACATAATATTGGGTTTCTATTAGCAGTATTGAATTAAAAATATTACTGCCACTCCAGAGGTTTTGACTCAAAACTTTCACCGCACTTTGCATTTGCCCACATCCTGTTGGTTAGTTTGACTCATGAGAATGTGAGGCATAACTCGGGATATGATATTTGACATACAAGAAGACTTGGAAATTGTGCGCGATTGGACGACCAAATGGAAATTATCATTAAATGCCAGCAAAAGTCAAGCCAAAGTATTTTCATTAAGAAAAAGCGGATGCATCCCTGAATTGACTATCAATGGTGCAAACGTTCATTGGAACCCTAATGATAGAACGATAAAATACCTAGGAGTTCATCTAGACAAAAAACTTAATTGGCAATATCACATTAACAAAAAATTAACTGAAGCTCACGCTCGACTGGCTCTTCTCTACCCATAAATAGAAATTCTCTAGAATAAATAGGAATTAAAATAAATAGAAATTCAAAATTAAAAACAAAAAACACTTTATTGGTCTATAAATTCATATTGAGACCCCTTCTAACCTATGGATGCCAAGTCTGGGGAACTGCTTCCCCCTCACATCTACGGAAACTTCAGGTCTTTCAAAACAAAATTTTACGTATATCTGTAAATGCTCCTTGGTTTATTAGAAATTTCCAGCTACACAAAGACCTCGATATTCCATCCATTGAAGAATTTACAAAGAAAATGAATATTGTCCCCAAGAAAGTCGACTAAAGGTTTTATACAGGATTTTTCCCCCGATGCTTCTAAGCAGAGTTATCATAAATCAAACACAAAGAATTGACTTTTTAAATTCGTAAATCGTGTTTTTAGTGATATAACTCACATTATAAACTAAACGATATACGTTAAAAATTATTTGAAAACAGTGCTGATAACGTGATTAACTGTTCATTTGAATAAAGTCAACTGCAAATTTTTATCAGCGTTTTTTACGTTTATACATTGTTTTGAATAAGAATGTTTTTACTGCCGCACACTCTCTCCGCCGCTCACCTTCTTTCAATAATCAGGGTATAAATTAACTAATGTGTATGTTAGTCAAGAGGTGCCTTTTTCTGGTTTCCTCAAAAGGCGTTATTATAATCTTAATATTAACTTATTATAGTAAAAAATACAGTGTATTGATCCTGTAAATAAAAGTTTGTAAAAAAAAGATATTTGACAATAAAATAGTGGAATCTCAACATCTGATAAGTACTTTTTTTATTAGGTAGTAAACTAAAAGAAAAAATTTTAACATTAATTTATTGGCCAAAAATTAAGGAAACTTAAATCCGCTAAAAAAACAAAAATGTTAATAAATTTGAATTAAGATCCAAGGATTTTGAATTTTGCTATAGATTATTAAATGTGTCGTGGAGGCGGTATATCCTCGATTAGGTGGTAACTCCAGCGTTAATGATATAATATTCGAGCCCTAAAAAACAAATATCCTGGTTTTCCTCTTTTAGAAGCCTAGGAAAATGATAAAAGTTTTCCTTTGACTGCAGGCCTGTAATGTTATTCAAGTTTATACAATAAATCATGTGAGCTACATCGCTACATGCTGCAACTGACACTGGGAAGTGCTGAGTCCTGCGGCTACGCCGGTCATTGATTTTGATTAGGATAGGATTAATATCAAATTGGGAGTTTCCAAACCCTCTGAATAAACTTGTAATAGCCTTCTATAAAATTACATCTCCTATATTATAGCACTTGCGGCGTCTCAACCAACTAATTATAAATATCCCCGTTGAAGCAGACCTGCATACTCAGCGAATTTCAAATGCAAAACAATATATTTCAATCCAACACAGCGAAATTTGACATGTTTTGGTAAGCTCTATAAGAATAACATGGGGAATAAGTATGCAGGTTTGCTGCTACAGGTATATTAAAACTGGGTGGTTTTAATTTATTATTTAGTAGATCTGAACTAGAAGAAGCTAATTACCAAATTTTATCAAGATATGTTGAGAAATAACCGAGGTATAGAATTTTACTTATTTCCCATAAGGTTAACATTGGGACAACGTACTGTGTTTACCACTTTCAATATCTCGGTAACCAATGGACATAGAGCAGTGATTCAAAATACTGAATTGTTTGTTTTTTGAGCTGAATTCAATGGTGCCAACAAAAATTCGCTAAATTTTATTTTTCTATGTAAAAAACTCAAAAAACCCATTTTTGGGGGTTTATCCCCTTTTACCCCCCCTTCCGGTGGTCCGATCGGGCTGGTTCACGAACTCGTCCGAGTGATTACCACTTTACACGTATGTACCAATTCCAACGAATAGTGTTTTTTGCTTCTGGTGGCCCCAAAACGAAAAGTTATCATAGTCTCGGGCTTAGGTCTTACCATGAGACCTACGGTAACAGCTTCTTCCCTATGGGGGAAATTCGCTAAAACTGTGAGCGATTATTAATGACTTCAGTATTAGGTGGGAAGTTTTATAGGTGCCATCTATAAATTACGTTAAGCTAAAATCTACCTTTTTAAACCCCCCTCCCCCCCTTAATGGAACTGCAAAGGTGACACTAACTCCCCCTAAAAATTCCGTAACGCAGTGCCATTGCCCCCCCCCCCAATTTATCTCATTCTAAAAATCGAAATATATTTCAAAAGACAAATTTAAACTCTAAAGAAGCAAATTATTTATTGTTATAACAAATACCAATATTTGATCAAATCTTAATGATTAAGAAAAGACACACATATTGCACATCATATGCATATCATATTGCACAAAGTAAAAGGAGAGAAATTAATTGAAAAAATAAATATAAACAATGATATCTTCACTCTTTTTCTCAATAATAATTGGTCATGTGGTCAGGCACTATCACGATTGGCACCGTGAATTAGTTGTGGACGACTCCGTTCTGGGGTTTTTTGTTAATTGGGTTGCTTCACTGCGTCAAACTATAAGAAAATGTATTACTAACACTCACGCTCTCCCGTAATGGTTCATAACACTGCCAAAAAATCCTCCCCCAGGAGCGTTGCGTAATTTATGGATGGCCCTACGGCCCCTAATATAAAACTTCCCACATATGGGAAGTAATATTATAACTTCTCATCTCAGCTACCGGATCCCGGACCAACAAGCACAGATTCTTTCACCTGAGTTCTTATATGATTTGACAATTTATAAAAGAATATAATAAGAATTATGTTTCAGTTTAGTCAATCACAACTTTCAGTTATGTTATTAATTTTCATACATATATAGCGTATTCTTGAATGAAGAATAAAGATTAAGTCGGTTATTTCAACGATATCAAGTGCTCATCTACTGTTTGTAAATTTTGGAAAGGCGGGCTTTTTAAAACTATGTGGTATCACAATAAAAACCTGATTAAATCTAGTTATCTGTTAATTTTATAACTTTGGAGAGGTATACATATGTTGACAAATCATGAAATTAATATTTAATGGTTTAATAGCAATTTAATTTCGTATTAAACTCAAAATAATTAAACTTATCAAGCTGTAGTAAAAGATGGTATTTCTGTATTCTTTTGTGAAGAGAGTCTCTCCATGAAACCACTTAAAATTAATTACAGTGCTTGAACATGGAAAGAAAGTTATCGTAAGAACTCTAAAATGATAATTCATCCTTTAATAACCACTAAATATCAATTTATGCTATTAAAATGATGATATAAATTTTTAAAAATTGTCGCTGTGTGTGGCTTGGCGGAGATTGGCATTTCAGATTGGGCAATGACGAGGTGTTTGCAGCTTACGAAAAACAAGTGAAGTACCGTTATTCCCCGGGGATCTCAGTGATTGTTATTGAGTTAATATCTGAAATGTGATCTGTAATTGTCGTTTTCAATGCAATTCGTAAGTACGTAATGACCTAAATACTTATTAATTTGTGTTTAAAGTTAGTAAACATCAGCCTTACTTAGCCGCCATTTGTAAGAACACAAACATAGATCACTTCAAATTTTGCCAAAAACCCATGAAAGGTTTTAGTTTTTGGTAATTGTTTTATAATTTCATTGCTTTAACATTTATCGTCATGAATAGATACTGTGCTTCCCAACTAATATGTGTATTTACTAAAATATTTTTATATAAAAGAACACCTACTGCTCAACTAACCCTGGTTAAAGCAGTGTTTATTGGCTTGCAACCTAAGTAGGCTATAATTCTTTGTCACCAATTTCTTCGTGATGCTATAAAAAAATTTAATTTTTAAAAAGGTCATACATTTTGATTTATTTTCAGAATGAGATGATTGCATTGGTCATGCTATTAGCCTAATTTAAGTTATTCGTTGGCCAATTCCTCTATCCAGAAAGGCCCTATAGTTAACACATTAATTTAACCAGATTTCAAGTAAAATGACTCCCAGATTTTGGTTCTTAATCAGTGGAGAAGAAAATAAGAAAGGTTTATACAAGCCATTAATAGTCTGGCTAGACAGCCTATCATGCCTACCCTAGGCGTTAGGCAAGTTTCACATGTTTAGGCCTTTCCTCTGAACGTATATGTCACCTTCATCGTCTGTTCTGTTATCTTCTAAATATACTCTAATTTATCGCAACAGTTTGTGAAGTGAAAGTTGGGGGTAGCGTTCTGGAACGGTTGTGAAGGACAAAAAACTAGCAAAGAGCAGGAAGTTAAGAGTGCAGCATTTATCTTATAAATGCTCTATTAAGTTTTTCAAAGACTTTAAGTTGCATATTGTTGCAAGAGTTTGTTTAACTCTTGAGTGGATATTTGAGATATATTCAACACCAACTTGACTGAGTTTTGTTTCTAAAATGATCATACCTATTATTTTGCTATGATGAATTTAAATTACGATTCCTGGTAATAAGAACTTTGATATAGTAAATTATGTGGATGGTAAATGTTGTAGTTCTTACTAAATTGCATCTGTCGCCTGCTCTGCAGTCAGTTACTAACTGCTCCGCTCTTGCTTTTAAATGTGCTTAAGGAGTTTTTGCATTTAAGTTTTGGACGAGAAGAATCTGCAGAATCATAATATTGAAGAATTGATTAATATTAACTTTCTGTTTCTCGAGGGACATATATCTATTTAGACAGCTCACCTGAGTACACTGGCAAATAGTAGGCCTAAAGCAAAAAAAAATTAAGACAATGATAGAACAAATATGCCCGACCAATTTACACCACTGTTTAGCCAAATAAATGTGATGATTACTAAAATATGTTTTCAGATTAATGATGCCAGCTAAACATTAATACAAGCTTGAGAAGTATGGATGCAGAATGCAAAGCTCAAGACAATTCAGTGTCTTCTAGTAACCCAGCAATTTCAAATGGTTCAGAAGTTCTTGGTTCTGTCACCGACTCAGAGGGAGGAGTTCAACTTAGAACCAGTGCCAGAGTGTCCAAGAAACTCAAGCTCGACTCCCTCGCACAGGCTTCTGTTGAGAAGAAAGGTGAGGGTAATCCTAGTAACAAGGATTTAGGCCTAATATCCAATATGCCAAAATTGAATGTTATTTGGCAAAAGTGACTTCGTCATAAATGTTAGGATTAGTTTTGTCACATTTGATTCTATGTAGTACAGTGTTATATTGGTAAGTTTCATTTATGAAACTGCCGTTCTTCTGCCGTTCGTTCCTCTAGCAGACGATTCAACATCTGATCTCTAAGAAAACAATATCGAACAATCTTCCGATAGTCAAACTTCAATGTATTGTTTGTTGGACAGAACTTGACATCCGATTCCATCGAATTTCATATCGATTGTTTTGTTAGTCAATGAAAATATATTTATCGATTTTTAGTATTTAGTACAAGATAGTATTTTAGTACAAGATAGTATTTAGTATTTTAGTACAAGATAGCGGATGATGAGAGATAAGGTTAGTTAGTTTGTAGTAACGTTTTTATTTATTTTTTGGCCAACTTAATTATGTTTAGGCCTAATTTAATTTTAGTTGTATTATATTTACATTTAGTAGGTATGTTTTATTGTTTGTGATAGTATCGAATAACATAATTGACAATGGTTTCGGTTATTGTTTGTTATCGGTGTTTCTTCATTACTGACAGTTGTTGAAACAGTACTTACATTGGTTGAGTTAAACACAATAGGTTGATATTGGATTACTGAAACCTAAACTGAGTACCAAAAAAACTGATCTTCGCCCATGTTAAATCATATTGAGAAGTTCTGTTACCAAACCTGGGCAAAACCTATAAACAATAAGTAGTTCAAACATAAACTGTAAAGGCAGAAGATTAGATATGAAACTCTTACTGAAATATTAACCTTACATTAATTAATCATCTAGGCTAGGTACGTTATTTTCATAATTTTAACTGTAATATAATTAGGCCTATCATATGCGTGATTGAAATAGCCTAATTGAATTGCATAAAAACTATTCAAATTGGAGACAGGGACTGACTTATTTGTGAGATTGAATATTTGAGGCAACTAATGGGTCAAAATCTGAAAAGGGTACAATTGCTAAGTAGGAAAAAATCAAAACGTTATTACTTGATATCTAAATGACAGTTACATTTTTTAATACTTTGAACCCTATAGAATATGAGAAAATATAAAGAAATCACCATTACCCACCTATGTCCAGGGTGTCTACCAGTCGGGAATTCGGGAAAATTCGGGAAAATGTCGGGGATTTTGTAAGGTCGGGAATAGTCGGGAAAAAGTCATGAATTTCAACTTTTGGTCGGGAAAATTGGATTTGGCTATAAAACAAAACAAATAGCCGTTTTCTTCGTTATTGTCATCATCTCGGCCGGCAGATCTCTCGAACGAATCACGCAGACAAATTTTTAGCTATATGATGACCAGAAAAGCTGTCGCTTATTTTGCTGCCGCAAGTTTCTCGGTCCTAATACAGCTGTAAAAACGCTCGCTCGTTTTGCGGCCGTCAAGTCTCTCGCTCTTTACGCGGCCGACAAGTCTCTCGCTCTTTACGCGACCGACAAGCCTCGCTCTTTATACGGCCGACAAGTATCTCGCTCTTTACGCGGCCGACAAGTCTCGCTCTTTACGCGGCCGACAAGTCTCTCGCTCTTTACGTGGCCGACAAGTCTCTCGCTCTTTACGCGGCCGACAAGTCTCTCGCTCTTTACGCGGCCGACAAGTCTCTCGCTCTTTACGCGGCCGACAAGTCTCTCGCTCTTTACGCGACCGACAAGTCTCGTTCTTTACGCGGCTGACAAGTATCTCGCTCTTTACGTGGCCGACACATCTCTCGTTAGTAATGCTACCTTAAAATCGTGTGCTCTTTTCGTGGCTATCACATCTATTGGCCACATGAAGGCCAGAATATCTATGACCCGGCCGGCAAATTCCTCGGTCGTTTCAGGGTCAGCAAACCTCTCGGTCACATTGGGGCCGTCAGATATCTCGCTTTCTTTGCTGCCAACAAAACTGCCGCTCTTTTCGCGGCCATCACATCTTTCGCTTTTGTTGCGGCCGGAAATCTTTCGCTTGTTTTGCGGCCGGAAATCTTTCGCTTGTTTTGCGGCCGGCAAATCTCTTGGTCACATTTCGGCCGATGACTTCATCCCTCTTTTCGCGAATGTTAGACCTCTCGGTCGTATTGCGGCCAGAAAATCGCTCACTTATTTTGGACCAAAACATTTTACAGTCGTCTTGTGGTAGAAAAATTTTTTGAACTTTCGTGGTCGTCACATCTCTCGGTCGAATTGCGATAAGAAAATCGCTTGATCTTTTTGCGGACGGAATATCCATCAATTATACCGTAGTCGGCAAGATTTTCGGTCTCGTTGCGATCGGAAATCTTTCGCTTGTTTTGCGGCAGGTAAATCTCTCGGTCGCATCGCGGCCGATGACCTTAATCATTTCGCAGCCATTAGACCTCGGTCATATTGCGGCCGGAAAGTCACTCACTCGCTTTAGGAATGAAACATTTTTCGGTCAATTCGCGGCAGACGAGTTCCTTTCTCTTTTAGTGGCCGTTATATCTCTCGGTCGTATTGCGACAAAAAAATCGCTATTTTTTCGAGGCCAGAGATATTGCAATTTACAACATGGCTGGCAAATCTTTTGGACTTATTGCGGCCGGAAATCTTTCGCTTGTTTTTCGGTTGTCGGGTGGCCGATTGGTTCTTGATCGTATTGTGTCTGATTGGTTCTTACTCTTTTTATAGCCGTTACATGATTCGGTCGTATTGCGGCCGGCAAATATCTCTCTCCCGCACCATGGTTGTCAAATCTCAGTAGTTTATTCCACGGCCGGAAAATCTCTTGGTCACAACGCGGCCGGAAAATCGCTCGTTCTTTCCGCAGCCAGAAATCTCGGTCGCATTACGGCTAGCAAATATAGTGGACTTATTACAGACATCTTGCTCATCTTTTGGCGATCTTTCGCTTGCATTGTAGCCGTCTAAATGTATTTATTTACAAATATCGTTCTCAATATTCGTTATATGAGTTAATGGTCATGTTTCCTTAAGTCGGGAATTTTTTTTAATTTGTCGGGAAAAGTCGGGAAAAAGTCGGGAATTTCATATATGAAATTTGGTAGACACCCTGAATGTTGATGGGAGAGGCAGTTTTATATCGGAAACTCCCATTTTTCGTAATAGAGGTCATACCCAGATAAATCAATAGGCTATTACATAATGAAATAAAAGGGAAAACTCATTGTATTTCATATTTTTTGTTGCTCACATATACTGTTTTTAAATATATCACAGCCCTCTTACTTTTGATTGACCTATATCTTAATAATAGCCTAGAAAAGATGTAATTCACCTACAAGTTTTGGTCAGGTTTTTTAACCTCACAATGTGTTTACACCATTTCATTGTCATGAAAATTATTGTGTACCAATTTGAAACTGTACTTAATTGAAAAAATATAACCATTTTTATATATTTTGACCATACATATTTTTAACACATTCACTGCTAAAATTTTATGTACAGCGCTAACCTATGACTAAAATTTTTTATTTCATAAAAGCTTAGTATTTTATGTTATAGAGTTAGGAATAATTGTCATAATCCATATTCAAGACTCTTACCATTGGTTTTGGAGCGTCAAAAGTCTTCAGTCACCGGTGGACCCCCAGCACTACGCGCCGAAATCACATTGTACCGCCGCCGGCACCGCATCGGCGCGGCGTGTTGTCCTCAGCCGCACTCGCTCCGCAATCAAAAGCCTCGCGAGGTTTCAAATGACATTGGTGCTGTAAAATTGTTTCTACCTTATTGAATAACAATAACTATTTACACTAAGTACAATCCTGTCAAAGTTTATAGTGAGTCATGATATAACTCAAAACACTTGCCCATGCATAAGCCAGAGTTATCGGGGCAGGTCTCACATTAAAACGCTGTTTTTACTTTTTTCCCTGTGTTTTTTCAGCAAAAGCGACAGTTTTTTGCTTCACACGGTTACTGTCATCTCGTTCAACATTCTTTACAATCTTATGAGCAGCCTCCCATGCTCGCTTTTGTTTAGGGCTTTCAAGGGTTTCTGGCACGTGTGCTGGAAGGAGAGCTCTTATTACATGCAGTCGGTAGTCATAAAATGTTACTTTTTCATTATACGTGTTGTAGAGCGCATGAGAATTCAAAAGCAACATCTGTAGAATGTGTACAAATATTTTTTGTACCATCTCACAGTTATATGTTCGCAGGGGTAATAGCTCATTAGCTGATCCGCTCTGTCGACACCGCTCATAAAGGCGTTATACTTCACAATTGGTAGTGGTTTCAATTTTGTTTGCTTTCTTTTATTTTGAAATTCTATCATTTCATTCTCGTGTTCAGTCGATATATACATGACTGTCCGCTTATCTTTCCACTTTCCTATCATTACGCTATTCCCATAGCGAGCAATCGTTTCTCCTTTCTTCAGAGACTTTTCCTTCACTTCTATCGGCACAAGCTTACGATTTGCTCTCAGAGTTCCGGTGGAATAGGTCTTGCTAGCTAAAAGTTTGGATGACAAGCTATATGAGTTATAAAAGTTGTCCATGTAAACTGCGTGACCATTTCCTAGCTTTTCCTTTAGCAAATACATGACAACTTTGTCGGTATGGCCTACTCCGCCTACTAACTCACCAGAAGAGCCTCCATAACCCAAAAATTTTAAAATCAATCCTTGATGCTCGCAAAGGGTGTACAATTTTACTCCATATTTATGCCGTTTCCCCTTGATGTACTGGCGGAAGTACAACCTGCCCCGCCACAACACCATCGCCTCATCAATTGATAACTCTTTTTAAGGGTAGTATATCTGATTCATTTTATTGTTGAAATATTCAACAATTGGTGTGATTTTACTATGGGACTCTTTCTTTTCAGATTGATTTTTTTCATCGTTGAAATGAAGGACACGGAGGATGTTCAAAAATCGATCCCTAGACATACTTCGTGTGAATAATTTCAAATCAAAACGTGGATCTGTCTTCCAATAATCTTGAAGTCTGTTCAGCCTCACTGTACCCATATGTAGAACCAAACCAATAAATATTTTTAGTCCAGGTACCGTCAAGTCCCTCCATTTACAAATTCTAGATTTAGGAGTTAAATTGGGCTTGGAAAATACTTTAAATGTGTACTTGTTACTATTTCTACATATTTGTTCAAGCAATACCTCATCTAATAAAAGGTTGAACCAGTCAATCGGGGTCCCTTGCCCGGGAATTGGCACCAGCAGAGTATCAGACCTGGTGAATTCAATAGGTCTCAAGCCTGACGTCCAAAGCCGTAGCCAGGAAGTTTTTCGGGGGCGGGGGGGGGGTGTAGCCGCGACCGGCGGCCGAATTTCCGTCCCAGCAAAAGTGGTGACCTTCTTTTTTTTTTTAGTCGCGTGTCTGCTTTTTGGCGCCTTTATCACCATTCCGGGCCCTTTTTAACTGTTTCTACGTTTCCTCTGGGGGTTTTGGGGGGGGGGGGGGGTTTCGGCTATTTCAGGGTGGGGGGTTTTTACCCTCACTTACTACGTTTTCAATGCTATATCTACTATTTCGGGGGGGGGGGGGGGTTCTGACCCCCTAACCCCCCCCCATTGGCTACGGCCTTGCTGACGTCTGTATCGTCCACACTCTAGCTGTAGTATATATATCTGGATTCTCCTCGCCACTATCATTCCAGTTGTCATAACCGTCATTTGCATCAATTTCATCATCAGACACATCTCCATCGACTACATGCTGGATAGGGTCATCTGCATCGGTATCCTCCAGATTTTCATAAAGTTGTGGCTCAACACCATCTCTCGATGTTCCAGGTATTGAAGGATCCATTTTCAGTGAACACAAATCAAAAGAAAACTAAAATATACACAAAAACACAATATATAGAATATAAACACTGCAACAAAGTTATAAACCGAACAACACACATCTCACAATGTGAGATGACAAATTTTTGTTTCAATGTTGGACATGTTACATTTTTTATGTATCAAACATTTTAAACAAAGGTTAGGTGACAAACGTCAAAAAATCTATGGACTTAATAAATTAATCTAAAGCATATAGGCCTAATACAAACTTAAAAACAATCAATCAAAAACTTTCACCCAAATTTAATTTTAAATACACATTAAAATACCTTTATCATTATTTTAAAAATTTATGCCGTAAAAACAGAAACAAGGGCAAATAAGCCTAAAAAGAATAAGCTATAAAAAGAATATAAAGAATTTCTATCAGCTAATTTCATTTTCAGATTAAATAAAAGAATGTATAACAGTTGTAAAAGATTGCTTCTGGAACTAAAAATGCCCGCATAATTTGATTTTTCCTGTTGGTGGCAACCCTGCATCATTATTTTCATAACTAAAACATTGTTTACTAATTCATTTCACTCTATTAAGTATTAAAATTGGCCGTAGTAAAAAAAAATTCATCACCATTAAGAATATAAGGTATATCAGTCAAATTGAAATACCGGTCACAAAATGTAGCGGATCTCACGTTAAATTAACCATAATTCGTGACCGGCGCTTCCCAGACCGACGTTACAATTTCGCTTGTTGTGTCTGCTAACCTCAAAATGGCCAATGCTATCGCTAGTGACGAATCGGCATTTGAAACCGGGCCGTATTACGCACGAATTAAATAAACTACAGGGTGTTTTTTTAAAACGCAACCCATTTATAAGATTGAATAATTCACATATAAATATGAAATAAGTATTGTTTTATGTTCTTTACGTTTTATACACTCTATTATTTTATTTTGATCACATTTAGTTCACTTTATGTGCTCAAAAAATCCGCCAGTGGCATTTGTATGAAGTTATGCTCTCTTTAACAAATTCCCGAACACTTGTTGCTAGGTACCTCTTTGCATTACATTTGTTTTGTTTGTTTTGGGGTACTGAATATGCGGTGACTTGTTTTTTTAGGCCTTACTTTTTATGTATCCCCAAAGAAAATAAAAATATAGCGGCGTCAAATCAGGGATATTGGGGGGAAATAATCCTTCACCGATAAAATCAAGTTTTGGGTTGCGTTTTTAATGTGTGTGTCTTTAAGCACAATAACTCGCGTAAAAACGAAATCTGAAATGGTATCTGAATAAAATTTGCCACAGACATGTTAAGTAGTATTATTCTACAAAAACAATTCACGATATATTCAGCACCTCAAAACAAACATAACAAATTTAATGCAAGAAATTTAAAGAGGTACCTTGCAACACGTGTTCGGGAATTTTATGGAGAGAGCATAACTTTATACAAATGCCAATGACGGACTGTTTGAGCACATAATGAAACTTAAATGTGATCAAACTTAAATAATAGGTTGTATAAAATGTAAAGAGTAATAAAACAATCCTCATTACACATTCATATGTGCATTATTCAATCTTAATAATGGGTTGCGTTTAAAAAAAAACACCCTGTATTACGATGGATAGCGATTTACTTTTGATTAAGAATAAATCATGTACCGATACTACATAAAAAATTATACATGGCAATTTTAATGAACAAAACTGTTTTCCTCCACGTCCTAATTCATTTCACACGACAAACTCCGACATCCGTTGTTGCTCGCCGCCATGATACTCCTGAATTAAACTCGTTGTCGGCTGCTACTAGCGCTAGTGTCGCTGTACGATGAGAAACAGACTACGTTACCGACGCTACTGCTGAAGGTGGGGACACGACTTTGAACCGAGCTCTGCGTCTTAATAATATAGTTTCATCCGTAATAAGCGCTATTTGATTATCTCCCTGTATCCGACAATATAAACGTGGGTTTTAAATTCACTTATTTGATTGGTGAACTTGTTTAAAACGTCTCTTTAGCGGTAAAATTGGAGGGGGGGACACGTGACCGTCGCTACTTTGGCCCTTATTTTCTCAGTATTTTGCCCCAACCTCTTCTTAATTCATGATTTAAACAGTATAAACAATAAGTTTAAGTCCTAAACTTCCAAAATAAAACATTTTTAGCAATAATTACAGTAGGCTACATTATTTTTTTATGAAGGGACAGTGATTGTACCCTTTTCAGATTTTGACCCTAATTCAGTAGAGTCCTGCTATTCCATAATGACTGAACCAAACTTTATTTGGTTTAATAGGAAATTTGGAATAAGAGGATGATGAATAAGTTAATAGATATAGGATACAGAAGTGCAAAAATTATATAAAGCCAAGATTAACGATAGCGACAGCCGTTTTCAACAAATAACTTGCTAAGCGATCGGCATGTCTGATCGATATCTAACTTAATGATAAATGTTTCCAAACAAAATGTAGCGTAGCAATTGCTGTTCCCGTTTGAAATGTCACTTAATAGTAAAGTTAACAGAGGAATATGAAAATCCATTTTCGAAATCCTTAAAAATTGTATTTTAGGGCTCTTTTTGCATGAAGTAATTGTGTTCTAGGGCTCTTTTTTGCATGAAGTAGTGTGCATAATGCAGAGTCCTGACTTTCTTCAAATACACATTAAAGTTTTTTTTTGTAACGTATTCCGATGGCTTCTAGACCATAATCATGAAGAGGAGAAGAAGGCTGAAGCGGTTCCAACGGTGGAGGGGAAGCCTCGCTCCAAACGGGTCGATTGGTCGGCGGAAGATAAGTTTGCGTTTTTCGAAGCTCTAAACGAGTTTGGTAAAGACATCGACGCTATTCACAACTATTTGGTGCACAAAGCCAAAAGGCGAGGTGGTCAAGAAACAAAAACCAAAGACCAAGTGAGATTCTTTTACTACAGAATGTGGTCCATTTTATCAAAACACATCACTTTTCCATCTTGTAAGTATTTTTCACTTTTGTTATTTTATATCTAAATAGTTGTAGTATCTTGTTTGGGGTTTATCATTAGTACAGAAAATACTCATGATAAGTATGCATGATTTTTACCGTAGTTATTTTTTCTCAGCTCGTGTGAGTCTTGGGAGACATCCAAGCTCATCGTGGGAAACTTATTTTCATAGATATGCACAAACCCATCTGAATCTACTCGTTTTTAAGAAATAAAAAAACTTGAATTTAAAAAGTCAACGGGTCTCATGGGTTGTCATGTTGGTTATGGAATAACAACAAAAACTAGTCTTATATTGGGTTGCAGCAAACAGTAAAATCAAAATCTTAATATTCTCTGGTTGAATTTTGTCCAATAGGCAATCATTAGTTATAATTAAAAGATTGCAAGCCTTATTGAATTCTTTTAGTCAAAATCATGATTTATTTTATTATTCACTTTCAGCCTTATTTCTAAGATTATTATTATTATTATTATTATTATTTTTCTTTTCACTTCTTATTTATTTATTTATTAATGAACTAATGTCTTCACAAATGACCTTGTACACTAAAACTATAAACTTGTGATTGCGTACAATCTGCTTGGTTGTAAAAATGCCTAACAGATTTGTTTTTACAGACATCAAGAAACAAACTCAAGAGCTTTATGCTCTGATAAACTTTGGTGAGCTTCGCAAGAAAATCAGTTTGTCAAACAAGAAGCACTACGAGAAGCTCAGTGAAATGATATACAGCGGCTCTACACAGCTCAAGTTCCGGGGAAAGGTGCGCAAAGTGAGGACTCCGCTGTGCAAGGCGTTGCGGAAACTTAACCAGATCCAAGGTCAGTATTTTCCCGGTAAAGATCTTAGTCAGCTCTACTAGTATAACTCCTGTAAAAGAATGAAATACAGCAACTTTTAGCAGTTACTCTTGGAGAGTAAAATCGGGTGAATCGAGTAAAATCTGTGCCATCCTTTGAAAGTGTTTACGAAAGATTTAAATTAAAATATTAGCCTTTTATTGAACATCATAGGGGCTTTTTCAATTTCTTAATATATTTATCTACCTTTGCTGACTTTAGGTGCTTTTATTAGAAGTTTTATATAATATAATAAACATAGTTCATGTAAAAACTTATAGAAACAAAATGTTTGTTGAAATTGTAATGTTTTTAAGACTTATTATTTTTATTTAGGGCAGTTAAACAAGTAATAAAAACATTTATTAAACAATCCACATATATAAAAATCAAAACAGCAATTCAAAAACAACGTAGTTATTGATAATGTATTGTCTAAATCACTTGTTTAATTAGGTCATGTTTTGTCTTTGGCCCACCCTGCAGAAATGAAGAGTGCTTCTTCAGCTGGTCTTAGAATTGTCATTTACAGTCTACTCTCGCCAACTCAAAATACAACAGGAATTAAATTTTTCTATGAGTTACATTTAGTTTGACGTTGGATTAGTAGGAGTTATATAGGTAATTCTTGGTTAATTTAGGCTTAAAAGGGTAAGGGTAATTTGATCTTAATTTGAGATATAAAGGTAAACCAAATAAAAATTCAAGTTGCAGAGGTTAAAAATAGTGACGGCGGACAGGATATATATGGTTCAGTAACACATTGTGACCTGTATGCCAGGGTTTCAACTTTTTGAGGGAGTAAACTTTGAGTTATTGATATAAACTTCGACATAAAGAGGTAAAGTCCAAGTTTAATTCAAGTTATCTACTGAACTTCAAGTTATAAAGGTAATTATTGGGTTGTTTTGACTTATTACCATAAAATTTTTTTGAGTTACTCATGGTTTTTTATTTTTACTTAAAACCGTTTTTCCCTCGGGGAGTCGAAAATAAATCAAGCTATATAAGATTTTGAGTTGTTGATATTCGATTTTTCGAGAGAGATTTGTGTTTTCTTTCCGTCTTAGACCTACTAGATTTATTTACATTTATTATAAATATGACTCTGTCGCACAGAGAGCTCCGAGGAGCTGAGGCTGCCGTCATGTGTGACGGTCGAGTTGCGACCGCGACACAACGAGGACTGGTGTCGCGTGCAGGCCCTCGCGCAGAACCCTCGCGTGCGATCAGTGCTGCCACTCCACCGCAGGCTGGAGACGCTGCTGGCGTACTTGACCAAGCGATGGCAGGTAACAAACTGCGTCCAGCTACGAGTTTGCACTCTGAAGTAAACGTATTCTAAATATTTCTGTGATAGGCCTAAGCATTTTCTTTTAATACAATATAAGTAATGAAAAGTCAGATAAACAGTTAGAATCATATAACTCTCTCCTCTCCTCTTATATAAGTAATGTTTGCTTGCCTGATTGCAAAATTATCTCAAAAGCGGCTCTGAGGATTCTTAAAGTCTGGAAATAACTAATTTCTTACTCAAAAACATGTTTCATGTAGGTTACTTGGGTGGAGAAAAAATGATAATGTAATAGAATGAATTTTAAAGTTGAAAAAAATTTAAAATTGGACCCTTTGAATTTCTATGCTAGCAACGAAATAAGCAACAAAATGTAACAAATAAATTAATCATAGCAGCTGTTTACAAACTACAGCCATTACAGTAGATAAAAAGACTTTGATTCTATGCTAACGCCACTCAGATGGCAAACCCTAATCATTTGTCAAATGATCAGCTGACCCCTGACGCCAGAAACAAATGTTAGAAGTACTGATTTGCAAACTGAGTGATGTCAGCTTAGAATCTAAGTAGCACACCAATTTATTTTTTATTTATTGTCATTCCATTATGACAGCCATCCAGGAAAAATACAGAAGATAGGATGAAGATGGCCTTGAGCAATAAAAAAAATTTACTTATAAAAATTATGACTTATAAATGTTTTATTGTAATTTGTTGAATTGGCAAACATGGAATAATTCCAAGCAAGTCTCGGTCCAAAAGGTACTGTGTTTGTTATAGGATTATATTATTGCAGATTGTAAATTAATCTAAAGGCAAAGTTTGAATGGTTAATGCAAATAATCATTTGGCAGAATGATAAAGTAACAGTCAGTCTTACATTTCTGCTTGTAAAACTTTGGGTCTTAATAGGTCTGCAAAATGTTTATAAATATACAATTAGATAAGTATTTTTCTCTCGGACTTTTTAAATATGCCTCCAAAAACACTGAATTTACATATTAGCTCATCAGTTACTGCCTTCTAGATTTTCTTTTCTACTAAATTAAATTTAGCAATAATTTTGTTATTAATTTTGGCCCTTTGATTACAATTTTAAAGTATATAAATAAATTGTTAATTCTTTAATCCTTTACAACAAGATTTTTGTTTTGCTCGATTTCGAGCAACAGGTTATCTAGTAAGAGTTAAATTTCTTAACAAGAAGATATTGGCAAAAAAGGAACATCACTTTAAACAGAAGAACAGCCAGTTTTTTGGTCCTTGGGGCCGTTTTCTATTGTAAGAATAGAAAGACCTTCTTCCATTGTCAAACCAACTCACCCAGGATATTGTTACTGTTCTTGGCCTTCTTAACCAAAACTGAACACGCCCTCAAGATAACAAAAGACAGTATTGATTTTCCGGTACGGCATGTGTATTTTTTCACAATGTTAGTTAAATTAGATTCTCTAACATCGTTTCTCATCATATTTTCTAAAATAATGAAATACATCACTGTAAAATCAAGTATCTTTCAGGTTTTTAATGTGAAACCATCTTCTGCTTTTAAAAAACAACATAGTTCTTTTTAAAAGCTGAAAATGGATTCGGATTAACAACCCGAAATATAAGTGACTTACAGAAATCTATTTTGTTTTGCCGATAGACGCCGGACAGCCGGCTGAGGCAGCAGCTGGAGGGGGAGGGTGAGGCGGGGGGCGGCGGGGGGGGAGGAGCTGCGGGTGGGGCCCCGCCCGGGGACGTACGTCAGCCCTGCCACCGTGCGGCTCAGCGAGGGTGGCGACCAGCGGCAAGCTGAGTCTCGCCGCGTACGAGCAGCGCTTCCACCCGGCGAACAAGCAGGTGCCGCTGCTGCTGCAGCAGGTAGTCAAGTCAAGTAATCTTTATTCATATAAAACATAATATTATATGTTAATTGAATAGTCATCATCCGTAATAAAACTAAAAATCTTATCCTCAGTGAATATATACGTTTCAAGATGGCTATACAGTTAAATGAAAATCAAACTTAAATTTTTAAAGGAGGTGGAAAAATATTCCTCAAGGAAATATAGAGCTTTCTCCGTCAAAAAACATGAATAGGTTTTTTAACTTATTCTTTATTTTTATGTTTGATGTTTTTATGTTTGTTTTATGTTATGTTTGTTTTATGTTGGTGTCTTTATTTTTTATGTTTGATGGCAAGTGCCTTAAGAATTTCAGTCAGGAGTGTTTTTTTCTAAAAAAATGTTAATTTATGTTTTGTTGTAGTTATGAATTTTTTCTGTCTGGTATTATGAGGGTGGCTATCAATTTCAGAGGTTTCTAGAAGACTTTTTGGCAATTTTAATTGTATCAAAAATATATTGTCCATAAATAGTTAAAATTTTTAATTCTTGGAATTTATCTCTAGTTGATTAAAGGTATTCTAATTGTTTTTTTGTGATTTAATATCTGGTCCACATTTGTTTTTGTTGTTGAGCCATAAAGGCACAAACCATAAGCCAAATGAGAATGGATATTAGCAAAATATATTTCTTTTAACGTTTTTTGGTTGCAGGAGAAAGACATTCTAAAAAGTAAATAAATTCCTGAATTTAATTTTGATAAACATTTTTCTACATGAGGATTCCAGGTTAAATTTTAATCAATGGTTAGACCTAAAAACTGCATGGAACTTTTATTTTCAATCGCCTGTTCATTGTAAATGATGATTGGTTCAGTTACCTAATTATTTTGATGCGTTTTGAAAACTAAAATTTTTTTTTTTTGTATTAAGTTTTAGTTCATTTTCCTCCAAGAAGCCTCCAATATTTTCTTTTTAAGGCTGAAGCTTTAGCAGTGTCTACTGATACTAGAAATACTTAAAATACCTGGTGTTCCTAAAGTCCTGGAAACATTTGAATAGCTATTTTCTCATGGAAGTGGTATGGATATGCATGTGTTATACACCATTTTAAAGCTTATGTTATAAAGTTTTATCTAAAACAGTCGTAAACCAATGATTTTGTTGATGCTTGCGGTGCCATAGTAGAATTTAAATTATCATCTTCATTGTGAAAAAGGTTGTGGAATTTTTTTATGGTTTACTAGCCATTGCCCGTGGCTTCGCTCACGATAAAAATTACAGCTGATCTTATTCAGTATTTTAATGTTTACATCCTTATAAAATGTAAAGATTGAAACTGAGGACGTTCATGGGGTGTAGCCCGAGGGGATTTCAAGGAAGTGAATAGTCCTATGTGTTTCCCAGGTTCAAGATCTACCTTGTGTGAAATTTCAACCCAGTCGGTTCAGTATTTTCCCCATTCACTTGCCACATACATCTTAACATATATACAGAAATCACCTCTTCTTTATAATAATATAGATTGAACTGAATACACCAATGATGGATGTAAGTTATATAAGGAAAATTCAAACACAAAATAGTAGAAGGGATACAGCTGGATTTCTTGCATAATGCAGCCTTAATCTGGCCTTTCACCCATCCTTCTATGATGACTGAGTATTTGAATGAATGGGCAGCAAATCCAATGACACTCATTCAACCCTCGGACGATGGACTGATTTCCTTATATGCTGCTTTTAAGTTCATTTGATCACGTATTGATGCATTTTATTAATGAAATCACCAATAATATATACTTTATCATACACACCTTACACATACACATACATCTCACAACATTTATCTATCCACTCCATACATACACAATATATATATATATATATATATATAAAACATATGGAGTGAACATATACTTTAACACACTCCATAGATCTTTTTACTATTTTGACAATAATTTAAATTTTACTGCAGTATCAAGCAACATCAAGAACAAAAGATACTGACTGCCCCGAAAAGTGCTTTAATTGTACGGTGTTATAATAGCTAATGGTGATGTTTGTGCTCTATATTGGAAGAATAAAGGAAGCAAATTTATCATTGTAAACAGGAGATTTTACATATTTTGTACTGGTACTTCTGAATAAATGAGGTTTAATTTTGAATTTACAGGATGATATATTTACATGGCATGATATATTTACATGATATATTCATGTTATGTTTGGCAGTTGCCAGTGATCCACCGCAGCAAGGGCCGAGGGGTGAAGCGGGCGCGGACGGACAGTGTGAGTGCCCGGGAGGTGGAGGAGGGAGGGGGGAGTGGAGGGGGGGAGTCCGAGGCGACGGACCACACTGACCCCACGTCCCAACTGTCTCTGGACTGTGTATCAGGTGATTTATTATGTTCTAGATAAATTCTAGATAAAAAAAATTTAGGTACATTACATGGTTAGAGTTCATGCTGAAATTGTTAGGCCTAATTAAATTCATATGTCTACAGCAGAATCAAAGTATCTAATGATACTTGTATTTGAACCTGTAAGAAATCAGGGTAGGATAGGGGAATCAGCAGGCTTACCTGGTGGTTAAAACTGCTGAAGAGCACACAAAAAAAAGCAAAAAATATAGTTTTTAGTATGTTAAAACTCCAAAAACATAAAATAAATAAGCAGAGTAAAGTTGAACAGGGTAACTCGTTTATTACTGTAAGCGGACTAAACTTAAACGTTTCACAAAAGCCAGACGTAAACAAAAACAAACATCAGCATTATTATAATTTACAGCTGACTTAAAACAAACTGACTTTAAAGACAGACTGAGGAGACTGTACAAATAACTTCAACACTTTCCCTTATTTGTCCAGTCCATCAGACCAAGCTCAGGCCTTCACGAAGAGTTTGAAGTCGTAAAGGCGAGGCAAGGGTTTCGTAAAGGTATTGGCCAATTGATGTTCTGTTCCGATGTGTCCCACAGCCAGCATCTTCGTCTTGATCCGATCACGTATGAACAGATACTTCCTCTGAAAATGTTTGGTCCGGAAGTGGAACTCGGGATTTTCGGCGAGTTTCTTTGCAGACTCGTTGTCAATTTTCAAAACAGGATTTCGCTTCACACGGTACACCCATTTGCTGTTGATTGCCTTCTTTCCCAGAGGAATTTCCGTCAACTCCCAGGCATCGTTTTTCTCCATTGACCTGATCTCCCTGTCCATAGCTGCTCTCCATTCATCACTATCTTCCCGTTCAATAGCTTCTTTGAAGGTTTGTGGATCATCCTCAGCTAGGAAAACTTCGGCGGTGTTGGTTGCGGTAACGTAGTCTTTCAACCAGGCTGGTGGCTTCCTTTCCCGAGTAGAACGCCTCGGCGATTGAGATTCGTCTTCAGGATCTTCCACATCCAAGTTAGCCTGTACCTCATCACCAGAATCCTTCTTGGAGATCTCTTCCTTTTCGTAATTCTTGATAGGCAGGTCGATTTTGTTGTCACAGTCGCTTAGCCTCTCTTGGAAAACGACGTCACGTGAAAAAACAATGTCTCGTTTCTCAGGAACATAAATCCTGTAACGCTCGTCCCCATCATATCCTACCAGGTAGCCGATTACGGCTTTTGAATCCATCTTGCGTCTCTTCTGAGCAGGAATATGTACATAACACTTTGAACTAGGGATGAGTCGATTCTATTTTCGATTCTCGATTCCACCGATTCTGTGGCTTAGAATCGGAATCGAGAATCGTCGGCCCAAAGTCGATTCTGATTCCTGCGATTCCTAGGTATTTTTCCACCTACACGGACTCGGACAACACTATCCTTAGTCTATTTTGAATGAATGTTATATGCTTTGTTTTATTTCATTCCCATATTCATCCTCCTTAACTGTAAGAAAATGTTAATGATAAAACGATAAAACATATATTTTTATTTCCATATCAACACATTATTGTTGTGGTTGCTGTCAAATCTTACGTCTGCGTCAAGCATACAGCGATCGGCAGTAGCTGCAGTTACGGCTACGACTTGTGTCAATACTAGATCTGCAAGGTAAGTAAAACTAAACTTCATTTTTATTCGGCAAGAATCAATTATTTATTCTTTTAAAAAGTCTAAATAAACCTAAACTTTGTTTGCCTAGTGCCTTTATAAACTATTTTATGCGAAAGATGAATTTCGTAAGTTCGTTAACTTGAACTATTTAGTTCCGCGCAAGATATGGAGAAACACAACACCAGCAAAACTGTTCAATGTTGCCAGAGATAATTTTCACGAATTCTCGTCTGTTCAACAGAAATTAAATCAGAGTTACCAGAAATCACCAAGTGAAATTTGGATTTGCAGAGTCTGAAAAGAATAGTAGGCATATAGCTTGATGATTTAGAGCATTCTGATCACTTGCAAGTTAAATAAGTTCTGTGTATTGTAATTTCACGCAGCGTTATGCCTTATAAAAAATATTCAGTCAATACGAATGTTTTCAATACTGAGAATAAAAATTAAAGTAACCACACACAACGACCTAAACATACTAGTCCCTAGTCTAAGATACTAGTAGTAAAAGCAAACCAAATGAAAACTTTTATTATTGGCACAAATTACCCTACGAATGCAATGCAACAATATTTTGCTTTTAAGTTTTAATAAAAGTCCTGGTAACACTGTCGCACCACTCATTAGGGAAATTCGGCAGTAAAGTAAGGATATTTTTAAATAGTGCAGTCAGCTTGGGGTAATCTTTCCAGATTGCTGAATCTTTATTCTTTGTTGACTATATTAAATGAGAACTAATTTAACTTCTTTCGATGTGGAAATTATTAGAATGCCTTAATATAATTTTAATTTTTAAATTAATTATTTATTTTTAGACAAGGGGGGTATTTTGCTCTATTGTTGACGCGAGGGTAATTTTCTGCTAGCATCACGGCCATGGCATCATTGGTATGACTGACCACCAAATAACCTTTTGTTCGTTTGTTGTTTGTTTAGTTAGTTTCGTTTGCGTGGACTATTCGTTGTGTTGTCAGTTTTCAAATTCTTCCTTCTCTTGGAAAAATGAGTGATTGGAAATTTATGTGTGTGGGTTGCTAATTATTAAGTTAAAGTGAAACTGTTTTATTGTTTTGTTTTACTCCTTGAGTTTTGTTGTTTTCTCAGAAATATTTGATGAAAGTGACTAATCAGTATGTTGGTCTAACCTCATTTGTAGGCAACTGTGAATGATTTTTTTATTACTTACCTTACAACATAAATATATTTGTTCTTAAACCACTTAAATGTCTTTTTATAATTTTATCCAAGCCTATACTTTAGTTTTAACCACAGGTGATCCACAACCACAACAGTAATCGTCCTGATGTAAACTGTAGGCCTATGTGTATATATCTTGTTACATTTTATAATTTGTTAAGGCTTGAGGCATTGAACTGTGGCCTACATATTTTTAACAAAATGGAAAAAATCTCAGTTATTTGATTAAAATTGGAGTAAAAAATAACAGTTATTAAATAGTTGCAACATTTGTAGCTAAGTTGGGAAAATCTGAGAATTTGTTGCTATAGGGCCACTTATATGGTATTTAATTCATTATTACATTATTAGGAATCGATGGAATCGGAATCGGGAATTGGAATCGATTTTCAGGAATCGGTATCGGAATCGGAATCGAAAAAAAGTGGAATCGACCCATCCCTACTTTGAACTCACAATCCGAAGGTGTTTGATCCTTGGTTTCTGACCAAACCAGAGTTCAAAAGGTGTTTTGTTCGGGATCGGTGACTTTCCTACTCTGTTCAGAACGTAAGTCGCTGTAGTCACGAGTTCTGCCCAGATTGACGCAGGAAACTTGACGTCCGGGTTCGCATACTTGAAGGTGCGAGCCATTTCGACAATTGTCCTGTTTTCACGCTCCACTGCGCCATTTTGTTCTGGTGTGTACGGTGCCGTCAGACGTTGGTTGATTCCATATTCTCTCAGAATCGCTCGAACTTCGCCATTGTCAAATTCACCTCCGTTATCGCTAAGACAATCTTTCACGCGATGTCCGAGAGCGTGAGTCTTAGACAACACATCTCGTAACGCATCCTTGACGGCAGATTTTTCTCGTGTGACATAACAGTAACGGTACCTTGAGTAGTGAGCCTTGATGACGATCAGGTATCGGCGACCAGAGAAGGACGGATCAAACGGACCACAAACGTCGCCATTCAGCAGCTCACCAGGCGCAGAGGCTTTGACACAGGTCCCGAACGGCAGACGATGAGCTTTCCCAAACTGGCATGGCTCACATAGACGGTTGTCAGTTGGCACTCTCATTCCCAACTCAGAAACCAGCTTGGATCGAACATACCGCTTGTCCATATGACCCCAACGCTCGTGGTAAAGCTGAAGAGTTTGGTTGTCCTCAGCTACATTCGCTAAACATACCTCACTTGGCTGGTCTGTGTGAAATGAGGCTCGATACAGGGTCCCACCTTTATTTCGAGCACCCCTGAAAACCGTCTTACTGTCTTACTGCTGTGAACGAACAGCTAGTGTCTGTGGATTCAAAAACACTGCTCGGATTTCGGCCATGAACTGCAAGGATGGACACTAAATTTCGCGATATGTCTGGAACATACCATACATCTTTAAGCTTAAATGTGTTTAGCTTACCATTCTCGAAGTTGGCAACTTCAACTGTTCCGCTGCCGAGAGCCTTGATGATCTCCTTTCCCGCAGCCTTGACTGTTGCGTTTGTATTCACAGGAAAAGGTTTGTACTCTGTGAACCAATTGAAGTTCGAAGTGATGTGTCGTGTTGCTCCGTTGTCAATCCACCACTGTTCACTGGTATTAGAAGTAGCCACATTGACGTCATTGCTGATTGAAACAAGTTCAACACATGTATCCGTCAGGACTGCCTGAGAGCTCTTTGGTTCACCACCACCATACGCCGACTTTTTGGTGGTTTCACCCACACGCGCTGGATAAGGAGGCTTCCCATCAGCTTTCCACTTGGCACATTGACGAATCCAATGACCTTTGGCTTTGCAATACTTGCATGTCGTGCTCACTTGCCGGTTGGTTTTCTTTTTATCTTGGTGACAACCAACATTTGTAGTGGCAAGGACGTCGCCCGATGTTGACCGTGGAGCCACATTCCGCTCATGAAGAACCAACGCCGATGAAACATCTTCGACCGTCTTTTTGTCATTCGCTTTTATGAGGAGATAGCTCGACTTGAATGTCTCAAACCGCTTAGGCAAGATGTGCAGTACCTTCGAAACTAACAACAATTCAAGAAACTGTTCGACTGTTTCGACCTTACGATTCTTGAGACCAGCGGCAAACTCCTGATGTTTGTTCTTGATTCGTGACAGCATCGATGGGGCATCTTCGGTTTCATCCCATTGCATACTGAAGAAATCAAGACACTGACGAAACAACTGGTCTTCCGCTTTGTTGTCAAACTGTTCAACCAAATCATCCCATGCATCCTTAGCTGATAATCTTCCAGAAATTCGTTGGTGTAGATCGTCACTCACGTATTGAGAAATCACGATTTTTGCTTGCGCTGCTGACTTCATATATGCGTCGAACTTTGCTTTCTCAACGGTGGATGGCGTTTCAGAGAGTCGGGTTTCAGTCTCTTTCCCTCCACGATGTCGACCGCATCAAACAGCTCCAAAACGTCCATTACTCGATCCTTCCACGTCGGCCAGTCTTCTGCTCCTTTCAGTGGTTTTATTCCTTTTGCGAATCCCATTTTAAAGTTGGACGAACTTCTATGCAAGAGGAAACGTGACACACTCGGGATTCAGTTAACTGCTATTACGGGAACGAGCAACCTATTTAATTTGTCACTTTTGCGTTTACAATGACAAAAACGTTATCCACGCAGTTGAACGTAAAGCTGGGAGCCATAACCTATAGAATTTTAGTATGTTAAAACTCCAAAAACATAAAGTAAATAAGCAGAGTAAAGTTGAACAGGGTAACTCGTTTATTACTGTAAGCGGACTAAACTTAAACGTTTTACAAAAGCCAGACGTAAACAAAAACAAACATCAACATTATTATAATTTACAGCTGACTTAAAACAAACTGACTTTAAAGACAGACTGAGGAGACTGTACAAATAACTTCAACATAAAACACAAAAACAAAATTAATTTTCAAAGCCACTGGCTTCTTCTTCAGATAGTAGGGAGTTCATTGTATACTATGAAGGAAGAAGAAGAACATTTCCTCCTTCTAGAATCCAAAGAGCACTTAATTGTCTGACCCTAAACGGAACCCCCAAACCTCAACCTCAGATAACACTCCCCTCCCAGCAGGCTCTGTAGAAGTGTATATAGTGTAATTAAGACAATCAGTCAAGTTAGTGCTCTTTGGAAGGCAGTGGCTTTGAAAATTCATTTTGCTTTTGTGTTTTATGCTTTTTTGTGTGCTCTTCAGCAGTTTTAACTACCAGGTAAGCGTGCAGATTCCCCTATCCTACCCTGATTTCTTACAACTCAGGCCTAAAGCTCATACTTCACCAAAATGTATTTGACTTAAGTTTTTTTCTTTTATTCTATGGAATCACCATCTATGGAGCCACAAAATTAGGAAATCTTTAAAAAATTCTTTTATTACAAAAAAAGCTCTAAGGCCAGCTCCATCCAAGCCATCTAAGCCATCTAAGGGGGCTATAGGGTGGCTCTATCTTGTTTAAAATCCAGGAATTCAGTCTGGCTAAATTTTGCTGAACACAGAATAGTGACAGTTTTTAATCTTTACATTTTTGAAACACTAAAATGGTTCAAAACGTCAAAACATAATGTAGTGGCATATTTTTACCTGGTATAAAACCAGGTAAAAATATGTGTAATTAAGCCGCATAAATTAGAATTTTTTAAGAAAAAAACCATCTTATAGGGCATGAAGTTTTAAGTAATGTTCCAATCAAAATTAAAAACGTGACTGATGATGGAAAGTTTTGTAGACTTTTAAAACAATTTTTATTAGAAAATCCATTTTATTCCCTGGCTGAATTTTATGAAAACAGGGTGACAATGAAATAGGCCTAAAGTTAGTGTGTTGCTAGCTGTAATTTTCTTCTTGTTACTATTTTATCTGTAACTATGTATGCAGTAATGAATAAAGATATTTTTGATTGACCGATTGTAGACAACGCACAACCGGACATTATCAGTCCGCGGGCGAACGGAGAGGTGACGAGTAGCAGTCCCGTGCCGGACGGGAGCAGTCAGTGTCTCCACTCCGCGGACCTGCCCGCGAGCTGGGCCCTGTCCACGGCCGGCGCCACCAGGATCGGTGACCTCTACATCATGGTAACCTACCAGTCTCGTTTGATTTTTTATCTGGTTTTATGTGTTTTATATTTTTTAACTGTTCCCTTTTACATCTCCAGTTTGTCACTATGACTTAAGTTTTGACTTGATAATTTTGCATCATTATCAAGTAGTACGGTATATTTTAATCAGGTTTCTTGCATTTAGGTCGAGTTGCCGTTGTCATATCACATTTAAAACAGTCAAAACATGCACATTTAAACACGGAATTTTAAAATTTATAAAAACGAGAGGGCATGAATTTATAAAATTAGTGATGGACGCTCACACACACAGATTTTTTTGTTAGACTCCTATTTTTTGGAGAAAACTCCATGTGTGTGACCGTTCATCACTAATAGAGGCCTACTCGTTTTTGTGAATTTTAAAATTCTGCGATTAAATATGTGTGTTTTTGTTTTGACCTTTCAAATGTGATATGACTTCAGCAACTCAACCAGAAAGCAAGAAGCCTGATTAACATATACTATTTAATAATGATGCATAATAGCGCAAAAACTTAAGTCGTTGTAACAGACCTAAAAGATGATGTAAAACTACTTAATAGCAAACAGTTAAGGGGCAATACAATGAGTAAATAAGATTTTTCATTTTTTAACCTTCTACAATAGAATCTCACTAATTCAAAGTTAACACGTTCGCTGCGTGCCATCCAATGGCGGGGGTCGCGGGGGCAGCGGATTAGCGAACCCGATTTATTTCCATTCAACTAAACGAAAAACACTGCACGGTAATGGCACTGCGTAACCACGACAGTCGACGTAGTTCCTAGGAACACCGACAGATAGCAGCACTGCCTGGATTGCACAAGTCTGCTTGTATTGCCAAAATGAGGGGAAAAATCCCAGAAAACCTGACAAAATGGTGGATTTTACAACATTGCCAGAGGGAAATTATTCGGGGAAATTTAGTACCAACCTACACCAAAATAAAGCCCACATTCTTAGCTACAAGCTGGCAACAAATCATTGTTCCCGAGCGCCACGCTGGTGCACATTTAAGCGGTAAAGTTTGTGTGTTGTGCCTACGGGTAGACCCGTAGTACGCGTCGCGAGAACAACCGCAACCATGGGTATGCCCGTGCCACACACCGAACGTGTTAAAGGGACAGCTAATTTTTTTCAAATTATAGGAAGTATGGTTTATCTAGGGTTTGAACAATAGAGGTTATTGCAAATTAAATTAAAATTAACGAGGTCTGTTTGTTTACAAGCACGCTCAATGTAGCAAAGAAAACTTGCCAGTGGATTTATAGTACAGGATTGCATTAGTTCCTGTAGTGCAATATTAAATAATATGTTGCAATAATGATCGCCTTTTACTTTGACAGTTCGGATGTGATGCCAAGATCCATCTGGACTACTGGTGGGAGAGGTCGCCAGACCCTGTAGCCACAGCTGCCGTCGCGACTGACACTGCGACTGAGACGTCTTCTGCGACTGCGACTGAGGCTGAGGCAGAGACTGGGACTGCGACCGGCGGCAACGTCGCGACCGGGTCTGACTCCCTGGCTGTCACTCTGCGCAAGCTACTGTCCGTCGCGAAACTGGATGCCACAAAACCCAAGGTGCCCCTCGACTGGCCCGTCAGAGCCAACTGTGATTGCTTCCAATCAGTGGCGGCTCGTGCATAGGAGCACAAGAGCGTGTGAACCCATTATGAAACATCATTAATAATGTAATGCAGGGTGTTTTTTTTCCAACGCAACCCATTTTCAAGATTGAATAATGCACATAACAATATGAAATGAGTATTGTTTTGTTAATCTTTACATGTTTTACAACCTGTTATTTAAGTTTGATCACATTTAGTTTACATTATGTTTTCAAACAACCCGCCATTGGCATTTGTATAAAGTTGTGCTCTCTCCATAAAATTCTTGAACAAGTTGTGATGTAATTTTCGGGGTCAAAGGGAAATATTCACGTGATCTCCTACCCCGAGAAATTAGTCACCGTGAGCGAGACTCGGAATCGCTCAGAAGGAGCTAATTCCAGGGTTCGTTGTAGTCTCCGGAAAAATAATCGTGGGGCAACTCTCGCGACTACTTTACGCAGGGCTCAGAGCTACCGGACGCAACAGTACTGTTCAAAGAACGAGTTGCCTCATCCTCGCCCTCGTAAAATGTGAATAATTTTGCCTAAAATGACGGAACGACTAAGTCGCATGAAGAAATCGCTCTAACGTTAGCCCCTGCCCATACCCTCGCTTGTCAAAGGGTTACTATGAACACGAGGCTCACCCAACACGTTTTGGGTTACCACGGGCTAGGCTTGAAGCCGTAGCGTGACCCGTGACTCTACACGGAAATCGTGAAAAATCTAAATAAAACTTTCTGGGGTTTATTCGTAGGCGCAAGGTCTAACCGAACGTTGTTCGTAACCGCTCAGTGCGTCACCCAATTTATAGTTTATTAATTGGGTTGCCGTGGCATAGCACGTGCTCCGTAGCTTGTCACAACGTGAGTGCAAGTACGGAGTAGACGAAGAATTAAGTTACTGCACTGAGAAAATGCGACTAAATGGTCTAGTATTTAATGCTACGATATTTTATTAAAGGTGCGAAAGGCTAGGCCTAATGAGATAGTGAATTAAGCTATTCGACTATTCGAGAAAGATCGCCCACGACAACCTCGGACAGGTTCGTGAGGACGTAAATTCGTCTAAAAGTCCGTAATTTCGTCTCAATCGAAATATTTCTGTGAGCCGGGTTCGACAAACTTATTAGTAAAGTTAAACGTTAAACAACGAAACATAAATGGCGAGGTAATTGTACCTCCGTATCGTGTTTGACCGTCGTAGAGTCGAGCGTCGTGTCTCGAGTTGTGTACGTCTCGGCGGCTGGTCAATGAATAATCGCCAGAGGGGAAGAGGAGCCCACTCCTTCCCCTCCAAGGGGTTTCCCGACGTAGGGGTAATCAGCTGTTCACCCCGTGACGTAAGAAACAGCTGATCGCTGGGTAGCCAGTCGGAGAAAAGGAGCCTCAAGATGTCTACCCTCAACGATTTTCAACAAACGCTACAGGGTTATGTTCGTGTGATGCGAGACAAAGCAAAGTGTTTAGTAGTCTGTTGTAATTTATAACTGTCATTGTCAGCGTAATTAAAGTGCTTTTATGGTATACAGTGAATTGGTAAATGTGTCATTACCCAAAATATTTCGTAAAGTGGTAATTCAGTGATGTGCACATTGGGGTTGTCCTAGGCCTAGGCTCATGACCTAGGTTAACCTATAGGCCTGAAGTGGCCCAGACGTACGGGTGAGTCGAGTAGCGTTTGTTTACCAGCTTAGTCGTTTACTTTTACCCCCCTCCAAAAAGTCTTTGAATTTCTTGCATTAAATTTGTTATGTTTGTTTAGAGGTGCTGAATATTCTGTGAGTTGTTTTTGAATGCCTTACTTTGTATTTATCCCCAAATAAAATAATGTAGTGGTGTCAAATCCGGGGATCATTAGGGGTAATAATCCTTCACTTATGAAATAAAGTTTTGGGTTGTGTTAAAAAAAAAATACCCTGTATAATGCTTCTATATTAGTGCAAAATTAAAAAGATTGTCTAAAATAATTTTCAGTGACATTAACGTAAGCAACAGTGAAAAGCGTGAGTCGCTTACAACACAAGCGAAGGGTCAGACTGAGCCCAGAGCACAGCTGCCGGCAGCTCCAGTTTGCATTTGTGGCCAGCGACCGCGGAGGAACCATATTTGCTTTGCGCTTATGGAACTTCCCTGGGAGCTGCTCCCAAATGTGATCCGGGGAGCCATATATGCAAGCTTTCTTGACACTTGTTGATTTCATGGTTGGGGTGATTTTTAAAGTTTGATATTATATATACGTGTTTTGGGTTTTTTTAATGTTTTTATGATAAATATGTTCATTTCAGTGATTTTTTTGTTTTATCAAACATTCACTATAAGGCTTATTTTTGCTTTATTTTCTATTTGATCGTTATTCATAATAAATAAATTCTCTTTTTTATAAATATAAAATAATTTGTACATTTCGGATACTTAAAATTCTGTATCCATCAGCTTCAATATATGTAAGACAAATAGAAAATAATGTTAAAACCACAATAAAAAATAATTACAGGAATAAACACTTATTTTTGTGTTTACTACAACTGCCCTTTTAAAATAAATCGGCTCTTAGTAAAAAAGAAAGAGTAAATGTCAAATTAGGGTAAATATGAAATGGTGAAAAATTATTTAATGTTTAATATTAGGAAATAAACATTTTAATGAGCAGTAATATATAAATTAGGCTAAAGATACAATTTGTTCTTGTCAAAGGTGTGGTAGTGCCTAATTATATTAATACTGCAGGCGCTGGGGTCTTTTAATTGTTTAAATATTTAAATAATGATTTGTTTTAAGACTAATCATAATGTATCTGTAATGTTATACATTTATGTAATGTATGTAATTTTTAACTGTGAACCTTCAGTATATAAACTCACGAGCCGCCACTGCTTCCAATCACCCCATCCATGTGACTGTTCTTTTAGAAAAAATTGGTTCCGGAGATCTCAGATATTATTGAGAAAGCACTATGGACCTGATTTGCTGCACCAACAAGTATTTCTCCATTTTATTTTAGTTATGTCAATGTGAAAAAGGGTTAACAAAGCTCATTATGGTTATTATTAGCTTTTGCATTAACCTTCATTCAGTTTTAGCCACACTCGGTAAAGAAGGGACGGTTAATTTATTCAGTGAAATGTAAATTAATTGAGCGTTTCTTGAATTATGAATTTTTTTGCGCTGCTTTTCACTCTAGGTGGCAGAGATTTTTGCTGATCATTTTTAGCCAAACAATTTAACAAAGAAATTTGGGTGGTTTATTATAGAATTGAACTTTCTGTTAAGTTGATTAGATAAAAATCAGTAATGTTATTCTTTTAGTATATGGGGATTTTTATAATCACTAACTACCAGACGAGTCAATTTGTTTCCACCAAATCAGTATTACTTTGTTATATATAAAACCATTAGTGCACTAATTGACATTTTATTTGTTCAAATTTTTCAGGCTTCAACTTCAAGTAATATTGGCTGTGATTCTCAAGCATCTAAGTCACGTCCTTCTAAACCCAAAGCCCAAGATAATGCACAGGTATACTTTTTTCAGTGACATTAACAATAATTTCACAATTTCAACTCAATATTATTTGTGTATTCACTTTCAAACCCAATTTCATTTTATAGGTTGGTCTTATTTAGTTAAGTAAATTTTGGTTTTTTAATATCAATAGTTTTTAGTTGTTTTTTTTTTGGAAAGGGGGAGGGGGAGTTTTAAAATGCAGTTGCTCTGTTAATTTTCTTCCTGCCAAACTCTGCTAATTCAGAAGCCCCACAAAAGAATATAAAAAGCGTCACCAGAACTGAACGAAGTTCTTGCATGTGATTTTGTTATGACCTACTCTAAAGCTGTTATCAAATTATAATGCTATTAGGATAATTTGTATTTTTGTATCATTTTTAAATGTTGAGAATTAATGATTTTTAGTTTAAAAAATTATATTAGTTTTTCGTTAGTTTATTATTTTTTTAATAAGATTTTATATTTTAGTTATATGCGAGAATTATTTTAACTCCTGTTGTGTTGGTCCAGAAGGTAGAGGCACAGCTGAAGTTCGAAGTTTGCCCGTTGACTCTTGACGAGGTGTTCAGAAGGCCTATCGTCAAGCCGAACGAAACTACCGCCATCACAGCGGGCATTGATGTGAGTGAACTGAGTAGATACGATTTATCATTTAAACATTAAGTCTGATTTTTTTACATTAAAATTATGAACTAGTAAAATTGGGAGAATTCAATAAAAACAACTGATTTTTATTGAAATTGATTTTTATTGATTGATTTTTATTGGTGTCGGAAAAAGTGTACACCAAGTGATGACATAAATCGAAACCCACGTTTTATACTTTGGTTAATGTGAGCTTTCTCCGTCATGTTTTAGATCACTAAAACTCTTTAACTCTTACGTAAGAAAATAAGTTAAATGTTGTTCATTATCCCTTGAATAAAACCACCAACCATTAATTTATCTCAGAGTGTTTAGAAGTGTGTAGTTGGACAGTATTCTAGATCATGGAACATTCTGACAACTATTTTTACCAGTGAATGGTGACTGTGTGTCAATACATTATACATTACTTGAAAAGACGACCTATTCAGGTAGGCTTAGGTATTTTAAGCCAAATATGAATGATAGGTGGGTGTAGGATGATTGCGGCACAATCTTGTGGTCTTGTTTCTTACTAAGGCCGATTTGTTCCTTAGACAGGACTGTTAAGTAATAGCCCAACAATCAATGACAAATGGGGGAAACGTGGGATCCTAACCACAATTTCATCAACATCACTTACGGACTGGTCTAGGAATGAGAATGGTCTTATGTATGAATGAAGTATTCACTAGTGCAGATGTTAATCCCTCCTAGGGAACACCGCATCCACAATCCATCATTTAAACAATCCACAATTCATGACCTCCAAGTAGCTGGATTACAGGACATGCTACCCCCAGAATGATCTGCTGGTATACCTAGAACCTCAATGTATAGTTTGTTGTCTATAACTCTATAACCGTTTCTATTGTATTTATATCTATTGTTTTATTATTGATTTTTTATTTACTATCGCCATCTTGGCACAAGATGGTGTATTATGAGAAATAAGGTAAATTGTTCAGTTAGTTTGTGTTATAATCGCGGGCACCAAATAGGGCGGGTGGGCTGCTGGTGAAATCATTGTTTGTCATTTGTTTGCATTGTTAATCAACTTATTTGATCATATGTTACAGTAAACACAAATTTAACTGTAAAAGGCCTTTGAAAACATAAACTAAGTTTTGAGAGGTCAACAAAAACATTTAATTTAGTCATTTAGCTGAGGTTTGCAGACAATTTGATGAGTTCACAGTTTTAGCCGCCCGCCCTATTTCGTGCACTCTACTCTAGTAATGTTTTAATATAGTTTTTGGCTATTTTTATCTTGAATCTAGTTTTATAAAGTTTTATTTAGGGGTGTGCGATGCATCGAAAATGCATCGAAATTACGATTCGATTCGATGCATCGGTACTCTTCGATTCACTAGACGCCATTAGTCTAAGATATATGTTGAAAGCAATTATAGCCCTGGACAGCCTTATTGGCGGGTGGCGAAAATTGTTATCTCCCAAAATGCCTGCTAAATAATCACATGTTTTGGTAGAACTGTCAAAACTTTGTTTACATTTCTCCTCATTTTCACTACAAAAGAATGCCCTGCAATATTTCACCGAGAGATTTCTTACGCAACTAAAATTTCTGGAAAATATTTGCGCAATGCATCAGCTGGTCTTTTAGTTTGGCAACCTTTCATCTTAATGGTTTGTTTACATTTAAGAATGTGTTTCCACACTTTTGTCATCGTACTTCATGAATTGTGTTGAGGTTGCAAGCATTTAACATTAGTTGCACTTGCGGTTGCAGCAAAATATTTTCTTGTGCAAAGTGCCTCTACATAAACAAATGTCCATGTGATTTATTACCGAAACATTGCAGATAATAAACGCTAATTTCGACAACAGCGCACTCACTTACCTGCCAGTAAGGCTGTCCAGAGCTATAAATAAACATTTAAACTATGTAAATGTGTAATATTAATGTTCAAAGCAGTTTATTGAATCGTAATGAAGTTATGAAAAGCTTAGTGCATAGTAATACTTTCAGACTCTAGACGCTTAACAACAAAGAACGCGTAATAAAGGCTGCGTGACAAAGTAGTGCATTGTTATTTTTTCGCCAAGTTTGAAAATTATTGCAGTAGATGTTTCTCTATTTTATAATGAGTTTTAAATGATTGTATGGCTGCATAATTCCATTCGCGAATTTCAATGACGAGAATAAAACGAGCACTACGACAGTAGGCGGCAGCTTGCAGTGTGACTGCGATCGTGATGGTGATACAGGCTGACCGCGCAATGGAACAAAACCAAATATGCTGTTAGAGAAATTACCCGACTCTCGGGTATTTCCAAGCCCGTGTGGGGATTTCGTAATACTTTCAATAGTTTATTCCAGCAGAGACGGGTATTTTTGCGGGTAAACACGGTCTATAAGTGGTAACAGTGTTTTGTGATGCTCAGCTGTCGAGCCGTCTGCCGTCGTCGTAAAGCTCACCACTGTGCAGTAATTAATTAGTGTTTGTTTCTTTTGACTGTCGCGCGAATGCAATTGAATGTTTTGTTTTGGAGTAATTGAATGACAAATAAATAAATAAAGATGTCTGAAGACTGCGACGAATAGATCGTAGACGATGCGGGCTCAAGTAGCAAAAGCTTTGTTGAAACAGATAGTTACGAATGACTATACCGACACCGGTAGGGATAGGCCTATTTTAATTGTATCCGAGAAGAGTTACTTAGGCTAATTGTTATAATTATTAGATAACTTAACAAACTTTGAATTGATTAATTTTTACTTGGACTGCTTGTGTTTTTTTAAGAAAAACTTTAGGCCTAGTAATAATAACTATTTCTTGAGATTGTGAAAGGATTTAAAGGAATTAAGATATAATTATTCATTTATTTGTTCTTCCAAATTCCTAGGCCTACCTATAATGAATGGTTCAGTACCTAGGTCTAATACAAATGCTTTGGTTCAGACTCATTCAAACTTTGTTTGCAATTTTTCTACTTCAACCCTCTGTAAGGTTATTGACTCATTATAGTAATGCAAGCTGTAAATAACTCTTAACAGCAAATAACGCCACACTGCATCGAATCGAATCGCATTGATTCAAATCGAAATTCTATGAATCACATCGACGCATCGAATCGAAAAACATTTGCTGCATTGCACACCCCTAGTTTTATTATATTTGGGTTGGGTATGTTTTATTAAGTGTGAGATGATTAAATAATATATTTGACAATGGTTTTGGTTGTTATCTTCTTGACTGTCGATTGTTTGAACAGTACTTCGATTGAGTTAAACATGTTAGGTCGATAGTTGATACCAGATTACCCAGACCTAACCATATACTCTTTCGTAAAAACAAAAGTAACCTATATTACATTTATTGTGAAGTTTAAATTACTAAACCTGAGTAAAACACAAAAAGTAAATAGTATTAACATAATCTATGAAACTCAAACCCTAATAACTCTGTGTATTTGTGTTGCAGAAGATGCGTCCGAGGTACTGTAACCGGCGGGGCCGCCCCCGCCGCCCCCCGCCCGCACCGCCCCGCCTCGCCCCCCTGCTGCCCAAGGTGCCGCCCATGAGTCTGTTCAACTCCGTCACCAAGCCTTCCAGCACTGGCTTCAAGCCGATCGCCCCCGCCCCCTCCCCCACCACCGCCCCCACTCCCGTGTCTATTGGTGAGTCTAGAACGGCCAACAGCTTCTGATACAGGGTGTCTACTGATACTGGAAATCCTGGAAACACTGGAATTTTATTTTGATACTGGAAATACTGGAATTATACTGGGATTTCCAATTTTGTACTGGAATTTTATTGAAATACAAGTGATAAAATCCCTTAAAAATAGTTTTGTCCAATACATTCAAATATAAAAAGCTCGACAACACTATTTTTAGCAATATGTGTTTGCAAACCTAAATTAAACCACTTGTGATTCAGTTCAATTACTAAACATCCTTAATCAGATATACAATTTTGTATGTTGTAATTTTTATAAGATTAGAGATGTTCTCAACATTTCCTACATTCATAGTCACATTTTCATATTATTTTTCATAAAAAAAATTACATGAGATAAAAGTGAGAGACTGTCAAAAGTCACTCATAGTAAATTAGAACTTTTTAATTTGCGATTGTAATTTTGTATTGATTATTTAGATAATAAAGTGGGAGGAACGTAGGGCTACAAGGGGACTTGGGATGCCCTGAAAAAATCAAACAAATATGTTATTCTTTGAGAGTTTTTATTATTTTATTTATCTTATTTGTCAGTGCTGTAAATCAGTTTCTTAATTTTAAAAATAATTTGTTCATTATTCACCTCCTGAATTGATGCAATCTATCGAAATAAGGCTACGTACCTTCAAACTGTCGTCAATTCGTAGTAATCAATTAATGATTTACTCGAGTTTCGGCATACGAGATGCCATTTTCAAAACCTACATACAAGAATAAAACTCTTCAGTCGTCATTGTTTAAAAATTTTTGGCAAACGTACATTTAATTAAAAAGAACACTGACATAAATTAACACTTATCACACATAACACGGTACCGGCCGGGACAAATACGGGCTCCAGACTGCGGCGGACTGGTGATGAGTCACTAACCTATGCCCACTTGACCTTGGGCGTCATTGTTTGTCCTAGTCAGCTGTTGTCGTTTCGAAGGCTGTGACAGTTCTTGAATACGATCAAACAGTATATTCGTATTAAATTTTAACTTTTCATTGAGAACTTTATCAGGGGTGTTTTTAATGGACTTATAAATTTCGTATGTCTCGAGAGTGTTCATCATGGGGCCCTTTTTGCATTTATGCAAAATACTCATATTACTTTCTATACTGTTTATGTTATGGTTGGATGAAACTAGGTGATCGGCGAACTGTGATTTTTGGGGGTTTGTTTTTGTCTTCGGCAAGTGCTCCTTGAAACGGGTTTTAAAAGTTCGACCCGTTTGCCCAATGTAGATTTTATCACAGTCAGAACAATTCAATTTATATATTCCGGTGCCGTTAAATTTGTCTCCATTCGTCTTCTTCTTATTGTTAAAAATCCTCTCTAATTTATTAGAAGTTTTACATGCTAATGTGACATTTTCTTTGCTTAACTCGTTTTTTAAAGTATAATGTAATTTTTCGCCATACTCTACTGACACAAAAGTTCTTTTTGACGTACTATTGTTATTGTTTATAGTTTTGCCTTTATTTTTGTTTTTCATTTTAGAAACTATGTTGTCGACCATTTTGCAAGTGTAACCGTTTTGTACGGCTATGTATTTTATTAATTGTAGCTCTTTCAAATACTCTTCTTCGGAAAGTGGCAAAGTTAACAATCTATTGACAAAACTATTGTATGCGGCCATTTTGTAGGACATAGGGTGATATGATGTTGCATGGATGGTGTGATCTGTGGTAGTAGGTTTTCTATAAACTGATAGGGCCAGGCTATTGTTTTGTTTCTTAAAAGTTTGAAAGTAACTATAGTATTAAAAATAGCCTAGAAATAGTTGAATTGATGAGAGATAAAACCATAGAACCACGCCATACCATTGCTTCTTTAGACATTCAAAATCTGTTTACAAACATTCCAATAGATTACACAATAAAGATCTTCAAAGAAAATTTAACTGAAAATTCCCAACTTTCCACTGAGGCAATAAATGAGCTTACCGACCTATTAAGTATTGTGCTTAAACAAAACTATTTTGGTTTTAATGACAAGTATTATACACAGAGTGACGGCCTTGCCATGGGATCTCCGTTATCCAGCATTTTGTCTGAGATTTATTTAAATAAAATTGAAAGAGAACACATATTTTCTGACAGAAACAAACATAGAGATAAGCTCATATTTTATAGACGCTATGTTGACGATACTTTTGTTATTTTTAATGGGAATGGAAGACAAATTGAGTTATTCTGCAAATATCTTAACAGTATCCACCCTAAATTGAAATTCACATTAGAAATTGAGCAAGAAAATAGACTTAATTTTTTGGACGTAACTTTTAAGAAACAAAACAATAGCCTGGCCCTATCAGTTTATAGAAAACCTACTACCACAGATCACACCATCCATGCAACATCATATCACCCTATGTCCTACAAAATGGCCGCATACAATAGTTTTGTCAATAGATTGTTAACTTTGCCACTTTCCGAAGAAGAGTATTTGAAAGAGCTACAATTAATAAAATACATAGCCGTACAAAACGGTTACACTTGCAAAATGGTCGACAACATAGTTTCTAAAATGAAAAACAAAAATAAAGGCAAAACTATAAACAATAACAATAGTACGTCAAAAAGAACTTTTATGTCAGTAGAGTATGGCGTAAAATTACATTATACTTTGAAAAACGAGTTAAGCAAAGAAAATGTCACATTAGCATGTAAAACTTCTAATAAATTAGAGAGGATTTTTAACAATAAGAAGAAGACAAATGGAGACAAATTTAACGGCACCGGAATATATAAATTGAATTGTTCTGACTGTGATAAAATCTACATTGGGCAAACGGGTCGAACTTTTAAAACCCGTTTCAAGGAGCACTTGCCGAAGACAAAAACAAACCCCCAAAATCACAGTTCGCCGATCACCTAGTTTCATCCAACCATAACATAAATAGTATAGAAAGTAATATGAGTATTTTGCATAAATGCAAAAAGGGCCCCATGATGAACACTCTCGAGACATACGAAATTTATAAGTCCATTAAAAACACCCCTGATAAAGTTCTCAATGAAAAGTTAAAATTTAATACGAATATACTGTTTGATCGTATTCAAGAACTGTCACAGCCTTCGAAACGACAACAGCTGACTAGGACAAACAATGACGCCCAAGGTCAAGTGGGCATAGGTTAGTGACTCATCACCAGTCCGCCGCAGTCTGGAGCCTGTATTTGTGCCGGCCGGTACCGTGTTATGTGTGATAAGTGTTAATTTATGTCAGTGTTCTTTTTAATTAAATGTACGTTTGCCAAAAATTTTTAAACAATGACGACTGAAGAGTTTTATTCTTGTATGTAGGTTTTGAAAATGGCATCTCGTATGCCGAAACTCGAGTAAATCATTAATTGATTACTACGAATTGACGACAGTTTGAAGGTACGTAGCCTTATTTCGATAGGTTAAAAATAATCATTATTCATATTAATAAAAAATGTATTGATGGTACGCCTTAGTTAGATTAATAATTGGCGAGTGATACTGATGCTAAAAAAAATTATACTTGAAATACTGGAAATATACTGAAATTTTAAAATCAGATGTCGGTAGACACCCTGTGTTAACATTTGGGATGTGTTGGTACCTTTGGAGGGTTCTCGGTATCACCGGTTCTTTGAGAACCAATGTCAAAATGCCGGTGTCGAAATGTGTACCTTCCCTCCTATCCGGACCCCTCGGGACCGTGGCCTGTCTGCATAATGGGTTTTCTGTTTGAACCGCTATTTCCTAAAGTTAATTATTAAATCAAAACATTCACAATTAGATTGTTTGACCAATACATAGTTCCCATAGGAGTAGTCAATATCGTTCCAAAATCACTCAAAAACTAACTTGTGCCACTTAAATTGGAACAGATCTCAGTATTTAGGCACATCATTATACTGGTCTCAAATATTTTCCCGCCAGAATCGCGATACAGTACCGTCCATTTCCTGCCAATCACGTCCGGTTAACCCGATGTCAACCCCCCCCCCTTTCTGGACATTTTTTAACTGGACATCGGTTTGACCGGTAAACGGAACTACACTCTACAGAAGTGACATCTTTTTAACCAGACTTAACCGGACATGTCCAGCGGTCAAACCGATGTCCGCATAAGAGAGGGGGGTTGAATTTCTCATTTCCAGCCACCACAGGAATGATCCTTAATCCTTAAAGTTCTTAATGATCCAGGATAATAATCAGAATGGACAGTCCTGTGTTGACAATTCTCATGTGGAAGATAAAAGGCCAGTAATCACAAGTCGAAATCAGGGTATCGGCTTATGCAGTATGCATTATAGTTGTAAATAAAGTGTTTTATGGAAAATCGGTTTAACTGGAAAACCCATTATCTGGACGGGTCATGGTCCCGAGGCGGCCGGATACGAGGTAGTCTGCTGTAAAATAATTTACATCATACTAAAAAGACATGCTAGAAAACTACATCGTACTAGAAAACATCTGTTTTCCTTACCATTGGCTGGAAAGTTACTCTTTGCCGATAACTGCATGGTAAATTTACCATGCACTAGGAAACGAAAATAATGGAACTAAACAATGAAAACAATCAGTTGATTGCACCAAACTGATGTTTAATACATGTTTATTGGTTACTTCAGAGGAATGTATTGGCAGCACTGGTATCAATGTGGTATCAAATGTTTGTTTATTATAGGTTAGGTTTAGAGAATTGAGAGACTTAATGGTTTATGCGAGGAATATGTCACGATTAAAAAATAAGTTTTTTTCTGAGTAGTATGATGTAAACTATGGTACTTCACACACCCGTTAAGTGTTACCATAGTCGCATGAAAATCTCGCACTCGCCTTTGGCCCACGCGGGAACTATCATGCTCGGCTGGTAAACCAATATTTACCAGTCTAGTAACGTAATATGTTATTACTTTGTTACAACATTTTATGTATTACCTCACATGATATGTATATCATCGTTGTGTGTTGTGGCAGACGTGAAGGTAGCTCCAGTGGCGCTGGTAGCTGCCACCCCAGTCCCCGTCCCCGCCCCCGCCCCCACTGAGAGAGGCCCCTCCCCCCCCTCTCTCAGCAACCTGCTGGACGATCTCTCCCTCCCCTCTCTCACCGGCAGCAACTCTCAGTCCAGCCGACTCTCCACCCCCGTCCCCTCGTTCACAGGTAAGGACAAACACTCTCTTCCATCATTTCAGTGCTTGTTACTGTTTTTTGCCGCGTTCGCGACGGTGCGGTTTTTCCGGGTACCTCGCTGCTACCCTGATATTGAAAAGGCAATAATCTCTTACCTTTGCAAGTATTTATGTCACTGATGGGCTTTTGATTGCTTCCATCATGTCTTGAGGTGTGAACATTGACGCCTACTTCGGAAGGAGTGATCGCACCCACCCGCACCTGGCATTCAGACTGCACTCATGATAGGTTGAATAATAAATGCTGATGTTTTCTGTATAATGCATACGTTTATTTTTTGTTATTTCTCACTCTAAAAGACTAGTATTGAATTATTAGAACCAGTGGCGAGGCGTGCGGTCATCTACAGATTCGCCGATGACTAACTCAATTTTAAAAGTAAATATTTTAGATAAAACTACAAATAACATAATGTTAGAAGCCTACATGTCTATTATTTTCAAAAGAAAATCATAAATTCTCGGAGTATCAGGCTATTTTTATGCACGGCGTTTTGCTTTGCGCGCCAGATGTGCCGCGTCCGTAGATCTCTATTGACTAAATCCAAACCGATTCTCCGAGTTTGGAGAATCCAATCTAGTGGAGCGCCCACCTCCCCGCGTCCATCCCCACCACTCACACCGCTGTTGTACAGGCGGCCAAGCGATTCTCTGTCGCTGGAGAATCGGTTGGTGTCCGGCTCCCTTCGGCTGTACTCGGCAGCCTTCGCCACGTAACGGGCAACTCTCGACTTCATTGTCGCTGTCAGTGCTACTTCACGGTGCAGAGAGACCTGCTCTGCTACTCGCGCATGCGCAAAGAGACCTAAAATAGTTCACTTCACAGTGCAGAGAGACTTGCTCCACTACTCGCGCATGCGCATAGTTCTCGCACTGCGCGCTGTGCTTGTGTTTGTGTAGTTTCAATGAGTGAAGTTGCAGTGGTTTAATTAAATTTTTAACATGTTTTATTATTAATCGATGAGCACAACAATAACTGAAGGAGAAGGTGTTATAATTGTTCAACTGAAACAATTATAAAAATAAAACTAAACTGATAAAAAAATTATAAAAGTGAAATCATAAACTGCTTAATAAAATAGCTAGCTGCATTTTTCAATGTTCAACTTTCATCCGAGAGCTTTTAAGTATCAGTATTATTCCATTCGCCTTTTCAGTAGAGTTATGGATGTTTTTATCTATGGTTGTGGGGTCTATGAATGACGCTGGGGGACGGATATCCGGGCCGGTCAAGCGCAGGTCTGTCGCGACTATTCTATAAATAGCAATATAGCCGTTCCGCCGCGAGGCGCCGGCGCAGTCCCGTGTACTTCTACACTATCAGCGATGACCACTCAAAAATGTCACGCGTTGCCACTGATTAGAACATAAATCTTTTACGTTTTTCACATCGTTGAATAAAATGTCAATTGTTTTGGGTACGATCACACTCAAATTCTCTTGAGACTCTTATCATACTGTAACGATAAGAGAATATAATGAAGTCCAGATCATCCGGGTCCAACATGTCACGAGACAAGAGCAACAAAAATCAAAATCACCGGAAAAGTGATAAACAGCAACAACAGTCGCCCATTTGCTCCACTTAGTCACTGACTTAAGGTTACTGAAAGCATCATGCATCCCGAGGCAGCAGTACTGTCCAGTGAAAACCCGCATGGTTACAGAATACAATATGCTATAGGGCAAAGCTGTGTAAATTTTCAGATTTCTAGCTCAGATCCTGGTTTACAAAATTGAATATGTGTAGGAAATGAGTCCGTTTTTTTTAATTTTTATCCTACATTCCACTTTTAATAAAACATTATTTCCAGCTTCTAGCTCTATTATTATGTTATATATTATGGAATCATTTTCGTGGCCAATTTTCATTGAGACTTATTTCCAAAAGGTTTTGGGGAATAAGAATTGGTTAGAAATGAGATTTAGCTTTGTGGAAACTTAAATTTGCAAGGGACAGAAACAAATCAAAAGGAAAGTAGTAAAAAAAGGATTTACAACAATTGTTTTGCGTAATTTGAGCGAAATTGTGCAGCTTATAATTTTTAAAATTCGGTAGACAATTTTTTACGCTATCACAACAGAACATATTGTAGTTTAGTTAAGTTAAATTTTAATCAAGACATTAATATTTGTGACAGGTTTGCTTGACAACAACGAAGGGATTGAGACCAAGGACCAGTGGATAACATCTGACGTGAGTACAATTAATATTACATCACAAAAGCTTCACAGAGCTCTCAGTAATTTGGTCACTTGATAATTGACCTAGTGTCAAGGGAAAATATTTCTCACTCATTATCTAAAAACCTTGGAGGAAAAAAATGTTTACTTCCATTTCATTAGTTTTTCTCCATGATTTAAGTTTGTTCAAGAATCCTGTTACTTATTATGGTAAAAAACTCAATGAAATCTTGAATAAATAAGGCCTACTCTCCTCTTAACGATAATAAATGTGAAAATTCTTACATCTAAATCACAAACGATTTGCTAATTTATTGATATTGATTTTGTATCGTGATGTCATGTCGTTTCCGTCTGCAGGTTGCAGATCTCTCTCTGAGCGGCTTCTCCTTCCTCAACAACTTGGACACGGACATCAAAGACTTGGGCAACGAATCTCGAATGTCAGATGTGGTGAGTAACCAACTGCAAGCAATGAACAGATTAGCAACTAACACATCTGAAATTGACATACGAGCAGTTAACTTATTAGCACTGAACATGTCAGCAGTTAATATGTAAGCAATCAACTCACTAGCAATAACAAATTAGCAATTAAAGTGGCCCCCTCTCATTTGGAACCAAATGGTTGGGACATCAGATGGTGCAAACAGCTTCTCGGAAATCAGTCGCGCTGAAAATTTGCCCGTGGATGGGTTTTCCATGGCAGAAATAGACAGGAAAAACATTTTTTGTTGTGTCTGCCTCAAAAAAAAAAAAACAGTAAATACCAAAAATAATGTTGTTTTTTGCATTAGATTATTTATTTAATACAAAGAAATGCAATTATTTTATTTTTAGTACTTTTGAAGGTCAGGTAGTTACCCGAATCTTTACAACTACTCGAGCACGAGTCGGGTAGCTCCTACTACCCGAAAAAAACGAGTCGGGTAGTTAGTTACTCCCGCCGTTTACGTGCGATCAATTTTACGTGCGTGCAATTGAATTTTACAGCCGATCGCGAGTTACGGAAAGCTACATCTGCCATTTATCCTCAATCGACAGATTCTTTATCGCGGCCGCATGCTAGTTTTACAAATAAGCAGTATTTTCTGTTTATTTGTAGCCGGCAAATACGCGTGACCGTTTTTTACGGCCGATAGCTAGTTTCGCTAAGATGCATTTCGGTTATTTATGATCGGCAAATACACGCGATCGTTTTTCGTGGCTGACCGCGACTTTAGCAAGGCTACATTTGCCGATCGCCGATCGGCAAATAAGCGCAATCGTATTTCACGGCAGATCGCAAGTTTCGAAAAGATACATCTGCCGTTTATCTGTTACCAACAAGTATGCGCTATCATTTTTCGCAGTCGTCCACGAGTTTTTCATGACAATAACCAATATTTAATTAACACATAGAAGAATGGATTTCAACAGTTATTTAGAAATAATATGTCCGAGAATCCAGACATTGAAAACTTACAGCTATATTTAGCTCTGTCCTTGCACTTTACAACTTCAAATTTGTATTCATTGTTTAACTTTTGAATGATACACAGCCTTCATTTCAGCTCCATTTGATCCGTAAAAATTAAAATAAAATTGTGGAGTTAATTGGTTTACATAAAAATTAGTTTAGTTTTTAGGTTTTGTAATTTTTGTATTGTGGGATATCTTTTTCTTATCTGATCGCAGCTGTGTCACTGTGCTCGAGTGACTGGATGTCAAAAAACAATAGATCAGCAGTAAGGCAAGAGGGTGGGGTTGGGTTTAGAAGTAAACAAATAACTGGGCATTTGTTGCTTTCCTCCCTGATCTTGTTTTTAATTCTTTCTTCCACGATTTCTTGGCTAAGGTTTTAATTACAATTACTCTTAGGAAAAAATTAAACCTGTTGTTGATAGTTTTAAAATAATAGGTTAATAATTAATCTATAACTGTTTAAATTTTACAACTATGCATATTTTACATAAATTTATTTTGTGATCATTTAGTTATTTGTTATTTTAAGTGATTCAGTATAGTTATTCATTTTAAAGTAGGGTTTATGCAATGTAGGGGTATTAGAAGGAAAATAAAAAAAAGATTAGGTTAATAAAGTGGACCAATTTGACAAATCAAATGGATGATATATTTTAATTAATTGTAATTCGAAGATCTAATTACTTTAAAAAATTAACATTTCATCACTTTTTACAAACAACTACTCGACTCGACTCGATTCTCGAGTAGTTGGCTTAATACTCGACTCGACTCGACCCGAATTCAAAATCCACTACTTGCCCCACCCCTAAATAAATCTTTATGTTTAATTTCATTCCATTAAGCCTAATTTTTATAATGAGTTTTTGCAACTCGAACCATGAACGGGAAAAAATAATTTTATGATTTGAAAAATAACAATTCAGTTACCTATCCAAATAATCGAAGACAAACCTTCAGGTATCTTCATTTTCCAAGAATTAAAATAATATACATCCGTTATTCCATTTTCTTCAAAGAATAGATTCTCTTCAATTATATCTTCTATTGGATAATATATCAGTTTTGTTGACAACAAATTAAGCTTTAAAAACTTGATTACGCCCAAGCTTTCCAAAACATTATTAAACTAAATAATTTCCTGCCAAAAATCAATCACTATCGGTAATCCGATTGATTAATTTTATGTAAAATTATTCCAAATTTGTATTAATAAATGTGCTGTTACTTTCTCAGGACTCACAGCTGGGGAATCTGATGGCAACAGATAATTCTACTGATCTCAACGCAATCATCGCAGATCTGACTGCGACCATCACACCTGAAAAAACAGAGCCCGATTAGACAAAAACACCCACACCGAGTGAACTCTCGACTGGCCCTCTCTCTGGAGACGCCAACACCCTCTTAACTTACACCTATAACTAGCTCCTCGATTTTTTTATGAAGTTGCAACACTCAATTTGTACAGTTGTGGTTAATGTTTTTCTGAATTTTACTGAATAGTATTCATTACTGAGGTTTCTTGTTAAACAAGCTATGTCAATAATAAACATTGAACTATTCCTATTTTAGTACTCTTGGGTGGATTAACACAGGTCGAGTAAGACAGTCGTGTGAAACAGCGACCGAATAGGCTAGTTAGCGGTCGAATAGGTTTTTATTTTCACTCACTCATATTTCATCCGAACTGAAGACACACTAGACATACAAACAACTCTTGGTACGGTTTCAAACGATTTTCTGGTTCTAAGTCTGAGAAAATCACACGTACACATCACAGTTGCCTGCTTTACTCTTCTGAATGTTCCTAACCTATACGCTACTCGACTCATTTAGACTGATTACACCAGGCAAGTTGAACAGGTGATTGCAACTCGCCCATCTAACTCGCCTTCCAACTCGACCTGTGTAAATCTGTTTTATTTACTGGCACTCCAGAATACTTCGAAGGAATAAAACAATGAACAAGTGCCCCTGTATTATTGAGAAAATAAATAGGGAAATTACAATCTGAATTATGAAGAATGTTGTCTACTTGCATTTTTACTTCTGATTCTTTTCATAAAATACAAATAGTGATCAGAATTCCTCTAATCTAATCAACATTTCTATGGTGTCAGTGACACCGAAATATCCCAATTGTGTATCAGTGTACTATCACCTTGAATAATCTTCTCCAAGGTAAGCCTGCTATCCCTTCTAGATAATCCTAATGTGACCTAGAGTCCTATACCATTGATCCAACATTTCTCATAGGTTTTTGTAGGCTACATAAAATGGAAATAATATTTTATCCATCGAATTTAACAGTCGAGGGTTTACTTTGTGTATATGTGGTCTGGTTGGTCTCTCTATTCTGTAAAATTAAAGATCAAATTATGAAAGTACAAAGAAAGGTGCAAATAACTGCTTTTATTCGTAAGGCTTTTACACACAAGTTAAGAAGTTTTTGATAATATGAAATAAGTAAGATATTGATAATAGTGGTTGGTTAGCCCCTGGATGTCTAAATATTAGGAACAAAGTTGAGTTTACCTTGCTTCTATTGTGATCCAGTTAAGCATTTGCATTAAACAAAAAATGCTTAATAATTTTTAACCTAACTTATTTTCCATAAAACTTGGTCTGAATTGTAAGCTCTGGAATGCCGATCTAGAACTGTCCTCTATAACGTAGAATGGTATCTTGTGTATTTTAATAAATAATAAAACCAACACAATCTTAACAGATTAATATTGTGCTGTTAATAACGTTGTCACATTTCACTTTTTTATTGGTCTTCTGGACCACTTTGGCACTGCCCCTTGCAGCTTGTGTGGCATTTTGTATAAAGTTGGGGTTGTTTCGCGTTTGATCACACTAAAGCCGCTTGATTACACTAAATTCGTAGAGCTCATCTTGCAGGCTATAAATAAATAACAAGTTCATAATAAAATAATTGTGAGTGCTTTATCTTATTTTAGCTTACTACATTTCAACCAAGTGTAATGCCTCCTGGGGTTTTTGTCCCTTTTTTTGATTGTTTATGTTTTGTTTTATAAGGATGGATATTTCTAAGTCCTCCTAAAATGGACTTCATATTGCAGAAATGATATTCACGATACCTTTTTTGATTGTCTGAGGCCATTTTTGAAAAGGTTACTCCCTAACCAGCGCCAGTTTTTAAATGTATCTCAATTTGCATACCCTTGCTTATTCCTTCCTCAGAAAAGATTGCTATTTATTGTTCCTGAATTTGAAATAAAAGCAAATAAAATTCTACATTTAATACATAATGAATAAGTATGAACGTGTAAAAAGCTGACTGTAAAATATTTGACGAATATGCAATTTTAAATTGCATATGTTTAACACCACCTGTAGAAATAATGTGCAAAATTTACCAGTCTAAAAATATTATTTATATTAGAATCACTTTTTTGATGGTGGAAATTTTTCTTTGCTCGGTAGTTACTTTGGCAAAATAAACTGCAGGGACAAAAGATAAGTCAAACTGTTTTGCATTTTATATTTTTTCTCTTAATTAATTTGCAATGTGCTACGTACAAAGAGATTGGTTTAAGCAGTTTACGTTTTTCTTATATTAATGTTATTTTTATTACACTTGTTGTTTATGGCACTTGCATATTAATGTCTATGTACAAAAACTATGAAGAACTATGTACTGATGGGGTTACATGAAACAAAACATGTTTTCACTTTCTGCCGTTGTTTTTATTTTTTGACTTCTTTGACATTGTACTTGATGTTAATAAATGAGACTGTTTGGTTGAAAAATTAATAATTAACAACCAACATCAGGGAAACTTATTCGAAAATGTTAAAAATAGCTTGATCAGCTATCCATTACAGTATTCATTCCCATGCTGAGCTGTTTTCTTGGTATCGTGGTAGGTTAAAAAGTATGCGTTTGTCACCCGCCTTGTTTGAATGAGGGAATAAAGTCGTTGACGACGTATAATGTTCTGAGGACTTATTGATATTTGGACCTCGATGTTAGGTATTAAAAAGAAACACTGTGAAAAAATTAAATAGTAGTTTGAAGCAATGTGCCATAAGTATTCTTATAAACTTACCTAAAAATCAAAGTCAACATAAAAAAATTGTTATTTTTAGAACAAAATTTTTGTCAATTTTCACCAAAAATCGTTTGAAGTATTATTGTACTTTTATAACAGTTGCTAATTACTCTTAATAATAATACAGAGAAAGTGGAAGTTTTTTTTAACTTCCTACTTATTTTTTCCCTTTCATCTTATTAATAAGAATTGTTAACCCAACACTTTAAACAAAAATCTTTACAAATATTTAAACTTTCAGATTGACCACTAAACCAGTTCCCTGCATCAAAAGTGAGGGTAGTCTGTAGTCTTAAATATTCCCTGTGTGATACACAATGTATGAAGAAGGTATGATTATTTTTTAAATCTGTATAATTTATTTTATAATCAGGTGTGTATACTTGTATATAATACAGTATTTTAGACTGCTATTGTTAGCGTTACTGCTACTGATTATAAAAAATTCAAGTAACCCCTTTTTCAGAATTCTACTGCGAAGATTTTTTTTTCTGCGATGTTGGTTTGAAATGTTATGTTATTGGATTTGCATTACAGTGAAATTCATTGGCCATTTAGTATTTAAGAAGGCAAGAAATGTCATAATTCCTTCAAATTTCTTTTTATTCTCAGGTTAAATCCTCATTCTGTTTAGTCCTGAAATTATAATATCAGTGATGCTGTAAAGAAATGTACAAAAGATATGGATAAGTTTATATTTTTTATGATGCCCTTGTGAGCAATTATGTCTCATGAAAGAAATATTTTTATCTTTTGAAATATTGTTAATGTTAAGTTATAAGTTTATTTTCTTGTTACTGAATTATTTATTGTTATGTACATACTATATTTGAAGTAGTTTATTGTAAATATAATCATCACTAACTTGATTTTGTTGTTTGTAAATATTAAGCCCACTATTACAGTAAAATATGAAGTAATTACAAGTTATTTTTATTTTGAAATAATTTTGTCTATACTTGGTCAAAGCATTATTATTTTACTGAGTTAATTTTAAAGTTGACTCATCTTTTATTTTGGGTGCTCTACAACTTAATAATTTTGTATATGATTTAAAAATATTAATGTATGTACAGTAACATTTTTTTATTCCATCCTGATGTCATATAGCTAATATAAATTTTATCACTTTTATGATAACTCTGAACTAGTAACAGAGCTTGCAATAATAAATTTGAGAATGTTAAATATCCATATAGCTTTTTTAGACCTGCTGTTTTTTACAACTATTGAAATTTGACTTTGCAAGAATTGCAATAGTGTGTTTATCTTTTGTACTCTGAGATTGATAGTCCTTTGTAATTGATCAATTACATAAAAAAATTCGTGATTCTTGGAATCATAACAACTACATGCCATTTTAAATCTGCAACCAAAATCTTTAAACTAAAATAAGCTTTGATACAATTTCTTCTGTATGTCTGTCAATTCTGCTAATTGTTTATTTTGAGATGTAATGATACCAAGTTTGAATTAACTGTAGATTGTTTGTTAATCTAAAGTGTAACCTAAATTAAATGTACTACAATTATTTTGTAGTGAAGCATGAAGTACAATACAATGTGTTCTCATATCTAAGCTTAAGGATTTCTTAATTTCTTACTACTGTTAAACAAATTTGAGGTTGTGTGATAGAGCCTCCAAGTTGATTTTATCGGGGTTACAGATTAATTTAATCAAAGTTATGGTACATTTTTCTTTAACATCAATTAATTAAGACCTTGTTTTAAAATAGGGATGTTTCATTGGATTTTTTTGTTTAATAGCCCACCTGGATAATTAACCATATTGAATGAATGATCTCTAATTAACTTACATCTCATTTAGGGTACAAAAGTAATTATTGACTTCGCTGTCCCTACCTCAATGGTCAAGTCATAGACACTAAGGAATGGACTGTCAAATATCTTTCACCTCATCATAAACTGAAGATAATTGTAGTTGACTCTCGCTAACTCAAACCTCCTTAGTTTAAAATATGCAACAACTCAAACCATTTGCAATCCCTTTGGAAAACCCTGACTAAGTTGAAAAATAACCATGCATAGCTCTTTGTTTGAAATTCATTGTTGGTGATGGTGTTTTTATATTTTGATTTGGATTTTTGTGGACATTTGCCATCACTGATTAGTAAAAAACAAGTTTCACAACGTTTCGGGATCTGGAATCTGATCCCGTCTTCAGGTGGAAGAAAACCTAGAACATAACAAGATTAGTAACAAATAGCCAGAAAAACCTGGACAAAAACACAGCTAAAACAGAGAACTGTTATGTTACAGTTCTCTGTTTTAGCTGTGTTTTTGTCCATGTTTTCCTGGCTATTTGTTACTAATCTTGTTATGTTCTAGGTTTTCTTCCACCTGAAGACGGGATCAGATTCCAGATCCCGAAACGTTGTGAAACTTGTTTTTTACTAATCAGTGATGGCAAATGTCCGCAAAAATCCAAATCAAAACATGCATAGCTCTAATAATTTTACCTTTATAAGTCAGATTCAGAAAAATTACCCATCTTTAACTTGGACGATCTGTGGATAAGTTGAATAAAATTGGTACTTTATCTACACATACCCGAGTTTACAAACTGAAGTTTTCTCATCGGGCTCTGTAAGTCAGATCCTGGCGTACATTTTGCTATGTGTTGGATAAATTGTATCTAGTCCATTGTCACTAATCTTTGCCTCTGTATCTCAAATTTTTATTTGGTTTGCCTCTATATGATATTTATATGATGTGAATAAATAAATAAATAAATATCGCAAACCTCCCCTGAAGTCAATTTTAATCAAGAATTAACTTTATAACTCAAACTATGCCTTGGTCTAACTACACAGTACTCAAAGAAAAATCATGTGCCCGTGAATTTCGAGCCAGCTATTCTTGACTGTAATATATTATTCTGTGACTGTAATAGTATTCTAACTCAAAAATATGGTTTAAGTTGCACTAAATAAACTGGTTTCATTTCATAGTACGGTATTTGTTTGTGCGAATTGTTTCAATGTTATGCTAAAAAAAACCTGCTAAAATTCAGTATTCAGTCTTTTTTTAATACTATCCATCCAGAGATAATAAATTCATTTGTGATCGAAACTCAAGAAGAAATTTTTCAGTAGGCAACATATTAGGAGCTTTTCATTGGATAACAGTGTTTTTATAAAACAATTTGATGTGTATGAAGTAACCAGAACTTTTTCAATTAATTCTAGTTCAATAGGTTTATTTCAATATATTTTTGTGAAACATCTTTTTCTAGTAGAATAACAATAGATGTCTAATTAATTAGTAAGATACAATTTAATTTTCCTATTTTCTGATAACTTTGTAAAAAACCTAATAAGATTCCAGCACAATAGTTTGTTATATTGTAATTTTATTTAATTTGATTTGATTGTATTTATGCCATATTATTTTGATCATTTTTATAGTAATTAGTCATTTTAACAAAATAATCTTTTATATTTTAAATTAAGACAACATAAAATGTTGGTCATACAAATAAAAAATGTAGGTTTATTTTTGGATCTCAAGCCATGTTCAATTGTACAATGTTGGATGATAAATTTTATGAATTTTTATCATGTGTCTTGGACAAAAGGCACTTCTGAAAGTGTTCATAAATGTTAGCAGTCACGTTGTATTTTAGCTATTGTACATTAATGTTGTTTGTACTTGTGGAACTTAGGACTAAGATCTATGTTTAATGTGCTATAAAAAGATTAAATATAAACATTTTGTAGTTTTATTGACAAGATTTTATTTCCCTTTTTCTCACTGGAGATAGAAATCTTACCCCTAGTAGATTTTTTCTCCTAATGAATACACTAGTAATTTTTCAGAAAATTCAACGTCAAACATAAACTTGCAGAATTTAATTTCTAAACCTCTTTGGAAATACAAAAAAATCAAGGATTGAAAATGGAAACTGTTTCTGATCATTCACAACGGTCCTATATTCGTCTGAACCAAAAAAATCGTCTGGATGGGATGAAATCTCACCTTTTTTGCTGAAAAAATGAATTCATCTTCTAATCAAACCACTGACAAACCTTATAAACTGTTCACTTCATCAAGGCACTTTCCCAGACCTTCTTAAGTTCTCAATTATTAAACCCATACCAAAGAAAAGCAATGTTCATACTCTTGACAACCTGAGGCCGATCTCTCTGTTGCCGGTCTTCTCTAAAGTTTTTGAAAGAGTTGTGTTTAACAGACTTAGTGAATTTTTCGAAGAGAATGACTTGCTTTCTTGTTTTCAGTTTGGCTTCCGCAGGGGGAGGAGCACTGTAGATGCAATCTATGAACTGGTGGACCGGGTTGCGAGTGCCGTGGATGGGTCACACTACACTGTTGGTGCCTTTTGTGACCTATCCAAGGCGTTCGACATGGTCAACTTTGAAATACTGATTGCAAAGCTAAATAGTTATGGTGTAGCTGGCACTCCACTTAGGTGGATTCAATCTTTCTTGGAAGGAAGGAAGCAGAAAGTGGTGGTGAACGCAGGTGCTCAGAGTGGTTATCAGGAGGTAACTTCAGGAGTGCCCCAGATGTCAATTCTGGGACCTCTTCTTTTTCTGGTGTACTGTAATGATCTTCCTGCTTTGGCCTCTGACGTACAGGTCTTGATGTACGCCGATGATTCGTCACTTTTTGTTTCTAATCCTAACAAAATTATCCTTTCTCAAACTCTAGTTGAAATGCTTCAAAAAATCGATTCTTGGTGTCAGGCAAATGGCTTGAAATTGAATCCTTCTAAAACACAGTTCATCAATTTCCATGTCAATAACATAAAAACACCTCAGTCTGACTCCTCTTATTTACCTCCACATTTCAATTCTGTAACAACTACCAAATTCTTAGGGTTAGAAATTGATTCAACCTTTTCTTGGCATCAGCATGTGAACATTTTGCTTCCTAAGTTAGACAAAGCGTATTATGCTCTGCTTTCTTTGTCCGAGACAGTTGATCTGAAAGTCCAAAGACAGGTCTACTTCGCATATTTCCACTCTCTAATTTCTTATGGACTATTATTCTGGGGATACTCCTCTGAATCAATCAGAGTATACAGAATGCAGAAGAGAGTAATTAGGCTGCTATCTTGTATAGGACCCAGAGTCTCATGCAGACAACATTTCAAACAGCTCCGTATTTTACCGCTTCCCTCTTCAACAACAATCATGTACAACAGTATTCCACCAGAAACTCAGTATCCAATTCATAGAACAGCATTTCTGGAAAAATCTCCATCATACATCTGCTTAAAGATCTATAACACTTGCCCAAGTCGTTTCTAAGAGGAGCAGTCTTTCAAAAAGTTCAAAAAACTGGTCACTGGTACTTGTCTGATAACTGCTTTTATAGCCTTTCTGAGTACCTGAGCCACAACACGCAGGGGTATTGATGAGTTGTGCTGGTTTTCAGCCAATGTTTTGGTTTTCCCAGTTGGTAGTTTTAAGTTTTATTCTGTGACCTGTACAGTAGTTTTAAGGTAATTTGTATGATTAAAAAGGTTTATATTTGTTTGCTTTGACTAGTCTACTGCCCAAGCAGACACTGCATGTAAGGCAAGGGCGCCCGCAGGATATTTTCCCAGGGGGGGCAAACAGTTATTTTTTTCCTGGGGTTTTATTGGGGTGTGGAAAATATACCGGTATCCCTTATTGGGCCCGCAGCCCTCTTATAGAGAAACGGTAAGATAAAAGTACTTGAAAACGTATTTTTGGCTGTCTAAAAACCAGAGTTACCTTTCAAAAAGATTTCAAACATACTCATTTGTTTCTTCAATCATGATACCAATTTTTAGTTTGTTTGTAAATTTAATTTAAAAGTCTTTAGTTCTTTACTTTTGTAATTTTTTTTACTTATTTATGAAAAATAATCATTCTTTCAGCTGCGATTCAATTACATCCTGAATTAGTTTAGGAAATTGAATCAAAAGGCAAAACGAGTGCCATTGCAAAATTTTAGCCGACCATTATGTAGCCAATAATATGAACAATCATAACTGTCACGCCTTCTAGCAAGGTATTTCCGTCGATTGACCGCTATTAGTGAATACATAAGATCGGTTTTCACACACGATTGCGAGTCCGCAATGGTACATTTTTGTCGTTTATCAGCGATTGGCAAACACCGCCGATCGCGAGTTTCGAAAAGCAACATCGGCCGTTTATCCGTAATCGGCAAATACGCGGCTGTTCGCGAATTTCGCAAAGCTAGATTCTCCGCTTTTTCGCGATCGGCAAATAAGCGCGACCGTTTTCAACGGCCGATCGCGAGTTTCGTAAAGCTACATCGGCCGTTTATCCGCGATCGGGAGATACGCTCTAGCGTATTTCGTGGACGTTCGCGAATAGCGTAACGCTATTTTTGCCGTTTGTCCGCGACTGGCAAATACACGCGTGGGTTTAGCGGAAGGGCCGCGACAACGGCCATGCGAAACATGCGGCCGCATGGGGCGCCGACTGGGAGAGGGCGCCACCGAAGCCGGCGCAGTGTTGAGTCCGCAGCGGCGCCCGAGGAGTCTTTAAAGTGCTGAACATGTACTTTGGCGAACTTTGTTGACACACGGGTAGTATTTTACAATTTTGTTTAACGTGCAAAATATTCGTCTTGGGGGCGTTTTCCGGCACCTGTGGAGCATTTTAAATTTGTTAAAGAGCTAAATTAATTAATTGGTGTTTGCCGACTTCAGGGAGTCTATCAAAATTGTTCAACTTGCCAAATTTTAATTTATGTGGCGTTCTCCAACTACCGGGGCTCGTTGAGCATTTTTATATGGTTCAAAGTGTAAATCATGTGATTTGGCGAGTTTGGTTGGCTCCCGGTGGAGCATTTACAAATCGTTCAACGCGATATAACATGATCGAGTTGTCGCCATTTTGGAGGTGTTAGCCAGCCCCGGCGCCTGGAGCCCTTTTGAAATTAATCAAGGTGCGTAATGTGAGTTTTGGAGGCGTTTGCCGGTGCTGGTGGAGACGTTTCAAACCATTCAAAGAGCAAAATTTTTTTTGTTGGAGCATACTGGCACCTGTGGCGTCTTTTAAAAGTGTCTAAAACTCGCAAACATTTTAATTTGGTGGCCGTTTACCCATGCCCGTGGAGTAATCACTGTTTTCAAATAACTCAAAATGTAAATTTTCGGGTATGTGAATTGTAGCTGCAGTAATGAACAAAATAAATGTCAATTTGAAAAGAATGGGTGAAGTAAATGAGTTCCGTTTTCAACACAGTTTCATTTTAGCAATACCTTTAAAATTAAATTGAATTTGCAATTTGGTATGCAAAATAAATTTCAAGATTCAAAGCCAAGACCTGGGGAACTAAAAACTTCTAGAAACTCAATCTTAACCCTCGTCCTCAGGGACTTTTGCAAGTGGTTTAAATGGGCTGGGTAACGAACAACTGTGATATTTTTTAGCTGTTTAGTATATTCCTTCTTAGATCGGTCTAATTTGACTGGGCTCTAATGTTATTATTTTTTAAGTTGAAGCAAGAATTGCCCGATTAGCGGTGTGCCTGTTCTTACTTAGATAATTTAATTTGTCTTAATACATCCAGCAATACAAAACCGTAGTCTATCCATCAATAAAATACCTTTAAATATGTGATGAATAAAATTCAACACAGTAACTTCAAAATATTCTATTTAATTTTGCAAATGATAGCTTTAACCACCACGAGGGAGGGTGGGTAACTGATACCTAAATCTAGTGAAAGGGCGCCAATGTAGGCTCTCGCATGTCCCAGAAAAATCCCTTGTCGCGGCCCTGTTTAGCGGCCGGTCACAAGGTTTGCAAAGCTGCACTTGCCGTTTATTAGCGATCGGCTAATACGCACGTCAGTTTTAGCGGATGATCGCGCTAACCTGGATCTGCTGTTTATTTGCGATCGGCAAACGGCCAATTCGCGAATTCGTTTTCCGTGGCCGGTAGCGAGTTTTGCGAAGCTACACTCGCAGTTTAGTTGCGATCGCTAAAACGATCATGCCCCGAAAATTTCCTGAAGTGAATAAAAATCCCGCCCAAAAATCGGGAATTCAATTTTCCCGAAATTTTGGGACCCGACCATCCCTGATTAAAAATTACAGAGATTAACTTTGTTTGGTCAACTTGAACAAACTTAAAAGCTTCATGTATTTTTAAATATATTTTCCTTTTCTCAGGGAGGGCAACTGTCCCCCTGGCCCCCCCCTGCGGGCGCCCATGATGTAAGGGCATTTTTAGACATTGTTATTAAATAAATAAATATTGAGGCATGAAAAAGGTTAACGGATAAATTATTGGGATAAAGGAGGAGTGAAATTTTATCTGAAAAATCCCTAGAAAGGATAAAAGTCACTTGATTGGAAACGCCAACCAGCTGAAACAGGGATCAGATGTTGTGGTGCAGACAGTTTTTTCTTGTTAGTGAAAAAATGAACTTACTTAATTTTACTTTATATTGTACTTCTCTTTGAAATAGTGATTTACCCAGGAAGGTATTTTTAAGCCAACTATGAAAAAGAGATGAGTGTGGGATGATTTTTCCCCCAAACACAATTGTTGACAATCTAGTGGGAATTTCCATCAAATCGTCACGGTTTAAACCCAAAATATATTGTATGGAATATTGAATGCATAGATAATGACACCTTATTATGTGATGAAACATTAGGAAGTAGCTAGTTATGTGGTGAATAGCTCAGTCGGGTATGGAATAGTTTGGGTATGGAGGCTTCATACAAGGACGTAGAGGAAAATTATAGGTACTGAGAGGTATTAGGTATACCTGTCAGTGATAAAAAAAATCACATAGGTTTATCATATATTAAGAAGTCTTGGCCTGGAAGTTATTTATCAGTATTCCCCAAGGACTATGTCATCTCATTTGGTTCATCTTTTTCTTTTATTTAATTTAAAAAGTATTCTTGGTACTAAATTTTTGTGTGAACCCAACAGTAGCATGCTTGAAAACATTTCGCCCAGAAGTGGTAAGTTTAAGTTGTATTAGTGTTTTTACCTTCAGAAAGGAAGCTTAAAATGAGATGTAATATAACACGAGTTCTAACTTTCTATGTTTTCCATCTGCTGGTTTGTATTTGTGATTAACAAATTAATATCCTCACTATTCACCTTTTTCAAGACTGAAAATTGAGATTTATGATATTTTTAAATATTATAACACGAGTTCTAAACTTCCATGTTTTTCATCTGTCAAGTTGTATTTGTGATCAAAAAAATTATACCCTTACGATACACCTGTTATCAAGACAGTTACTTGAAACAAAAAAGGTAACTATTACTTTAAAATTTATTTCAAAGATACTTAAGTATCTATACTTATTTAATACATTAGTTGTTTATTTTTGTGATCAATTGACTACCCAAAAAGGGGGTAAGGAGAGTTTTACGCAGAAATTGTGGGCATTTAGAAGAAATTTCCATTTTTTCACGGTCAATAAATGCAAGAATAAATATTTAGTAGAATAATGTAACAGTTTTTAAGGTTTATTAATTTTTTAGTATTGAAAAATATATTGAAGCATTTCAGGTATACCTTTTAGTTTATTATGTGTCATCAAGTAGAATGGTCTGTTCGCTCGGTGAGAGGTGGGAGGGGAGGTGTGCGGGTGCCAAGCGGAAGCGACTTGTGAACAAGCCCTCGGACCTGCCCTCGACATCAGGATTGTCACGGTAACTAACACCTTTCTGCTCTAGTGGTTAACACATACAGTACACCTCGGATTATTTGGGCCTCACATTATGGGTTATCCGTGAAATCAAAATATTACATCAAATTATATGATAAAAATGTGATTTTGTGAATTTTTCGCTGGAAGAGTGATTTCTAAAAGTTTTATACAACTGCAGTTCATTACTGCATTGCATTTGGTTTTATACAAATTTAATGCATTACTTGCACTGTTCATTGTAGGGTTTTCTTACTGAAAGTGTTTTTGTTTATCACATGTGTTACCCTTAAGCAATTTTGCGGGTCAGTTTGTTACTATCACATGAGCTTTAGTTAATAGTTATGATTTTGTGTGTGAAGCTCAGGTAATTGAGAACCAAAGCGATTAGAACCATCAGGGCTGTAACTATAACTTTGGGGGGCCCAAGGCAAATATTACGAGAGTGGCTTCTCTAAATTAAAATACAAGTTAACAAAGGTAAGGAATAAATTTCTTCGGGTCTATACAAGCTGGTATAGAGGAAAACCAGCTTCCAGCTTTTTATTCAAGCTGGTATCAGGGTTCTAAGGTAACATTAAATTAACTGGTAATATTTTCAACAACTCATTAATAGATTTTTCGATTTACATTAACATATTTATTTTACGTTTGAATATGTCTAAATGTAAGGTATAGTAGACAAAATCAAAAATAAATCTATTACTCGATATTAAAACAACCACATTCAAGCTGATTTCTGAAAGCTGTTTCTCAATGTTTACACCTTGATTGGCGCCCTAAGCCACAACCTTAGGGTCGTTATGGCTCTAAGTACCAAATTTTTCTTTGTCATGGAAAAACAAGTGCCCTCGCCTATTAAAGTCATAAAAAATGGTTAAATAATATAATTTTTCGTCCACCTCCCACACCTGAAAATCTGATTCATACCCATATTACTAACATTCTGGCCTCACTTGCGTTGCAGCCGCCAGAGGGCTTGGACTGCGACACAGGCTCCGTCTACTGCTGCTTCTCCGACTTGCACCAGTGCGGCGTCCGCAGTGACAACCTCTCCTCCCCCCCCACCACTGACGGACAGGTCGGTCCTGCCGTGTGAGGGGTCGTGCATCAACTATGTAATCTGAAATACAGTAGACTCTATCTTATCTGGACACCTTTTAACGGGCTACACTCCTCAGAAGTGGCATCTTTGAATCAGACAATTTTTATCATCACATTGGTTTAACCAGATGTTATTGGCAGGAAATGGATAATACTGTATCAATGATTCTCATGAGACTTGAGATCAGTAATCACATGTTTAAATCAAAGTATTTGCTTAAACAGAGCCAATTATATTAGAGTTGCATTAGAGTTATAATTTACATGTTTTGGGGATTGTCGGTCTAATCGGAAAACCCATTCTTAATCATTCTTTTTAAGACAGGTACCTTATGGAGGACGTTACCCTGCATATGAGTGAAGGATGAGTGTGATGATCGTGATGATAGTGGCGCGATCTTGTAGCCTTGTTACTGACTAAGGATTAAGGTTGGTACATTCCTCAGACAGGACTTTTAATTAATAGCCCAACAACCAATGGCAGCTGACTCCAGAAACAACCCTTCAAAAAGCTACTAACTTTTCTCGGGATCGATCCGGCTAGCTACAAGTTTGTAGGCGGGCACTATAACCACTACACCAACCAGCCAATTATCCGCACAGACAACCCATTGTCCAGATAAGAAGAGGTCTACTGTAGGGGGTGGGATCAAGATTGAGATGGACAGTAGAATATTGTGTAGGGGGGAGGGGTCAACAATTTTGATTGGAAAATCATTTTAAAAAATACAAAAATCAAATTAATTTGATTTCCCTGATTAGAAAATTACATACAATACATGTACTTGTTTATACAGGGTGTTTTTTAAAAACGCAACCCATTTTTAAGACTGAATAATGCACATATAAAGATGAAATGAGTATTGTTTTGTTAATCTTTACATTTTATACAACCTATTATTTAAATTTGATCACATTTAGCTTACACTATGTGTTCAAACAATCCACCATTGACATTTGTATAAAGTTTTGCACTCTCCATCAAATTCCTGAACACGGTTTACTAAGTACCTCTTTGAATTTCTTGAATTAAATTTGTTATGTTTGTATTGAGGTGCAGAATATCCTGCGAATTATTTTAGTAGGCCATACTTTTTATGTTTCCCTAGGGTGATATAGTGGGGTCAAATCCGGGATCTTGGGGGGAGGAACTTAATTGAATAAAGTTTTGCGTTGCATTAAAAAATAACACCCTGTAGTTTATAGCCATTTTGATGCCCATTTAAGCTTCAAGTCTAAAGCTAAATGCAGATATTTATGATCAATGTTCAGGTATAGTGTTTAAAAATTCATAATTTGTCCTCATTCAAAGAGTTATTCTTTGAATAGTGTACTAACAACTAATTTATTACCTCAAGTATCGGATTTAAAAGTCAATGTGTGTTCATAAAAACCCATAAGAAGAAACATTATCAACAGGTTTTTTCAAAAAAACAATAATATTTTACTTGAAAGGGATGACATCATATTTTTGCAAACAGTAGGATTCAGCCAAATTTTTATGGAATGATGATTTTGGTGGGAGGTCGAAAAATGGACAAAAAGCGATCACAAAATCACGAACTAAGCAGCTGAACTTTGACTTCTTGATTTAGCTCCTCATTTTACAGAGACCTTACTGATTGTCATTTTTGTCTTTTGGTGGTAATATTCGTTCCTTTTTGGCAGTGAGTCCTATACAAATACAGTGTTATTACAGTAGCCTTTAATTCAAGATTTGGTGGGCTTTGGGGGTCTCGAAGAATCAAAATGTCAAACTATAGGGAGTTTATGGGATTTTACATTAAATAATCATTGCAAATACAGGTTGTACATATAAATCCCCTAATTGTTCTAATACCAAAAACATAAATGAACTATTTCATCATCAATTTATTAACTGTTATCAATCTTAAGCTCTCAATAAATATGAACGGATAAAATATTTGGTATTCTTTGAATGTTTGTGGTGTCAGCCCGATTCGAAATATACACAGTGTCGAATTTGAACTATCCAGGTTTTTCTGAATCTACTCGATATACCTACTTTCATTCCATTGTATTTGCATAGATACACTTGGTTCGAATCTCTTAAACCAGCTAAGTAGCTAACAAGAAGCAAGTTGTAGAAAAGTTGTAGCAAGTTGAATTATATCGAAAAGAAGCAAGAAGTAGAAAAGAAGCAAGTTGTAGGTTCATTTCAGGTTAAATCAATTTCGTAATCCTTAGTTTGAAAAAATAACTAATCGAATAAGGGGCAGGGTTTTCTACAGAGTTTTACGTTGGCATTAAAGAATCAGTTCAATGCCATCTGTCTGGTGAAAAATCATCCGAATAAATACAAAAGAATACTCATAGCGAGTACTTGTGACAGGCAAAGTTCGGAGAGTACCCCTGGCAGGCGGTGATAGTGGACTTGGACAGCAACTACGTCGGGAGTGGAGCCATCATCGACGCCTCGCACGTCCTCACTGCGGCCCACAAGGTGGCTCCCTACACCAGGTATAGACAGAGCCAGATCACTTGGCCCATGTCCATAAGTCCGGTGCTAAAATTAACTTTAATCTTGTTGGCGGACGGGCCAAGTTATTTGACTCGGGCAATAACACTTGAGTGTGTCTAGCTATTGATAAAAATTATTCAAACAATTTCTAAACACTTCTATGACATTCTCTACAAATATTTAAACACTAAACTAGTTGTTTGTTTGAAATACTTTGTTGCGGAATTTTGCGGACATTTGCCATCACTAATTAGCTAAACAAGTTTCATTACTAGGTAGTTAAAATCGCTAGGCTGTATAAGCGAGTTTTTTTTGAGGAAAGTCACGTAATGATCACATGTAAGCCTAAATAAGTTCGTATTATATGGAGTTCCACTATGTCTACTATGCCTCTAGTTTGACTAAAAATACTAGTTTCAGAATTATTTTCAAAACTTTCCTGGGGGAGTTTTCCCAGACCCCTTTCCAGCTGGGGGGTATTCCATAACCCCTCTTGACAAATTTCTGTCTATGCCACTAGTCACATAATGTAAAAGGCTCAATACATTTCTTTACTTCACCACAACTTCTTTGACATCCAAAGTTTTGGTGGAACACAAAAATCGCATTGTGTGAAACAGCCCTAAGAAAAGAATACATCTTGGAGCTAGTTGACTTCAGAGTCTCTGGAAACATATGGGCAGCATCTGGGGAAACGGCCTTCGTACCTCTTGGATTTCTGAAGACTATTAAGATCTTGGTATGTAAGTCTTTGCTGTACCAGGTAGCAGTATTATCTTTTTGTAGCGTCCTTAATCCTATACTCTTAATGAGCAGTATTATCTTGTATGTATGTTTGCTTGCTTGCACAATTATCTCAAAAACGGCTCTGAGGATTTCCGTCAAAGTCTGGAAATAAGTAATTTATGACTTAAAAACGTATTTTATGCAGATTACTTAGCCTGAGAAAATCAAATAACATAGTAAAACAAATTTTAAAGTTGTAAATTTTTAACATTGGCCTTATGAGTTGCCAAGATAGCAACAAAAATAAACAAGGTGAGTATAAAAAAATAAAGTAATCATTACAGCTACTTGCAATCTACAGCCATCAAGGAAAAAACAGTGAGTGGGATGAAGAGTTCATGGAGCAATAAAAAAGGCATCTATTTGTCAATTTTATGACATTGAAATATTTTATAGTAACTGGATGAACACCGACATAAATAACACCGACAAAAAACATGAAATAACACCGACATGTTTTAGTGACATGAAATAACACCGACCAGGTTCTTGTTGTCTTATAAGGTTTATAAAAGTTGTTGCACATCCCCATTGAATTTCTTACTCCTAACGATAATCCATGCCAGACAGGAGCTGGTGGTGCGGGTGGGGGACTGGGACGTCCAATCGGACCGAGAGCCACTGCCGTTCCAAGACTCACGGGTGACGTCCGTGCGACTGCACCCGCAGTATGACCGTGCGACCCTGGCCTACGACGCGGCGGTCCTCACCCTCGCCCAGGCCCTCAGGCTCTACCCTGAGGTACCCCATGTCAACAGCATCTGCCTGCCGGTGCCCTCGACTGAGTTCACTGGCGAAAGGTACGGTTCTGCAGCTAAGTTTCTCGAACTTTGTTTTATTAACAGCTGAGAACAAATATAGGAATTTCGAATACGGTTATATTATTTCTTGTGATCTAAAACTCAAAGTTTGGATTGCAATAAATAATTGCCATGGTAGTAACCATTCCTCAAAAGTATATAATTTCATAACTAGTTCCAACAGTGGTATTTTCTGGTGGGTGCTCAAGTTTGATGTGTGAGGCGGAGCAAACACAGAAACTCCGAATTTCACAAACGAGCTGAAGCCTAGTACAGGAATAATTAGAGCAAATGCCAGAAAATCACTTTTTGTACAAGTTATGAATGATACTTTTCACCACAACGCAAAAATACATAAGTACAAAAAAGCACCTCAGTAAAATAAAAATTGTATATTTCAAAATCTAAATTTTCCATAGGGAATTTTAGTCATACTTAGAAAATTTTTAACACACACTATGGTAACAGCTACAGTCTAAGAAAGAAAAACAGTCCCGACACTTGCCATATGTTGTAATGCATTTTGTTGTCCGCAGGGCAACACTAGCATTCCAAAGCAGTACGCAAGCACAATTAGACACCATCTGATTGTAATTGTACTTATGTGTCAGCCGCCAGGATCGCATGGGGAGGACACTTTTTTCATCTGAATGACAAGATTGATATTGTTGTTAGACAGTGGATAGTGAAACAACATGTGATTTGCTTGTGGACATAGTTGATTGTGCTTGCGTGCCACCAGGTTTGCAGAGGGGGGACACTTTTTATAACCAAATGACAGGACTATTTTTTCTTAGAGTGTGGTAACAACACAGCAATACTAGCCTGTGCCTATTCTTGTTTACATTTTAAAACTGATTGAAGTTTTAAAACTGCTGATTTAAATTGTAGAAATAAATGGTAAAGAAACATTAGTGTGTGTAACAGACAAATGGATAACTGATCGAGAGCAAGGAAAAATCAGCTAATGCTTTTCCCATCCTCTAAATTAAAGCTTGGGAAACGATCATTTTCATAGATATCAGCTGTCATCGAAAAAAGCTCCTTTCGGTACGGAGTGATGAAGTTGTACGTTTCATAACTAGTACCGCAGCAAAAGTTGTTTTTTCTGGTGTGCACTCAAGTTTTATTTGTGAGGCAAAGCCAAACACAGGATCGAGTTTCACTCGAGGTGAAGACTCGACTGAGTTACACATTGCCCTCAGGTGCTGGGTGAGCGGGTGGGGCAAGGATGCCTGGGGCGCGAGCGGTCACTACCAGAGCACACAGAAGGCCGTCGACGTCAGTGTAGTGAGCGGCTCAGAGTAGGAGACACAAACTTGCCCTCAGGTGCTGGGTGAGCGGGTGGGGCAAGGATACCTGGGGCGCGAGCGGTCACTACCAGAGCACACAGAAGGCCGTCGACGTCAGTGTAGTGAGCGGCTCAGAGTGCGAGACTCGTCTGAGACACACCAGGCTCGGGCGCCAGTTCACACTCGACCAGCGCAGCTTCCTCTGTGCCGGTGGAGAGAGGAACAAGGACGCCTGTACTGTGAGTGGAGATATTTATCTCTTAGTTACTTTTACGACTGTTTTGCTATAATTCCCTGTTATCAATGTCCATAAACCACAACCTCAAACATACCACCCTGAATGACGTGTTGGGGTGGGAAGCCAACTAACTTCAAAAAAAGCCTCTATCAAAATTATGGCTTTTAGACCAATAACATTATTAACAATTTCCTGTCATTAATAACAACCTTGGCAAAAGTTTGTGATGAAATCCAATGATTGAACTTCACCAATGACTAAATTATACTTCTCATATTTTTATCATGACATCGGGTCTGAAAGGGTTGGTCTTGTAGGCAAAGAACATGACTCATATATGTAACTGTCTTTATGAATGAACTTTGAAGCTAAAAAATTATGTTTCGTTATATTATTACAGTAAAACCTCACTAACTCGACAGTCTGTATAACTCGACACTTGAACAGCTGACAGAGAATCTTCAATTAAGCATTTTTATCAGAACATTCAGTTTTGATTGTTGAGTATTTGACATTTCTTCAAAGATTATTCACTCATTATGTAAAAATACTTATGTGACAAATGTATATGTAAAGCTAATATTTGTTTTGTGTTCATATATTAAAGCCCATTGAAATTCCAATGTTCTGGATAACTCGGCAACCCCCAAACTCGACAACCTCTGGGTCCACAAATAGTCCGAGTTTGTGAGGTTTTACTGTACTAGTCAAAATATTTTTTGATCTTCGAATATATTGTAAGCATTTTCAAGTGTGAGCCTGTGTGTAGAATAATCCAGACTGTCAAATTACGAGTGTTCATCTATCCAGGTTTACTGTATTTCCAGGATGTGTCAACTGACTTTATTTTAGAATTCCAACATGTTTTCATTGCATTTTTTTACAAAACTTCCACTATCTCAATTGCATGTAAAAACTATTGTTATAAAAATAAGATCTTTTAACAACACACTCAACTATGATCGTTTTTTAAGTTTCAACAATGAAACATTTACGGTTCACATTATTTTTATTAATTTACAAGTCCTCTAATTAGAGGGGTCCTGCGAACTCGCCGATTAGCCCTCTTTTCCTTTAATTTCTTTTGTCAAGATAATTAATATTACTAGTTCAGATTATAAATAATAGTAGAGTTAATCACAAAACAATCACTATCAATAAATTTGATCAATGCTAAAAAGAATAAATAAAACGGTACGTTTCAAAAAAATTTGGATGGTTGTCTTTAGCACAGTCTATTTTGAATTAAAAAATTTATTATCGTTTTCTTCTTTAGTAAATTTTTACTTAATTTTAAACATTTTCTTAATTGACCTTTTTCTTAATCTTTAAATTTCTTCATATGTTGTAATAACTGAGCTGAACTAGAAGTATAATTTTAGTTTGCAACCATTAAAAAGACTTATCAAACTTTTTATATTGAATCACTGACAAATTGTATTATGTGTATTAACTCATTAATTAAAATTAAAAACATAATTATAAATTCAAGTATATTTCCAGTATCGGTAGACACCCTGTGTTGCGGGGGACGGGGGAGCCCCGCTGGTGTGCGAGGGCCCCGCCGGTCACTGGACGCTGGCGGGGCTCGTGGCCTGGGGCGTGGGTTGCGCCCAGCCCAACGTTCCCGGCGTCTACGTCAACGTTCCCTCCATGGTGCCCTGGATCCTGCAGTGTGTCCAGCCACTAAGAACCAACGTCTCTGCTCTCAGCTTCTTGTTGAAATAGTGGTTGAAAGAATGGCTTCATTATTGAGGAGGCTTTTAATTGATTCTTAGGTAATAAGAATGGTTCTTTCAATAATGGTTCTAAAATGTAATATTTTAGCCATCTTTATTATGAATTATTGCTCCTGAACCGGTTAAGACAAATAACGGGTTTTCAGTTGATTTTACTGTTCCTCAATCATCCAGTTCAACTATGGGTCAAGTATGCGACCAAGGTTTAAAAGCATTATTGCGTCGTCTTCAGGCAGTGAACCACGATGTTCCTACCCCCTACCTGAAGATGACGCAATAATACGTTGAAACCTGGGCCGCATACACGACCCATAGTTGAACTGGAAGACTGAGGTACAGGAAAACCATTATATTTATAAAATGTAAATCTGTTTACTTATTTTTTCTAACTTTTATCTTGGTTTCCCAAGCCTACATGTAGGATTCAAAAATGTCGCTATTCATTACAACCAAACATATTACTATTACCAAATTTTGTTTTGTTTCCACCAGTTGTGTTCAAGCAATTTAATATTTCATTCTAAATATGTTAAGCTAATATGTAAGGAGTTGTGATGGGTAATAAAACAAGTCTTGTGTGTGATATTTGGAAAAATATTTGATCTTTCAAGACAAATATTTCCGTTGGTATTTGAGATCAGAGTCAAACTGTTAAACCTTCCTTCCTACTAAAACTTGTTGTGAGCCTCTTGTTTGTTGATCACAGAACCTCTGAAAGGCCCTTGGCATTTTCCCACTTCTAACATAATTTTTTATATTTCAGTACAAGATTTCTCTGATGACAACTTCAGGAAAAACACTTTTTTAAACTCATTAGAAAAACAGGAGGAAATAAAAACACCAATATTACAAAAAATTTATATTTATATGTTTCCAAAAATAATAGTATAGTTGAGGGTAAGCAAACGATAATGTTGCACAATGCGGAACGTCGGTTATGAACATAGGCTTAACAATAACAATTTACTCTTGAAACGATAAGATACATCTCATCTCTAAAGTAAGAAAAGTTAACAATATTATTCCTAAAATTTAAAATATCACCAGCTAGATACACGGCGCGAGGCTAGTTACTGTTGTTTGCACTCCGCGGGCGTGCCGTTGCTCTTCTTGGTCTTGGGTAGCCTCGGGTCGTTGGGGTTGAAGTCCGGGTCCTCGTCGCTTCCCTCCTCCGCCTCCTCCTCTTCTTCCTCTTCCTCATCGAAGTCTTCCTCTTCGTCATCATCCAACGCTTCTCCTGCAATCGCAATGTGGTTGTAATAACTTCAGGTATCATCCTATTTATGGAGTTTACCTACCATATTTAATCTCGTTCGTAAATTACTCAATGTGTTAACTTCAATTAAATGAATTCTGGTTATACAGTTATCTGAAATGTAAAATTCCGTAAATGATGTACTTCACACATGTGAAATCAGCCTAGAACTAATAATCTGGAAACAAATCACAGCTACAACATCCCTAGCTAACTAGAGAAATGACTACAATTTCATTGTGATGCTCATTTCTTACCCTTATTGTGATTTAACTCGTACAATGCTTGGGTGGAAATTGTAATTTACTAGCCTCCACAGCAGTTATCAACAGAATCAAATGTGTAAAGTTTAAAACAGCCTGAGGGCACAAATGCAGTAAATTTGTTCATGTGCTTCCACAGTAGAATTAATACAACTATTTAATAGACTGGGACAGCGGCGTGTCCTGTAATACAGCTACTAGGAGGTCACGAATAATGAATAGTTGTGAGGGATGGTTTGTGGACGAGGTGTTCCATAGTGGGGATTAACATCCGCAATATTGAGTACTCGTTCATGGGACCATCCTCATAATTAGACCAGTTCGTAAATTGTAATCGGATCCCACATTAAAATGGAGGTCCCTTAGTTGCCATTGGCTGTTGGGCTAGTAATTAACAGTCCTGTCTAAGAAACATGTCAGCCTTGGTCAGTAACAAGACTACAAGATCGCGCCACAGCCAGTGCTGCGTCCCGGTCTTAAGAGGTATTAAAGGTATTAGGCTTGAGGGGGAGGATCGCAAGCGTCAGGCATGTCCCTCACGTAAACAAACTAGAATAGTTCACAAAGTCTCGTCAAGTATGTCATTGGCTGGAGTATTTTGGTTTTGTTGACATAACGTTTTTCCCATTGGGTAAATAATTTTGTTTGTTGATGTTGTATTGTTCTACAAGTTTATTGATTGTCCACTAGATAGCCACACTGAGACTAATTTTCGGAGATCATAAAAATTCCTCGTGTGCTTCCAACAGCCTTCGTCAGGTTGGCCTGTCGTCGGCAAACAATAAGTATATAAATCACCCTCCCTCTGGGCTCCCGCTTCATAGTTGTATTAATTCTAGTATAACAAGGTTGGCAATCAACCTTCGATGAAAGTGAGTAGGCTGAATGCACAACAAACTATTAAACAGAACAGTTAATGAAAAGTTTAAGATAGGGTTTCTCGCCTTGTTTCAATTGCCAACCTATATAAATAAATTTTCTTAACTTTATATGTTGCAAGATTTAAAACCACAAAATCATTAGACTCTGCAGCAGTTATGGCTTGCCATGATTTTGCAACTCTATCGTGTGTCAAGACAAAAATGTCCAGCACTGGCTTGATATGTTGCGTTTTATGATAGTTATAGGCCTTCATTTGAAAATTGACTGACTTTTTAACGCTATCAGATACTATACAGAGTGTCCAGCAAACAAGGAAGCATAAAGGAGGACTTTAAGAGGACCCTAACAGAACTTCGGAGGACCTGTCGAGATTTCTTGCCTAATGTTGATTATGAAAAATATTATAGTAAATCAACAAAATACAATTGAATCATTTTATTTACCAGTAAATAACTCCCAATATTCCTCATGCACTAGTTCACAAAACATAATGGCACGACATTTTGTTTCTGTAGCAGTACATTCTTCAAAATTACAAAAAATCTATTTAAATATGTAACGAACAACACAATTTCAAAATGAGATTGTAAAGCTGGAGGACCATTAGGCTTAATTTTTGAGGACTATAAGACTTAGAAAAACCGGCAGACACCCTGAACGTTTTTAAACTGGTCCAAAAATTCTGATATCCAGTCCTTTCGCTGATTTTAAGTTATCTTTTACGTCTCCGAGTGTAGTGGAGGCAGCAACTACTTCAAACGTTGCTGTCCCCCTTCTCGATTCAAAACAAATTTCAAACAGATCACACGAACATGATATCTAATTTTTTTATCAATGACTAAGAGTGCGTTTAGCAATCTCGATGTGAACTGACCCGTGAAGTAGAGGACAGCCTTAGGGACGATCCTCTCCCTGATGTAATGGCCGATCTCGAAGTCGCTGGTCAGCAGGGACTGAGTGTCTTCGTCTACCTCCGCGTCGGGATCCTCGGGCACTGTGAAAGTCACCAAAGTCAGCTCCTGTTTACTTAACATGTTTGCTAACTGGGCGGCTCATGTATGGAGGTAGCGTTGGTCATTGTGGTAGCCCAAATTACTAAAAGAAATTCCTTTGTTGTGGCTTAGATATGACCACCCCCCCCCCCCCCAGCTCGGATAAAAAAGGTGTTTTATCTACTAGTTTTCATTACATTCAGCTTATATATCATTCTGGTGGCAAATATGACCTTTTTTAGGATTTAGGCTATTTTTAGGTTTGGCTCATATATGAGCCGCCTGGTTACAGTTATAATTTAACTATCAATCTATCAATACAAAAAACACGTTACCATACTCACTGCATGTCCGGGCGCCGGCATTAGATCGAAAGTCATTAGATCGAATGGCACTGGATCGACACTTTTTGTCGGTCCAGTCCCCTGTCGATCTAATGCCTGTCGGAGCAGTGCCTTTCGATCTAGTGACTGTCGATGCAGTGCCTTTCGAAGATATATCTGTATTAAGTTTGGGAAATCGTGATTATTTTAAAATTATTGAAAGCAAATTTTCGTCTTTTGAAAGTTTTAACGTCGAACGGCACTGGACCGACAGGCATTGGATGGAAAGGCACTGCACCGACAGGCAGTAGATCGAAAGGCACTGCATCGACAGTCACTGGATCGAACGGCACTGGATCGACAGTCACTAGATCGAAAAGCACTGCATCGACAGCCACTAGATCGAAAGGCACTGCTCCGACAGTTATACTTCTAAATTTTGTGTTGCGGCAATACTGTCCTCACGAGTTTCGCAATGGAGAAGACATCTAAATGAATAGTTAAATTCAAAATACCCACGATTTTAAAAAATTGGGAAAAACTATAGTTAAATAATAGTTTATTACCTTTGAGGCATTCAAATTGTTTTCTAATGCAAACGTAACATCAACATGTTTTTAGAGAGATTTAAAAAAAGTGAATTTATGTTTCAAAAAAGATCAACATTGTGCCTATGTTAATGTTTCTCTTCCAACCAATAAATTTACCTTGTTTCGCTAAAGAGAAATTAAAGGCATATGTTCAATAAATTTGTTATTTAAGATACAACAACAACAACACTTTGTCCTGTGTTTTCTATGAATGACTGGTTTTTAAGTATTAAAATATTGGTGACATTTTGATCAGATTGAATTAGTTTATTCTGAATTAAAAAAGTAATCTCACGAATGGCATTGTTTTGACGTACATATTCAAGCGGCACTGGATCGAAAGGCATTAGATCGAAAGGCAATGCACACGACAGTCACTAGATCGAAAGGCACTGGACCGACAGGCATTAGATTGAAATGCACTGGTCCGACAGTGTCGGAGCTATGCCTGTCGGTGCAGTGCCTTTCGATCTAATGACTTTATTTTGTGTCGGTCCAATGCCTTTCGATGCAATGACCAGATCTCCTGCATGTCTCACTTCAACCATCTACACTGTTTACACCATTCACACTGTTTAGGTTACTTTCCGGTGAAAGAAAACTGACCAGCTGGAAGTCAGCTGTGGTTGTCCAGGAGTACCAACATAGCAACACTGTATTTACAATATAAAGCAAAAAACCCAGAGACAGTATATACGCCATATCCCTTTAGACCGTTGTTTAAGTTGCAAGCCCCTAAAACAGTCGGATATATCACAATCAACCATTTGGTCGCACTGTAACACCAGCTGTCACCAGGCTATTTCAACGGACCCATTACACTACTCAACCCTACTCGAAGTTTTAAAAAACCCTCGGAAATTCGAGTTGAGTAGTAGTAGTTACTCCCGCCGTTTACCCGGAATTGGTCCGTGTGATAGCATTTACGGCCGTTTTTCACAAAGTCAACATCACTCATGAACAGCCACCATAAAACTTTTGTTATTTTTCTTTAATTAAGGCGGTTTTTAAGTTATTGATATCAAAAAATTTGTTTTGTCTTTTTTCCTTTCTATTAGAGGTGTGCGGATATCCGAAAACTCGGATTGGATTCGGATCGGATCGGATATCCGAATCCGATCCGAGGGTTTTATAAATATCCGGTAAGACCGACTATATATCCGACTCTATCGGATAGACTGCACATTTTGGGGGAAATTTTAAAGAAGGATCAAATTATCAAGTTTGGAAAGTCTTCCAAACAAAAGAAGTCACTGCCGACGAAAGTACATTAGTGACAGAAAACATCGTGGAGCAAAAACGACGCTTTGAAATGTGACGGTTGCGACAGCGGCTAGATTAATGCCTCAACACGATCTGATTATGTAGTGGTATGCATCAATCGATGTATTTCGGTTGCTGATATTGCGATTCGTGATTAGATCGAGATCGTTGTATACGATCAGAGTATTGCGCAATACACGACTTGATAACAAATATTTTCGTAAGATAAATTATTGTATCGTAGCATTAAATCAGTTAACAAATAATAATACATCCTTTATTAGTTCTGTCTCCATCAGTATCCGTTACCGACGAAACATCATCGATTGGTATGAGAGAGAATCGCAACCAAGACGAATCAGAGTTCGCCACTGTCCGACGTCCGACATCCAACAGTGTCCAACAGTCGTCTTCAATTTCCAAAACGAAATATCCCGTAAATACCCCATAAATAAATAGTCGTGTTGATGTTTCACACGACTATTTCAGGCCATAAAATATCTTAAGTGGCCTGTGGATACGATAAAATAAAAAGCCTACAATAATTTTGGGCTGCCAAAGAGTTGGCTAACCTGTTTATTTCATTGTTTGACTTTACATCTCACTTCGTTTTTGATTTTGAATGTCGTCTGCTTAAAAACTGAATTAACTCAAGAACGTCTTTCTTTAAATTGACAGATTACTTTATTTTTCAATTTAGCAATTACCCACCTAGAAATTGAAAGCTAAACGATCAAAAATAAGTGTTTATTTTGCTGAAATATTAATCTTTGTCGAATTAAGCCGAGTCAAAGTCGGCCGGCCGTATTTTCTATACATGATTAAAATGGACAGATAATTAATTGTAAGATAACAGTACAATGCTGAGTTGACAACCTACGCCTATGAAAATAATTAGTGAGTTTGCTTGTTGTTTGTCATCTAAAACAAATAGACCTTAGTTCTAATTAAATGCCCAAGCTTTAATACTGAAACCTACAACATTTGAAACTTATCTTGAAATTTAGGTTAGTTTTACTGCTCAGTCTTATTATTTTGTTTTTATAGTGTTATTGTAGTGAATCAAAATCTTGGTTGTCAGGCATTAATGCATAAATAAAAATGTAAAGCTTACTTAAAATATGAAGTGATTGGTGAATCAAGTTTTATATTTAATTCTTTTGCCTAATCACAGGCCTAGTCACTCATCAAATAAGGAAAAGAACAACAAATACTGAGGCCAAATAGTGAACAAATTTAGGTTGCATTGAAAAAGCAATTTTTAAGTTGCAAATCCTGAAATTGATTTAGGCCTAAATAAGCTTATTCAATTAAATACTAGCCTACCTATGCTTAAGGGAAATTAATAAATTTCTAAATTATTAACAGATAATTAATTAGTTGTACCTTTGCATACTTTAATAATTAACATTTGGCCTATATTGGAAACAATATATCACAACAATCAACAACTCAAGCATATCAAGGCAAACCTTACCTTACACATTAGGATAATATGGTAGTTCCTTGTAATTATCTTAGGCTTATGAGAAAACTTAAATCTGCTCATTACGCTGCGCCGTAAATATCCGAATCCGGTATTATCCGATCCGAACCTGTTGTTATCCCATCCGAAACCGATCCGAACATAAGCTATCCCATCCGAATCCGATCCGATCCAAAAATTCACTATCCGCACACCTCTAATTTCTATAATTTTAGATATTTTCTTACTTATGCTCAATGAGACTGATTTAACTTAAATTTTAAAACCAATAAAATATGTTACAAAATTATTTTTTTAAAGAAAACAAGCGCAGAGGTTGCTTGGCTTTTATCTCCTAAGACTGAAAATTTAATAAAATATTGAGTAATGATATAAAATTATGTTAAAGATGGCCTGAATTAATTCTTGTTTCATTTAACTTGAAAAACGGTTTGTTATTAATTCATAGGAAATCATCACAGTTTAGTAAAAAATATTACATTTTATATGATCAATAATAAGTATGATAAATAGTAACTTATACTAGGGCCTATTCAAAATACTCGACTCGAAAAAAACTCGAAACTTGCGGGTTTTTTAAAACTCGACTCGACTCGACTTCAAAAATCAATACTCGCACACCCCTAGCTATTTCTATATAATAGGTGAGCCGCTGGGCTATTTGTACATAACAGCTGAGCCGACTGGGCTATGTTTACAGATTTTTTGACGCCTACTGGTAACGAACGTGTGAAACCCATTCTGCGGCAGTAGTGTTCTTCAAACAAGCAAATTATTTAGTAATACCTCGAAAGGTTTACACACTGAAGTAGTCCAAAGACAGTGACAGTTGATGTTTTCGCACAAAAATTTACTTGACACCACCAATTTACTGGAGCTTAACGTCTATACCTAGCACCAAGGTTTATAAGTGCTACTGTAGCTTTCTGAAGTGGCACGTCAGTTGCTAGTGATCCACTAATGTGTGTAAAAGTAAATATCAGTAGTCAGTTCTGTTGACATGTCACTGCTCCTCTCCACTCAAAGTGGATGTCATTTTTTAAAAAGGTTTATATGGGACATTTTTTACATAACTTGAAAGCCTACCCATAAATACACACTGATACCAACATACTGGAGCAAAACTATATTTAGTGACACTTGAATGAAGTAGTACAACACAAATAGTAATAATACTGTTATAACTTTTCCAGAGAATCTTTGTTTTGCTTCTTTAGACCAAAACATTGGCAGGCTTTTTTTGAGTGATGATTAATAAAAAAGGACTTCGAGAATGTATTTTCGGACCGTGGAGGTCTACACAAAAAGAACTTGGGAAACTATCACTATTGTGCTACCACTATACTTAATAACGGACAGTTTTGACATATACATCACTGTTTTATACAAGTTACTCTGCTGTCATTATTTCAGAGTTATCTAGAAATCCAAATTACTGTATATACTGATATAACGTATTTGAAAAGTTTATTAAAACGGTTCCTCATATAAAAACAGTTCTCGAGAGCCCCTTTTTGAGTAAGTTTTATTTATATTGTATTTATATTTTTTTTATGTATATTTATTTTTATTTATATTTTAAATATATTTTATTTATATACTGATATAACGGTATTTGAAAAGTTTATTAAAACGGTTCCTCATATAAAAACAGTTTTTGAGAGCCCCTTTTGGAGTAAGTTTTATTTATATTGGCTCAGTTTTTAAGGTAAAAGCTGTTAGAACCTAATGCTTTAATCAAGGATGGTAGAATATAATCACACTATTTCGAAAAAATTACGAAGCTACATTGTTAATTGGCTTGCGACTAGCAACCGTGAAACCGCAGCTGAGCAAAGAACTTCACTCAAATTTCTTTCAGCGAAAGAAAACACCCTGATCATAAATGTTTATACTATTGTTTAAATACAGGGTGTTTTTTTTTTTTAAACACAACCCATTTTTAAGATTGAATAATACGTAGGGCCTATATAAATATGTAATGAGTATTGTTTTATTCATCTTTACATTTTATACAACCTATTATTTAAGTTTGATCACAATTAGTTTACATTATGTGCTCAAACAGTCCGCCATTGATATTTGTATAAAGTTATGCTCTCTCCATCAAATTCCCGAACATGTGTTGCAAGGTAACTCTTTGAATTTCTTGCATTCAATTTGTTATGTTTGTTTTGAGGTGCTGAATATCTTGAGAAATGTGTTTGTAGAATAATACTACTTTACATGTCTGTGGCAAATTTCATTCAAATCGGGCCACTTTAACACGAGTTATCGTGCTTAAAGAAACACACATTAAAAACGCAACCCAAAACTTCATTTTATCGGTAAAGGATTATTTCCCCCAAGATCCCCGGATTTGACCCCACTATATTATTTTATTTGGGGATACATAAAAATTAAGGCCTACGAAAACAATTCACAGGATATTCAGCACCTCAAAATAAACAACAAATTTAATTCAAGAAATTCAAAGAGGTACCTTGCAGCACATGTTTGGGAATTTGACAGAAAGAGCATAACTTTGTACAAATGCCAATGGCGGACTGTTTGAGCACGTAATGTAAACTAAATGTGATCAATCTTAAATAATAGGCTGTATAAAATGTTAAGATCAATAAAACAATACTCATTCCATCTTTATATGTGCATCATTCAATCTTAAAAATGGGTTGCGTTTAAAAAAAAAACACCCTGTACTAACTATTGTAGCAAGGTTTAAAACCGCAAGGTCATTGTAATCACCTTGCAGCAGTTATGACTTGCATTGATCTAGCAACATTAACATGTGTCAAGATAATAACATCCCACATTGGCTTTAAATGTTGCATTCTTAAAATCCAGCGACATGTGCAGCACACTTACTGACTGGTGGAGAGAAGAAGTTGAAGAAGGAGTCGTTCTGAATGGTCTTGGTGATGGTCCTGACCGATCCGCGCGACTTGTGTTTCTGCTTCTTCTTAATTGTTTTTACTGTGACATTCTTGTTTTTCTTCCAATCTATTGTGCAGCCCTGTAACCAAGTGGCAAAATAAAAAAACAAGCCTCAGAATTGGAAGAAACAACACACAATATAGTCATCTGTTGCAAGCTATGAGCCACTAGACTTAAAACAGTGTAATGGCACTTTGACTCGCTTTAATTTAGCATCGGAGAATTGTCCTTGAGAGTAAAAACTTCAAGAAGAATATAGCTCAATGCAAATCAGCCTTTGAACAAAATTCTCAAAATTCTTTCATAAAAATAACTGCTTGAGAAACACATATTGCCCTAAAACACATAGATTATTATAATATAGTTTTAAACATGGTGAATGAACATTATGTATATAAATTTTAACAATGGGATTTTGTATTAATATCCGTTCAGAGACAGGTTGTTATCAGCAGTGTTTGTTCTAGCGCATCTATTGAGATAACTGTGAGAATTGTACAATGGTGTACGGAGTTTATATTGATCGAGTCAAAAAGTGAGACAAGCACATTGAAAACTGGAAAATAACAATACAAATTTTGCTTTATATTTTGTGAGGAATTTTAAATACAGTAGAGTCCCACAAACCCGGACTAATGTGGACCGAACGGTGTCCGGGTTTGCGAAAATTCCGAGTTATCGGGAAATGAGTAAAAATGAGAAAAAATAAGAATAGTTTTCTGTTAGAATAGTAATTTATTTATTGCAAAGTAAAAAATATGAAAACTATATAAGTTACAAAAAAAACTTAAAGAAGAACTGAAACTGTTTTAAGTATGCCACACCATGCTCTGGCCTTGAATCTCAATGCACTTTATTGCTCTGGCAGGCTTTCCGAGTTATCCAGAATTACGGGTTATCGAATTCCGGGTTTGCGGGACTCTACTGTACACCCGTTGCAGCAGACCTGCATACTCAGCGAATTTCAAATGCAAAACAACATATTTTAATCCAACATAGCGAGATTTGACACGTTTTTGTAAGCTCCATAAGAATAACATGGGGAATGAGTATGCAGGTTTGCTGCTACAGGTATGTTTAAACTGGGTGGTTTTAATTCAATATTTAGTAGATCTGAACTAGAAGAAGCCATTTACAAGTTTTATCAAAATATGTTGAGAAATAAGCGAAATATAGAATTTTATTTATTTCCCATAAGGTTAACATTGAGACAAAGTACTGTGTTTACCACTTTCAATATCTCGGTAACCAATGGACATTGAGCAGTGATTCAAAATACAATATTGTTTGTTTTTTTGAGCTGAATTCAATTGTGCCAACAAAAATTTGATAAATTTTATTTTTCTATGCGAAAAACTCATTTTTGGGGGTGTTTATCCCCCTTTACCCCCCTTCCGGTAGTCCGATTGGGCTGGTTCACAAACTCGTCCAAGTGATTACCACTTTACATGTCTGTACCAAATTTCATTAAGATTGGACCATATTTACGGCCGCTATCGTGTTAACAGGCATAGATATATAGATATATATATATAAAAATTCGAACGAATGGTGTGTTTTGCTTCTGGGGACCCCAAAATGAAAAGTTAACATGGTCTCTGACTTAGGTCTTACCATGAGTAGGCCCTACTACCGTAATAGCTTATTCCTTTAAGGAAATTCGCTAAAAGAGCATTCAAAGTCACAATGGTTTGAAAGCTTGGTTCATTACAAGATAATTCATTAAGACAACTTTCCTTACAGTTTTAAAATCGGTTGTAATGATTCAAAGTGTTGTTATTCACACAATTCATTGTATAAAGAAGGCAAAAAAATGTGTCTTCTTCGTCTGTGCAAAATAATTGTCTTAAAACAAACTAATCCAATTGCTATCTCGTCTAATTGTGTTTGTATGTTTTTTAATACTTGTAGGTTAAAAAACGGTACAACAGCTTTAGGAGGTAAAATCAGCTTTGAGTCAATTCAGTGCTCCAAATTATATAAGACTTGAAAATTAAAATGTTAAAAAAAGTTAATTTAATTTTACAATCAAAGTGTAGCAAGTTTTAAAACCACAAGATCATTGTAATCACCTTGCGGCAGTTATGACTTGCATTAATTTTGCAACATTATCGTGTGTTCAAATAAACTCATCCAACACTGGCTTTAAATGTTGCATTCGTATAAATACCTAATTATTATAGAGTTATGGTTGAATACTCCCGAATCACAATCTTATGTGTCATTGAGTCACACATTGCTGTGTTTAACATGTTGTTTTGTAAAATATGTTAAGTGAAGAATAATAAGAAAACTCCATGATGAATGCATGGGCACAGAGGGTGTTCTGAACATAGTCAGTAAGAACGGGAAAAAATCGTTGGGCAAAAAACTTAGAAAGATTTCCATATTTAATGCTTCAAACAAAGAAACTTACATTACACTTTTATTATCAAACACATTTAATTAATGAAACAAGATTAAACAAACTGAATAATGCAAACAGTGGAATTTTGTGGCAGTTATATCTTTAGCAACATCTTGTGAAAAGACTACCTACAACACTCCACAGTGGCTTTAATAAGTTTGAAATTGGAAAATAAATATTATTACTACCACAAGGACAGTGGAGACTCGTACCTTACACTTGTAGATCTCTGGGCCTTCGAAGCTGAACGGATCTGACTCGTCAGGAACGCACTTCATCTCGTAAGTCTTCGTTAAGACCGAGTTGGTGAAGTACTCGTTGGGAGAGAAATAGAATTCCAGGACAAAACCCTGTCAAACAAGAGCTCAGCTTCAACTTTCATTATATTCATTAATGTTTGTAACTTATTTCAAAACATTTAAATAAATTCTGAGATAGCTAGATGTTGTCTTTTTATGCAACGATACATCAGTAAGGTCATTTGTTATTTGAATGACTTAAGTAAGAATCACAAAAAAAGAATTATAATTCACGAAAGTGGAATCAACTGCATTTATTACTGAATGAATAAATATGTACCATATGTATTAATATTTAATCATAACACTAAACTATGCATTAAAACTCTAGTAGGAAGAGAACCAGATTTTTTTAAATCATTAAAATATTAGAAAAAATTGTTCTAATGTAATTTAAAGCTTTACCATGACGGGTTACCGTTACTGGTGTGTCTTAACTTCTCTGTACACTTTAGATTTTGTCTATAGCAATCATCATTCCGTGTTTTGGTCGATTGTTTAATTGTTTTATTGTTTTGATTATCACAGTGCATTCAACCTGTGAAATTGCGTAGCTTCTAGGTAGACCATACGTTACATCTAGCATATGGCTTTGAATAAAGCATCAATAACATGTTTTATTGTAAACAAAGTAGACATATTGAGATCCCAAAGCTTTTTAAATGGAAGGTATTATGCATTGTTTCTCAAGTTCTGAGCAATATTTAAAGGAATACCGGAATTCTTCCCTAGATCATAGTTTAAAGCCTTTCAGCCCTGTCCTTTCATCTGCAACTTGCCAAATGCTAACAACTTTTGTTAAAAATCCCTCTTAGGTAATTAAATAAGATTCTCAAAGATTTACTTGATAACTAACCATTGGGTCTGACTTGAGGAATACGACTTTTACATCGATAAGATGTTTGAGAATTGGTTCATCGTGCTCCTGAACCATTTCGGCAAGTATGGCAACGTTTTTGAAAATTGTCAGCCAGAAATCAGGTATTCCATTGGCATTGGCCTTGTTCTTTTCCTCCCTGAAACAAAAACATAAATGACTTTTTTATACGACATTTGACTGTTGTTGATGCTATCTTGGATATTTGTCACGATGGTTGTGAAAAAGTTTACCACATTAAATATTTGTCTGGAATGTCAAAGATATCCACTTTCTCAAAGAGATTTGTGTAGGAAGCCTAGAGGATAGTACCCAGAAAAACAACTGGGCACCGAAGGGGACTTCCATTGATGTACCTCCCAATAAACAAAGAAGCTCGTAGTTCGGAACTTCCATGCCATGGGAGGATGAACTAAAAACTAAATAATTAAATAGTCATAAACATAAGACACTGTAAAGGCATTCTACAGTAAAATAGGCTTAGCTTCAGGCCTGAAAACCATTGCGGTTTAGTGAGCCCATCACTATACTGTTTAAGGAGTCTCAAAAGTAGTAAATTTATATACAAAACAAAAATGCTTTGTGAAAGAAGACAATGTTCGTAGAAAATACCAATTTAAGAGTTAGCTCTAATTTTTTACTCTTTTATACCGTAATAAAGATATTGCGTTATAAGGATAAGAACATTAACAGGCTTATAGTAAATCTGTATCTACGACTACACTAAAATAAATGTTACAGAACTTTTTATCAGGATTACAAATGAATGTGGGAAGCCGAGAGGATATTACCTGGCAACTGTCAACGGGCACCGAAGGGGACTTCCCAAATGCTGCGCCTCCCGAAAACAAGAAGGCTCTTAGTAGGGAGCTTTCTTCGGATGGGGGGATAAGGGACAAGAACATGAGATAAAGTAATTTTTAATCTGTGGCCGAGTTGGAGTCTCTTGCATTCTCTATAGTAGATTAGAAGCCAGTCACATGTGGCAGAGAGGAAATCGGTCACTTACTCTGTGGCAGAGAGAGTCAGTCACTTACTCTAGGGCAGAGAGGAGTTTGTCACTTACTCTAGGGCAGAGAGGAGTTCGTCACTTACTCTAGGGCAGAGATGAGTTCGTCACTTACTCTATGGCAGAGAGGAGTTCATCATTTACTCTATGGCAGAGAGGAAATCAGTCACTTACTCTATGGCAGGAGAGTAAGTCAGCAAATTACTCTATGGTAGAGAGTAAGTCAGTCAATTAACATACTCTGGCAGGACAGTAAGTCACTTACTTTATGGTAGAGAGAAAGTCAGTCACTTACTCTATGGCAGAGAGGAAGTCAGTCACTTACTCTGTGGCAGGCTCCTTGGTCTCCGTGACGTCTTCGATCTTGACTTTGGTTTTGATGTCGTTGCTCAGGTCCTCTTCCTTCTCGTCGTCAGAAGGAAAGTCACATTCTTCGTCATTCGGTTCATACAGGCCTTGGACCACTGTGGACCTCTGTAAAGTAAAAGTAAATGCAGTCATTAATATCATGAGACATCCTTAAATGAAATGCTTGGTCTGTAGACTTGTCAACAAGGCCTTATTAAACGTATTTCAAACCTCTTTTAAACTTATTTTAAACCTAGCAAACTATAATTCCATTAGTTACATTAGTATAGATCTAATATTCTATAAATATATTACATTTAATTTATTATTAATAAATTAATTTTTAATTAATTGTTAATTTATTATTACAGGGTGTCTACCAAATTTCATATAAGAAATTCCCGACTTTTTCCCGACTTTTCCCGACAAATTAAAAAAAATTCCCGACCATAGGAAACATGACCATTAACTCATATAACGAATATTGAGAACGATATTTGTAAATAAATACATTTAGACGACTACAATGCAAGCGAAAGATTGCCAAAAGATGAGCAAGATGACTGTGATAAGTCCAATATATTTGCTCGCCGTAATGCAACCGAGATTTCTGGCTGCGGAAAGAACAAGTGATTTTCCGGCTACGCTGTGACCAAGAGATTTTCAGGCCGTGGTACAAACGACCGAGATTTGGCAACCACGATGCGACAGAGAGATTTGCAGGCCGCATTACGACCGAATCATGTAACGGCTATGAAAAGAGTAAGAACCAATCGGCCACCCGACAACCGGAAAACAAGCGAAAGATTTCCGGCCGCAATAAGTCCAAAAGATTTGCCAGCCATGTTGTAAATTACAATATCTCTGATCTCGAAAAAATAGCGATTTTCTTGTCGCAATACGACCAAGAGATATAACGACCAATAAAAGAGCAAGGAACTCGTCTGCCGCGAATCGATCGAAAAATGATTCATTCCTAAAACGAGTGAGTGACTTTCCAGCCGCAATATGACTGAGGTCTAATGGCCGCGAAATGAGTAAGGTCATCGGCCGCGATGCGACCGAAAGATTTACCTGCCGCAAAACAAGCGAAATATTTCCGATCGCAACGAGACCAAAAATCTTGCCGGCTACGGTATAAATGATAGATATTCCGTCCGCAAAAAGATAAAGCGATTTTCTTATCGCAATTCGACCAAGAGATGTGATGGCCACGAAAAGAGCAAAAAATTTGTCTACCACGAGACGACCGTAAAATGTTTTGGTCCCAAAATGAGTGAGCGATTTCCTGGCCGCAATACGACCGAGAGGTCTAACGCTCGCGAAAAGAGGGATGAAGTCATCGGCCAAAATGCGACCAAGAGATTTGCCGGCCGCAAAACAAGGGAAAGATTTCCGGCCGCAATAAAAGCGAAAGATGTGATGGCCGCGAAAAGAGCGGCAGATTTGACGGCCGCAAAGAAAGCGAGATATCTGACGGCCCCAATGTGACAGAGAGGTTTGCTGACCGTGAAACGACCGAGGAATTTGCCGGCCGGGTTATAGATATTCTGGCCTTCATGTGGCCAATAGATGTGGTAGCCACGAAAAGAGCACAAGATTTTAAGGTAGCATTACTAACGAGAGATGTGTCAGCCGCGTAAAGAGCGATATACTTGTCGGCCGCGCAAACAGCGAGACTTGTCGGCCGCGTAAGGAGCGAGAGACTTGTCGGCCGCGTAAAGAACGAGAGACTTGTCGGCCGAGTAAAGAGCGAGATACTTGTCAGCCGCGTAAAGAGCGAGACTTGTCGGCGGCGTAAAGAGCGAGAGACTTGTCGGCCGCGTAAAGAACGAGAGACTTGTCGGCCGCGTAAAGAGCGAGAGACTTGTTGGCCGCGTAAAGAGCGAGAGACTTGTCGGCCGCGTAAAGAGCGAGAGACTTGTCGGCCGCGTAAAGAGCGAGAGACTTGTCGGCCGCGTAAAGAGCGAGATACCCGTCGGCCGCGTAAAGAGCGAGACTTGTCGGCCGCGTAAAGAGCGAGATACTTGTCGGCCGCGAAACGAGCGAGGGTTTTTATAGCTGCATTAGGAACGAGAAACTTGCGGCAGCGGAATAAGCGACAGCTTTTCTGGTATATAGCTTAACATTTGTCTGCCGTGATTCGTTCGAGAGATTTGCCGGCCGAGACGATGACAATAACGAAGAAAACGGCTATTTCGTTTTGTTTTATAGCCAAATTCAAATTTCCCGACCAAAAGTTGAAATTCATTACTTTTTCCCGACTATTCCCGAACCTTACAAAATCCCCGACATTTTCCCGAATTTTCCCGAATTCCCGACTGGTAGACACCCTGTATTATTTTCCTTTCTTACCTTAATACCTTAAATATAAAGGTTTAACCCTAGGAAAACCTTTCTTAACCCTTGAGCGGGCGCTTCACCGGCAAAACGCGAGCGGGCGCATGCGGAGTTTTACTCCGCAACCCTAGATTGCACAACTTTAACCCATTTTACTTGTTTCATAACGAAATAAAGTATTAAAATGTTGACAAACTTCATTAGCAATCACATTTCATCGACGATTCAATTAATTGTTCAACTTAATAGGTGTCATATTTCATTTAAACATAGTAAGTAATTTTCTAGTATAATACATGTATTAATTATTATTAACATTTTTGGACTTTTTCTTTCACTTCTTTTTTTCGAAAGCAAAAGGAAAAGTCCAGAAAATTAATAATATTTACAAAACCATTGTTATTATGAATTTTAAAAATAGCTATCAGTGTCTGTGTAATGGGAAAGGGCCCTCCGCAAACTGAGACGGCATCTCTGAGTTGCATATAACGAGGTACCAAGGGGGGGGGGGGTATAAATAGCTTTAGGAAATTCCTGGAATGAGGGGCATAAAGTACGGAGCCGGACACGACCGCCGACACCTATTATGTCTGTTTATTTTAACATAAAAAACACGTGCGGAGGAAAACTCCGCGTGCGCCCGCTCGAGGGTTAAGGTAATTTAAAATTAGGTATGATACTAGTAGTTGATGACGAATGTAGAAAGCCTAGAGGATAGTACCCAATTATTGTCAAATGGGCACCGAAGGTGACTTTCATTACTGTACCTACCATAAACAAGAAAAATCGTAATACGGAACTTTCTTGCCAATGGGAGGATTCACTTATAAACTAAGAAGCTCAAATCTCATTCAATATGAATATATCAATGAGCAGTGTACTAAGTAATAATTCCTATCATTTCCTAACCAACCTCAGAAGGATTTTCTACCAACACACATAACGGATGGTCGCTCAGAAACTGTAACTATCAAAGCCACAGAACCAAAACATCACAATGATAGATAACATGATTGTTTTGAAATAAACTAATAGGGCCTAATATTTTTACAAGAAACTAGAAATATTTGATATTTACCTTTTCATAAAGAGGAGTATACAACTGATGATATTTGCATTCTAGTTCATGAACCTCTTCATAAAATTTTGCTTCTATATGTGTTGCTTCTAGCTGCAGCTTTTTTAAAGCTTTAATTCTACGTTTTACAGGAGCAGGAAGGTTCTGAAAAAGAAAAATATTATTCTTAACATAAAACACACAAACTAAGTAGCAGCACTCATTTTTTAAACCAAAGTGTATCACTTTTTTTTTAAATTTACTTAAGGCAACTCATATTTATTAAGGTTATGACTACCTTGAAGTTGGTGATAATTCGATATGAAACAATATTCCTCTACTATAATAATGACAAGATTTTATCTCGATCTGACATGCAAACTTATTTTGATAATAACTACAATCTGTCTATAAAAACAAATTAAGCGCAATAGTCTTCCCTTTGCGTTAGCCCAATTTAAAAATAAACCAAAAGTGTATTTCACGCTATCAATTTGTAACATTAAAGAAAATTTTCAAAAACCTGTTTAGATAACAAATAGTTATGTTAATCAATAGACTATTTTAGTTCACATTATCAATCCATGTCATTAATGAAAATTAAAAAAAAGTACTATAAAAATCAAGGTAGTTTATATATATATATATAGTTTTTTCATTTAAAAAATCCAGTGTCTGAGATAACCTAATTTCTGAAAAATATAAACAAATATACAAAACCTTCAAAAATCCTGTTACAAGCTCTACGAGAGCTTCAAGTGTGGGTAAGATAAGATAAATTTATGATGATGAGGAGCATAGTCTATGGAAAAGAGATCTACGGAGAAGAGGAGCATAGTTTACGAGAAGAGTAGCATAGGTTATGGTGGAGGAGCCTTATCTGTGGTGAAGAGGAGTGTGGTCTGTGGTGAAGACGGGCCTAGTATACGGTGAAGAAAAGGGTTATATTTCCGCAGAAGGTTTAAATCTAATTAGCGAAGTTAGTGGGAACCCGTAATGTCTGGAGGGGAACTACTGAGTGATAATCATTACCACATAAGATAATAAATTTGCCTGATACTTTAATATTTTCAAGGCTTTTATACAACAACTAGACTACAAACCACGTAGTCAGCTAAGTTATGTTGAGATGGAATAGGTGGTTGGTTTATATTTCAGTTACAGTTTAGTTAGTTATAGTTTAGTTAATAATGATTTTAATTCAATAATAGTTATATTTATACAAGAATAATTCAAATTTAACTAACCTTAAACTTATTTAATACTGCAGGGCTTGTAACAGTTCTTGAGGTTGAAAAAAATAAAAAATAAGAAAAAAATTACCAAAAAATAACCTTTTGTAAACAAAAAATGTTGCTAAAAATTAGAAAACCGGCGTTGTATTGGGGATAATGCATTCTTAACCTTGGTAAAAAAGAAAATCTCGACAGACTAATCAATAATCTGCCTAGATTTGACGGCGAGACTTGGTTTTCACGCCACGAGACTTGGTTTCCACGCATCAAGACTTGGTTTTCACGCAATATAGGATGACGAGATTCGTCTGCCGCGATGCTGCTACGAGATCGTCTGACAGACGAATAGTGTGAACAGGGCTCGTAGCAGTTCTTGAGGTTGAAAAAAATAAAAAAATTACCAATACCCCCGTCGCAGCAAACCTGCGTACTCAGCGAATTACCAATTACAAAATATCCAGTAATTGAACCATTATTACGAAAAAAAGAAAAATAAACAAAGTGATATATTTATATATTAAAGTAATATATTATAGCTTGTTTTAAAAAGACTTTGTAAAAAATACTGGTACATGACTTAGATGAAAAAACACAAAGATTTCATGTAATGAAGTAGGCAAGAATGTTTATTTTTTAAATAGTATTAATATATAAAATTGTTTAAAAACCAAAATTCTATTAAATACATTGATAAACTGAAAAAATTACTCAAAGTGATTCCTTGAAAACCTCAGTAGAGAGTAAATAGGAATTAGGTAAGCCAACACTCTGCTGCCCTGATACTAAAAACACAGGGGAAAAAATGCAATCCCTCCCCTGAAAAACGGCAATATCTCGGGGACCATTGGACTTAGAGAAATGATTTTTAAAAACCAAATTGTTTGTTTTTTTGAGCTAAATCCAACGGTACAAACAATAGTTGGATAAATATAATTTTTCAATTTGAAAAACTCAAAAAACCCATTTTTGGGGGGTAAAATGGGGCCTTTACCTCACTTTGGATATGTCAATCTGGCTGGTTTACAAACTCGTCCAAGAGAATCTAGTTTTACATGTCTGTACCAAATTTTGTTACGATCGGAGGATATTTACGAGAGTTATCGTGCTAACTGAACTCAAAAAATGAAAATTCTATTTCCCATAAAAGCCCATGTTAAATTTTGAAACAAATCGTGATTTTGTGTAGGTAAAAATGCGTTTTTACACGAAACTCACTGAATATCCAGAAAGTACACATAAAAAGCTGTCAATATAAATATTAATATGATTGCTGAGGTTACCCTGTTCAGATATTTTTTGTCCATTCTGTTCTGTTAAAACGACGGTAATAGCTTATTTCTAAGGAAATTCGCTAATAACTTAGAGACCAATGGACCTAGAGCAATGATTGAAGCTACCAAATTGTTTGTTTTTTCGAGCTGAATCCAAAGGTGAAAGCTATAATTTGATAACTTTGAATTTTCAATTTGAAAATCTCAAAAAACCCATTTTTTGGTTGGCAAAAAGGGGCCTTCCAGAGGTATTTTCACTTATATCTCGAAGACCATTGGACTTAGAGAAATGATTTAAAATACCAAATTGTTTGTTTTTTCGAGCTAAATCCAATGGTACAAACAATAGTTGGATAAATATAATTTTTAAATTTGAAAAACTCAAAAAACCTATTTTTGGGGGGTAAAATGGGGCCATTACCCCACTTTGGATATGTCGATCTGGCTGGTTTACGAACTCGTCCAAGAGAATCTAGTTTTACATGTCTGTACCAATTTTTGTTACGATCGGAGGATATTTACGAGAGTTATCGTGCTAACAAAACTCAAAAGATGAAAATTCTATTTCCCATATAAGCCCATGTTAAATTTTGAAACAAATCGTAATTTTTGTGTAGGTAAAAATGTGTTTTTACACGAAACTCACTTCATATCCAGAAAGTACACATAAAAAGCTGTCAATTAATATAAATATTAATATGATTGCTGAGGTTACCCTGAACGGATATTTTTTGTCCATTCTGTTCTGTTAAAACGACGGTAATAGCTTATTTCTAAGGAAATTCGCTAAAATTCCCAAAAAAATAACAAAAATAGCAGAATTCCAAAAAAATAACAAAAATAGCAGAATTCCAAAAAAATAACAAAAAATAACCAAGAGCAAAAAAATAACAAAAAAAAAATAAAAATTACATGATACAAGCCCTGTGTTTTATATGTTAGCATAGAGTATTTTCATTTATTAAATTTCTATGTATTGGGATGCTATTGGTAACAGCCATTTTGTCTACACTTTGAATCAGCATTTAAGTTAGTAAATTAAATTTCTGACATAATTTTACACGTTTATGTTCTTTAAGGTTGTAAGAGCATAGTATTAAAATATATAAGAAAACCAAAGTGACATACTAACAGCAAATGGTGTAACCCTTCTGCGGAAGTTGCATCAAGAAAAGCATGGTCTATGGTGAAGAGAAGATGGTGGTGAGGTGAGAATGTGCATAGTATACATTGAAGAGGAGCATAGTCAACAATGAAGAGGAGCATACCTAAAGAGTCTGTGGTGAAGAGGAAAAATTACCTGCAACATCTCTTGGTGCAGCTGCCCTTGAAGCGCGGCCAGAATGTCGGGCCGTCGCAGGATCTGAGACTTGATGTCGGCGGCTCCCGTGTCCTCCTCGTCCTCCATGTCCTCCACGTCGTCCGACGCATCTCCCACTCGCTCGGGCTCTGCTGCCATTGCTGCCAACACACACACTCAGTTACATACAGACATTGCTGCCAACACGCACACTCAGTTACATGCGGCCATTGCTGCCGACGCAACACACAGTTACATACAAACATTGCTGCCAACAGACACACTCAGTTACATACAGACATTGCTGCCAACACAAACACACAGTTACATACAGACATTGCTGCCAACACACATACTCAGTTACATACGGACATTGCTGCCAACACAAACACACAGTTACATACAGACATTGCTGCCAACACACATACTCAGTTACATACGGACATTGCTGCCAACACAAACACACAGTTACATACAGACATTGCTGCCAACACACACTCAGTTACATGCGGCCATTGCTGCCAACGCAACACACTCAGTTACATACGGACACTGCTGCCAACACACACACTCAGTTATATACGGACATTGCTGCCAACACAAACACACAGTTACATACAGCCAACTGCCAACACACACACACACACACACAGTCAGTTACATACAGGGTGACCAGACGTCCGTTTTTAGGAGGACATGTCCTCCTTTTTTACGATTGTCCTCTTGTTCTCCCCGCTTTCAAAAAATGTACGTATTAAAATATCCGGCTTTTGCCAAAACCTCTGTCCTTTTGCGGAATTATAATTTCGTCTTGTTCCCGCGGTCGGTAAATACGCGCATTTGTGACCGTTTTCGACTAAGGTAAAGCTACTCCTGTCGTCTACCCGCGATCATCTACGGTCGTTCGCGTCTATTTGCCAATTAATTTCAAGTTACTAAAAATGTAAAGATACAGTTTCGTCCGTCCGTTTGCATATAATACAATGACGCTTTGCAAGGGACGGTATGTAGAAGCCACAATACGCGGACGGATGTTCACAATACATTGATTCCAAAATAGCATAATTGATTGTTATCCCATAAAAATGAGAACACGTTTTTAATTTTGTCGACTTGTGAAGTTGTAGGCATCCATGCGAAAATCCGACCCTTATTATAAAGCCAAAAGGGTGTTTTTAAACTTTTCTGTTGTTGTTGTCTTACATAAAAACAAATACTTAACCTTAGAAGGTAATTAGAAATATATTTAATGCTTTCCTCCTCTTTCTAAAATTGTCCTCCTTTTTTAACTCAACCGTCCTCCCTGAAAAAGATTTCATCTGGTCACCCTGGTTACATACTGACATTGCTGCCAAAACACACACTCAGTCAGTTACATACTGACAATGCTGCCAACACACACACTCAGTTACGTACGGCCATTGCTGCCGACACAAAACAATCAGTTACTTATGGCCACGTTACCAACAAACACACTCAGTTACATACGGCCATTGCTGCCAACACAACACACTCAATTATATTCAGTCAATGTTATAAACACACAAACTCAGTTACATATGGCCAAGGGCGTAGCCAATGGGGGGGGGGGTTAGGGGGGGAAAACCCCCCCCCCCAAACTGGAGAAGGGGCAAATACATAGGAGCCCGGGAACAGGCCAAAAAGGGTGAGAAATTACATTGCCAGAATTTGAAGGCCCGAAAATCCTGTTGCCGGACCTGCCCAAACCCCCCCCAAAATAATTTTCTGCTGCCAACACAACACACTCAGTTACACATATGGCCACTGCTGCCAACACAACACACTCAGTTACATATGGCCAAAGCTGCCAACACACACACTCAGTTACATATGGCCACTGCTGCCAACAAACAACACTCAGTTACATAAGGCCAACGCTGCCAACACAATACACACAGTTACCTGGGGTTATTGCTGCCAACACAACACACTCAGTTATAAATGGCCATTCCTGCCAACTCAACACACTCAGATACATACAGTCACTGCTACCAACACACACACTCAGTTACATATGGCCATTGCTGCAAAGACAATACACTGAGTTACATGCGGCCATTACTGCCAACACGACAAACTCAGTTACATACGGCCCAGCACACAACACACTCAGTTACATATGGCCACTGCTGCCAACACAACACACTCAGTTTCATACAGCCATTGCTACCAACACACACATTCAGTTATGTACGGCCATTGCTGCCAACACAACACACTCAGTTACACACAGCCATTGCTGCCAACACAACACGCTCAGTTACATACGGCCAAAGCTTCCAACACAACACACTCAGTTACACATGGCCATTGCTTCCAACACACACTCAGTTACATACACGTCCATTGCTGCCAAACCAACACTCTCAGTTCAACACAAATACTCAGTTACATATTGCTGCCAACACACACTCAGTTACATACGGCCATTGCTGCCAACACACAATCATACAGCCATTGCTGCCAACACAACACACTCAGTTATATAACGCAATTGCTGCTAAATCAACACACTCAGTTACATACGGCCATTGCTGCCAACACCCGCTCAGTTACATATATGGCAATTGCTGCCAAACCAACACAATCAGTTCCACACAAACACTCTGTTACATTCAGCCATTGCTGCAAACACACACTCAGTTACATCAAAGCAGATCGACTACTCTTTACATCTGTAGCTCCCATGCCCTCTATTTAATACAGCTCATCCACTGCATCTCTCATTCACTCAACCGATGCTACCAACAACCTCAAAATAGGTCCTCTCCTGGCAAAGCTGGATTTGTGCTGGCTACAATCACATGTGCCTAGGGTTCCGCATCAAAAAGAGGCCTATGCTATATAGTAAAATAAAAAAGTAAACAGATATCATGTATTTAAAATTTGGTTAGAATATAACACAAAGTTTGAGTTATGTAAAATCTGTTCTACCTCATTGTACACAATTTAAGTTAGTAGTTTACTGCGGGTAAAAATCAGCAATTATTTTATGTAGGCCTAGTTTAACATTGTATTTGTTATTTTTCTTAATAATTCTGCTTGATTCAGAATATTAGCTAGTCTGACGAGTCTGGTCTCAATCCCTCACCTTTACAGCCTGGCTTGTGACAGGATTTTTTAGAACTGTTTGTAAATTTAGTTAGGCTGTTTGATTTTTTAAATTGTTTAATCACGATAAAACAAAAAAATTAGTCATGAAATTCCCCCAATGAAGATTGGTAGCACAAACCAAGAAAAGTAGGCCCAGTCATAAATTGACTTAAAATTCCCCCAGTGAAGGTAATGAACAAAAACTTAGGCCAATTTCAGGAATTAGGTCTTTATATAAACATCTCCATTCTGTGTCAAAAAATGTTTTGTACGGACAATAACTCTTTCTTCTCAAAGCCTCTGGCACAAAAATATCACTTACAATCATACCGGTAGTCAAAAATAAAAAATTCTTTCGAAACTTTAATTTCCAAGTAGTGATCATTAGTTAAATGCACAATTTGAAGGCGGATCATTATGGATAGCAATTACTGAAAATTATTAATGGAAGTGATTATGGATAACAAAACAATGAACCCGCTATCATGTGTGTAAACATGGCAATTACATGATTGGAGAACCACAGAATATAAAAATAACCTGGAGAGGGAGAAATAACTACTATCTGGCTAAAACTGGCTCTTGCAGCACATTGCCTCACGAAGGGAAATATTTATTCCAAGTGTTTATAAATAGGCTTAATCGACACAATTTTCAACTGACAGTTGGCGTAGCCACAACTACAATGTAGCGACACTGTCTAGCTTGTTTTGTAGGCTATGATGAGTTTCATAATTATTTGAGTAGTAATACTCAATTATATTACAAAGTACAGATTGCCAGTTAGTAGGCTTGTACCAAAGAGAAAGTAAAGGTTTTAAAAAGAGACAAACATGTTAATCTTTCAGTGAATTTTTAATGTGAAATCCATAAAACACTTAGGATTTTAGCAGTGTAGTTCATTACATAAACTGAAAATTATTCATAAAGAGTGAAAATTACTCAAATTAGCAGAATAACAATATCATATGACAATGAAGTAAAATCAAATGGGATATTAAATAGAAACTTTAAAACAGTGGAATTCTAAGAGGTAATCAAAAAGATTGGCACCAGAGCAATTTTTGATCAGAGAGTATTTTGGATTGTTAAATAAATATAAATAAAAGGGTCTTAATTATTCATTTGGTTTTTTACATACAACAATTGGTTTTCAAAACTGAAGTCACAATATAAACTAACAGAAAGTATATCTTAAAGAATAATAAAATTTGCAGATAAAAAAATAAAAATCACCGTTAAGTGGACAATAAATCAAACAGTTGGCTTTTGACACTTTCTCAATTAATAAATCTTCCTTCCTCAAACATTTTTTGGATTGAAGAGGAGAAAGTGTCCTTCGGAATAGATTGTTAGCTATTTAATGGTTTTCGATAATTTTTACTTCAAAAATATTTTCTGGTAAAACATTCGGTAACGTCTAGGTATGTAAATTATTCAACATTATGTTACTGTAATGCTTTTTTTACTATATTTTAAGGGTAACATTGTTCAAAACTAAGTTTGATATGAGTTTTTTTTTTTTTTTTAAGGAAAAACATCCTCAATTTTCTGAGTACTCTAACCTAGACCGTGTTATGTTACCCAAATTAATAGGCCTAATTCAGAAAATCCCAACAGACTGCAAAAAACGTTTTACACATCTAAAATAGACAGACATTTCACAATTGACCATTTAGTCACTGTAAAACCGGCTCATTTCAGAGCCCCCGGACTATTTTGACGGACCCGGCCAGCTCAGGTCTGAGCCCCGGGCTATTACTACATAATGGCAAACTCATAACTGAGCTGGCTAGGCTCTAATTACAGATTTACCGGTACGTGAACGTGTTAAAGATACTATGCTAATTAAAATAAATGTATTTTTGACCATATTTAATTGATGATTAATCAATCGTCTTCCTTACAGTAAATATTTGATCACTTATATTTTCTGTTACCTGTTTATGTAAGAAAAAGGCACTCGATTAAAAACCTAAATTTATTAAAAACCTCTTTAACAACCCAAAAAGAACTGAGAACAGACCAAGACCAAAGAATCGTCAACATAAACAATAATAATAAACATTTTCCATCACCTGATTATTTAATTCACAAACACACGCCCCCGTGGTGACAACATCACCACCACTTTTATTCATTCTCGCTACACGCCCCCGTGGTGTCAGCACTCAACTGCTCTTCGCACATCCCCAATGTGGTGTGGCCTCCCGTCTACTTCAACACTCGTGGGCGAAAACTGTCCCGTTACCACTCCTTCCCTCCACCTTGATGTACAGGAGGGATTTACCGGCTTCACGAACACACATTCTCCCACGGCGAAACCTGGCCCGTGATACTCAGTAGATTTTGTTGGTTCTCCTCTGCACCTCCATTTGTAAGTAAACAGTTGTGAGCTCGGCGATGATCCATCATTTAGACCTTCCTTAGGGGTCAAATTATACCAGTAAACCATTTCCTGAATACTCCCCTTACTTCTGGCAGCCATACGCTTAATCGTCCTATGGTTCCGTTCAACAATTCCATTTCCACTCGGCCGGTTAACACATCTGAACATACGTTTCACTCCCCATTTTTCACAGAGCTGATCAATCTGCTCGCATCGAAATGTCGCACTGTTATCCATCAGTATCTCACATGGTGGCCCTCGTTCAGCAAATACTTCTTTCAAAACCTTCAATACTTGATCTTTAGTTTCGTTTGAGATCTGACGCCAAATGCAAAACCTACTGGGGCCACAGTCCACAATTGTCATGAACTTATTTTTCCCATAGTGTGTTACGTCTATAGCAAGCCTATACCAGTTGTGCTTGCAATCTAGATGCCCAGGCTCCCATTTAATACTTGACGGATCGATCGTCAAGCACTCTTTACAGGTTTTTACCACTTCTTCTACATCTTTTGTCGTAAAATTTAAATCCGGATGGCAAAGCCTGACAGTAAAAAGAGTACGGTTAACTCCAAAATGATGTATGTCATGAACCTGTTTAATCAATGTTTTTCGATCTCTTTCCTCTTCCTGACCTAAAGCTGCAATACCTGTTGTTTCTTCCTCCCTTGCTAACCATTTCTTAGGCACTCTTGTCAGGTTATCTGCCTTGTTGAACTGCGATTTCACAAGCTCTATCTTTACATCGAGTCCGCATTCCAAAATAATATCTTTGAAGAGGCTTAAACGTCTTCTGACTAGGATTTCACTTAGTCCATGAGTTTTAATGGGATGGTCTCCTGTTAATAAGGACGTCACCCAAGCATGAACAGTCGCTGAGTCTGTGACGATACAAATCTTCTTCAATCCCCATTGCAACGCAATATTCACCCCCTTTAGCAAAGCTTCTAACTCAGCCAAATTTATATGGGCTGAATCATGCATCTTCCTCAGCCAAGAAGCATCTTCGACTATTTCCCCTCCAATCTCAAGACAAACACCGATTGCCAGACTGCTTGCATCGCACCACACTTTTCCCTCTTCCACAGGAGGTACGGCCCATTTGCCGGTGACCGGGTCCCTTTCACTGATTCGATCCATCATGTTTCTTAGCATACTTTGCACATGATCCCCAACCAAATCATCCCAATTCAAATCCGACAACTGCCTCTTTACGAAACTACATGCAGGTCGGAGCCAACCTGCTACCGGATAGTGTCCAATTAGTTGCCCACACAACGAGAATACGTCTTTCTTCGTTTTAACTTCATCAACCGGTTTTACTTTGTTATCCCTACACCATATTAGATTACCGTTAATTTTTCTCAGCCTCAAGCCTAACACTCTGCCTCCATCAAGTGTTTCTGCTGGCTTCGCCGACAAACCATATTTTTCCAACAGTCTTATCACAACATCGCTACTGACGATTTGCTCATTTACAACTATGTCGTCGACATATGAATCAGTAGCACTCCTAACTATTGGATCCATCGATAAAACCTTGTTGACAATGCTGCTCATTATCTTCGGAGCGACGTTCAACCCAAACCCAAGTCTTGTTAAACAATAGTTTTCACCTTTGAACTTGACGACTTGAAATTTCCACAGATGTGGGGCAATATGAATTTGCAAATACGCTTTTCGAAGATCCACCGTGCTGACACGCTCTCCTAATCTTCTCCATAGCCTCAACTTCTCACTACAGACCTCACTTCCAGCTGTATGACTTGAAACAAACTGATTAAGTTCTCTATAGTCCATTACAGGCCGCACTTTGTCTTTATTGTGCTGAATAACAGCCATAAGTGGGATCACACCATCAAATTCCCCGTGATATGGCTGAAGCCAGCCACTTTTTATCCATTCTTGGACTTCAGTTTCAAAGGCCTTATTAGCGTGATCAGGAATTCTGTACATTTCTATCTTGTTCTCTAATATAGGTGCCATATCATCGTCCTTCCAATTCCATCCAGCTGTCCATTTTCCATCTGAAAATTCTGCATAGAAATCACAATCTTCAATAACAATCTTCTCAATTCCATTTTGGTTGCCTCCACTCTCTTGCATAGTTTCAGCCACCGCACCTGTGCTCAAGTTATTTTTAAACTTTACGTTTCCATTACCCTCAATGGTAACTCCTCCCATAGCAGAAACAGCGTCCATTCCGAGAAGTACTTGATAGCTAGGCAACAGTTTAGCAACCAGGCAGTTTAATGATATGTTAATTCCACAAACACACACCTCTGTTTCACATATCAAGTTACAATTCACAGTCTCCCCATTCATCATTACTACACATTGTCTCGTTGGCCTTGTCTTTGCCCCGAACCTGACTAGGCTTGGTGAAATTATAGTTCTTGAACACCCCGTATCTAGCAATGCACAACACTTAGTTCCTGCAACAGTCGTCATCAGCGTAGGCAGTTGCGTCGTCAATGTAGGATAGCCACCCGCGCAACAGAAAGTGGCCCCTTCTTCTCCACATCGGAAGCAAATAACTTTCATGGCATTCTTCTGCTTCCTATTCGGGCACGATCGAGCCAGATGTCCTTGCGTATTACAAACAAAACATGCTCTGAGATCCTCTCTTTTATTTATAGTTGCTTTCATTTGCGCAGCTGCTCCAAAGCCGGACTCTCCTCCAGTCACTAAACTTCTCGCCCTTTCTAGCACTTTCGACAACTCCATGTCTTGCAAGCAGCAAGCCGCCTTCAACTGGTTCTGAACATCTCTCGGCAGTCCGTGTACAAAAGAACTCTTGACCCATTCGTCGGAAACTACAGGATCTATCAATTTGGCCAACCTTCTCAAATCCGATGCATAGACATCAACCGACTCTCCTGGAAGCAAACGTCTTGAAATGAACTCTTCGTATGCCTGAAACCTATTTGCGGAAAAAGCCTGGTTTAAGGCTTCAGTAAGTAATGTATAATCACTTTTGACTGCGTCTGTTAGTCCTTCGTAGACGGAAAAAGCTCCTCCAGATAAGAACAATGGAAGGACTGTCTGTAATTCTTTAATCTTCTGAAGCCTGCATACAAGTTCCAACTTTTTCAGCCATTCCGAGAAATCCCCCTCGCCGCTGTACTGTTTAATCAGATCAGAAAATCTCGTACCGGTGCCTGACATTTTCTTAACTTTACTGCCGAAATAGCTTGTAAGAAAAAGGCACTCGATTAAAAACCTAAATTTATTAAAAACCTCTTTAACAACCCAAAAAGAACTGAGAACAGACCAAGACCAAAGAATCGTCAACATAAACAATAATAATAAACATTTTCCATCACCTGATTATTTAATTCACAAACACAGTTTATTTAAAAAGCGTGTCTCATTATGTGTTACCGAACTATGTCTGCTATATTTGAAAAAAAGGAAACAAATAGTAAGCCTCAATGAAAAACATTATACTCTATGCTGGTATAAAAAATTCATTTCAGTAATACAGTAGGATAGCAAAGTTTCATTTTGTCATAATTTTTTACAGGAGGCCCTCATGTACTCCTGTAATGTGCAATATATTAATCAATCTGCCCTCCCCCCAGTACATGAAGGGCCTCCTGCTTAACACTTTGAGCGCGGATGGCATGAATTCGTGCAGTGCCGAAACACCGCTAAAAGGCGGGCGGCACGAACTCGTGCCCTAGCGTCATTTCAAATGTCTGTAGGCTAATTACTTTTGCCTGGGTATTGAAGATAGAATGCCCATATCTTGCAGTCGTTTAGACAAGGTCAGTGGGTTGTTTACAGCGGATTCGGCCGCTGTTCCCCTCCCCCTTGCCCCTTCCCCAGGGGGCGGTGCCCCCACGTGCGGTTGCGCTGGGTTGCCCGATGAATCACCTTGTTTACAAACACAATGACAATGGCATTTCCTGTCTAGACCCTCAAATATTTTTCTCTGATAACAGAAATATAATTTTTTTCTTTATCAGTTAGTCAGTGTTGAGTTGTGACTAGGTGTACAGTTAGTTGAGCACTCTGGACGTGCGTATATTCGTGTAGTTCAGTGTTTTGATTATTATTATTATTATTATTTTTAGCTTGTGTTTGGGATATTTGGGATGTTTGGGATAGCTTGTGTCCTGGCGTATGCCGGTGGACCCAGTACACATTACATGGAGGCGATCAGAAGTGAAGAGGCGCACGGTCATGGGCGTACGGCACGAATTTGTGCCCCGAAATTCTGACGTCATAATCTCAAAGTAGGAACATCATAATATTTTTTTGTCATCATACAGTAGAGCGCCGATTATCCGAACGTCGATCATCCGAACCGTCGGTAAACCGAACGCCGTAATAATTCATATTTTGAACATGATTCTAATAAATATAAATAAAAATAAAATATAAAACAACTACATGTTCTTAACCTTGGTAAAAAAAATATTTTTAATTTAATTCAAAGTAAAAACTTTCTCATCCTCATTTACTGCACGCCTTGGACCATCTGAACCTGTAATATCTGGATCCTACATTTTCTGAACGAGGTACATAGACGAATAGAATTAGAAAATGCAGGTTTTCTCTCCTGTCTAGTGTTTCTCAAGTCTAAGAATACTACTGCAAAGCTATGATGTACACGCAAGCATCAGAGGCTAATAATAATCACATAATCATGGCATGTCGAATAGTGGAGACTACTGGAAAAAAAGTTTGATCTCCAAAATTTGATAGACTACGGTAATCACAAATCTGCCTAGATTTGACGGCAAGACTTAATTTCCACGCAACTTAGGCAGACGAGATGCTGCTACGAGATCGTCCGACAGGCGACTAGTGTCAAGTACACAGCCGTGAGAAGACAACAATATTTGTATGTCACACTTTAACTTCAAGATTTTTTAACCATGAATATGTAACGTGATAAGAAGGGTATTTTGTCACATCTAACGACGATGGCGATGACGGCATTATTGTGGACACCATTAATGGCCACTGTTGTTGTCAGGAGTTTTTGCTTGACTTAGGTACTCATATAGGCCTACTGGCTTACTCCCGCCAATTATTCACGACTACCACAATAGGTAAAAAATACCCTATTCTAATAATCCCTGAATCAATTATCTTTAGAATAATATGATTTGAATAATTAAAAAACAGATAAAATGTAATGAGTAATTTATTTATATGGTAGTGTTTTTCTGTTTTACGGAAAGTCAGTGATATCACCACCTCCATTATGAACAAGATTTTTGTCTTTCCCAAAAATTTCCCAAAATCCCCAAAAGTTTTAGGGGTGGGGGATATAAATCCGATATTCTCCCCCTGGGTACACCCCTGATTTATTGTCTAGTTATTGGTTATTTAACAAAACTGTACTGTTTACAGTGTAGCCTATAATATTTACTATTGTATTAACTAGTTAACCAGGTAAAATAATTGCTTGTAATTTCCAGTTGTAAGTGTTAACCCTTAACTACTACGCTGGCGTCTTACCGATGTTGCCAATTTGACCCTCTCAGTAACACCCCCTTCCACTCTACTCCTACACCCACTCCACCCAATACCTTTCGGTTGGGTATTACCTTTCTATAGTGAACGTCTTGTCATGCTCAGACTCTGTGTTTAGGCACCATTTTGGAATTTATGTCTGCCAGACATTGCATAGTGATTGTCAGTTGTATACAAAATCCTTGCTAACCAGCATAAAAACACGTTTTCCGAGATCCTTAAAATGTCAGCTTTGTACCAAATTTAGTATGAAACTTTCAAAAACTTTTTTTTACACTTCCTGTATAAATTCTATGAAAATTACTTATCATACCATTAAAGAAGTTTGTAAAAAAAACCATTATTGACCAGCATAAAAACGTGATGACCGGATCACATTATGTTTCCCGGGACGAAAATTATATTCTATATGGTATGATAGTTTCACGAAAATTGTATACGTTGCGTAGGACAGTTATAGCAACGTTTAACTTATGCCAAATTTAATGGGAATCCTACTTTTAAAAACTGAGTCAATAAAGTTTTTTGTATACAAACCTCCTTTATGATATTATATTATGAAATTTACACTGGTTGTGTAAAACACTTGTTAAGCTTAGAACATTTGTATAAAATTTGGTGGAATTCCAACGTTTTAAAATGTCAGCATGTTTTAATGTTGGTTAAGTAGGTTTTTAGTAGGGGGCCTAAGTTACATAAAAACAATTGATATGATATTTTTGTGAATTGTATAGCCTACAGATTGTGTAGAACACTTAATAAGTCTTCGAATGTTCATACCAAATTCGGTGGAAATCCGACTATTATTAGTACTTGGTCAGCAATTTAATATGCTGAGCAACATTTTTGGTAGACCCTAGCACTCAGGGGGTTGAAAGCGGAAGTTTCATTTTCCTTATATCCTTTAAGTTATATAAATTGAATCCTTTAAATTGACTGGATAGTCGAGTGGATATAGCGCTCACCTCATAACCTGAGGGTCACCGGTTCGATTCCTGAGAGGATCGAAACTGGGTCCAGTTGCCATTTGTCATTGGGCTATGAATTAATGATGCTATCTAACAAAAGGTCGCCATTAGATAGTAACAAGACCCGGTTTGGACCGTTCCCGATCAAAACGTTAAAAACTGCCACTGGCATTTAAATACACAAAATTAAAAAATAGGTTATATCGTTGCTGAACCCCTTCAAACAATGACCAAGTAACTTAATTAGATAATTATAAAGTTAATATTTGTGGTTATTTTAAAGTGTTTAGTAACAGTGTTTCCGGTCTTTTGTGATAGGCTACATAATGTTAAATTAAAAAAAAAATTGAATGTGACGTATATATAGTAAACCTTTAGCATGAGTTATTCAATTAAGATTAATATTAATTTTTCAGATATACTCATAATATATACAAATAAAACTAATTCAACAGTTGTTTCAGTACTTTATAATTGATTAAGTCTTATATAAAAACTGTTCGGCCTACAGATATGAAAGATAACCCTCCGAAACCCCTCCTTAGCTGGGCATTACATAATTTAGAGGCAGCCCCTTGTTCAACAAAAAAAAATACAAAACTTAAGATTTTAAATAGTATCCTGATGGATATTATTTAAACTTGATGCTAAAAATGTGAGGTCTTTGTTCTGATGAAGCCCTTATTGTCTTCTCATTTTTGCCACAGGTCCTCACAAATTGTACTTCTATTGCTATATATTGGCCAAACATCCAGAAATAACTTATTATCAATCAAAGGGTTAGGTTAGTTAATTAAAATTATGGGCTGATATGCTTTGTGCGGAGTTAGGATCGTGACTGATGGATGAACTCAAAAACCAAGACTCAATCAGACAATCATCACTTTATGTTCTGCTTCGCTGGAAATAAACTAAAATTTAAAAATTAGCTTCCGTTTCAGGCACCTAAATCATTGTAAGTAATTCCCAAACAATGAGCCATGCATTAAAATAGGAAAAATGAGACGACACGTGAGAAATATTTTAAAACGCACTTTGCAACGAGTTCTCAAAATGCCCCTTACTGACTAATGACATCGATAGGGATCTTTACTTCGAAACTTTCTTGGAATTAAACCAATTAAATAATGATTTGCCGACGCAAACTCTTAATATTAATATCAACTTAGTTAAAATTTACCTTATACCGCTGTTGATGATAGGAACCAAAGGAAGAAAGATGGAGGTTGGAGTTGCAGGAAGATACAATTAAGCTCTTACAGTATGCCAGCTTTTCAAAAATTCCCTGAGAGGGAAAATATATGTGATTTTTGCTTGTAGGGAATCACCGCATAGTTTGTAATCTGTAGCTCAATTTAAACTATTTTTATAACTTTAAAGCAAATTTAAACTAACAATAAACTTTACAATGTAAGCTACCAGGCCCGATAACTCGTGTTAAACGTGTAAATATGTTTTGTGAATAGGGAAATTTATTTTCGCGGGAATACCACTTGCTATGAATTACTCAAGGTCACTGCAACAGTTCTATCGTTGAAGGGAAAACTCCCTCTTAATATACCACAGAATGCCCTTTTTTATAGCATGTATAACTGGAGAACAGAAGGGATCCAAGTTTATCATTTTAATAGTGACATCAATTTGATAAATCATTATATCCACAAAAATCTTAAAATTGCCCATGCCGTTTCGGCATTTAAGTGTCACTTTTCATACTACATCCGCCAAACAGCATTGTCAGAAAATAAAAATGAACACTACACGCCTAAAAATAATTGTCGTCAAAACACAACACGCGCATTTCAAAAAATAATTAGCAAAAACAGTATTGTTCGTTCAACATTGCCATGCTCTTAATCAAGATCACAAGAGTACATGTACAATACAGGAGATTGGTCGATGGTTTACCAGAGAGCCAGGCGGGACGGAATTGATTTTGATTTTTCTCCCTAGTCTAAAGCTTACACTCAGGGGCGTAGCCAGGGGGGGGAGCATATCGGGATATACCCCCCCAGATTTTTGGGGATTTTGGGAAGATTAATACCTTGTTCATTATGAAAATAGTGGCATCACTAAACTTGCCGTAAAATAGAGAACACTAGAACACTGCACATTAATTACTCACTAAACTTTTATAAGGGTTTTAAATGGTTAAATTATATTATTTTAAAGATAATTAATTGATTCGGGGAGTATATATTGGATTAAGGTATTTTTTACCTAGCTCGGTTATCGTGAGGAATTGGCGAGATTATGCCTATAATAGGGCAAGCAAATACTCCTGATGACAAGAGTGGCCATTATTGGTGTTTGCGATTTTGCTAGCGGATCGCCATCGTCGTCAAATATGTGGAAAAAGACTCATCATATTACGTGAAATATTCATGGTAAAAAAATCACGAAGTTAAAATGGGACAAACGAATATTGTCGTCTTCTCCCGACCGTGTGCTTTACACTTGCTTACTTCTTACTTCTGAAGAGTCGTCCCGATTGACCGCGTAGTGGCATGAGACCAGTCAAAAAGGAAATAGATAGGTTAGGGATTTCCCTATAAACACTCCAGGGCCTTACAATTCTTCAAGAGTATATAAACATCTTTCAACAAGATAGTCTTTAAGTTTGAGCATAAATCTATTTTTATTTACAATTTGCTTAATTTCATTCGGAAGCTTTTGGAAAAATTTTGCCCGTGCATATTCAGGTTTTGACTCAAAAAGCTTTAAGTTGTGCATTACAGAAGTACTAATATTTCTATTTCTAGTGTTATAATGATGTGTTGGTTGTACATACAATTGGCTATGCCATCTAGCGTACATTACATCAGTCTCATAGATGTATAGGCTGGGAATAGTTAAAATGCCCAAGTTCTTAAAAGAGTCGGAACAATGATCTCTAAGTTTTAATTTACCCGTTAATCTTACAGCTCGTTTTTGAAGCTTGAAACCTTTTCCAAGTTAGCTTTAGAAGACATTCCCCAGAGAATTATCGAATACGTTACGTGGGATTCTATGAGGCTGTAATACACGAGCAAACAAAGATTTATGCAGTTCAGCCGCGACGTATACCTCAAGACAATTAAGCCAGCGGATATCCTACTACAAAGGAGGGAGACATGAGCATTCCAAGTTAGGTTTGCGTCAAAGCTCCACACCCAGGAACCTAATAGTTGACTGAACAATTAAGTTCCAACTGTTCGTTCCCAATGAAGACACTAGGAGTGGAGTTCAATCTAGAGTTTAGTCTTTGTTTAGTTTGGATGAAAATCGAGTTAGTCTTCCCTGTATTGAGTGCGCTAACTTTGAGTCTGAGAAAAACTGAGCCAGTTGCTGAACTGTGAGTGAAGGCAGAAATTTCAAGTTGCTCAATGTCTTTGTGTGAAACAAAGAGTGTTGTGTCGTCTGCGTATGTGACAAGACTGTTACCAGGGACATGATCAGAAATATCATTAACGTATATAATGAACAGGAGCGGACCAATGATCGAGACCTGCGGTACACCGCAGGTAATATTTTGTACATTAGAAGTGTGAGATGTTTTGATTCCATTACTACGAGTAACTGAAATTTCAGTTACCTGTTTCCAGTCAGAAAGGTAAGAACTGAGCCAGGACAAAGGGGTCCCTATGATACCAAGAGCTGCCAGTTTTTAGACTAGAATTTGCAAATCGACACGGTCGAAAGCCTTGGACAGGTCCGCAAAACATCCGAGGATGCTGCAGCTCCCGTCCAAAGGCCCCGAGAGCGTCGCTGATGAAACTAACAAGAGCTAACTTGGTGGACTTGTGAGGTCTAAAGCCAAATTGTTTTCGAAAAACAAATTGTTCGATTCCATGTAATCATATATTTGACTTGCAATAACCTTCTCAAGAATCTTAGAAATAGATGAGAGAAGAGCAATCGGTCGATAGTTGGAGATGTCCAATTTATTTCCTCTTTTGAAGATAGGTTTTATTTTGGCAGTCTTGAATATTTTTGGGAAGATCCCATATCTAAGAGACGAGTTAATGAGATGAGTAAGAGGTAAGGCCAACTCCTCCTTGCAGAATTTAATGACTTTCGTGGAAATACCATCTAGACCAAAAGATGTTTTCGTCTGTCCGACAGACGAATAGAACCACTGAATTCGTCTGTCGGACGATCTCGTAGCAGCATCGCAATCGTCTGCCTACGTAGCGTGAAGACCAAGTCTCGCCGTCAAATCCAGGCAGATTTGTGATAAGTCTATAAAATTGGACGTACCACTATTACTATTATGTGATTATTTTTAGCCTTCGATGCTTGCATGTGTGTACGCATTGGTTGTTGGGCTATTAATTAACAATCCTGTCTAAGGAACATGCCAACCTTAGTCAGTAACAAGGCTACAAGATCGCGCCACTATCATCACGATCATCACACTCATCCTTCACTCATATTCAGGGTAACGTCCTCCATGACGTACCCGTCTTATTAAAGTGATTAAGTGATTAAGCATCATAGCTCTGTGGTTGCGTTCTGGGACTTGAGAAACACTACAGAAGGTGAGACAACCTGCATTCTCTAATTTTATTCATCAACCTCGCTCGGATAATCTAGGATCCGAATACTTCAGGTCCAGAAGGTCCGGGGCATGCAATAAATTAGAATACGATTTATAGTTTTTACTTTGATATTAAATATTAATTTTTTTTCTAAGGTTGAAAACGTATAATTTCTGAATTACTTTCTTATATATGTCTTTTAATTTTAGGCCTACTATATAAATATGCTATTTCTTTGTGTAAGAAACATTTTGCTAAAATTCCAGTGTGATCTAAAATTTTTATACACAATTTAATCTGTGAGCAGCCTCAAATTAGTTCGAATTTCGGGAGTTATTCTGTTTGTTTTTATTCCCCTAGATTGCCTAAAACGCGAATTTACAGTTGTAATTTATGAAAATTTCCCGGGGGAGGCCCCCGGACCCCCCTCCCTTGGAAGATACCCCCCGGCCCCCTGATGTATCCCCCCTCGAAAATAAATCCTGTATACGCCACTGCTTACACTCATTAGGAATTTCCATGATAAATTACAAGTTGTCACGGAGACATCAGCCATTTCAAAGCCAAAGTCTCCCTCTCACAATAGAGACAGTTTTCTTTCTCAAGATGTCAAAGGCCATATGGCCGTACTAAATATCGGCGAAGACACCCGTCACTGTTTCTCGTTCTTGGCCTTGACTGCATCACATAATTTAAAATCAATCAAGACTAATTTTGTGTTTTTGGTAGCCTGAAAGTCAAGGCGACATTAAAATCAGTGATGCCTTAATGAAGTCATACGACCTTCCACCATAGATAAAAACATCCAAATGTATTTAGGATGTTTTTATCTATGCTTCCACGCAGGCAGTTTTTTGTAGATGGGCACACTATGAGCTCTATGATGTTCTATGTTAGGTCAATAGTTAGCAACAGATATCCCTCTCAATAACTTTGGAAAGTATTTATTAATAAATTTGGAAACCACACAGGCAGATATATGACACCCGATGATAATTGCACATCCCACCCTCAACTCCACCCTTTTGAAAAGGATTGACTTTTCCACCTTACAACCACTCGGAAAAAAGCCCTTAATGAATGATTAATAATTAATTATCAGTTATACTTAGGAGTGGTTGAATTAGTTAATCTTGGCAGAATTAATTTTTAAACCTACATCGAAACACTATATGCATAAAGATGAAGTTTTTTGTGTGAATTATGAATTCATGAGAAATCTCCACGATCTAATTTTGACACGTAAGAGAGTCATTCTGGATTATATTTTAATAATTTTGGGTTGTGAGATATTTTCGTCTTAGAAGCTCTGGCAGTGGCAACGTTTCAAAACTTCCATGTTGAGTTGGGTTAAGTTCGATAAGGGTAGTTTCGGCTAGTTTTCTTTGGGTCAGGTTAGGTTGGATTTGGTTGAGTGGTTTAAGTTAGTTTAGTGCAGGTTAGACCGTTTTTCATAACGCACCTAACGGACGTTTTTTTCATGACGGACCTTCTGCACCTGGACGTCCCCGAAGTTGTATTGTATTTGCTTGACATTTTCTCAGTGTTTTTTTTTTTTAACGTAAATGGACTTAAAAATATACCATACGAAATCAACGAGAGAACTGAAAATTCTTTTATTTTTCTAAGTGTGTTTTTTGTAGTTCTTTTGGTTTTTGAGCACGGTTTGCTTTATTAATAACGTCAATAAAAATATTCCTCCTTGGATTTTGTCGATTTGTCAGTTTTTGCGATATTTTTCTCTTTGTAGGGTGTAGAAAGTAAGAGGAAGAAAAAGAAATCCTGAAATAAAAAAACTTGGTGAAGTGAGAACTGAAGGGATGAAAGTTATGGTTATTTACTTTATTGTTAGGGTTAATTTTTATGATGTGATAAGTTAACTAATTAATTCATTTCAGCAGGTCATCCTTTTAAAATGTCCCGGTTGGCTGATTACTTCGTAATCGTGGGCTACGACCATGGAAAAGAACGTAAGTTGGATTTTACTTTTACTTCAGGCTTGAGTGATCAGTATGTTTTTAACATTAAATTTTTTAATTCATCCTTTATATCGACAGTAATTTCTATTCATCTGGCTGTTAAAAGTAATTTTATTATTTAAGAAAGTTGTACATATATTTTCCTTGTCAAATTCCATTTTTAGGCTACACTATTTGACTTGAGCTCAGTTGTAGGCCCAGATCTATTATTAAGGCCAAATGAGATTGACTCATAACACAGTAAATATTTTTTTTCTGGTTTCATCTCTGAATCACATCACTCCTATGTTGTCTTAAGTTTTTATGTCTTTGTTACTTTATTTATTTAAGCCAAATAGCTCAGAATTCAAGGCTTGGTTTTTAAAGACAAAGAACTGGGGTTTTGAACATAGGCTAGGCCTAATTAATGGTTTACTCTATTGCTATTCTAATGGCTTAATTATTGCTGTAATGGAAGAAAAAATTTATTCATCTCAAAGAAAATGAAGTTTTTTTTATTTGGATTTTTGCGGACATTTGCCATCACTGATTAGCAAAAAACAAACAACCTAGTTTTTTACTAATCAGTGATGGCAAATGTCCGCAAAAATCCAAATCAAAATATAAAACCACCATCTCCAACAATGAATTTCAAACAAAAAATCAAGTTGAAAATGAATGATTTCACATATGATCAGGCAATGCCGTTTTACATTAAATCATGTGAGCAAAGCTATAGCCAAGAAAATATTTGGACGGTTTGGGCTCTGTGGTTTTAGGAATTGAAACAAAACTATTTGCTAACCTTTCACTTTAACCTAGTTCTAACTTTTTTGGGGGTGGGGTTTGACCCGCTGATCACTCCCATTGGCTGCGATCTTGCCTTTTGAGTAGGCCTACTGAGGGTAGGCTTAAACTTATTCTTAGGCTATACCTACTGAATGATCTTACAGATCTACCTCAGTTTGTACTTATCTGGTGATTCCTTATGAAAGCATCGCTCTCAATAGCAATGGTGCTTAGGGTCAAAATCTGAAAAGGGTACAATCACTGTCCCTTCATAAAAAAATAATGTAGCCTACTGTAATTATTGCTAAAAATGTTTTATTTTGGAAGTTTAGGTCTTAATCTTATTGTCTATGCTGTTTAAATCATGAATTAAGAAGAGGTTGGGGCAAAATACTGAGAAAAAACTGGCCAAAGTAGTGACGGTCACGTGTCCCCAATCCCAGTTTTACCGCTAAAGCTACGTTTTAAACAAGTTCACCAATCAAATAAGTGAATATAAAACCCACTTTTATATTGTCGGATACAGGGAGATAATCAAATAGCGCTTATTACGGATGAAACTATATTATTACGACACCGAGCTCGGTTAAAAGTCGTGTCCTCACCTTCAGCAGTAGCGTCGGTAACGTAGTCTGTTTCTCATCGTACAGCGACACTAGCGCTAGTAGCAGCCGACAACGAGTTTAATTCAGGAGTATCATGGCGGCGAGCAACGACGGATGTCGGAGTTCGTCGTGTGAAATGAATCTGGACGTGGAGGAAAATAGTTTTGATCATTAAAATTGCCGTGTCTCATTTTTTGATGTAGCATCGGTACATGATTTATTCTTAATCAAAAGTAAATCGCTATCCATCGTAAATCGTTTAATTCGTGCTTAATACGGCCCGGTTTCAAATGCCGATTCGTCACTAGCGATAGCGTTCGCCATTTTGAGGTTAGCAGACACAACAAGCAAAATTGTAGCGTCGGTCTGGGAAGTGACGGTCGCAAATTTTGGTTAATTTAACGTGAGATCGGCTACATTTTGTGACCGGTTTTTCCATTTGACTGATATACCTTATTCTTAATGGTGATGTATTTTTTTTATTACGGCCGATTTTAATACTTAATAGAGTAAAATGAATTAGTAAACAATGTGTTAATTAATTATGAAAATAATGATGCAGGGTTGCCACCAACAGGGAAAATCGAATTGTGTTGGCATTTTTAGTTCCAGAAGCAATTTTTTACAACTGTTATACATTCTTTTATTTAATCTGAAATTGAAATTAGCTGATAGAAATTCTTTATATTCTTTTCATAGCTTATTCTTTTAGGAGTATTTGCCCTTGTTTCTGTTTTTACGGTATAAATTTTTAAAATAATGATAAAGGTATTTTAATGTATATTTAAAATCAAATTTGGGTGAAAGTTTTTGATTGATTGTTTTTAAGTTTGTATTAGGCCTATATGCTTTAGATTTTAGATTAATTTATTAAGTCCATAGCTTTTTTGACGTTTGTCACCTAACCTTTGTTTAAAATGTTTGATACATAAAAAATGTAACATGTCCAACGTTGAAACAAAAATTTTTTTTAAATGTTTCTAAAAATTTTTTAATTAAGTTACTTAATTAATTAAAATACAGTGTGTCTTAATAATATTTTTTAAAATTTAACTTGTGAGTAGCATTTTTATTTATGACAAATAATTTTTTTATGAAAAGATTTTTAATTCCGTTTGGTCATCTATTTTTGCTGCAGTTTAAAAAGCAATTTAATACATTTTGAAAAATATAATGAATTTAATGTGGGTAAACAGGTTTTCTTTCTTTTTTAATTTTATTTTTATGCTCTAAACTATAACTTATTCAGGCCTAAGCCTATTTTTAGACATTTGTAATGAAGCCTTCATTTAATCGTTGAAACGTTTTGATACACAACCACATTAAACATACCGTGATCATTTAAATGTAATTTTGAAGAATTTCAAAATAATTTTTCATGACTAAGTAATAACAATGAATGATTTTGGAAATAGAACATCCTATACATCATAAGTCATTAAAAATATTTTGTATTATGTACCTAATGATTCAGTCAAGGTTATTTTAACACTATTGTATTGCCTTGTAATTACTGAAAAAGGCCTATATTAGAAATCAAATTCTTCCTATTTCAGACTATGAAAGGAACAGATGAAGATTTTATATTTTAAAAAAATTAAACAATAAACATGTAATGGAAGTCATATCCATGTAACTGAGGTCACGCGTTGTAGCAGAATGTCACATTTAAAATTTTTTCTTTAAAAATATGTATGGTCAAAAAATATATAAATGGTTATATTTTGTCAATTAAGTACAATTTCAAGTTGGTACACAATAATTTTCATGACAATGGAATGGAGTAAACACATTGTGAGGTTAAAAAACCTGACCAAAACTTGTATTTGTTGGTGAATTACATCTTTTCTAAGCTATTATTAAGATATAGGTCAATCAAAAGTAAGAGGGCTGTAATATATTTAAAAACAGTATATGTGAGCAACAAAAAATATTAAATACAATGGGTTTTCCCTTTTATTTCATTATGTAATATTGATTTATCTGGGTGTGACCTCTATTACGAAAAATGGGAGTTTCCGATATGAAACTGCCTCTCCCATTGACATACATGGGAAATGGTGCTTTCTTTATATTTTCTCATATTCTATAGGGTTCAAAGTATTAAAAAATGTAACTGTCATTTAGATACTAAGTATTAACTTTTTAGTTTTTTCCTACTTTGCAATTGTACCCTTTTCAGATTTTGACCCCTTAAGTGCTCCAGCATTTTGTTTTCTTTTAAATTAGATGCTTTATTGCCTGCTTTAGAAACAACCAGCAGAAGATATGAAACTCGTACCGTTTCTTGGTCACTCATGTGATCAAAGTGTAGGCCTATTTTATATGTTTAGTTGATTTAAGTTATACATTTTCGGTTGCGAGATTGTCTCTTAAAATATAACTAAGACCTACAAATGAGTTCATGTCTATATGTGGGCCTTTCGGGAAATTTGTGCTCACAATCGGTTGAATGGCAGTTGGAGTTAAGTTTAAATTGGTTTTTTCACTTAATTAAAGGGGTCCCCCATAAATCGTTCTTAGTGACAATATTTCAAAATCGGAGATATTCAGTGAAAAAGGCTCTATATTTAAGCTGCACCGTGGTATACTTTGTTTTGAAGATATTTGAGTTGACAGCCCTGATTTCATCTGTCAAAGTTGGCGCGGTTCGCAGGACTCCACAGCCTGTCTGGGGTAATAATTTAACGTTCTATTCGCCGAATGATGGGACTCCCCGCCGGTGGTTGCGTTGTCGCCCGGCGACCAAAATTGAGTAAATAAAAATAAAAGACAAGAAGTAAATAGGCCTAGGCCTATTTGAAAGTTGAAGGATAAGACCAAAAGGAATATATAAATGTCAGATTACCCTATACTTAAAAAAAACTAAGAAGCGAAGGCATGGAAAATTTTCCCCAAAAGATGGGGTAGAGTAGTATAAAATGACCTATCACGTTATATAACAACATTTTGTTTCTGCATTCTATACCAATAAAATTGATTTTATATTCAGATTTATTTTCATAGGTACTTTGGTATTATACGTAGGCCACTGCTTTTAGAGAGATTGTTTTGCTGGACACAAAAAAATAACTACATCATTGGGAAGAACGCACTTTAATTGTCTTACTGTCCAAATTTGACTCAATTATGATGAACGGTATTTGTATTCTGCCTTCCAGAAGGCAGCGATGTCAGCAAGGATTCAGTGTTCACGTTGTTACCGCCGCTATCGTCCACAGCCGATCGCCACCCCTATACAGCGCGCTGCGGCGGTAATGTTAGGTTACGTTATTTTAAATATGTTATTAGGACTTTCCTCGTTATGTATGTTACGAATCAAACAATACAAGATGAGTCATATTTTTGCCCGCCTAATCCCCTCCAAGTAGTCCCAGGTCTGGTCGTTGACCACATCGCACGGGACATTCTCAGAAATCATGACATTTGCTTTCCCTGTACAATTAAACTAGGTTATCACATAATTGGAGATGTAATAGTTAAGGACTTAAATTTATTATATGTAATCTTATTAAAATCAATTTTTCATGCATATTCTTTTATTTATTTAAACTCTGTGACCCATTTCCTACCCAAAATCTCACTACCGTCCCTGTTCCCTATTGCTATTTTACAAGTTTGAAGCTTTGGGAGAACGTATTTGGTGTAGATATATTCGGTAAAATTACTTTCTATATATTAATAGATATTTCAAATCATAATTTCATTAATAAAAACGAGTTTAAAGACAAAATTAAATGCGTAATTAATCACAATATCATTTCCCGACGTTTTCTCTTCACTACCGTCCCCGCAACTTTTATTAGTTCTATATTTGGCCAGGAAAGCGCCAGCGTCTTATCTTCGTTTGCAAACAAAAGAGGCTGTCCACCATTTTCAATGAGAACCGGTCACCTAGCTTCAAGTGCTTCACGTTTCAATCGGCGAACTAAGATAAGGACGATCTTGTTTGAGAGTGTTTATTAGCACTCATTACCGTCCCGGCCAACATATTTGTCGTATCACTTATTACACGTTGTGTTTAATGTTTTTCAAACTCAAATGCCGAACATAAAAGTTTGGTAATGTAACGACTTGCTCATCCTTAACCTATTTAGCGTCATGATAGAAAATGTTTTGAATATTCATTACCGTCCCCCTCATTACCGTCCCCATATATTTTAGTAAAGGGACGGTAATGAATGAAAAGAGGACGGTAATGATCAAAAAGTGCTTTGAACCCTTGATTAATTGGTGAACCATCCTTAATTCATTATTATTAATAATTTTGGGACAGTAATTGAAGGATTGGAAGTTTATAAACGCAACTCATGTAAATAATTTATCTTTCTTATGTTCTCCTAATCCAAATTTTATACCGGTAAAAAAATGGTTTGAAATCAAAACCAACAATGATATTCTTTTGTTTCTTTAAAAATTCTTCTAAAAAATTTAGAAAATTTTAAATTTTTTTATGAAATTTAAGTATTAATGATATTATTAGCTAATAATAAAGATTCATTACCGTCCCTCAAGGTTCATTACCGTCCCTCAGATTCATTACCGTCCCTGGTTAATAAATCCTAAAAATAATATAGGCTACCAGGAACTTAATGTGGTGCAAGAATTGGTTTATTTTATTCATATATCATTAGTAAGTACATATAAGGAAGAATTTTAGATTTTGTACAATCCCTACATAAGCTGAAGCATGACAATAATACGATACAGTTCATTACCGTCCCTTGTTAATAAATCCAAAAAAAATAATATAGGCTAACTTAATGTGGTGCAAGAATTGGTTTATTTTATACATATATCATTAGTAAGTACCTATAAGGAAGAGTTTTAGATTTTGTACAATCCCTACATACAGCATGACAATAATATGATACAGTTATTGCATTTTTTCTCAATTTAATTTTGTTAACTTTATTTATGATCAAAATAACGAAGTAGAGTATGAAATATATATCTTAAACTTTAATGTTTGGGTCCTAATTTATAAATATAGTTAAAATTCTATGATAAATCTACTGATTTAAAATTATTTGATGCCACGAACATGGGGGACGGTAATGAACAATTTTGATGATTTGTTGTTAATTTTACTTTATTACTCATTGGAAGTTTATGAAAATGCTCTGCTAAGCCCATTTCCTGATTCTACATGTATCTATGATTATTACACCCACAAATTATACCCTTTCTATGTATATGAATTTTTTGTTACTGATACACTTGAAATGTCATGATTTCTGAGAACGTCCCGCACACATCACCTGTCAACGGGTTTTGGCGGGCGAAGTAAGACTCATTTGGTATCGTTCGATTCGTAACGAAATGAGGAAAGTCCTACTAACATATTTATGATAACCTAACTTAATATAACAGCTGCAGCGCGCTGTATGAGAGTGGCCTCCGTATAATACCAAAGTACCTTTTCATATATGTTGGCGTTTTTACATTCCCTGATGTTTTCTTCCAAAGCAGATGTGCAGTCCGTCAGAGAACGTTTCAAACGCCAGTTGTGTAGAACGTTACAACCCCCCAAAAACCACATAAAATGTTTAAAAAATGCTTGATAGCAAGTAAAAAGTTAATACAAGGCTACATTGTGATGTTAAAAATAGGGTGTTAAAAATTGTACGTGGTTATGAGTTCTAACTTTGAAAAAAAGTACCTAAATTTTCTAAGATATAAAATTTTAACGCTTGATTTCTCGAAACTAGGTTTTATTGATTAGAACGTTTTACGGGGGACCCCTTCAGTCATTATAACGAAGAAAGGTAATCCAAGCAATATTAGGCTAAATTTTGAAGCCAACAAATGTTAGTGCATTCTGGTACGGAATTTTGGTATCTATTAAAGTAATTAAAATTAGGCTAGGCCTATCTTTTTCCCTCTCTTTTGCACTTCTAGTTTTCATGTTTCAGAAGTAAAATCCCTTTTTAACACTTTACCATATTTTAGCCTGGTAGAAGCAAAAATGTCTCATTTAAGGTACAGTACGCAAATCATTAGAGTGAAATAACGCTCCTAGTACGATCTCTTGTGATGAGTGCCAGACAAATTTCGCAAGTACGGTACTCAATTTCTTGTTTCAAAACGTGCATAAGCATGAACAGTCTTGTTTTAGTAATGTCAAGGGTTTTTATCAATGATTTTAAAGACCTCTCAAATTTGCTAATCTAATTTCTATGACAAATTTGTTAAATGTCATTCTCTTTATACAAATTTTCGTAAACACTCCATGTAAACGTCATTCTATGCGCTGCAATAGTGGCAACTGTTAGCGAATTTCTCTTATAGGAAAGAAGCTATTAGGCATGTAGTTCTCATGCTAAAGCCTAAACCCCGGACCTTCATAACTGTGTTTTGGGACTGAGATTACAAAAACACCATTCGTTAAAATTTATATAACAATTGTTCTAATTATCAAAATAAAACACTTTTTTCATTCATTCATTCATTCATTCGTGCTAATTTATATATATATATATATATTTTTTTTTTATTATTTAATTTGTTGGACTTTTCCTTTCACTCCTAGTTTTTAAAAAAGGAGGCGAAAGGAAGAGTCCAAGAAATTAAATATTAACTAATGGTTTGTAGGGACAAAAGCCCCTAAAAATAAAATGTCAGTGCTGAATATTTCATGTAAGATATTTAATAATCTGTAGTATTTATTAAACGTTTGATGCGTAATGTTAAAGGTATTTTGACATTTGCCAGTACGTTTCAGACTTTTAAGAAAGGACAAAACTTCAATATAGTAAAGGGCTGAATCCCTGGAAAAGTGGCACTATCCGTCGATCTCGAAACAAACCCAGTTCACTTTGTGTTAAAACATTTTCAGTAAACATATGAAAATGGTTTTAAGAACTTCTAAAGGTTAACCACAGATTGTAGCACTTAATTTATATCCCCATGAAAGTCATGAGATTGAACACAAAAAAATGCAAACAAATTGTGACATCATCAAAAGATCGTCATCAAGCTCATATGTACCCTATAGCTGTTCAAAAGTATATATTGGACGGTTAAAGGGTACTTCTTATGGAAACTTCCAATTAAAGCTACATTTTTAACCAATTAGGCATATAGGTAAGGACGAAATCAGAAAATGGTCTCTCATTGACGATTCCACGCTCCTCGTTAGAGCCTCTGGCTCCACCCCATAAAGGAGTTAGGTTTGAAGACCACCAGCCTAGTGAATAGTTAATATTGAGGATTTTACCTTACGTCACACACGTTTTTATGATTGTCCGGCAGTAAATGCTGTTTTGTGTTTGTATATTAACGATTCAAGTACTTTTATTGGCCAAATTTAAAGTTGATGTTGCACTCAATCAAGGCCGCACTACACTCAATCGCTGTTGGTTACTGCAGCACACTCTTGTTACTTGGCCAAAAGTATGACCACTTCCGACCTCACGAAAACTGGCAGAGCTATAGGCCTTAAAAATGCTAAGTTTCTCTATACCTGTAGTCTGCGCTTATCGATTGAGTTAATATTACAAATTACTTGGCTTTAAATCAGCATCTACGACTACTAATGTAAACAAAATAGACGTACACGTAGTTCTTGATGTTTTTAAAATAGTGAGTGTGTTAAAGCCCCTAAATTATAAAATGAGAAAATTCAAAAGTAAAAAACAGTTATTTCTTATAGTAGGTTCAACCTACATTCAAAGCTATATTTTAAATAAACCATATCACATAACAACATCTATCATGTGGTTTTAAACCAAGTATAAGGATCACATGTTTTATGTAAACAAAGCAGACGTTTTTAGATCTCAATGCTATTTAAATGGCAGATATTTTACGTTATTTCTCGTTTTCTAGTGAATTTCAAGCAATTTCAGTATTTTTCCCGCCATCACGGAATAAAGACCTTTAATTTGAGCCCTCTCCTATCTTTCTACGACTTGCCAGACGCCCACAATTTTGACGCAAAGAATCGCCTTACGAAATTAAATATATGATTACAAATCCTTCGCTATTATGAATTTTAAAAATACATTTCTTTATATACCGGGTGTTCAAAAAGTCCCAGATCGGCTTTGTAATTTTTTCATTATTAAATATTGGCCTACAAAACTTTGAATATGTCTCTTGGACACAAAATACTATTTTAGCAAGTATTCAGTGACCCCCTTCCTCCTCAGGGGGAGGGCCACGAGGAGTCAGAAGAAAATCTTAAAAGTAAGCATAGGTTGATATGTACATCAAATTAAAGCTCTTTTTGAGTAGAATACAATGCCGCAAACCCAATCTCAATCGGATCACCAGATCCAAAATGGTGGCAGTTTAAACTTTTCTCAACTGCAATTTTTAACCTTCTTAAATATCCGATTTCAGACGTTAAAAATGCGGTCCGTTCGAGATGCGGTTTGCGGCATTAAATTTTGCTTTATTACCCCTTTAAAATGATATACATATCGACTTATGCACAGCCTATGGCATAAACCACCTCCATGAGCGACAACGGTACCTTAAAGGATGTCTTGCATGGATGTAGGGAATCCAATCCCGGACGATATTTTCAGTCCCGGGATTTCGGGATTGAAAAACTTTGATCCCCGGACTGATCCCGGGATTGACCCAACATAGTATTTGCCGATACAAAAATAAATATTTAGTACCGGTATTGATTCGCATGTATACATGGTATCGTAATATAATGTGATATAGAAAGCAGTTTTCCGTTTAGTTTTGAGTTGTTAACGTGATTTTATACATATAAACTTAGAGCGTAAAAAAATTGACGACATAGTCAGCCTTAACATATTAGAATACACTATTAGACATCAGAGTGAAAACGGAACACCTTATCAGGATGGTCCTGTATAACCGTGAACTAACCATAAAATATTTATTCAAATATAACATAAGAAAGTCTTATACAAAACATGAATATAGTTACTTGACCAAACAATATCAGGACTTGGAAAGATGTAATTAGAAAAACTAGAAGTACGAAAAAAATGATCAATAGAGCATCGTAATGAAACTTATTTGCTATTGCATTACATTGCATCAGAAACAAGTTAAAATCTCTATGTATTTTTTCATAAGCATAAAAATATTAACTGGAAACTACTTTTATACATACCATAAGACGACGCACAAATAACTCATCAAACCATGATTATTTGATCAAAAACAACATGTAACTTGTTGTTGTAACTTGTTGTTTATTCTTGTTGATAACATTGTTTTAACTGATAGGATCCTAGTAAATACCAATTTTACACGTAATTTTATAACCCCGAAAATCCCGGGATTGAGCCGAAAAATCACAGGATTGAATTAGCCCTAAAATCACGCGGGATCCCGGGATATGGGATCCCGGGATTGGATTCCCTACATGGATGATGACCGGCATAGGTAGTGGTGTACATAATTTTAAAGGGCATGAAATTCTCAACAAAATGCCGCAAATCGCATCACAAAAGAACGCTTAGAATGTCTGAAATTGAATTTTAAAGGGTGTTAAAAATTTCAGTTGAGAAAAGTTTAAACTGGCGCCATTTTGGATTCGGTGATTCTATTGAGATCGGATTTGCGGCATTGTATTCTACTCAAAAATAGCTTTAATTTGATGTACATATTAACCTATGCTTACATTTAAGATTTTCTTCTGACTCCTCGTGGGCCGTCCCCTTGAGGAGGTAGGGGGTCACTGAATACTTGCTAAAATAGTATTTTGTGCCCAAGAGACATGTTCTAAGTTTCGTAGGTCAATATTTAATAATAAAAAAATTACGAAGCCGATCCGGGATTTTTTGAACACCCGGTATGTACATATTTGATGTATGTCTGTGAGCACAATAGCGCTGGCAAAAATGGTCTGATCGAAATTAAATTTGACACAGGTGTGTAAAGTAGTAATTATTCAGATGAGTTCAAAAATCAGCCCGATCGGACCTTCGCAAAGGAGGGTGTGAGAGATAACCCCCTAAATATATGTGTTTTTTAAAATTTTTTATGTTGAAAAATTAAAATAATCTAATATTGGGTTACAACGTCAAATTCAGCTCAAATAATCAAACAATTTGGTTCTTTGAATCATTGCTCTGTGTCAATTTGTAAATGGGTAGGGCTGCCATACGTCCCGGTATTTTGCTCTTGTCCTGGTGTCCCGGCCGGTTTTCCTGATGTCCCGGTCAGTTTTTAAATTGCGTAAAATGTTATTAAATGATTAGCTAAACCTGTAGTTTAACAAGTTTGCTGCAGCAAACGAAGAAAGAAGAAAATATTCTTATATATGTACTTTTGTTTTTAAATTGTATTTCATTTGCATAAAATACATTTGTATTTTTCATTGAAGTAAAATAAATTAGTTGTAAGTTTTGTTTTATGTAATTAATTGCTATCCAAATTTACCATGGTAAAAATTGCATTGTCACAACGCAAAAAATAAAAATAACTTTTTTCTCAAATCATTAAAATTCACAATTTTGCTCTAAAACTTTTATAAATTTTTACCAGATTATAAGTCTGTTCAAAAGTAAATTTTACCTCAGTATATTACCTAAAACCTATTAGTTTGACTCAATAACCTGGACACAAAATAGGTCTGCTTGAAGTTAATTTTTACTGCAAAAATTGCCTAGAATTAACCATTTTCCTCCAAAATTTCTAGAAATTTCTGGATCCCCTCACCTTGGGGGGTATTCCATACCCCCTAAACCCCCTGGTGTGTCACACAATGGAGCATTTTTGGTTAGTTGTCCCGGTTTGACCGCTTGAAAATATGGCAGGCCTATATATGGAATAACTGAGAGTTGTAAACACAGCATGTTGTCCCAATGTTAACCTTATATCTATGTCTCACTTATTTCTCAACATATCTGAATAAAATTGGGCTTAATTTTGTTGATAGCTATTGGATTATTGCAAAAATCTCTCAATTTCCATGGCAGCAAACCTGCATACTTATTTCCCATGTTATTCTTCTTGAGAAAATTTGTGCATGCTCTTTTTAGGGTTTAACTTGATTTTACTTGATTTGTGGCTTTGTCCACATGATTTATTTAAGCATTTGAAATTCGTCGAGTATGCAGGTCTGCTGCAACAGGGTATTTATTTTTGAAGACAGATGGTTGAGCTTGCAAACAGCTGCTAACTTTCTTTGCTTTTATTTTTGTTGTTTATCTTGTTGCTAACCTGACAACCTATAAAGCTCCAAGTTAAAATGCTTTAACTTTCAACTGGTTTTTTTACTTAATTAGATTTCTACTGACTACGTACCCTAAAAATTTAATGAACTGCTGCTATGTACAGTCAGTTGAAGGACAAGCGGACGGAACTTCCACCCCTCCCCCACCTCTTGTTGGCACTGATTCACTACCGGCAGTTTTGCTCAGGCTAACCTTATATCCTAATTTGTTTGGCCCGATTATGGTCAAATCAATTAAAAACTTAACAACTTGAAGAGCCCCCCTGGATAATGGGACCCTTTTTGTGGTTCCCCTAAATATCAGGTTGTTTGTGGTTTCCTGAAATTGTACCAGATGTGTCATACTTTTGCCCACCAAATCTTCTCCAAATAGGCCAGTGTCAGGTCATTGACTGGAGTGTGAGCATCACCTGTCATCGGGATTTCGGGGGTGAAAGTGTGGCTCAACGGGTATCATTCAATTCGTAACGAAACATGGAAAGTCCTTCTAACATTAATGTGATAACCCCGCCAAGCATATCACGTAGCATGCTGTATAAGAGTGGCCTCTGTATAATACCAAAATACCAGTTTGTATAATCGTCATTATAAATAAATAAATATTTATATATATTAGTGATTTTCTTTTATAGGGAAGAAGCTGTTACCGTAGTACTCACGACCTAATCCCAAGACCATGATAACTTTTTGTTCTGGGGCCCCCTAAAGCAAAAAACACCATTGATCAAATTTTTATAGCAAACTTAATGAAATCTAACATGTTATTCTAGGGAGTGGGGCCAGCAGTGGAATCATCATTCAACGATTTCCAGAAAAAGATTGGCCTGATACTCCATTCATTGAGGGAATCGAATGGGTAAGTTCAGATCATTTTAAATCGTTTATTTCAAAATGTCATTTAATAAATTTGTTAAGCTTTCATTGATTTTTTCATATTTAGTTAGTATGCATAAATTAAGGTTTATAAAAGCGTTTTTGTTGTGTGCAGTTCTACGCAGTATTTTACGTCACTCAGGATTATCACAGAAATATTTTTAATAGTCAGGCTCCGGCTGATAGCCCTACTACAAAGGCCATAGACCTTTGGGTATGTTATGTACCACCTTCTTTAGGTATGGTCATGAATCATTCATATCAAATAATAATTCAAGATAAAACCAAGTTTTTTCGATGGTTTTAAAAATGAATGTAGTTTGTTATAAATTAAGTGAATTGCTCTAAAAAGCATTTTTATAAAGAAATAGATGGCTTTAACAGACAGGGTTCTTACTGCTTCGAAAGGATTGCTCCCAATGATACTGGTTCGATAGATAACTTTTCTCTGAATTGTATGAGTCTAGCGGCTTGTACATTTTTCTCACTTTTTGGCTGGATACTATAATTATTCCATGTTTTGCTCTGTTTCAGTTCTGCCAACCGCAGGGTTGGGCGCTCTCATCGGAAAGACAGGAGCCAAGGTTTTTTGTTTCTGTTCTGACGGACATTGATGCCAACCGTCACTACTGCGCCTGTCTCACCTTCAATGAAACAATCTCCATCACCCCTAGCAAGCCGGTTGACGAGGTATATAACTGAACTGACTGTAACTCTTACTACTTTAGTGTGACTATATAATTTCTTGGCTTCCTAAAATATGTGGCTGTATTGTTTTAACTTTTTTTTGGTTGTGTAAAATAATGTACAGAGAAAATATGGATTTAATGATTGATTAGCACTCTGTTTCTTCGTTTATTTCAATCTTTCTTCTGTTCTGCTCTTGTCAGGTAAACCCTTTGAAAACCACAAATCCTATTTCCAAGAAAAGTCATTTTCATTGCCTGAATCTTGGCATTTTCTATCTTAATAACATTTGTTTAACTATTGAGTCACATTTACTATACAATGTTTGTTCATGAAGTGCATATGATTTATATATTTTTAAGAAAAATAAAGATCATTATTATTATTTTAGGGAAGTACTGACCTATATGTGATCTCGTACCAATGAAAAGGGACCTTAAGTTGGAATTTTCCTGTTTAGAGTTATTAACACTCTGAAATTCAGCTTTAAATGGTGAACAATTTCACATAGCGCTGTGATTTTTTATAGGTATTTTAATTTTATCTAATCAAAATGGATATTTTGGGAAACCAGGGCTTGAAACTTCAAACGTTCTTTGAATATTTATTATTAATATTCAAGAAATGAATTTGACATCAAAATAAAGCTGAAACCTATATCTTAATGTGATACAGTTACATTTTTGTAGTTATAATCAAGCATTTCTAGTGTGAAGTTAGAAAAGGGACCTCAAGTCAGAAGGAAAAATATTAGAAGAATGTAAAGAAATGCGCTATCGGGACAGTAATTTTTGGACCTAGACCATACTCTTCTACAACGATTAACTTCTAGTAGACCACTCATCAGTCTATAGGCGTCAGCAGAGACTAGTTTTGAGGTGCCATTGACGACTCAGTCAGTACGGGCTTGCTGGTTTGGGAATGGGACCTTAAATCGCCGGTCATTATATTTCCCATTCAAGCGACTTGAGGTCCCTTTTCGTACGCATAACAAAAGTTGTTAAATCGATTACTTTTAACATTTCTCGGTTTCTTTTGGCTAAAATAACCGAATGGATCTGTAAAAGGAAAGATTGAAAAATCGTATCCAATCGTAACCGACAAATCGATACTTTCAACCCGATTTGACTAAAACGCCCAAACCGTAAAATTTATAGTCCTAGTCAAATAACATGGCCCACGCCGTCCATAAGCTCAATGCTAAAATTAGCATTAGTCTTATGGACTGACTGGGCCTTGTTATTTGAATATTTAACAAATAACATTTTATATTGTATTTGACGGCACTTCAGCAACTTGAGGTCCCTTTTCACTTTCAACTTATATTCTTATCAGTAGTATCCTCTTCAAAGGTTTTAATCGCGCACATTCACTTTGCAGCAAGAGGAAGACACCCTGGACGGTCACAGCAGCCCGCACAATATCAGCCTGCCTGCGATCACGCACCACAGCATCATGTACGCGCCCAAGTGTCTGGTGCTCGTGTCTCGGCTCGACTACATTGAGACCTTCCGGGTGAGTCCATTTTGCGATTTTCGCTACGGGGCCACCGATAAATTATGTCATCGCTTTTTGGCCATTTTTGGACCCCTCTCCCTAAAATCATCTTACTGTCATAATCTGACTGAACCCGCCTCTGATAATTTAAAAGTGACGCCATATTTCTAATTAAGTAAATTACCTCAGTTTTAAATAAATAAATTTAAGGTTTGTTTTACAGGGTGTCGCCTCTACTAGTCGGGAATCCAGGAATATCTGGGACACAAACCTACAGCAATCTATTGTATATTACAGTTTTATAAATGTTTTAATTTTCATGTATAAGTTTCACCAAGTCATAAATTACTGTCTCACTTTTTATTTTAATTATTTAACCTTCTGTTAACAGTTAATGTATAAAGATAATATAAATGTAAACAAAATAACAGATTCCAAGGTGAAAAAAGAGCAGATTCTAAATTTATATCCATGAATAATTTTACAATTTCTAAAGAAAAAACCCTATTCCAATTCATTTTGAAAATTAAGAGTTAGAAAATCTATGAAGAGTAAAAAATATGAAATACATCTGTAGTCAAAAGTAATTTTAGAAACATCATTGACCTCCAAATTAAAAATACAGGTTGTACATGTAAATTTATTAAATACCATAAACCTAAACCATTGCACGGTTATTATACTAACTTTTATCATAATATAGGTCCCAGTAAATATCCCTGGACAAAATACTTGGGTCTTAGAATGTTTGTTGTGTGTCAGCAGGTGTCAAACTGTATAGAGTGTCGAAGTATCTAGTGTCGAACAATCAAAAGTCTACTGTACTTAGAACCGACTTAAGGTACAGACACATCCCTAAAATAAATACAATTTTAATTTTGCCTTTCCTCATAATTGGTCCTTACCCGTCCCAGATAACCGAGCCCCGCCATGTTGCAGAACTGCCTGGGCATCATCTACACGGTGTACCGACTCATCCCTAAAATAAATACAATTTTAATTTCCTAAATTGCCTGAAGAGATGGACAAGATGTTAGTCACATCGATGTTATCGTCACATTGATATATTAGTCACATCGATGTTTCCTAAATTGGTCCTCACCTGTCCTCAGGGTGCCGATCCCCCCCAAGAGCTATGACGGCAATCCCCCCCCAAATATTTCCAAAATCTATAAAATATCCCCCCCTCCGCACAACATATGTTTATGAAAATCCTATTTAAGGACAGGACATTAAAAATAATCTGGGTTAATTTAGTTACATCACTTTCAAATTATAAACATTTTTTCAACTAAAAGTTAATTATATTAATTACCTAAAAATTATTATTGTTATTAAACTTCGATTTTATTAGTCGTCAGTTATTTCCAGAACATCGTCTGGGGGAGGAAGACAAGTATAGCCTTTATCACCACACTACGACGAAATCACCTGTTTCACAAACATCAAACGCAGACCGAAACACACTGTTTGCCGCCACAGGACCGAAAACGTTTGGGGCCCTAGGGCCGAAAGTCAGCTGATCATCTATTTGCTTGAAACAACGTCAGAACATCACATAATCATACGGCATTCAATAGGTTCCAAAGACAGGATAGTTGCGATCATATGATTTTCATAACTGTGATTTTTGAATCATAATAAAGAAGTTGTATCGTCATTCATAACCTTCAAGTTTTGTTTTCAAGTGAGTCAAATAATAATTCCTTTTTTTAAAATTATTTAGGGTATATTACATTGGGTAGGTGGTGAAAAATAGCGTTCGCACCTCGGCCGAAAGGGTTTTGCTGCTCTCGAACGTTTCAAATTCTCGACATCGTCTCGAATTTTAAACACGATCTCGAGCTTGCAAAACCTGATTTTTCGCCCTTGTTGCGAAATATACTATTTAACCATGGAAGACAGGCAACCAAATGAATTTTGGTTACCTATTGACGTTTCTTTGTTATCATGACAAAAACTTGTATCATCGTCATTAACCTCAAAGTTCGTTACTAAACTCACGGGGTACATAAATATATTTGTGAAAGAATGAGTTGATAAACCTTATAAGTGTTCTCCATTTGACTTGCTTTTCTTGAATTACGTTTCTTATAAATGTGTGTTTATGCTTAAAGCTAATCAAGAGGAGTTAAATGACAACTATGACAACAATAGTTAATATTATTATTTCATCCTTTTTTGGCGAAAATATGTCATTTTGTCATGAAGCTGCTCCCCCTATTACTGCAGTTTTAAATTGAAGTTTTACAATTTTTACAATCCCCTGCTCCTAAATATTTAAAAACTTTTTAACGCCCCCTTCGCTCCTAGAAATAATCTTTAAAACGTAAACGTTATATTGGGGGGAATAATTAATTTTGCTAATGGATGACCGATTAAAATTTTGCCTTATCACCATTTTTACTTTTCCCCCCTAAAATGTGATGGTTCTCTCTAGAAGTAACCTATGAAACGTCAAGGCTATATGGAAGGGGGGATGATTAGTTTTGCTATTAGTTAACTGATTGAAGTTTTAGTTGTATTACCATTTTTTCATTTCCTTCCTAAAAAGGACCTGTTCATTTAAACATACCTATCCCCCAAAAAATAATCTCTACAACGACAAAGCTATATTGGGGGGGGAGGGGATCAATAATGCTGCTATTAGGTGACCGATTGAAGACTTTGTAGTTTTAAGTTTAAAATTTCCCCGCTAAAAAGTAACTGTCCAATTCAACGCAACCTTTCCCCCCTAAAAATAATCCTTAAAACGCCAATGCTGTATTGTGGGGGATTCATTTTGCTATTAGATGACTGAATGAAGATTTTGTTATGTTGCCAGTTTTACATTTCCCCGGTAAAAAGTAATCACTGTATACGTTTCAATGCACCCTCCCTCTTAATAATAAGTTTTCAAGCGTCAAAGCTATATTGGGAGGGGAATTATTAATTTACTTTTTGAAGTATACCAAAGCAAATTTTCATTTCACCCTTAGAAGTAGTTTGAGTAATTTATTGTTGGGAAACAGGACAGATTGAAAGAGTTAATTAATTTGTGTCCGGTTGAAGAGAGTGTCGTGGACTGAGCCAGTGAGGCTGCTTGCGAGCCGCGGCCGCCATGGAAGAAACAAGTGTATAGGAACGCTGACGGTATACACTGGACAGTCGTGCCATGCGGACATATCCATGTTGTATATCCCTATTTCGTTCATAGAAATTAAAAATTTTAATTTATATACAAATTTAAATAGGATAGCAATTAATTTATTTTTGACGATTTATTGGTAAAATTAGTAGTAGTACGTTTTACCTGTACAGTAAACAAAAAAAATCCCCCCAAAAAATTCTATGACGCCATTGGCGTCATAATCTCCCCCTGCCTGCCCTGGATAACTGAGTCCCGCTGTGTTGCAGAACTGCCTGGGCATCATCTACACGGTGTACCGACTCATCCCTAAAATAAATACAATTTTAATTTCTGCCTTTCCTCATAATTGGTCCTTACCTGTCCCAGATAACCGAGCCCCGCTGTGTTGCAGAACTGCCTGGGCATCATCTACACGGTGTACCGACTCATCCCTAAAATAAATACAATTTTAATTTCTGCCTTTCCTCATAATTGGTCCTTACCTGTCCCAGATAACGGAGCCCCGCTGTGTTGCAGAACTGCCTGGGCATCATCTACACGGTGTACCGACTCATCCCTAAAATAAATACAATTTTAATTTCTGCCTTTCCTAAATTGTCTGAAGAGATGGACTAGATGTTAGTCACATCGATGTTATCGTCACATTGATGTATCAGTCACATTGATGTTTCCTAAATTGGTCCTTATCTGTCCCGGATAATCGAGCCCCGCCGTGTGTTGCAGAACTGCCTCGGCATCATCTACACGGTGTACGTGGAGAGCGTGCCGGTGCCGCTGGAGAACGTGGTGAGCAACATCCTCGGCTGCGTGCAGGTGCCCCCGCCCGGCGGGCCGCAGGTGCGCTTCAGCATCGGCGCCGGCGACCGGCAGGCGCTGCAGCCCCCACTCGCCCCCACACTGCCTGTCACCCACACCGCCGTCCACCTGCTCTTCCACCAGCTCGGTAAACCGACCAGTTATGAAAACGATCAATTTATTAAACCACATAGACACTTTTTTGACCCTTTGATTCCAAAGTTTTTCATTTCTCAAGTTTCAGTTTTAACTAGGGGTGTGCGATGCATCAAAAATGCATCGAAATTACGATTCGATTCAGCATGCATTGAAATACCGATGCATCGATTTTGCCTCGATCCATCGGTATTCTTCGATACACTGGACCCCATTAATATATATTGAAAGCAATTAAATAAATTTTTGAAACATATAAATGCGTAATATGAATATTGAAAGCAGTTTATTGAATCGTAATGAAGTTATGAAAAGCTAAGTGCGTACTAATACTTCCAGACTCTAGACGACAACAAAGAATGTGATAATAAAGGCTGCTGTGGCAAAGTAGTGCATTGTTATATTTTCGCCAAGTTTGAAAACTCTTGCAATAGATTGTTTCTCTATTTTATAATGAGTTTTAAATTATTGCAAACAACTTTTTAATGCATGGCTATATAATTCCATACATGAATTTCAATGATGAGAATAAAACGAGCACTACGACTGCGGCAGTCAGCGGCAGCTGCAGTGCATTGTAACCGCGATCGTGATGGTGATACAGGCTGACCAAGCAATGCAACAAAAACAAATACTGCTGTTAGAGAAATTACCTGACTCTTAGGCTTTTCCAAGCCCGTGTGGGGATTTCGTAAAACTTTTCAATAGTTTATTCGAGCAGGGACGGGTATTTTTGTGGGTAAACACGGTCTACAACTGGTAACACTGATTGGTGATGCTCCCCTGTCAAGGCGTCTGCCGTAGCCGTCGTCGTAAAGCTCAGCACTGCGCATTGATAAATTAATGTCTGTTTCTTTTGACTATCGCGGGAACGCAATTGAATGTTTTGTTTTGGAGTAATTGAATGACAAATAAACAAAGATGTTTGAAGACTGCAACGAAGCGATCGTAGACGATCCACGCTCAAGTCGCCAAAGCTTTGTTGAAACAGATACGAATGATGATACCGTCACCGGTAGGGATACTTTAATTTGATTCAAGAAGAGATACCCGATTCTTGATTATTTCCTCAGTGAAGGAATATATCTTGCAAAACAAAAATATCTGCAATAATAGGTGAATTTTTTGTTTTCTTTGTTATATTACTTAGGCTAATTAATTATTAGATGATTTAACAAACTTTAAACTGATTCATTTTTACTTGGACTGCTTGTGTTTTTTAAGAAAAGCTTTAGGCCTGGTAATAATAACTATATCTGGTAATAATAATTATCTTGAGATTGTGAAAGTATATATAGGAATTAAGATATAATTATTGATTTATTTATACTTCCAAATTCCTATTATAATGGGTCAGTATCTATTACAAATGCTTTGATTCAGACTTATTCAAACTTTGTGTGGATTTTCTTACTTTAATCCTCTTTAAGGTTATTGACCCATTACAGTAATGCAAGCTGTAAATAACTGACAGCAAATAACGCCGCACTGCATCGAATCGAATCACATCGATTTGAATTGAAATTCTAAGAACCGCATTGGCGCATCGAATTGAAAAAAAAATTGCTGCATCGCGTTTGCATTGTGCTGAAGCGTTTTTTTGTGTGATTTTGCAATCTTGAGCCCTGTACTGTCAGCAGTGCTTTTCTCGCTATAGGTTTCATATAATTTGACAGTTTTATGGCTGTGCTTAATGTATTTCCAAATTTAATTGGAAAAATTGTCTAATTTACGTATAATTCATACAACAGTAAAATGTACTTTCAATGGACTCTTCTGGATCTTATTACCTGGGAGCTAAAAACACAATGTAAATTTATTATACAGTAAATAATATTATCGAGATTTTTATGTAGTTGAATGTCAAACACATTTATATGTCAAACACATTTTAGTTTTTAACCACAGAGTAAAATTCACGTATCAATACCAATAGCGTATGCATGTGAATAACGATACCTATCTAGGGTTAACATTTTGTGGTGTACGGGGAAATTATGCATCACGTATCTTGCATGTGGTAAAACTGTCTTGAAAACTTTCAACACCACGTATCCCAATGATCTTTCTATGAATTAATCGGAAATATTTTACTAAATATCTCGCATTTGGCAGAACTGTCTTATAATCTTCCAACAAAACTTATCTCAAAAATCTTTAATCTTGAATTTTCTGAATAAAAAAAGTCTAATATGAGGTATGTGTCAATGGAATCATGTGAAATTTGTGGATTCATATGAGGCAGTAACGTTAAAACCTTTTTTGTTTTTTTTCACTCTCCTGAAAAGTAGCTCATTTTGAAATACATGAGATTAGACCTTAACCATCACAATGTGGGTACAGTCACTCGACCTCCGTTCTGAGCAGGTATTCGCAACTCGCTGGTGCTGTTCTGCGCGGTGATGACGAAACAGATGATCCTGTTCCAGTCGCGCAGCTACAGTTGGCTGACGGAGGCGTGTCACGCACTCACGGCTCTGATGTATCCGTTCTGCGCAGGTATCCGCAACTCGCTGGTGCTGTTCTGCGCGGTGATGACGGAACAGAAGATCCTGTTCCAGTCGCGCAGCTACAGCCGGCTGACGGAGGCGTGTCGCGCGCTCACCGCGCTCATGTATCCATTCAAGTACAGCCACGTGTACATCCCGCTGCTGCCGGCGGCTCTGGTGGAGGTTCTGTCCACGCCGACGCCCTTCGTCATGGGCATCCACTCCTCGCTCAAGACCGACGTCTCCGAGATGGTAATCGTTAAATGTTACATTTTTGTGTAGTCTCAGAGTTACTATTATACAAATAAAACGTTATATTACCTGGTGCGTCGAGTAATTTAAATTTCCAAAAATTGGATAACGATCATTGCAGAGTCAAGTTACCTTAAGATCCATAGAAGTATCAAGTTTCTTTAATTAATTTAAGTCGTCATACTTTAAAAATACAAAGAACAAAAACACATGTACATTTAAATATCTTAACGATTTGAGAGACGTTTTGTTTGAGAGACGTTTCCAGACTGAAATGGCACTAGGTGATGAGTTGTTCTTAGTCCCCTGTTATCACTGTAGCTGGACCCTTCATTCAGAAGGTCTCCAGGATCTTTCTTAGAGACTTATAATATTCAAATTTTGTTTAAGTTACCTCTTAACTTTTAAGTTGGAGCTCATTATAATGTAACCTGTGTGACCATGCCTGTTCCAAATAGCAACAGGATCAACACACCTAACCACAACTGGGAGCGTTGCTTTCCTCTCTAAACTTCCTAACACTGTAGGGTTGGCTTCTCAATAAAGACAAGCTATATTCAATCTTATGCAATCCCAAATATCCAATATCAAACAATGGACAGGATAAGCAGGCTTACCTTTGAAAATGTAGGCATCCCATTATGTGTTCTATCTGGGATGCCTACATTTTCAAAGGTAAGCCTGCTTATCCTGTCCATAATTTCCCACCTAATTAGGCAAAAAGCCCTTTCCAAACAAGACCAATATCAAAGAATATCGGTAATGGTAAACTAACACTAATTCCCATCCCTGCATCTGGGTTTGCCCTCTAGTAGAGGGACTCTAACTTTAAGCTTAACACTCAATGCATAACAATGATTCCTTGGTATTACCCTACTAATTTCCCCGTGATCAATAAAGTATCTTAACAATAGGTTAACGTCCTGGAGACATTTATGATATAATAAATTTTGTAAGCTTCCCTCTCATTAATTTTACGCAATTACGAAAACAAGACTTTGATTCCCCAATTATAATATAACAAAGAACTTTACTCGAAATGTCTGTACACACCAAAAGTTACTCTCAACCCCAATCTGGAATCCATCCATTTGAGCCCCAAAACAAGTCTGAAAAAGCCAACCCAAAGCTGAACAAAGCCAAAAGCCAAAGCTGAAAAGTCTGAACAAGTCTGAGTACTGAAAAAGCCTAACCCAATCAAGACCCCTTTAAATGCAATAACACCCGCTCCCGGGTCTGGTGTACCAGTGACCCAGATACAACGTACAAAAAATACAAGGAAGACATTCACGTTTTACTCCGCAACACTAGATTGCACAAATTTAACCCTTTTTACTTCTTTTATAACGAAATATTGTAATTAAATGTTGATAAACTTCATTAGGAATCACATTTCATCGTCGATTCAATTAATTGTTCAATTTAATAGGTGTAATATTTCAATTAAACATAGTAAGTAATTTTCTAGTATAAAATATGTATTAATTATTATTTAAATTTTTGGACTTTTCCGATTTGAGCCCCAAAACAAGTCTGAAAAAGCCAACCCAAAGCTGAACAAAGCCAAAAGCCAAAGACCCCTGGAAAAGTCCAAAAAATTAATAATAATTACAAATCCATTGCTATTATGAATTTTTTTAAATAGGTATCAGTGTCTGTGTAACGGGAAAGGGGGCTCCGCAAACTGAGACGGCATCTCTGAATTGCATATAACGAGGTACCAAGGGGGGGGTGGGGGGTATAAATAGCTTTAGGAAATTCCTGGAATGAGGGGCATAAGGTACGGAGCCAGAAACGACCGCCGACACCCATTATGTCAGTTTATTTTAACATAAAAAACACGTGCGGAGGAAGACTCCGCGTGCGCCCGCTCGAGGGTTAAGAAGACGTTGCAGTAATTGGTAAACTGTCCAAAAACTCAAAACTAACCTAAGTCGTAATTTGAACTGAATCTTAAAAATATCTGTTGATTTTACCTTTTGTATACCTAAAATAGCTAATATGAGTGAAATTAATAAATTTTAATAGTGTACCAACGGTGGCGCATGCCGTCCGGGGGGCACACTGAAATCACCACAGGCCGACGTGCCAAACGACGAATGCCGCCGGTGGCACTCGCATAAATAAGAATAAGAATAAGAAATACTTTATTCCATTGATCTGTATAACAGAAATAGGACATGTCATAATAAAAATTAAAATAATATAACAGAAATACAGCCTTACAAATAAAATTATACATTGATATCAAATTACCACATAACGTCAAAATTTTATATTTACATTACAGTATATATAGTCACTGATTTTATAAAAAGGATTAATAACTAACCAATCATAAAACTTTCTTTTAAAAACATTATAACTAACTAGTTTTGCTTCTTCAGGCAGCTTATTAAAAAACCTACTAATCACGCTTATTAAAACCTACTACAGGAGACCCCCTCTTAACCGACCTCATTTTAACCAACGATCGGATTATCCGCCCTTGCTGATCAAACATTAAAGTTCGTTTTAACCGACCTTGTTTTAAGAATAGTTCGGTTTAACCGCCCTTTTCTAGGAATTGTGGCATTTCCGTTTCCATACTCGGCGATGGGAACGTTAGGCTCAACTCCACAGGTAGTTACAAGTTAAAGTATTTTGAATACAGCATTTGTTAATTCATGAAAACGTACAGTAGATGCATTTACAATCAATGCCATATTACAAAAGTTTTGTTAAAAACATGAAGATTAAACATTAAAGGTGTTGACATATAACATTTTTTAATCACGTCTACTATTTAGTTTATAAAATGGTTTGTTTTGACCGTGTTTTGGGGTTATTTGTGACATTTCTCCAGTAATTATTTTGGAATATAGGTATAGTTTATTTTCTAAATAATAAACAAACTGCTTTATAATGATGATAATAGAACCCTAAATAAATAGAGCTTTCATTTTTAGATGTTTAGATGATTACCCGTTTTAACCGACCTTTTAAGTTATCCGACGTAGGTCCGGTCCCGTGTGGGTCGGTTAAGAGGGGGTCTACTGTACTAGTTTGAAAACCTATTAATCGCCGATGGCTCAGCAGGTGGTGAAGTAACGATACACTGTTAGTTATTGTAACTTCTGTACGAGTAAAGCACTTCCCGGGTCTTCTGACGACCCCCTTCCGCCATTTTTGGCGTTTTTACATCACCTTGATCTTTTCAACATATATTTTTTTCCAAAAAAGGTCACACGTGCGCCACCGGTGGCCACGGTGTGTCTACACAACCCTAAAATATGAACACACTAATAATACAACCCAGAAAAGCTCTCGAAGCGCTGTGAAAAAGCATTGAATCAAACGGGAACAGTGCGCCACCGGTGGTACACGTCAGAGTTTTTGAAAGTTTGCGGTGGCGCACGTCAGGATCATGCTTGAGGAGAAAAACTGACTGTTGACTTCCGTCGGGGTGAAACTGCTACTCCTGTCACAAAACTACTTGCTCGCCAGATGGACGTGATAGTGGCAAACCTGGACGGAGGCTCGCTGCTGGTCCCCGACGGCGTGTCGCTGCCGCTGCTGCCGTAGTCACTCCTCACTTACACTACTTGTCACTGATGCCGCATTGTTGCCAGATGGACGTGATAGTGGCAGACCTGGACAGAGGCTCGCTCCTGGTTCCCAACGGCGTGTCGCTGCCGTAGCCACTCCTCACTTACACTACTTGTCACTGATGCCGCATTGTTGCCAGATGGACGTGATAGTGGCAGACCTGGACAGAGGCTCGCTGCTGGGCCCAGACGGCGTGTCGCTGCCGCTGCTGCCGTAGCCAATCCTCACTTACACTACTTTTCACTGATGCCGCATTGTTGCCAGATGGACGTGATAGTGGCAGACCTGGATGGAGGCTCGCTGCTGGTCCCCGACGGCGTGTCGCTGCCGTAGCCAATCCTCACTTACACTACTTGTCACTGATGCCGCATTGTTGCCAGATGGACGTGATAGTGGCAGACCTGGATGGAGGCTCGCTGCTGGTCCCCGACGGCGTGTCGCTGCCGTAGCCACTCCTCACTTACACTACTTGTCACTGATGCCGCATTGTTGCCAGATGGACGTGATAGTGGCAGACCTGGATGGAGGCTCGCTGCTGGTCCCCGACGGCGTGTCGCTGCCGTAGCCACTCCTCACTTACACTACTTGTCACTGATGCCGCATTGTTGCTAGATGGACGTGATAGCGGCAGACCTGGACGGAGGCTCGCTGCTGGTCCCCGACGGCGTGTCGCTGCCGTAGCCACTCCTCACTTACACTACTTGTCACTGATGCCGCATTGTTGCCAGATGGACGTGATAGTGGCAGACCTGGATGGAGGCTCGCTGCTGGTCCCCGACGGCGTGTCGCTGCCGTAGCCACTCCTCTTACTACTTTTCACTGATGCCGCATTGTTGCCAGATGGACGTGATAGTGGCAGACCTGGACGGAGGCTCGCTGCTGGTCCCCGACGGCGTGTCGCTGCCGTAGCCACTCCTCACTTACACTACTTGTCACTGATGCCGCATTGTTGCCAGATGGACGTGATAGTGGCAGACCTGGATGGAGGCTCGCTGCTGGTCCCCGACGGCGTGTCGCTGCCGTAGCCACTCCTCACTTACACTACTTTTCACTGATGCCGCATTGTTGCCAGATGGACGTGATAGTGGCAGACCTGGACGGAGGCTCGCTGCTGGTCCCCGACGGCGTGTCGCTGCCGCTGCTGCCGGAGCCGCTCCTCACCTCCGTCTCCGAGGCCCTCGGACTGGTGCTGCAGCCCGAACTGAACAGGTCAACACACTACTCGTCTCTTTTTATATTTGTTTCTTTTTCTCTAGGATATCGTTTTTTGTTGTTTTATCTCCAAATGATGGTTTAGAACTTCAATACTTTATATAAAAAATTTAGACAGGCAACAAAAAAGGTGTAAGGAAAAAATTTTGGAACACAAATTTTGTAACTTTGTTTGGACTACTTAGGAGGTAAACATATCAAAAGTCCCTGTCCGTAGCCATTGAGGGTGGGGATGGAGGGGGTCTAAAGTTACCATTCTTAGTATTTCCCTAAATATCTCGAAAACTATCAACTTTCAGTATTTTCTATTAAATTGGAAAGAAAAGTCAATATTATGTTCATTTTGGTCCATCCATTTATAAGATAAACACTAATTTTATTAACATCTTAAAACATATTTTTTTCTAAGAAATACATGTTAATTTTTGTACAAAATAAATACTCAATAGGGCAAAGACTTTACACCTAAAGGAAAATTAACAACATTCCTTGACAAAATCATGACAAAATTTCCAGTAATTTGACCCAACAGTCATAAAAATTAGTCTAAAGAAAAGGCCTTGGTGAGCTCATAAACAATTTGCGTATTAAGAAATTATTACAAATATGTGGTTACTACAATTTTTATGAGCTCACCAAGGTCTTTACTTTGTAACAATTTTTATGATTGAGGTGTCACATTACTGAAAATGTTGTCAAGATTCCATGAGTGTGAGAATCTGGTGTAATGATGAACGCAGTACTTCAGTTCCCAGTGACCTGGGTTCGATTCCTGCCAAATACCAATGGCAAATTTTCTTTAATGCCGCAACCTCAAGGGTGTACAATAAGCTAAATAAGCTGCAGTGCATCTCCATGGAAATTTCTAATCTAAACCTGGCCCTGATCTAGAAAAAAAGGATTCCTTGAATGTGAGTTGTGTTGCAGTGCGGACCTCGCGTTCCCCCCGTCGCCCCCGCCCGCCCTGCCCCCGCCTGTGATGCTGGACAAGCAGATCCGTGCGGTGTTCATGCGCACCTTCGCCCAGCTGCTGCAAGGCTATCGGTCCTTCCTCACCATCATACGGATACATCCGAAGCCGGTCATCACCTTTCACAAGGTAGGCCAGGGTTAAAATTTGTTTCATTTCTTTTTATTATAAGAAGAAAGCTTTAGTTTGTGTGAAAATTTAATACGAACAGTTCTAAGGTACCAATTTTGTCTTGACTTTCTACTAAGGGGCCGGGTTATGACTTTGTTCTCGACCACTGGTCCTACCAAGAGTGAGGGCAAAGGTCTGCTGGCGGTGAAAATGGCTGGTGGGACTCACGTCAGGCCGTCCTTTGGATGGAGGGGGCTATTTGGGTAGCCTCTGTTGAGTAAGGGTGTCGGGTTTCTTAACCTTACCTAGTATCCCGGGTGGGACCCACTTCTAATCCCGCCTTTGTAATGGGAAACCCATAGCGGAAGGCCACGAAGGCTGGATGCATGGGCAAACAAAGTACCATGGGTGCTGGTGTCAAGCCCCGCTGGCTCTGGCTGGGATAGACTCTCGGTCAGGGCTGGTGAATCCAGCGTTTGAGGTTGGCCTCATGGGGGTTGTGGTTCGAAATGGGCAAGGTTATTCCCTCAGGCTCATGGTGTCACCACTATGGGTTTGTCCTGTTTCAGCTCAAACAGGGGGCACAGCTGCCACAGGTAAGGTAGGCCCCGTGCGAAGCTCACTTAGACCTCCACCCTGTTGAATTGGGAGGCTTTTGCCCTCCGGGGCTTTTGTTTTCTCTCTGCATTGGCTGGTGGTCATGAATAGTCAGTTTGCCCTGGTTAGAGGCTCGTAGGTGATCCCTTCCTGGATGGGCTAGGCTTTGCTGCTGACGAGAGTGATGGTCTCAAGCCATCCCGCCAGCCAGGGGCGATGGTCTCAAGCCTAGCTGGGGCCGGGTAAGGCTCAAGCTCAGGTACCGGCTATGGAAAGCGGTTCGCTCCGACCCAGTGAAGTGAAGTACCCATTTTGTCTGTTGTTTCAACTTTTCAACTACAACCAGCTTTTGATGCTAATTTGCACAATGATTAGGTTGTACATCAAATGATGCTGACAATGTTAAGTAAACTGAGGCTTCGTTGATAGGAGTTCTTACTTCCAAAACGGACGGTCAGACTAACAGTGCATATTACGAACAAATAAATGCAACAAACAAATGTTACAATACAATGACAGTTACAATGTCCCTTTACTTTCACTTTACGCTTATTGTTATCGTGGCTGCTGGCAATATCTGTGTTTAAAGTATGAACTCCTGATGATGTCACCTCTACCAACTTTATATTACTCAGCTTGATGAGCATGATTTGACGTACTTGAAAAAGTCGCAGTTGAGTACCAAAACCTAGTTGTAGTTTAGAAAAAAATAACTGTTGGAATTGGAGTTGAAAACGACAACTGAAAACCGTTTGTACTAGTTTAGGGGGAATTGAAAATGAATAATTGAAAAATTAATAAAATTAGAGGTGTGCGGATAGTGAATTTTTGGATCGGATCGGATTCGGATCGGATAGCTTATGTTTGGATCGGTTTCGGATCGGATAACAACAGGTTCGGATCGGATAATACCGGATTCGGATATTTACGGCGCGGTGTAATGAGCAGATTTAAGTTTTCTTACAAGCCTAAGGTAATTGCAAGGAACTCCCATATTATCCTAATGTGTAAGGTAAGATTTGCCTTGATAGGGTTGAGTCGTTGTTGTGTAATATTAATCGTCAAAGATTAATATTACAGCAAAATAAAATCTTATTTGTGATCGTTCAACTTTCTATTTCTTGGTAGGTAATTGTTTAATTGATAAATAAAGTAATCTGGCGATTGAAAGAAAGGCGTTCTTGAGTTAATTCAGCTTTTAAGCAGACGGCGATATTAAAAAATGAAGTGAGATGGAAAAACAAAACAATGAATGAACAGGTTGGCCAAATCTTTGACAGCCTAAAATTATTGTAGGCTTTTTATTTTATTGCATCATCAGGCCACTTAAGATATTTACGGCCTAAAATAGTCGTACGAAACCTAAACACGACTATTTATCTATGGGGTATTTACGGGATATTTCGTTTTGTAAATCAAGACGACTGTTGGACACTGTCGACACTATCGGTCAATGGCTAACACTGATTTGTCTTGATTGCGATTCTCCCTCATACCAATCGATGTTTCATCGGTAACGGATACTAATCGAGACAGAACTATTACAGGATGTACTACTATTTGTTAACTGATTTAATGCTACGATACAAGAATTTATCTTAAGAAAATGTTTGTTATCGTGTCGGGTATTGCGCAGTAATCTAATCATATACAACGATCTCGATCTAATCACGAGTCGCAATATCGGCAACCGAAATACATCGCTTGATGCATACCACATAATCGCATACTACATAATCACATCGTGTTGAGGCGTTGTTCTAGCCACTATCACAACCGTCGCATTTCAAAGCGTCGCTTTTGCTCCGCGATGTTTTCTGTCACTAATGTACTTTCGTCGGCAGTGACTTCTTTTGTTTGGAAGACTTTCCTTACTTGAAAATTTGATCTTTCTTTACAATTTACCTCAAAAAATGCAGTCTATCCGATAGAGTCGGATATCTAGTCAGTCTTACTGGATAGTTATAAAACCCTCGGATCGAATTCGACTATCCGATCCGATCCGAATCCGATCCGAGTTTTCGGATATCCGCACACCTCTAAATAAAATAAAAGATTTGATTATGCAACTGGACGTTGCTTCTTCTTCTACTCTCTTTTATTCATCAACAGGTTCTAATATTATAGTGAAGTTTTCCAAAGCCTGAAGTTAAATCCTTATGTTAGTTTTGGGGAACATTCTGCAAATGTTTTTTTCAGATGATGTTTTGGAAACTTAGTGTACATTATTTTTATGGCTTGTTGAAAATGATTTCTCATCATTAAAGTTGTGTGTCACAGGCTGCGTTCCTGGGAGAGCGGGGGCTGACGGACTGTGACTTTACCACCCGAGTGTTGGACTGCATGTTCTTCACCGCGTTTGTGTCGGAGCGCGGTCCGCCGTGGCGCCCCTGCGACCACTGGGACGAGCTGTACTCCAACATGGCGGAACTGCTGCGGGCCGAGGCTGCAGACAGGAGCAAGATACTGCAGCACATACAGGTACAATCTGACACTACCTACCTGTGACACTTAAGTCAGAATTTTGCTAAGGGCATTTCGGTGTTTTTTTAGCGAATTTCCCCTATAGGGAAGAAGCTATTACCGTAGGTCTCATGGTCTCTAAGCTCGAGACCATGATAACTTTTCGTTTTGGGGCCACCAGAAGCAAAAAACACCATTCGTTCGAATTTTTAGATATATATATATATATGTATGTGTCTGTTAGCACGATAGCGGCCGTAAAAATGGTCCAATGTTAATGAAAATTGGTACAGATGTGTAAAGTGGTAATCACTTGGACGAGTTCGTGAACCGGCCCGATCGGACCACTGGAATAGGGGGTAAAGGGGGAAAAACATCCCCAAAAATGGGTTTTTTGAATTTTTTACATAGAAAAATAAAATTTACCGAATTTCCGTTGGCACCAATGAATTCAGCTCAAAAAAACAAACAATTTAGTATCTTGAATCACTGCTCTATGTCCATTGGTTACCGAGATATTGAAAGTGGTAAACACAGTACGTTGTCCCAATGTTAACCTTATGGGAAATAAGTAAAATTCTATATCTTGATTACTCAACATATCTTGATAAAACTTGGTAAATGGCTTCTTCTAGTTCAGATCTACTAAATATTGAATTAAAACTACCCAGTTTTTATATACCTGTAGCAGCAAACCTGCATACTCATTCCCCATGTTATTCTTATGGGGCTTACCAAAACATGTCAAATCTCGCTGTGTTGGATTGAAATATGTTGTTTTGCATTTGAAATTCGCTGAGTATGCAGGTCTGCTGCAACGGGGGTATTGTAAGTTTTTGATTGGACTACTATCATCCAAGAGCTTTATTGGAGTTAGTTTCTGAATGGATGTTTCCTAAAATGCAAACTTAAAATTTATCCATTTTACCCACCTGTAGAAGTATGGCACTTTGGCTGGCTCCTTAAAATTGGTTGGTCTAGAGGTGAGAGTTTTCACACAAACCTGTGATGGCTCACTCCATAGCACTAACCTGAATAATAAAGTGTACAAGGTTATTTTTGCTGATTTCAAAGTTAATAAGATCTTGATAGCTAGCTTACCTTTGTAAGAGTTCAGATAGGCCATAGTACACATTAAAAGTTACATGAAAATCATAATATTTCATCCCAGTTGGGACATCTAGTTCAAGAAAAGAAAGTTGAGCAACCGTCCATTTTTTCAACTTTCTTCCACTTCATGAATTCCATAGTGGATGAAGTATTGTGATTTTGATGTGTTCTATAGCGTACCTGAACTCTTTCGAAGGTGAGCTAGCTGCCCTTCCTTCTATTAAACAAAACTAAAATCCTGGCCTAGTAGAGCCTTTCGGGAAATAACTAATAAGGTCATGAATTTGTCAGTTTAAATCAATGGTAATTCCAATTTCGCAGTAGAAACCCGGAGGTACACGTTAATTTTGAAAGCATCACTGGGTTTTGCAGGAGTTGGCCCTCCAGTTGTACCACAACGAGAACCCGAACCAGCAGCCATACCACCAGAAGATACCCAAGCCGCCGGAGGGAGCGTTCGCGCGGATCCACCAGCCAGTGCTGCCAACCATCGACAGCGAGAAGGTGCAGCGCCTCATCGAGGAGGGCCTGGCCAAGAGCAACCTGCACCTCAGGTACAATCTGTGTCAAATAACAAGGTCCAGACTGTACATAAGCCCAGTGCTAAATTCAACATTAATCTTAGGGACAAACTCGGCCATGTTATTTGAATAGGCATTTATGAGCTCACCTCCATGACTAATACGGTCATATTTCACAACTTTGAGCACAATTTTTTATTTAGAGTAAAAAATTTTTTAAATTAATTTTTATATAAAAAAGATCCTTTTGTGGATTTATTTAGCTATTCATTTAACAGAGGCGTTTAGAAAATTTGGCATTAAGCCTATTTTACACCAGCATGTAGCAGTGACATCATTTGGAAATGCAAATTTTGTTGTTGATAAGCAACAACAGGTTTATCAACACCTCTGTTTTGTGTACTCACAGGCATAGTGTGACTTCACTTCATTGATATTTTTGTACCAAATTTAACTGACATCGTAAATTTACTGCCGCTAAAAATCTGTGTTAAAACTGGTGCTGAGATTGACAAGTATCATTGTAGCTCCCTGAAGTGGCGCATTGCTGAGGCTTGCAGATGGCGCTAAGCAGCATGTGGCGCCATGAATATTTGTAAAAACAAATAGTGGTGTCATAGCAGATGACACAAGACTGCAACTCTCCAATAATCAATGAAGTTGCACGTCACTTGATATGTAAGCCCTACGGAGGTGTTATTAAACCTGTAGTAGCATAACAACAATGTAATTTGCGTTTCCAAGTGACCATTATTACAAGGTCCAAGGTCCATTATTTCATGTGATTTAAATTAGGAATAAGTATAAAAAATGAAAGTGTGGCTTTAGAGGTGACCCTGTACCAAGCTGAAATAATAGGGGCAAGATTCAACATATGATAAAAGTGAGTGCCCAATCTACAAACAAAATATATTAAGGGATAAACAGTGATAAACCTTGAATAATATAACAAACACTGTGGTTGTGCTACAAAAACAATATTAACAAATAAATAAATTACATTGCAAACAAATATGATAAAACAAATAATAAACACTATAGCTTATTACTAAAAGTATCTCTGAATGTGCATTTTACAATATGCATTTTATACCCCTCGTGAGCACTGTCTTGATATTTTCCAAACCATCTAAATTTTTATTTTATTTTATTTTACTTTTTATACTCAATTTCTTATTCCTTATCACTTGTACATTATTTTCAGAGATGAAGCGCAAAGTTCATTGTTCAATGTTCCTCAAAATCAAGATGAAGAACATGAAGATTTTGAATGCTTTGTCCAATTCTACTGGTATTATTGAATCCTGTGAAAAGTTAAACTTAATTTTAAAAAGTTGATAGTTTTTTTGAAATATCTTAAGTTTGTTAGTGCTTCTATTTCGTTTGATAACCTACAATATAAAAATGGTACCATGTATTCTGGAAGCCTGTCACCAGAAATATGTGGTAAAATTAGTAAGACTAAATCACACATGTTTCAACGTTTATTACGTCGTATTTATTGACAAAGCCATCTGCTGACCACGTGGATGCAGATCATCTGAACTCACATTTTTAACCAGCCGATGATGACGTAATAAATGTCTCAACATGTCCTGAACATGATGAAAATATTTTGAGCTGTTCTGACGGTTTATGTAAGTAATTTAGTCTTACTATTTTAATCGCACAGCTCAGGGGCTAAAACAATGGATATTAATATGTGATAACATGTCGTGATTCTGTCATATGTTAACATTCCTTTGGAATTCGGCACTCCAGCGAAACTATATACAGTAGAATCCCTCATATCCGGCCTCCACGGGACCGAGCCCAGGCCGGATAACGATTTGGCCGGATAATCCAACCTATTATGAAAACGATAATTTATACCCAAGTAATAATATAGCTAGTGAATTAAGTCCAAAGTAGAGCTTTAAGTCGCCTTTTTGGATGATTTCAAAAAAACATGTTAGTAAAATCAACACCACACATCAATTGGAAGATTAATTGATTTCGTTTTACACATGGTTTTGAATTAATTAAATCATTTCCCTGTCCTGGAGTAATTGTTACCGTCATTGCTTTCATCTGAATGCCTGCCATAGGCCTACAATGAAACTTGACCAAACATAACAATTAATAACCGCACTGGATACATATTAAACAACAGTTTAAAAGTTAATAGCTCAACTGAGTACTGTACACGTTGCACTCATATCAGTACAAATAAATGGCTCAAGTTCACTATCGCCGAATTAGAGCGGATCCTACTTGCCAAAACATTCGGTGAGCACTTCGCCGCGTGTGGTGAGAGTGATTTGGACGAGCCTTGCTGAACGTACCAGTTCACATTTGCATTAGCCTAGATTTTTCTGTTTTTTGTCAGTAAACTGGAGCCATAAATAAATATAGAGAGAATAAAGTGTAAAAAGAGTGATACCCAAGAGATAATCAGAAGGAATATGCGTAAGTAAGCGTGGGAAATATGTTTTGATGTAGGCTTCTGAGAAGCGGCCGGATAAAGCGAGGGCCGGTAAAACCAAGGCCGGATATGAGGGGTTCTACTGTACTTTATACTTTACTTGAAATGGGGACCTACCCAAGTAGGCCTATGCACATCAACTTGACGTTTTATTTTGCTGACCGATACCATTTTTTTATTGAGCCACCCTTGATCTTCTGGTGGGCTCAAGCTGTATTTTGACTATTTTAGTCAAATTTAGTGATTACTAAATTAATCAAACTTGTCTCACAAAGAGCTTTACTACCTTGCTTTAAGTGCTACATATCACAAAATGAGTATGTGGCACTGTCTCATAGATAACTTACATAAATATATGGAGTAGTAAACAAGTACAGTCAAGTCTTGATATAACGGATAATCTTCGATAACCTGAATTATTTTTGATCCCCTACAAAAAACCTCTCTAAATCTAAATAAAAACTATGTGTAACTCAAAATTATTTATGGTTATATTTTACCTCCATAAGTCAGAGCAATGGAAAAGTTACCTCTGTAACTTGAAGTACAGTAGGAATTCAAAATTTATTTTACTTCTACAACTCAAAATGAACCTCTATACGTCAAAGGTAACTCTGTAAGTCGATCCCTGGTGTACAAATCCCAATGTCAATGAGTCTTATCTGGTCTAGCTTCACTATTCATTACCTCTCTACCTCGATTTTTCATTTAATTTACCTCTATATCTTGAATTTAGCCCAACTTATCTCTGTAAGTCGAAATTAAGTATTTTTACCTCTTTAAATTGAACTAAGTCCAAGTGAAAGTATACAAAACTCAAAGAAAAATCGTAGTATCGAGAGTCAACTGTACTGTAACATTGTTTAAACCAATGTCCAAGTGCAATGACTGTAGGTAGTGTTCGACATTTAGTCAGTCTGCTGATGTCGTGTGTTGCAGGTTGTCGTCCCTGAAGCCCCCTGCGCCAAGGATAGTTCCCATGGAGCTCCACATCAACAGCTCAGCTGATAGCCGACACATCGTCAGCAACTCCGCTCGAAGGCTTGAGGTATACACAGCGCACGGCCCTGTTTTATTTATTTGATTGATTTGGTATGCTTGTTTGAGTAGCACTTATACAGATATTTATAACGAGAGGGCCTCAAATTCTACCACTTCCCTTTTAGGTCCCTGACATAAATTTGGCATCTCAGTAGTACTTGGTAAAGTAATTCAAATGTTCATTTCAAACCACTAGGGTAGTACAGTAGAACCTTACCTATTCCAAATTCAAGGGGCGGTACATTTATTTCGAACTGTAGGAAGTTTGAAATATCTAAGGTATTATATTTGTTAATTTGAATTAAATTTGAATTAGGTCCATGGAAGTCTGACTGTTAAGAAACATATTCAGGGTTGCAAATAAAACTCATGCTAATGGATTTAAAGGACAGGATTTGTGTTATTTTGAATTTCAACAAGCTTGTTTTTGGGCTTAATTCAAATTTCAGAGGCTTACGGTGGTCTCAGTTGAAACTGTAGCGATTAACTTTTGAATTTAAGAGGTGATGTTTCAAATAGTTTGAATTCTAGAGCCTTGAGTAGGCAAACATTCGAATTTCAGAGGCTTTGTTAAGTGTTTAAAATATTCAAATTATGATGTATTGTGATTTGAATATTGTAGGTTTTTTTGAAGGGATCAGACTAAAGATACTAATTATAGAGGTTTTCAAACTATCAAGGTTTGAATTAAAGAGATTCTTCTGTACTTAGTATTGCAATAAACAGATCAGTTAATCCTGGGTTATATTGATTGTGTGATGAACCTGTTTACTGCTATAAGACTGATAATAAATAGTTTTGTGAATAGTAATTACAAAGCCCATGGAGTTAGTTTTGTGATCTATAATATAAAGCTCAAACTACCTGTAACTTTTGAGAAAAACTTAAGTTTGACCAACCCTATACTTGAATGAAAGGTATTGGTGAGGAAATCTCTGGAAAAATAATAGTTTTTTATAAAACTTTTTTGTAAGAGCACAGATATAAAGAGGAAGGCTGAACAGCTGATGCATTTGTTTTTACTATCAATTATTTGTTAACCTATTCCTAGAGAAATGGGATACATCAGCTAGATTTTATTAAATTAAATATCAAAAGCTGAGAAGACCCAACAATCTCACCTTTCCCCCCTTGTGATGCGCAGGTGCTGAAGAACTGCATCAACTGCATATTCGAGAACAAGATCAGCGACGCGCGGAAGACTTTCCCGGCGGTGCTGCGGGCGTTGAAGGCGCGCGCGGCGCGGCTGGCGCTGTGCACCGAGCTGGCCCAGCACGTGGTCGGCAACAAGGCCATGTTGGAGCACCAGCAGTTCGACCTGGTCGTGCGGCTCATGAACTGCGCGCTCCAGGTACGGGAACACTATCAGTGTATCATCGGAGTGGCCTAGTAACAGGGCTTGTAGTGGCTTATTTTTTGTTGTTTTTTTTGCTCTTGGTTTTTTGTTATTTTTTTTGGAATTTAGTTTTTTATTTTTTTAGAATTTTGGTTTTTTTTCAACCTCAAGAATTGCTACAAGCCCTATTCACACTATTCGTCTGTCAGAGGATCTTGTAGCACCATCGCGGCAGACAAATCTTGTCAGCCTACGTTGCGTGAAAGCCAAGTCTCGCCGTGAAATCTAGGCAGATTTGCGATTAGTCTGTCAAAATTTTCTTTTTTACCAAAGTTAAGAATGTAATATCCCCAATATAACGCTGGTTTTCTAATTTTTAGCAAAGATTTTGGTTTATTTAAGGTTATTTTTTTGTTATTTTTTCAAATTTTAGTTATTTTTTATTTTATTCAATCTTAAGAACTGCTGCAAGCCCTGTAGTAACCAAAATATTCCAAAAGATAATTTCTTCCAACAGAACTTGCAATTCAAAATCACTGATGGAATATGGAAGTTAATAATGTTCTGGCCAACCGTAAGTGAGTACGCCATATTTAGAATGAGCATTAAATATCTGTGTTGTGTAGGCAATCAATCACGTGATTGCATGTTTAAGTAAATACGTATTTACAATGTCAACATTTATGCTGCAAGCTCATATGCAATAAAGATGAAATCTAAACTAGATCACACAAAAATCAATGTTAAGTTTACACAAAATAAGACAGTTTACATAAAACCCTCCGCAGAGCTTACCGCAAGTCTGAGAAACGGTTATATTCTCATTAGTGGAGGTAAAACTCAATATTATGTTTCGTATTGTGCGAGACAACTTTGCTCCCTTTTTGCAGCGCAAATTTCATTGTGTTTATAGGCCTTAAAAACATAACACCATCTTGAGAGTTCAACAAAAGTATGAGTTTTAGCAGACAAGTAGTAGAGTTTCCAATTTTTGCCACTTGCCATCACAGTTGTCCAGAACTGAATTAGGTTTGAGTTGCTATCCGATTATTTCTTGGAGTGTTACTCAAGGGGTACACCGGGGGTACCAGCCTCCAGGATAAATGACAATTACTTGAGTGATTATTTTCTTTTAAATCAAATCAAACAATATGAATGAGAAATAAACTGTAGTAGTGAGAATTAACTTTACACAATGTTGCTGTTTTAAATATTGCATTTGAGTAAAAAGTAATTAGTTGATTCCTTCTCATTGTGCAGGATGGGTCTTCCATGGACGAGTATGGAGTTGCAGCAGCTCTGTTGCCATTGGCTAACGCTTTCTGTCGCAAACTCTGCACTGGAGTCATTCAGTTTGCCTACACCTGCATCCAGGTATGTGTTTCTTCTCCTTAAGAATTTATTTCATTTTCATTTTTTGTTTTTTAATCCTCAGCAGCCTGCTGCTACAGACCTTGGGCCTTGGGGCCTGTGCAGCAACTGGAGACTGCAAGGTCCCTAGGACCTTAGCTGTGATTACATAGGCAAGCCAGAGATGACCACTCATGATCAAAGGGGAGGCAGTTGCAGGTAGGATTGAAGCATTTCTGCTTTGGATCAAAGCTTCATGCCTTACTGGGCCAGTGCTTTACTGAGCTACTGCTTCCAATAAAGATCACATTATGGTTACATGTACAAATATGTCCCTTTACCTTTATATTAACCTTGTTTAAAACCACATTGGGAGAGTAAAAGTTGTTTAGGAGAGTTTTTAATTTGTTTGTTTAATTTGTTGATCTCTGAATAAACAAAAATGTTTCTTACCACCTATATCTGCTACAGTAGTCTCACAGACTCGATGCAACATGGAATTTGACCTTGTATGGTTTGGGGAATGTCAAGTTTTTCAGAATACATTACAGGTGATGAAGTAAACCCATGAAGGACTATAAATTGTTTAACGATTTAAACTTAAACAGAACTTAATGCAGACTGAATAAAGGTGTAACTAATCATTAAATAAATACAAAACCTAATTAATGACTTGAAAACAGGAATGTAATTGCCCTACATTGTCCTTAATGGTATAAATTAAAAACAGTAAAAACAAGGGTGTCGAGTTCAGACAGTTGAGTTACCAGGAGTCGAGACCACTGTGACTGCCAAATAATCATAATGAATCAATAATAAATTACTTATTCATTAATTTTTTTAACCACAAATAAATGTTTGTATTTTAAAACAGTTACTCCTTAATTGTCATATCTCATCATTAAAAAAAATACTCAGAAGACAAAACTTTAATATTTTTTTGAAAGTTTATCATTGAAAGAATGGTTTGCTTTGCTCACTAATCACCAGTTTCCGCTTGTTTCACAGGAGCACGCGGTGTGGAGGAACCAGCAGTTCTGGGAGGCTGCGTTCTACCAGGACGTGCAACGCGACATCAAGGCTCTGTACCTCAACACCAACGAAAGCTCCCACCTCTCCGTCAGCCCTAGGGAGGTAAGCTCAGACTCATCCCTTGACCAGTCAAGTGGCTGACTTGAGAACTGAACTAGCCATGTCCAAACACCCTACAAACAAGCATCAGAAAAAGTGTGCCAAACTTAAAATTCCTAATTGAATAGTTTAATAGTTTCAAGAAATGAAAGTCTTCTAACCTGAAAGCTTTTGTTTCCCTTCCAGTTCAGAAATTTGAAAGCGTACATTTGGGCTCAGTAGCAGGAGGTATTGGTGTTTTTTGGTTGTCCAGCATTATATCTGTTTTCCTTGTCTAACTTTGGGCTCAGCCTATCAGAAGAAGTGTATTACCTTGACTTGCCACCTAGAAAAGTGTCTTAGAGGAACCAAAACCAGGCAAGCTACTAGTCTGCCTAATCATAGTGTAATTTCCAGGGATTTAACCTATACTTTACGTAGTGAGAAGTACATGTATAGGGGTGAAGTGTCTGGTATCCACTTTGGTGGTTCTCTCTTCCCTCAGGATATCTCTGAAGAAAGACTTGCCAAGACAGCCGACTATACTGGGGTTTCCTTTTCTATAATATTTAATGCACTATCAAATTCCCTGCTTCCAGCCTGAATTACACTTGGCAATCGTTGCAGATGAAGGAGTTTAACTGGAAGGATAGGAAGACGTTAGGCCGAGCCCAGGAGCCCTCAGCCCTGGAGATTGCAGCCGAGCAGATGAGGATATGGAACACCATGGACCCTGGTGAGCAGACCTCTTTGTATAGCAGCTGTAATCAATTCTCATATTGAACGTCTTTCATGAAACAAATCGTGAGTGGTGGTCAACTCCATGAGTAAAAATAGACAAATTTTCGCCCTAAAGTACAATGATTAATGATTTAAGCTAAACCGTTCTGAGGGAGCTATATCGTCGTAAGTGATTGTAGTGTGATCTTGTTTACATTCCATATTTATTGATTATGAGCTTGTAGCCTAAACTTTCATATTCTAAAGGTCGTTTTACTTAAACATGTAAAATTCCTTATAAACAAACATATGAATGATTGCCTATACAACACAAATGTTTAACCCTAATTCAAAATACAGCGCTCTCATTCACCCGCCAATACAGCTGGCCAGAACATTTTTCCATTCAGTCACAATCAAGGTCGGTCGTGTCTACGCGAACGGCATTTTTTTAGAAGAGATACACAGACGCTTTTAAGGGAAGCGGTCCAAACCCCTCAAATTTGTGTGGGCATGCCAGGAATCAAACCCACGACCTCTTGAAATGAAGTCCAAGACGCCAACAGTTAGGCTAGCAAAACACCCAGGGAAGGTAGTAATTAGGCATTTTTGAAATAAAAAACTTTGAAGTTTCGTATATCAAATGGTAAGCTATTTATTAAATACCCCATAGGTATTTCTTTCATCAACTTGGTGGAAGTAATATAACAAGCTCCCTACTTTCTTGTGACTGCAGAGAAGCAAGCCCAGCTGGCCAACAGTGAGGAGTCCACGCTGTACAGCCAGGCAATCCACTACGCCAACCGCATGGTGTCGCTGTTGGTGCCCCTGGACATCGCCAGCAAGAGCCACAAACTGGACAGCAACCACCTGGATGCCGAGAGAGTCAGCAACATCACCAACAGGTAGGGCTGGTCCAGTTTGTTAACGCGGTTCCAACAGAGATTTTGGAAATTGGTTGCATTTTGTGATATTGAAGATGAGGTACTGTTAAGATTAGGTGAAAGTAAAAGTAAAGAGTAGACCCAAAATAGGAGGAAGGTTTGGTCGATGAAAATTTTAAACAATAAAAAGTAGATGGTTATGTGTTTGGAAAGCAAGGAGTTTAAATAATATAGCTTTCCTCATACACTGAGAAATTGTTTAACCAAACCTTTCAGATAACGCAGGCTGACACCAGATCAAAAGGTTATTCTTTAGTAACCAATCTTGATCATAATCAACAGGATGCATTTGGTTAAGTGTGTGCAATGCAGCATTATTTTACACAATGCTGATCGAGTTGTAAAGTTTTAATTCAGATTCATGCAAACATATTAAATCAAGCAGCATGAATAAGGGAAAGCAAGCGGGTTTTGGGCAGGTGTCAGTATCACAGTATCCCCGTGTCGCAGTTCCAGTTTAGCGGAGAGTGAGGCCAGCGGAGACGCCGAGTCTGGGTTCGAGGAGCAGGACCCATCAGAGGCGTCGGGGCAGGTAATCCGCAGTTGTCAGTATAACAGTATTACAGTATCCCCTTGTCGCAGGTCCAGTATAGCGGAGAGCGAGGCCAGCGGGGACGCCGAGTCGGGGTTCGAGGAGCAGGACCCGTCGGAGGCGTCGGGGCAGGTGATCCGCCTGGTGTCGAGGTTCGTGGACAAGGTGTGCACGGAGGGCGGGGTGAAGGCCGAGCACATCCGGAGCCTCCACCAGATGGTGCCGGGCGTGGTGCACATGCACGTCGAGACTCTGGAGGCTGTGCACCGCGAGAGCAAGCGCCTGCCGCCCATACAGAAGGTAGGTTGTGTACGGGTCTCGAAAGCTTCAGAATTCTGCAGTGGAAGTGGAATTCTGTAACATACTGTTATTGGCAAATAATATGTAATAGAGAGAAATGTAAACTCACAAAGGTATTGCAGCTTTGCAAACATAACTTTTGTAAAATTTTAAGTAAATTTCAAATCTATTCACAGTACGTTCAACTCAATTGCCTTTCCAATTTTGTTCGCCTTAACTCTGGTAATCATCAGTCAGAGGCTGTAGAAAAAAGTAGACTAGTCTTTTGCAAACCCTTAAGACTTAAAGTGAAGGTAGACCGTTTAAAAGACTTTCTCATTGTCTGTGAAAGTAATCAAATTATTAAGATATCTGCTTTTTAAATAGTAGGCCAATATTACCTATTGAGAGAAGAAAACCAGGCCCTGGGCATGTTGCCAACAAAAGGGTGGACTTATTTAAATGGAGCACAAAACAAATAGATGTAGATGATTGGAAATATTGTAAGCAATTGTCAGCGAGTCTAAACTTTTTTAACTTCTATCTATCTCAACTGGGAGTGCACACCTTCAATTATGCCTGGGTGTTTTGGTTTTAGTTTCCTCTCTTGTTTTTTCTCTCTCAGGGGTTCTCAATTGTTGTTAATTTTTTTCTCTTAACTTTCCTCCTTCCTTTTCTCTTTTTTCCTCCTTACTTATCTATCATTTTCTTCCATCTTCCTCCTTTTGCCTCATTCTTTCTCAAACTTAATGCTACCATTTCTAGCATGAAAATCAACTAGTCCACGAATGTAATGGAAGATCTTTAGAATATGTAAGTGGACTCTACTTGGTGTATTACACATCAAACATGACCAATTTTACCCTACGGTTCCAAATGGTAGCAGAACGTAGTTGCATTTTTTTATCTACAACCCTTTTACACCGATTCCAGCCGAAGATCCTGACGCCCAGTATGCTGCCTGGGGAGGAGCCGCTGTCCGAGGGGCTGCGAGTGTACCTGCTGCCCGACGGGCGGGAGGAGGGGGTGGGGGGCGTGGTGGGGGGACCGCCCCTCCTGCCGGCCGAGGGTGCCATCTTCGTCACCAACTACCGCATCGTCTTCAAGGGCACGCCCTCTGATCCGTTCGGTAAATCCCTAACAAATCATAGGTTGCTGGTTCAAATCTGGCTTGTAGGACTACTGTTTTGATAATAGATTAACAAATTATAAATAATTGGTTTGTAGGCTAGTAAATTATTTTCATTATTTTCAAGAGTTAGATCGATAGAAAACGTTGTTTTACATTTTGATAAAAAAAAAAACAAAACTTAAGATCAGTAGTTCTAGATCAGCTGATTTTATTCATACTGTCTAAAGAAAACACTTTAATCACCGTAGAAAAAACTTCTCTTATTCTAAGTGCTATTAATCGGAGATATATGTTTGTTAAGGCTAATTATTTGTATAGAAAAGTTGTAACTCAACTAATTTACCTTAAGAGCTGGTTTAGATGAGCTTGTTAGCTGAGTTAATGAAGAGACTAAAAACAACAGCCAAATAAAACATGGTTTGGTGCTTGATTTGTTAGTGTATCTGAGCAAGCTTAAAATGGAAACAAAATCTTTGAAACAAAACATCCCCGTTTATGTGAGTTAGCTGGGCAGATTGCAGGTCTCATGCATTGAGAAACTCGTGTTTATTGATCAGTGATAGGATATCAATACAAAAACCTCATGGAAAATTTTGAAAATAATTATTATTGAAGGTTACAAATACCTACCATGGTATAGTGAGTTCTTTAACCACTCAAGGGGCGCTAATCTAATGGGGCATTAGCAGTGTTTATTCGAATTGTCAATAGAACTAACACAGCCAATTCAAGGCTAGAACCAAGGTCTACTGACTTAACAAGGTATATTGGTAGATCTAGTTATTCCTCGTACCAATGAGCCAGACCTTAACCCCGTGCAAATTAGGCTGTTACAAATAGCATTGATTCATAATGAAAAGATCCAAAATACAAAAGAAGAGCCTGCAAGTACTTGTTTCCTGTAAGTTTTCTCGGGTTTATCGGAGGTTTTGTTGTGCAGCCTGCGAGCAGCTGGTGGTGCGGGCGTTCCCCGTGACGTCGCTGACCAAGGAGAAGCGGATCTCAGTGCAGTACCTGGCACACCTGGACCAGTGGCTGCAGGAGGGGCTGCAGCTGCGCTCCTGTACCTTCCAGGTACGTCTCGGATACATCTCGAATGTTACGGTCTTTGAAGCAGATGTTTGCAGGCTTTTGTAGGTTTACGATGGGTAATTCAACTTACTTGATTGTCATTGATGAATCTTTTCGTTAGCCTTTATGTATTACACATTAATCAAGACGAATTTAACACTACTCTTACAAGTGGTAGCAGAGCGTCGTTATTATATATATATATACGGGTCGGTTAAAATTTCATCAAGCGTTTCTTGATAGTCTGGCAATAGACCGTTTACTGGCACGGTTGCCGATACATCCGGACCCGTATATATATATATATATATAATAACGACGCTCTGCTACCACTATTATATATATATATTATACTATTATACAATATTATACTATTATATATATATATATATATATATATATATATATATATATGAGCCTATTACGCTCACAAAACCAGTAAAATGAATTCATTCCTGAGAAGGGAAGTTTTTTACAAATACCCAGTCTTGGGAAACTTCCCAATTAAAAGCTTTGAAACAGATTTTCACATTATTTTATTTGTTCTGTTTGTCTGTCATTTTACCTACATCTTTTGGTCGCTAGTCCATAACAAGGTTTTTATCAAATTCTTAAGTGCAATGGAATTAAATTAAGCAATAGTTATGTTCAATATGGTACCATCAACAGTTAGGTTAAAAGATTTTTTAATTCAGCTTTCGTTATTTATTGTTTTCTCAAATAATATTCCGTTTGTTGACCTGCACTATGTTCACTGTTTTATCTACATCATCATATATATTTTCTTATCTTAAACATCTCGCTTGCTCTGTGGCAGTTGATGAAGGTGGCGTTCGACGACGAGGTGACAGCCGAGAGTATCGAAGCATTCCGCAAGCTGATCCACAAGGTGCGCCACCCGCCGCACATCTTCCACCACTTCGCCTTCACGGGGCAGGTGGTTGTGAGCCAGACGCCCCTGCACAAGGACAAGGAGAAGAACGCCACGCTCAGGTAACTTTACCAGAGTCCCACGGCAGTAACATTGTCAGCGTCAACTTTTTAAAGTTGAGATCTATGTCCGTTAAGGTTGTAAATAACATCCTGCATTAGTGCAGGGTATTTTTTTTTTGATTTCTCTAATGTTGGCAGCACTAGCACAGGCTGAAAACCACATGCTGTTAGTCCAACGTTGGACGCATGACTAACAAACCCATGCTGTTGCAGTTTCATCAACGTTGCAAACGACTGTCATATATGTTTTTGCAATTTGAAAATGACATTTTTTGTAATGCCTTTTTTTTACTTGAGGTAATATTAAAATTTTTAACGTTGTGGCTAGTTTTATGATATCATAATTATATATAGCTAATAAAACCTTTATTGATCATTATATCCCCGATTATTTGTTTTTCCTATTTCCTGGAAAATTTACTCAATGTTGCTTACTGGCGAGATTCATTCAGTTGGTAGGTCTTTAACTTGCTGATAATATTCGTTCAGTAGTATGATTTAAGAAGAAAAGTGTGAAAGTTTAAAATTACATTGAACTCAACCTTTAAAAAACCCATTCTTAACCATTCAATAATAATCGACTTCAAGAATATCTGGAAAAATGTCTGATTTAAAAAGCAAATAATTCCTTTTGAACAGTTTTTGCAACTATTAAAAGCAAACTTGCAACTGACATGAAAGGCATTTTTTCAAAAAATAATTATATGAGTTTACGTTTTATTTTTATAATCAAGGTTTTTTATTTATTTTATTTATAATTGAGATTCTTATTATAATTACCTTGCTTGATCTTGTTTTATGTTTTAATGTGATTTTTATTTACTTAAAAACAACAAACAAAGCTATTACTATGTAGTTGAATCAAGAGGCGATCCTCTAGAAACACTAACCTCGCCGGGTGTTTGTGGCAGGGGTTTCGCCAAGAAGACACTGCTGAAGACTGCGCGCAAGGCGGGGTTCAAGCAGAAGACATCGTCCAAGCGGCAGAAGTACGTGCTGCCGAACGTCGCCAACAGTGTCAACAAGTACATGACCTCGCCCGGCCGCATGAACCTCCCGGTGACGGACCTGGACGACCTGTCAGGTAGCAGAGTCTCGTCACTAATTAATCTTTTCATTAGGTAGCCTTCATGTATTATACATTAAAACTGACCTCTTTTCCCTACTGTTGATAATGGTAGCAGAGCGTTGTTACATATTTTTTATCTGTTAACCTAGCTTCATAGATAGATGTCTACAAGCTAGCATCAGTTAATTTAACTTTGTATCTCTCTCACTTCCTCTCAAGTGCTCCCTTACCAAAGGGAAGGAACAGAATATAGATTGTTGGAATGAAACATATTTTTTCTGTGATCGCTTAGTAATGTAAATTCTTTTGTCTTAGAAGTAAATATTTCCCCATCTCTTTATTTAAAAAATATCAACAAACTTTATAAAGACAAGAGATAAAATATCTTATCGGGTGTTAGTGGACGAGTTTGAGGCGGTGGTGGGAGTGTCGCCGGGACTGGTGACAGACTCCAAGACTCTGGAGCGGCTGACGGAACGCAGCTACGTCCGGGACTGGACGCGGCTGGGGCTCGTGACGCAGAACAGCAAGAACAAGGAGCCTTTCCGCCTCAGCAGCGTCAACAGCGCCTACATGATGTGCCGAAGGTAAACAAGGGACTTAAGTTAATCGATACACACATATTTAAAAGTTAAAAAAAGTTTTGTTGTCCTTTGGTCGGTTGCCCATTATGAAAAGTTTAGTTTCCTTTTGCTACAACACTACTTTCATATATTAAAGTTCATATTTGTAGTGTGTGCCAAGTGAAATTTAGAGGTGAAAATGAGTTTAGGTTGTTTAGAAACTGTTGGAGGCTGTCCTGACCATGAGTCCAGATTAAAAAAATGTCATCAATGTAACGGAACCAGCAAAGAGGGAGAGGGGATTGTCTTTTGAGGAAGTCTTCTTCCAGCTTGTCCATATATAAGTTAGCGTACGACGGAGCCATCCTGGTACCCATGGCCGTTCCTTTCAGTTGAAGGTAGTGTCGGTCAGCTGGTGTCAACAGCGCCTACATGATGTGCCGAAGGTAAACAGGGGACTTAAGTTAATCGATACGCACACATTTAAAAGTTAAAAAAAGTTTTGTTGTCCTTTGGTCGGTTGCCCATCATGAAAAGTTTAGTTTCCTTTTGCTACAACACTACTTTCATATATTAAAGTTCATATTTGTAGACAGAATACTGTTTGTTTTTCCTTGGCTCGAGGTCTTGGGCTAATGAACACAAATGGTTGGTGTAGCTCTCCAGCTGAGCTACTGATTATTCATGGTCATCAGTTTGTGGTGTCAGGCTCCAGGCTCTTCAGCCTTCAACAATTTAGACTGGTCTGAACCCCATAACTTTTTTATTCACATGAACAACATTGCTGGACAAAAATTCAATCCAAAAAAGATAAACTAAAGATATTGAGGTAATTGTTTTCTTATTTAGTTACCAGATGTTGTGCTGTTACTAAACCCCTTTGCAATAGTTTTTATTGAGCTCCCAATTTTTGAATGAAATTTTTCTTAACTTTCTATTTTACACTCATTTATTTCCACAACCACAGTTAGCTCCAAAATGCATTTGTTATTATGTTTACCCAGATAAAGCTGTCCACTCAGGAGGATGAGGTGTTATCACTGTAAAGTATCAGATGATCTTTTTAGAAGCTAGATAGCTTCCAAACAGTTTCACTGGAGTCAACCCTCGAGATAATAATAACAAAAACTATATCTTTCAAATCATTACTCACACTGGAGCTTTGTCCGCAGTTACCCTGCGCTGCTGGTGATGCCGACGGCAGTCAGTGACGACAGCCTGCGCAAGTTCTACCGCTGCTTCCGACACAGCCGGTTCCCCGTTGTGACGTGGCGACATCCCCGCAACAAGGCGCTGCTGCTGCGCGGCGCCAGTTACCACGGGAAGGGCGTCATGGGCATGCTCAAGAGCTCGCATCCCTCCTCTGCAGGTTAGTTTGAACAGTCTGCAAATTTATTTATTTTTTTATATGCCCAGTTCAACCTGGAATGAATTATTACCACAAATTTCTCCCAATGTTTAAGTGGCCTAAGTAACTATGCTGTTGTTTCCTGATTTTGTCTCCTCTTATGAAATATTCCCCATAATACAACATATCTCACTCATGTTTTGTTCACCTTAAAAAGTTACAAATTCCATAGTCTAATCATAATTAAGTCTCAGTTTCACATCTTTCCTGGAGACCCAGAGATGATAAGGTTCTAAATACAGGTTTAACCAATCACTGATAACTCTTGAATCCCCAGAAATATTGATTCATTTTAAAGTATAGAATTTAGTTTAGTTTTAATACATGTGAGGATGCACCTATTCTGTATGTTTTTACATGTAAAAGAATGTAATGTGCAAATTAATCATGTCTATGTTAATGTCTAACTGTTTAATTTACTGCAAACTGAATGTCTCGTCACTCACTCCAGGCACTTATTGCATTCGCTCTTTTATGAGGTTTCAGACACTTTGAAGACTCATGTTCCTGCAGAACTGTTGCAGCCTGTCCACAACCTCTTGTGAAAGTTGACTCCCATTCAGCATGGTTATAGAAATAGGAGTTCCTTACTCAGCTAGCCCACTACAGTCAACATCCGACGACCTGCAATTTTCTAAGGCTGTCTACGTTTCCTGCCCAAAAGTCAGTTCTTTGGAAAGTCTAAAGTTCAACATACATCTCCTAATCCCTATGAACTGTCTCCTAACTCCCTAAACCCAGAATCGGTTGTTACAGGAGTATCAGTGACAGAGACCAGCTCCAGCCTGGAGCAGGAGAGGTACCTGTCAGTGTTGGTGAATGTAACGCCGCTGTCACTGCAGCGCCAGACATGGAACATGTCCGACTCCAGTCTTAGCATCAACTCCCTCCTGCTCGCTGCCGAGGACAACTCCATGACTCCCGAGTCCTCCCGTCGCTCCAACCCCTTTAACAAGGCCATGGGCACGATTGGGTGAGTTTTAATAATAGAACTTTTTTCCTACTGTGCTCTTTGCTGACGAATTGGAATTGAGTAAGCAGAATTTGCAGGACTTTTTTGTTGCAATTCCTCAACTGTGGATTAAGCAAATTTTGAAGTTTTTGTACTAGTTGTTTTTTTATTTTATCTCTTTTTGTTTATTGTATTTTGAACATTAATTTGTTGCTTTGAAATGGCGAAAGTTGGAAACATTTTTCAAATTCAAACTCAAATTTAATTCACTTTATTGCCACATAACATTTCAAATATATCACAAAGATATGCACACAGGTGCTTTGTCAATGTTAAAATAAGAAAAATAAATTTTCACTTATAAGTATCATAATTATCATTGTGAAACTTTAATTCTTTCCTGATACATCACTGGGTCATAGAATTTGAATTTTTAAATTTTTCTTTTGACAAAAAAAACTTAAAATGGGAAATAGAGCAAATCAGCTACTTTTTGTTTTTCGTTTTGCTTTTAAAGACGTTTTAAAAATATTTTTAATTGGAGCTTAGGCATATAACATTTATTTTCAATTAACAAGGATACCGTATTTTATTTTCATTTCATTACAAATTCTTATTTGCATGAAACTTTTTGATTTTACAAGAAGACAATTCTAACATTCTATTTAAGTTTTTTTATTTCTCTCCCAACGGTTTTATTTCCCTCCCCCACCGCTGTGACCGTGGTGTGACTCTCGTATGACTCAGTGTGTTTCCGCGGTCGAGCGGGGGCAAGAGCGGGAAGAGCTTCGGCCGGTGGGGGTCGCTGAAGGAGCGTGAGCGCCGCAACTCGCTGCAGGGGAGCAACACGCTGCGGACGCCGTGCAACCCGGCGCGGCTGTCGGCCGACAGCGACAGTGGCACCGAGTGCGTGCAGACGTTCCAGCGCGCAGCGCTCTACATACTCGGCGAGAAGCACCAGATGAAGGTATCAAATTTATTTACGTTTACTTAAGCCTAGTTTACACTAGCGTGCAGCAGTGACGTCACTTGGAAACACAAATATCATTGTTGTTATGCTACACTAAGTTTACCAATTTCATCGTTGGGTTTACTCAAAGGTGAAGTCTAGGCCACTTCAGTTGATGCTTTGCACAAAAATTAAATGACACACAATTTTACTGGGGCTAAAAACTGGGTTAGAACCGAAGCCGAGATTTACAAGTATCATTGTATTTTTCTGAAGTGGTGTATTATTGAAGATTGCATATGGCTTTTCGTGAGAATCTCTCTGCTATTAACTGGTATGTCCTTTTTTGGTATCATGTTATATATCCCCTTCTTATATATCTTATATATGTTATATATCTTCCTATATAAACATCTTCTTATATATCCCCAACACACTATTACTGCTTTAGAAAGAAGCGTTTGTTACATGGGGATTAAATTATACAATAAATTGCCTGATGACATAAAAAACCCATCATTGTCCCAAACAAAGTTTAGGGAAGAGATCAAACGCTTATTGATTGGAAAGGCCTATTACAAAATTACAGAGTTTTTAAATGATAATAATATTTAAGTCGATAGGTCAAGTCATTCAATTTCACTTGCTTTTAAATATTTATGCTTGTTTTGTTATCATGTTACATATTTTATATAATTATTACTGTTACTGTATTGTTATGTTTGTAATTGTTTTATCTTATGTTATTTTTATTCTCTGTTAAGTTCTAAATTTTTATCATTGTTGACTTTTTTATATCATGCAGTGTTATTCTCTTTTTTATGATACATAGTGTAAATAAAGTATCATGAGTAGTAATAGTTTGTGATATCCTCAAGACATTTTCTAAGAACTGGATTAAGAAGGAAACTTAACAAAACTGACGAAGCACCTGTACATATATTATGTTAAATTGTACGTTTTGTGCCAATAAAAAATGTCTAATGTCTAATGTCTAATGTCTCATGATAAAAATTAGAACAGCAAAAACAAGAGATTTTTTCAATCAACTTCAGTCAGTGTCGTTTGATAATGAATCATTTATCTAGTAAATCAATCACTACGCACATAAATGTATTTTAAGGTAAATTCAGTTTATTAAATTCAGCAAGGCTTTGAAAATCAGCACTAGAATGAATTCTTTGTTTGAAATTCATTGTTTGTGATGGTGATTTTATATTTTGATTTAGATTTTTGCGGACATTTGCCATCACTGATTAGTATGAATACTGTTTTTTAGAATGAATCTAAGTAGAAAAATATCAACATGATGTATTGACACAATCAAGACAAGTCTCTTGGACTACAGCCAATTTTAAAAGTAGACCTGAAATATATATCAATCAAGATGTATGAAGCTGATTGTGATTGTTTGTGTGCAGGGAGGCAAGGAGAACGTGCCCAAGACGGACTTTGTGCCCGTGGAATACGCAGATGTGAGGCAGACCAAGGCCGCGTTCAAGAAGCTGATCCGGGCCTGCATGCCCAGCTCTACCAACCAGGAGCCCGACCAGACCTTTCACAAGTGAGCAGAACGATACCCTCGACTATCTCATCTCGTAAAAGATTAGACCCTACCCTAACCAACCCTTCTGATATTACCCACCTTTTGTAAGCTGCCAATCCACGACTCACACACGTCACTACTCCGCAAACGAAAACCACACCCAACCTCAGAATCACACCACCAGCGCAGTAGCAGGCATTGGTATTAAACTCTTTTCGTATTAAACTTAAAAAGTCCTGCAGCAGTGTGCAAACCTCACCCAAACCTGTCCAAGGCTGAAGAGGGAAAATCCCTAGAACAGCCTCAGAACACGAACTCAGCCTCACGATCACGTCACGTCATGTAACGATTTGTTGGCCTTTTACACTTCTGACCTCCAATTCCCAGTTCTTTAAGGCCTGTTTTGACGATGCCAGCTGAAGAGCTAACCAGCACAAGACAGTCCAATAGCAAAAATTAACTAGCCGCGAGTTCACATTTCAGCCATAATTACACTAAGCAAAAGATGACTATAAATCATTATTAAATCAATTTATGGATTGTTTTTGACAATTCTTTTATAAATATAAGGTAAGAAATGTACACATGTTACCAATACCTTTTTGGCATTTTTCTGTCTTATGCCGATTGGCTCTTCAATTGGCATCGTGAAAATGGGGCATTTTCAATTGCCAGTAAATTATGTGGGGCATGTGGAGTATGTGGGGCATACTCCAAGTGCCAGTAAATTATGAACTCTTTGTTCAAAATTTATTGTTGGCGATTGTGAGTTTTTGTTTTGATTTTGTTTTTTGCGGACATTTTCCAACACTGATTTGTAAAATCACTGATTTTATTACCAATCAGTGATGACAAAAATTGACAAAAATCAAAACACATAATGAACCCTTCCCACAATCCCCTCTTCCAAGATTTTTGGACCAATGATGAGCCATTGTTTCTTAGGAATCTTCTGAGGGGATGGAAAAATGTTCAGCAGATTGCTCTCATCCAACAAAGGACCTGAACTGGTATTAGATCTAGTCTACTAGCCTTAGTGAATTTTTAGTGGCCCTTCACTTTTTAGAAACCGTAACCAATCTGTTAACTAATATGTCAATCCTGAGACTGGGGCAGGCACCTTTGAGACTCATTTATAATGAGCTGCGCTGCAAATTTAGGGTAAACAATAAGCCTGGCTCTCTTTAAAAAACCCTTTGAGACTTCCCTTTTTTCTTGGCCTGAACCTGCTCCTTTTGTACAGGTCCCAATCGATTCCCCAGTAGGATCCTAACTGGCTTTTGTTAGTTAGGCACCAATACTGGGTACAGCAGTGGAAGTTTTCATGATTGGAGGCAGGGTTGCAGCTGTCTTTTCGTGAACAACTCCATTTTGCCACCAGGAGAGGCTGGGCTCGATGGCAGGTTGGGCGGGGGGGATTGGCGATCACGATGGGAGTCAAGATGAGGGTCACTTATCCCTTGAGGTCTCCACATCCATTAGATAAAGGCATAAGCCCATTCAGTATAAGCTTAGCCGAACCTATTACTTTTCCTTTGCTTCCCATGTATTTAAAGGCTCAGGGCCTGAGAGCTATTATAAGGGAAGCTTCCTTTCCTTTCTGATAGCCATGGAAAAGACAAAAGAAATGGCCAAAGTACCCTAACAGGATTTTATTGATGGGTGGGGCACCCTGGGCTTCCTAACCACCCTACAAAAAAGGCCCAATTAAAATAGTCAAAACTTTTCAATTTTGCATGTGAAGTTAAGGTTTATTAAATGTTTGTTAATTGATGTTCGCTTGGTGAAGGCTGATAGAGGGGTCGCAGTGGCTGCAGCAGATCCAGAACATCATGCAGCTGTCGGGGGCTGTGGTAGACCTGCTGGACGTCCAAGGCTCGTCGGTCGTCCTGTGTCTGGAGGACGGCTGGGACATCACATGTCAGGTAAGCACCTGCTAGATTAACATGTTCAATAGATCGTTGTAAAGGTTCAGAACTTGTGTAAAACTTGGAACAAAACAACAGGTCCTAAAAAATATTCCGACAAGTACCAGATATCCTAATTTAATCTAAATTATAAGAATTTAGAATAGGATAGGGGAATCAGCAGGCTTATAAACAATCATAGACAAGTTATTTAGTGCTCTTTGGATTCCAGAAGGAGGAAACTGTTCTTCTTCTTCCTTCCTAGTATACAATGAACTCTCTAATATCTGAAGAAGGAGCCAGTGGCTTTGAAAATTGATTTTGATTTTGTGTTATATGTTTTTTGTGTGCTCTTTCAGCAGCTTTAACTACCAGGTAAACCTGCTGATTCCCTCATCCTACCCTAAATTCTTATAACTCAGGCCTAGAGCCCTACTTCACCAAAATGATATAACCTGAGACTAATTTAATCTAACCTAACTGAACCTCACCTAACCTAACCTCTGTTGTCTGTGGTCAGATCTCGGCAGTGGCGCAGCTGTGCCTGGACCCGCACTACCGCACGCTGGAGGGGTTCCGAGTGCTCGTGGAGAAGGAGTGGCTCGCATTCGGCCATCGCTTCAGCCACCGCAGCGGCCTCCAGCCCAACTCGGCAGCCGGCGGCTTCGCACCTACCTTCCTGCAGTTCCTGGACGTCGTCCACCAGGTAACATTGGACTTGCCCCGGCGGAACTCAAAATTCAAATTCGAATATCGTTATATACATAGAGTACACAATGTACATAAAATAGGGTCAAAATTTATTTACAATCTATAGCTTTAGTGACAGCGCCATAGCTTAGTTGGTAGCGTTCTGAGTTCTCACTCAGCCGGCCGGTTCAACTCCTGGCCGCGGCTCTAAGCAGTTTTATCATATGGAAGCACCGTGAAGTTCAGGTACCTTCGTCAAGAAGACCTCAAGGTTCGTTAAGGACCTTGGGATTTGACAGAGAGTTGAAAGGCCTGTTGAGCGGTAGGTAAGCTGATTCTGCATTGCAACACCATGGTCAAGTAAAACCATGGCCCTCTTAAAAAAAAAATTGCCTTAGTTACTAATATGCAATTTTACTTCGAGAAATGGAAATTCCTTCATTGTTCCATAGTATAAAACTCTTCCAACGAGTAATGCAGATTATTTATCAAAATTAATTTCAATTTTTTCCTTTAAATTTAAGCTGCTTTTGTATATCCCTTATTTCTAATGGTAACAAATTCCAAAATTTAATACCCATGTAGCTGGTTTTCTTAGTAAAGAAAGAAAGTCTGTGTTTTTAGATATTAATTTTGTTTTTGTGTCTTGTGTCATGGGAATGACATTTAGAACGGAAATAAAAATTATGAATGTTGTTTTTTATGTATAAAACACAATCAAAAATATATTGATCATATACTGTTAAAATTTCTAAATTTGTAAAATGGTTCCTTACATGATCATCCCTCTTTAGCTTCAAGATTATCCTTACCAAGATTACACTGGCTAGGAGTTTATGGAGAAGTAAAATTTTATTGAGGTTGTAATTACTGGTGCCCCCAAAAACACAAAGCCCATAAGCAATATGACTATGTACATGAGCATGGTAGATATTTAAAAAAAAATAAAAAAACCTACATAGCTGAAACTCGCTCAGTGGGCACTCGAGAAGATTTCCCCTGTGGGTTCTTATATCTTTCTCTGTTAGCGCTCACAAAGATTTACTCTGTGGGATCTTACTCTTACTCTTGGATGTTCTAGAATATTTATCTTGTGGAAACTTACTCCTTGGACGTTCTAGAAGATATCCCAATGTGGGATGTGGGACTTTATAGACATTCTAGATTTCCTCTTTTGGACCTGACTCTGTGGGTGTCCTGGAAGAATTCCCCTGTTGGATCTTTCTCTGAGCACTCAAGAAGATTTCTCCTTTGGGACCTTTCTCTATGGACGTTCCACTAGATTTTCACATGCGGGACCACTGCATTCACTTCACTTCACTTCATTTTCACTTTTCTATGGGCGCTTGAAAAAATTTCCCTCGTGGGACCTTACTCAATGGGCGATTGTTCTCTCTTCCTTCATTGGCAAAGCTGAGACAGCAAATACAAGCTAATATCCTACAAGCTAATATTGGGCCATGTCAAGGACTAATTGTTAATCTAAAGAACATTATTTGTCATTGGCTATGTTGCAGTTGCGCTTCATTCTTTGTTGATGACTTAGGTGTATGAAATGAAAAACTTGTGCCCCTACAATTTTAATTGATCAGTATTTTTCAAAGTATGAAGGTGTAGATGAAAGTATTTATTTTTGTATGTCAAGACCTGTTGCCTCACCTCACCGTTGGACCATGCAAGATGACCTGTTGCCTCACCTCACCGTTGGACCTGTTGCCTCAATGACCGTTGGACTCATTTGAACAGTGTTTCTAAAGGCAATATCCAATGAAAATGCCACTGAATGCAAATTTTGGGCTTTTGACGTTAAGAAACACCAAATGACTTGAATTCACGATCGATTGGCAGCGAGACTTGCCTAGGAGTGGAGCTTTTTAATTGCACTCAGTTGCAGGCTAGGGGCAACAGAGGGAGTGAAAAACATACTTTACTTTTTGGACAACCCTTCAAGCAGTATAGTTACTTCCAAGATCTTCTGAGTTCAGTGTTATTGCTGTTATTTAAATGTAGGTTTAAAACAGCCATATCCAGGCAGCCTACCCTTTTACATACATGACACATGATGTCTCCGTCCGTGGACCTTTGCAACAAGGAATTGGTCAGGTCAAGGTTCTTAGCAAAAAATAAGATAGTAAATATTTAGTGTTAATAAGTTAGTAGATATTGTGCACACAATAAAAATGTATGTGAGAATCTTAAACATCAGCTAACCTACTAAAAAGTGACAACACAAAAAGAAGTGTCGAAATTAGAAAGAAGGCAATTTTGACAATCTTGTTGTTTTGGCAGATCCACTGTCAGTTTCCGCTGGCATTTGAGTTCAACGACTACTACCTGAGGTTCCTGGCGTACCACAGCGTCTCGTGTCGCTTCCGAACATTCCTGCTGGATTGCGAGCTGGAGCGGGTGGAATGCGGCATCACTGCGGTGGAGGACAAGCGGGGGTCGCTCACGAGTCACCACAAGGGCGTGGACACCGGCTCCGACGACGACACCATCTACCCAGGTAAGCCGCAGTGTGTCACTGACGACGACATCATCTACCCAGGTAGGCCACAGTGTGTCACTGACGACGACACCATCTACCAAGGTAAACCACAGTGTGTCACTGACAACGACACCATCTACCCAGGTAGGCCACAGTGTGTCACTGACGACGACACCATCTACCCAGGTAGGCCACAGTGTGTCACTGACGACGACACCATCTACCAAGGTAAACCACAGTGTGTCACTGACGACGACACCATCTACCCAGGTAGGCCACAGTGTGTCACTGACGACGACACCATCTACCCAGGTAGGCCACAGTGTGTCACTGACGACGACACCATCTACCCGGGTAAGCGGCAGTGTGTCACTGACGACGACACCATCTACCCAGGTAGGCCACAGTGTGTCACTGACGACGACACCATCTACCCGGGTAGGCCACAGTGTGTCACTGACAACGACACCATCTACCCGGGTAAGCGGCAGTGTGTCACTGACAACGACACCATCTACCCGGGTAAGCGGCAGTGTGTCACTGACGACGACACCATCTACCCAGGTAGGCCACAGTGTGTCACTGACGACGACACCATCTACCCAGGTAAGCCGCAGTGTGTCACTGACGACGACACCATCTACCCAGGTAGGCCACAGTGTGTCACTGACGACGACACCATCTACCCGGGTAGGCCACAGTGTGTCACTGACAACGACACCATCTACCCGGGTAAGCGGCAGTGTGTCACTGACAACGACACCATCTACCCGGGTAAGCGGCAGTGTGTCACTGACGACGACACCATCTACCCAGGTAGGCCACAGTGTGTCACTGACGACGACACCATCTACCCGGGTAAGCGGCAGTGTGTCACTGACGACGACACCATCTACCCAGGTAGGCCACAGTGTGTCACTGACGACGACACCATCTACCCAGGTAGGCCACAGTGTGTCACTGACGACGACACCATCTACCCAGGTAGGCCACAGTGTGTCACTGACGACGACACCATCTACCCAGGTAGGCCACAGTGTGTCACTGACGACGACACCATCTACCCAGGTAGGCCACAGTGTGTCACTGACGACGACACCATCTACCCAGGTAGGCCACAGTGTGTCACTGACGACGACACCATCTACCCAGGTAGGCCACAGTGTGTCACTGACGACGACACCATCTACCCAGGTAGGCCGCAGTGTGTCACTGACGACGACACTATCTACCCGGGTAAGCCTCTGTGTGTCATTGCGAGCTGGAGCGGGTGGAATGCGGCATCACTGCGGTGGAGGACAAGCGGGGGTCGCTCACGAGTCACCACAAGGGCGTGGACACCGGTTCCGACGACGACATCATCTACCCAGGTAAGCCGCAGTGTGTCACTGACGACGACACCATCTACCCAGGTAGGCCACAGTGTGTCACTGACGACAACACCATATACCCGGGTACGCCGGCCATTAATGGTTTCTATCCTTAAGAAGTTAGAGATATTTCTTGATCAGGAACTTCCATTACCCATCAGAGGATTTTAACTGGTAGACACATCATATTATTGATCCTCGAAACTTGACTGTAGGCTAATCATAATTGGCCATCAGTTGGAACCATCCCTGTTCAGTTCAAATTACTAACATTTCAAGATCAGTCGATTTCAGAAATGTCAAAAACCATTAAAATTTGTGTGCCATAATGTGGCATCCTGTATTTTGTGTTATACAATTTTTATCTACCCCCACTAAGGTGTAACCACCATTAAGTGATAATGAGATTTATCTGTGGGCTGGGATTCAACAATGTCCTTTACAGATACACTTTAAGTGTGACTACATTTTTTTAAGTCCACTATTATTCTTACTCTTAATCGCCACCGACAATATAGCCTCTTCACAATAGCACTCGTCCCTTTCTAAATTGTGAAAAGAGACTGACATAATTCTTTAAAAATGTTTTTCCACTGAATTGACTTTTAAAAACTGACTTTAACACTAAGACTGCACTAGCTGCTATTTGGTACTACTGCTTTATCCCACAGTATTTGGTATCTGTGACTATCAATCATGAATGTTACTTGAGTAAGTTAAGTAAATAAGATTTATCAACCACTCGGCACTGAAAAATGAGGGGCTCGCCTGATGGACCTGACTAACATTGCTCGCTTGACAGGTGGGAGGCTGGCGGGGACCCATGTCGGCCCCAACCTGGGCCAGTCGGTGTTCGACTACATAGAGAAGCAGCACGCCCGCGCTCCGCTGTTCTTCAACTTCATGTACACTCCGGACACCGAGAACCCGGTGAGTGGAACCGATGATGATGATAATAATAATCATCAACACTTTATTGTCCACTCGTTCTTACAAAGCTAGCAAGGCTAGCACAGAACTTAGACATAGTCAAGAGCTTAAAATAAGAAATCAATGTCCTTACAACTAGCTTAACTTTAATCAAAACCTTAGTGCAGAAATAAATGGTGTCAGCAAACTGACACATACTTTCTCCATTAAAGCAAGAAAAGCTGGAACTCATTAAAACTCATGTGCTGGTTACGTGGTCGGCCGCCCGACCGAACGCGGGTACTGTTAGTGAGGGCTTGGCCTAGCAGCTCACTGGTTTGCTGCTAGGGTCGACTGTAGGCCTTATTCGCCAATCGTTCTCCAGGCCGACCATGGTGCCGTAGCTCTGTCGGTTTAGACACTATACTGATGAGTAAAGCGTTGAAGCCGTTGATAGGTGCGTGGGTTCGAATCCCGACCATGTTTGCAAATGTGTGGTAAAATTGGTGGGAGGGCCCACGTAACATAAATGGTGACCAGCTTGGGTGGAAGTTGATGGCATTTGTAAATTTAATAGGGATTGCAGTGGACACCTGTTTTGCTTCTTTTTACTCTTGTATAGAGGAGGACTCTTTTTTTTATTTTTTATTAATTAATTCAGCATATTTTCAATACATATAGACAATCAAAAAGGATATAACCAAAGTATTAGACCAAATACAGACAAAATAGATATTGCAGTTAAAAATTGAGAAGTATAAAAAAATTAGTGCCTCAAAGGGATATTTAGTCAATCAGTCAATGAGTTAAATCAGCATCAACCTGCCAAGTTTTGATTCTAATTGGAATAGACCCATGTACATGTAGCTAATCATGTCCTGTGCAGGTGCTGAGGCCACAGTCGCACCTGGCCAACCTGGAGATCTGGCAGTACTACCTGCGCGAGGAGCTGAGGTACGGCCCCAGCTACGACATCGAGATCATCCAGCAGGACAGCCAGCAGGAGGAGGAGATGGAAGCGACCGACGGGACGGCCAAGAGTGCCCGGCGACAGGTCACACTCGGGTATGTAGAATATAGACTCTTACTCACCACTGAAGTCAAGCCAGCTTAGGCATACTCGGTTAAAACACGCCCGTGTCTTTGGCCTTTCTCAGCTGCTCGTACTCTACTCAAATCTGCTTTAATGGTGTTTGGCCAAGAATTCAAATTGTTTTTAATAGTGCATTTGAATAAGGGGTGCGGTAGGAACATGTTGGTAGCATTCATTTGTTTATTTTTTTTTTTATTTATTAACAGTGTCTAAAAACGCCCTTACATGCAGTGTCTGCTTGGGCAGTAGACTAGTCAAAGCAAAGAAATATAAACCTTTTTAATTATACTAATTACCTTAAAACTACTGTACAGGTCATAGAATAAAACTTAAAACTACCAACTGGGAAAACCAAAACATTGGCTGAAAACCAGCATAACTCATCAATGCCCCTGTGTGTTGTGGCTCAGGTACTCAGAGAGGCTATAAAAGCAGTTATCAGACAAGTACCCAGTGACCAGTTTTTTGAACTTTTTGAAAGACTGCTCCTCTTTGAAACGACTTGGGCAAGTGTTATAGATCTTTAAGCAGATGTATGATGGAGACTTTTCCAGAAATGCTGTTCTATGAATTGGATACTGAAGAGTGTTTGAGTTTCTGGTGGAATACTGATGCACATGATTGTTGTTGAAAAATTTTTGGGAGTTGGATTTAACAAACAAAAGGCATTGAAGAATGTATAAAGAGGGAAGCGGTAAAATACGGAGCTGTTTGAAATGTTGTCTGCATGAGACTCTGGGTCCTATACAAGATAGCAGCCTAATTACTCTCTTCTGCATTCTGAATACTCTGATTGATTCAGAGGAGTTTCCCCAGAATAATAGTCCATAGGAAATTAGAGAGTGGAAATATGCGAAGTAGACCTGTCTTTGGACTTTCAGATCAACTGTCTTGGACAAAGAAAGCAGAGCATAATACGCTTTTCCTAACTTAGGAAGCAAAATGTTCACATGCTGATGCCACGAAAAGGTTGAATCAATTTCTAACCCTAAGAATTTGGTAGTTGTTACAGAATTGAAACGTGGAGGTAAATAAGAGGAGTCAGACTGAGGTGTTTTTATGTTATTGACATGGAAATTGATGAACTGTGTTTTAGAAGGATTCAATTTCAAGCCAATTGCCAGACACCAAGAATCGATTTTTTGAAGCATTTCAACTAGAGTTTGAGAAAGGATAATTTTGTTAGGATTAGAAACAAAAAGTGACGTGTCATCGGCGTACATCAAGACCTGTACGTCAGAGGCCAAAGCAGAAAGATCATTACAGTACACCAGAAAAAGAAGAGGTCCCAGAGGTCCTGGGGCACTCCTGAAGTTACCTCCTGATAACCACTCTGAGCACCTGCGTTCACCACCACTTTCTGCTTCCTTCCTTCCAAGAAAGATTGAATCCACCTAAGTGGAGTGCCAGCTACACCATAACTATTTAGCGTTGCAATCAGTATTTCAAAGTTGACCGTGTCGAACGCCTTGGATAGGTCACAAAAAGCACCAACAGTGTAGTGTGACCCATCCACGGCACTCGCAACCCGGTCCACCAGTTCATAGATTGCATCCATAGTGCTCCTCCCCCTGCGGAAGCCAAACTGAAAACAAGAAAGCAAGTCATTCTCTTCGGAAAATTCACTAAGTCTGTTAAACACAACTCTTTCAAAAACTTTAGAGAAGACCGGCAACAGAGAGATCAGCCTCAGGTTGTCAAGAGTATGAACATTGCTTTTCTTTGGTATGGGTCTAATAATAGAGAACTTAAGAAGGTCTGGGAAAGTGCCTTGATGAAGTGAACAGTTTATAAGGTTTGTCAGTGGTTTGATTAGAAGATGAATACATTTTTTCAGCAAAAAAGGTGAGATTTCATCCCATCCAGACGATTTTTTTGGTTCAAGAGACCTAACGATATTAGAGATCTCTCCCTCCATTGCTGGCCTAAAACATACCAGTGAGCACTTTGTCTGGACATCATTACTCATCAATTTTATTGCATTACAGAGATTTGGCTGTAACTTAAGTTTGCTCGGTACATCACAAAAGTGGTCATTAAGTAAATTTGCTAAGTCTGTCTGGTTTGAAATCACAGCATCATTAACAATGATTTTCTCTACTTGTGTTTTGTTATTCTCCCTGCCACTCTCCCTAGCTACCACCTCCCATACTGCTTTTACTTTATTTTTAGATCTTGTGATGTATTCATCGTTACTTTTCAACTTTGCTGCTTTTACACATTTTTTGAAAATGTTCTTGTATTTCTCAACGTAAGACAAAAAACCAGGGTCTCTGTTCCATTTACTCATCCCATGCAGTTCTTTTTTTTCAAACTTGAAATGCGGATCCCATTTCATTTGTGATCCAGCTTTTGGGACCTTTTTGTTGTTTCTTTGACTTAAAAATTTTAGGAGGAAAGGCCGAATTGAAAGCATTTCTTATTTTACACATGAACTGCTTATATTTATCATTAGTACTTGAATTATTGTCACTGATAAAACCATCCAAACTTTCACCACGCAACTCAGAGAGAAAATTCTGGATATTCTCATCCGAGAAACATCGGCCCATAGCCGGGATGGCCTTATCTTTAGAGGTCATTGAGCCACATTTTATTAAGATTCCAGCGTGGTCAGAAAGACCAGTCTCAATAGTACTGCATGAGTGTGGTTGGAAATTAGAGAAGATGTTATCCAGGCAAGTTTTTGAAGTTGGGGTGATACGAGTGGGAGAGTGGAAGTTAGACTGCAAATTGAAAGAATTTACTAAGTTGATGAATTGAAGTTTACGACTACTATCTACTAATTTTTTCATTTTCATTTTATTTATTCAGTCATGTTACACCATATACAAAGGTAGGAATGCCTTAATGGTAGATGACTAAGTCTACTTAAATAATATGTAAATAACATGCTACATAAGTAATGTTAAATAATGCTACAAAATAAACTTCATACAATTGTCTGCTCTTAAAATTATGTTAAGCCAAGGAACTCATTGACACTATAAAACATGTTTTCAAATAAGTAGTCATGCAATTTCTTTTTAAAATCTTTGTAATATGAAATTTCTCTTATTTTAGAGGGAAGGTTATTGAAAAATCGGACACCTTGGTATGAAGGGGTTTTCTCAAAGGCTGTGGATCTATGGAGAGGGTACTGAAGTTGATTGTTACGTGTTGGATAGTTATGATTTGAATTGACCAGAGTAAATTTTTGAAAATTATTCTTGACAAACAGAAGAGTGTGTAGAATATAGATACAAGGTAGAGGTAAAATATTCAAATCTCTGAAGAGAGGTTTACTTGGAGTCATCGAATTTTTATTCAACATTGTCCGAACAATGCTTTTTTGAATCTTGAAAATTGAGTCACTAGATTGGGCACCACCCCAGAAGATTACACCATAAGTTAAGTGTGAATGGATATATGCATAGTAAACCATTTTTAGAGTGGCAATATCTAAAGTCCTAGAGAGAGTTCGAATGAGGAAAAACGCTTTACTTAATATCTTAGACAGATGACTGGTGTGAAGGTCCCATTTTAACCTACAATCAAGATGTAAGCCTAAGAATTTGCCATTTTGAGATGTATTAATTAGGCTATGTAAATATGAATCATCAGACTGTTTGGTGTTTGAATAGTTTGAATGGAAATTTATGGCAAAAGTTTTGCTATTGTTAAGAAGAAGACCATTACTCTGGAACCAGGAATTCATCAATTCCATATCACCTTTGAAAAAATTTGTAAAGTCATGAGGAGTATGATGTTTGATAATACAAGATGTATCATCAGCATAAGTTAAGAGTCTAAAATGATTGACTATGAAAGGAAGGTCATTTGAATATACAAGAAATAAAAAAGGACCTAAAATTGAGCCCTGAGGAACCCCATCAGTGACCAGAGTGTAAGAAGACTGTGTAGAATTGTTTATTTTAACTGACTGTTTGCGATTGAATAAATAGGATTTAATCAATTGAAGTGCTACTCCTGTTATACCGTAATATTGTAATTTATCAATGAGTAACTTGTAGTTAACACAGTCAAAGGCCTTTGACAGGTCACAGAAAACACCAACAGTAAACTGTGACCTGTCAACGGCCTCTGAGACGTGATTTACAAACTCGAATATTGCCTTTGTTGTGTCTCTATTTTTTCTGAACCCGAATTGGCCATCATAAAAGAAATTATTATTTTCAAAGTATGCTGCCAGGCGTTTAAGGAAAACCTTTTCAAAAACTTTT